>JALMGF010000001.1:218760226-219960226 GCA_023333645.1 Sceloporus occidentalis
TACATTCAGGAAAGACGGAAAGCATGACCGAATCAAAGCTATAAACTCTCATAGAAATGTATATCCATGCTTCATAGCCATGCTCAAAGTGGAGGACATACATTCAGGAAAGACGGAAAGCATGACCGAATCAAAGCTATAAACTCTCATAGAAATGTATATCCATGCTTCATAGCCATGCTCAAAGTGGAGGACATACATTCAGGAAAGACGGAAAGCATGACCGAATCAAAGCTATAAACTCTCATAGAAATGTATATCCATGCTTCATAGCCATGCTCAAAGTGGAGGACATACATTCAGGAAAAACGGAAAGCATGACCGAATCAAAGCTATAAACTCTCATAGAAATGTATATCCATGCTTCATAGCCATGCTCAAAGTGGAGGACATACATTCAGGAAAGACGGAAAGCATGACCGAATAAAAGCTATAAACTCTCATAGAAATGTATATCCATGCTTCATAGCCATGCTCAAAGTGGAGGACATACATTCAGGAAAAACGGAAAGCATGACCGAATCAAAGCTATAAACTCTCATAGAAATGTATATCCATGCTTCATAGCCATGCTCAAAGTGGAGGACATACATTCAGGAAAGACGGAAAGCATGACCGAATCAAAGCTATAAACTCTCATAGAAATGTATATCCATGCTTCATAGCCATGCTCAAAGTGGAGGACATACATTCAGGAAAGACGGAAAGCATGACCGAATCAAAGCTACAAACAGAAAGATAAATCCATGCTTCTTGGTCATGCAAACAATGGAGGACATGTTGACATTCCGCCTGGAGGGAAGGTTGAAATGGAGGACGTGCCCTGGAAAAGGAGGACACGTGTGGTTCGTATGGCAATATTCAGTTTCTAAGGTGCCCTGGCTGTCAGGCCAAAATTGCACCACTGAGGGAAGGAAAGGTTTGTTGGGTCTGGTCTGTATATTGTTGTTGTTGTTCTTGTTGTGTGCCTTCAAGTCATTTCCGACTCAAGGCTACCCCTATCATGGGGTTTTCTTGGTAAGATGTATGAATAGGTTTGCCTTTGCCTTGCCCTGAGGAGGCTGAGAGAGTGTGACTTGTTGCCCAAGTGGGTCGCCCAGTGGCTTTCTAGGGCTGAGCCCTCCAAAGTCATAGTCCAACACTGAAACCACGACCCCATACCCAAATACATCATTAATAGATAAGTATGAAGAGTGAAATGTTACAGTGACCTTTTAAATTCCCAATGGCCTGTTACAGACTGCCAAAATAAAGCTGCTTCGGGTCTCTTTGGAGGTATGCTATTTAAATGATGCATAGGTCCTAAGAGTCCGGAGGTTGCACCAAAGCCACACTCCATTCCTAAGCACTGGAGTGCAGCTTTGGTGCAGCTTCCAGATACTTAGGATGCATGCATCATTTAAAGAGCATACCTCCAAAGAGACCCAAAGCAGCTTTATTTTGGCAGTCTGTAACATTTTCTCATCTATTTGTGTGTGTGTTAAAAAATAGTCACCTTCTCCCTGACAAAGCCACACTTTGCCAATTGCACAAAGCCTTATTTCCTTGCACTGGTTTTAGTTCCAAAGTGTGGAACAATCTCTGCTGGACCGGTCAGGCTTTAGGGGGATTTGTTTGTTGACTTGGTTTTAGGCTGGATCTTTCTCCCGACGTCGGACCCGACATGGGTTTACCATGATTTTAAGGACAAATCGACTAAGCTTTAAGCCCCCTGTCGATTTATATGGCGATCCCATTAATTTCAGGGTTTAAAAACAACGACCAAGGAATCCTCAGAGGTATTTTTTTCCAATTCCTCCGAAATGTCCCCCTGCAGCACCTGGGATTTAGTCGGAGGTCTCTCATCCAAGGACTAACCAGGGCTGACCCTGCTTAACTTCCAAGACCAAACAAGACCCAGTGCCTTCAAGCCTTAACAAAGTCTCATCTTGACAAACGTTTATGAACAGTGGTCTAAAAACGATAGTAGTAAAGCACGCGGCTGAAAAGGAGTTTGGAAACGCATTGGAAACGATCGAAAACACCCGGGGAAAAAAGACAGTTAACAGGTTTGCCTTGGGAATATTAACAACGATTAATGATACAGTTCAAATGAAATTTTAATTTTGATCGTAAATAGTCGTAATTTAACGTTTGTGATAAAATGTTGTCATTTAATGTGGCGATTAAAATTAAAACGAAACCCAATTTTAATCGCGACAAAATTAAAACAATGAAAATGCATCTGAGGAAGGAGACTGAAGTCTACCAAAAAGCTCTTGCTGCCAATATCTTTATTTCAATTGAGTCTCAAAGGTGCTACAAGAGCTCTATAAATCACCATCATCATCATCATCATAGCATCTGAGGAAGCAGACTGAAGTCTAGGAAAGCTCATGAAGCCGTCAATAAAGAATCCGTCCTTACGGAAGGGCCCGACTCTAGTAGTAATAGCAGTAGTAGTAATATAGTAATAATAATAATAGTAGTGGTAGTGGGGGTGGTAGTAGCTGCTGCTGCTGCTGTTGTTGATATTATTATTATTATTATTATTATTATTATTATTATTATTATTATTATTTCTCACCCGCCCGGAGCAACAACAATTAACAGACACACCAGGTCAGTTAAAAACACATCGCTTAAAGTGCATCTTGGTTTGAAAGGACCTGCTTACATAGTTCTTTGTGGGTTTGGTTCTTTGGGTTTGGTTCTTTGGGGCTGTTGATTCCTGACCTTTCGCCATCATCTTCTGAAAAACCTCTGCATTTCTGGCATCTTCAGAGATACATCAGGAAGAAACTCTTCTAGAACATGGCCACGGAGCCCCAAAAACCCACAAAGAACTATGGATGCTGCTGGCCATGAAAGCCTTCAGACCTGCTTACAGTTAAAGGACAAGTTTAATACCCGTATTAAAAGAATCCACACTGATGATATTAATGATCATAATGATGATGATGATAATAATAAGGGAGCTTGAGCGGTTTCAGCCTCCCGCAGCCGGACTTCAACTAGGAGTGTTTTTAGCATTGATCTTTGCAATGCCTTCCATTTGTCCATTGCAAAAACAAAAAAATCAATGCTTAGAAACACTCCCTTGCAACGAGGAGCATGAATTTCACATTATGAGTGTTTCTTAGCTTTTCATTGGAACTTTGAGCATTTATTTTGTTGGCCTTTATTTTTGCAGTGATGCTCTCTCCATTGGTCCTCAGGCTGGAGCATGACTGAGAAGCATGCATTTAACATTTCTGTGAGTGTTTCTTAGCTTTTAACTAGTCATGTCCTTCTTTTGTTTGTTTTTTTCTGGAATGCGGTCCATTTTGAGCATCGCCAAGGAGCATGAGCGTGCATGTTTTTAGCTGGCATCTTGCAATGTCGTTTGCGGTTATGAGGAGGACCCTTCCTAATCTCGGAGGGGCCTTTCCTTGCATCCCTCCTCCCTCCCTCCCAATAACTCACAACTCGCACCATCGAAAAAAGAGCCCAGATGACTTTACGAAGGGAGAGAGTTAAGAGAATAATTACAAGGGAAGGCCGTTAAAGTTTATTCCCAGTCCCGAAGGCAAGAGCTGGCATTTTATGGCCAACATCTGGCAGGAAAGCCAGCCAGGGAGGCCGCCACCATGAGACCCGGCCAGGACCGGCCTTAATCCGGAGCAAGAAAGCCAGAGGAGAGGAGGACCGAGAGACAGGCGTCCTCCTTTACCAGGACACGTCCTCCATCCCAGCTGTCTGTCCGGGAAGGATTGCAAAAGGGGAGGGGGGCAGGCATTTCATATTTGTGTGAGAGCTTGTGGCACCTTTCAGACTCACTGAAAGAAAGAAGTTGGCAGCAGGCGCTTCCCTAGACTTCAGTCTTCTTCCTGAGATGCATCTGGATATAACAACAACAACAACAACAACAATGTAGAGAGCTCTTGTATCCCCTTTGGGACTCACTGAAATAAAGAAATCGGCAGCAGGAGCCTTTCCTAGACTTCAGTCTTCTTCCTCAGATGCAGTTGATATTATTATTATTATTATTATTATTATTATTTAGAGAGATCTCGTAGCACCTTTGAGACTCATCGAAAGAGAGAAGTTGGCAGCATAAGCTTCCCTAGACTTCAGTCTTCTTCCTCAGATGCAGTTGATATTATTATTATTATTATTATTATTTAGAGAGATCTCGTAGCACCTTTGAGACTCATCGAAAGAGAGAAGTTGGCAGCATAAGCTTCCCTAGACTTCAGTCTTCTTCCTCAGATGCAGTTGATATTATTATTATTATTATTATTATTTAGAGAGATCTCGTAGCACCTTTGAGACTCATCGAAAGAGAGAAGTTGGCAGCATAAGCTTCCCTAGACTTCAGTCTTCTTCCTCAGATGCAGTTGATATTATTATTATTATTATTATTATTATTTAGAGAGATCTCGTAGCACCTTTGAGACTCATCGAAAGAGAGAAGTTGGCAGCATAAGCTTCCCTAGACTTCAGTCTTCTTCCTCAGATGCAGTTGATATTATTATTATTATTATTATTATTTAGAGAGATCTCGTAGCACCTTTGAGACTCATCGAAAGAGAGAAGTTGGCAGCATAAGCTTCCCTAGACTTCAGTCTTCTTCCTCAGATGCAGTTGATATTTTTATTATTATTATTATTATTATTATTATTATTATTATTATTATTTAGAAAGATCTTGTAGCCCTTTTGAGACTCACCGAAAGGAAGAAGTTGGCAGGGTGAGCTTTCCTACGCTTAAGTCTACTTCCTCAGATGCATTTATGACTTATGAAAGCTCATGCTGCCAATTTCTTCCTTTCGGTGGGTCTCAAAGGTGAGGCAAGATCTCTCTACATTATTATTATTATCATTATTATTATTATACCCAAATGCATCTGAGGAAGTAGAGTGAAGTCTATGAAGCTCCTGCTGCCAATTTCTTTCTTTCAGTGAGTCTCAAAGGTGCTGCAAGATCTCTTCGCGTACTGATTCTAGAGACTAACACGGCTATATCTTTGAATTCTACCAATATTTGTATGGGTATTTTTAGCTTTTTATTTGGCCATGTTTCCCCCCCCCCCCCCATTTCCTGGATGCTCCTCCATTCTGCAGTGCCTGGTCCTCCTTTAGTGGGTTCTTTGGAGGACATGATCTCGTCAGGTTGACCTCTCTGGGCGACTCCTAAGGAAGGTAACCCTTTCCGGTTGTGGGTCCATCCATCTCCTCCCTGGGGCTTCTGTGGGTCTTTGGGAGGGTCCGGCCCCCATAACCATCACACTTCCTCTGAGTGTAGTAGAGTCTCCTTCCCTGGAGGTCTTTAAACAGAGGCTGGATGGCCATCTGTCAATGGGGATGCTTTGATTGAGAGTTCCTGCATGGCAGAATTGGGGTTGGACTGGATCAGGGCCCTTGGGGTCTCTTCCAACTCTACGATTCTGCAATTCTATGATTCCTCGTAAATCCTCTCGGGGCTCCTGGGGGGCGTCCCATAAAAAAGGCCCACCGTTCGGGGAGGTCTGCTCTTTACGGGCCCCATAAAGGCCTCCTTGGGGGGAATCGGCTCCCTCCCATCCCTGGGTCTAGAGATCCCCAGCCCCATAATAAGGGTTACTATAATTCTCTTCCAGAAAACAGGGCAAAAAGATAGAGGACTGCACTGGGAGGCTTATACTGACCACGCAGTTGTTGTTATTGTTGCTGCGTGCCTTCAAGTCCTTTCCGACTTATGGAGACCCTTTAAGGCCAGCCTATCCAAGGGTTTTCTTGGCAAGGTTTGTTCAGAGGAGGTTTGCCATTGCTTTCCCCTGGGTGACCTTGGGTAAAAAGTCACACTCTCTCAGCCTCAGGGGAAGGCAGTGGCAAACCTTCTCGGGAAAAGCCTCCCATTCAAAAGATGCAGAATGGAAGGCATGCAGCCGGCCCTCCATATCCAATGCTTTTTCTTTTCATCCACGGATTCAAGCATCCATGGCTTGAAAATATTCAAATATATGAATATAAATTCCAAAAAGCCAACCTCTTTTATTTAAGGGGCACAGACATATATTTTATTCGGGCAAGATTTAAAAAGCACAAAGCCTAATACATAAGTGCAACAATAAATTTCAAGCCACACATATATTTAAGGGGCACCATTTTACTATGACGTTGTCGATAACAGGATTTGAGCATCCACGGATTTGGGTATCTTCTGCAGAGAGCCCTGGAACCAATCCCCAGAAGGTACCAAGGGCCCACTGTAACAACAACAACAACAACAACAACACTCCATTGTATTGAATGGGACTTGAGCATCCACGGATTTTGGTATCCACAGAGGGTCCTGGAACCAAACTGAGGCTCCAGCTTCCAAGTTGGGTGGATCCCTCCTCTCTCCAGGAATGGAGCCGAAGGAGGCAGCAGAGAAGTGGGGCAAGAGGGTCCCAAACCCCATTCCAACACAAAGCACGTCTGAACACGAACTGATCTTGGCGTTTTCTTGTAAAGGTTGGTTCAGAGAGGGTTTGCCCTTGCCCTTGCCCCCTGAGGCTGAGAGAGTGTGACTTTGCCCAAGGTGGAAAAGACACAGATGATCTAATAATGTTATGATAGCCTCCAGGGAGGACAAGGCACCCCAAAATGAAGCAGAACGTAGGACATGGCCAAACGAAAGCTAAAAACACTCCTAGAAGTTAAAACCCTGCTTCTTAGCTTTCTTTCCTTTCTTTTCTTTTCTCTTCCTTTCCTTTCCTTTCTCTTTCTTTCCTTTCCTTTCCTTTCCTTTCCTTTCCTTTCCTTTCCTTTCCTTTCTCTTTTTTTCCTTTCCCTTCCCTTCCCTTCTCTTCTTTTCCTTTTCCCTTCCTTTCCTTTTCCTTCTCTTCTCTTCTTTTCCTTTTCCCTTCCTTTCCTTTCCCTTTCCTTTCCTTATCTTTCCTTTCCTTTCCCTTCTCTTCTCTTCTTTTCCTTTTCCCTTCCTTTCCTTTCCCTTTCCTTTCCTTTCCTTATCTTTCCTTTCCTTTCCCTTCCCTTCCCTTTCCTTTCCTTTTCCCTTTCCCTTACTTTCCTTTCCTTTCCCTTTCCTTATCTTTCCTTTCCTTCCCTTCCCTTTCCCTTCCCTTCCCTTCCTTTCCCTTTCCTTATCTTCCCTTCCCTTTCCCTTTCCTTATCTTTCCTTATTTTTCCTTTCCCTTCCCTTCCCTTCCCTTCCCTTCCCTTCCCTCTCCCTTTCCTTTTCCCTTTCCCTTACTTTCTTTTCCTTTCCCTTTCCTTATCTTTCCTTATTTTTCCTTTCCTTTCCCTTCCCTTCCCTTTCCCTTCCTTTCCTTTCCCTTTCCTTATCTTTCCCTTTCCCTTCCTTTCCTTTCCCTTTCCTTTCCCTTCCTTTCCCTTCCCTTCCTTTCTTTATCTTCCCTCCCCTTTTTTTTTCCTTTCCTTTCCCTTCCCTTCCCTTTCCCTTTCCTTTTCCCTTTCCCTTACTTTCTTTCCTTTCCCTTCCTCTTCCCTTTCTTAGTCCAGTTCCAAATGGAGGACCAGGATAGGACCGCCATAAATCGGAAAAGGCGGCAGACAAGAACAGGGCAGGAGGAAGGGCTCTTTCCAAAAGGCAAAGTGCAAGTCGTTCAAAAGAACCTTTCAGTTCTTTTCTCCCTCCCGGTCCTTCATGGAACTCCTCTGTTTGCAATCGGGAAAAGACTGACCTGCCCGGGAGGGTCTCCTAAGAGAAGGACCTCGGGAGGGAAGCGAGCAGCCCAGGATCAGGAGAGATGGGGCTCCTCCGCCGGCCCTTTCTCCCCGAGACCTCGCTCTCTGCCAAAGCCAAGGGGCTCCGGAGAAGGAGGCAGGAGGATCCGAAGGGGAGGAAGGGGGCCAGGGAGGGAAGATCTGGCCAAAGGGAAGGAGCCCAAAGAAGCAGGTCCAGAGCTGCACCTTCCCTTCCCCTTCCCCTTCCCCTTCCCTTCCTTTTCCTTCCCTTCCCCTTCCCCTTCCTTTTCCTTCCCTTCCCCTTCCCCTTCCCTTCCCTTCCCTTCCCTTCCCTTACTTTCCCTTCCCTTCCTTTTCCTTCCCTTCCCCTTACTTTCCCTTCCTTTTCCTTCCTTTTCCTTCCCTTCCCCTTCCCCTTTCCCTTTCCCTTCCCTTCCCTTACTTTCCCTTCCTTTTCCTTCCCTTCCCCTTCCCCTTCCCCTTCCCTTCCCTTACTTTCCCTTCCTTTCCCTTCCCTTCCCCTTCCCCTTCCCCTTCCCCTTCCCCTTCCCTTCTCTTCCCTTCCCTTCCTTTTCCTTCCTTTTCCTTCCCTTCCCCTTCCCTTCCCTTTCCTGTCTTTCCCCTTTTGGACCCCGGACCCAGAAGGACCAACTGCCCTCCTCGCCGCCAAGGAGGACAAGGCACCATCGCGAAATGGAGGACGCCCCAGGACAAAGGGAGGACATGACCGACTCAACCATGCCTTTTGGTCCCGCTCCAGATGGAGGACGGGACCAAATCACAAAGCACTCAAAAGACTCTGAGACCCCCCTTCGGCTTCCAAATGGAGGACATGGCCGAATAAAGCCTGCCATGAAACACTCCTAGAAATATACATGCGCGCTGCTGAGTCCTGCATCAAATGGAGGACGTTCCGGAAAAATGGAGGACATACACAAACGAAAGCTCTTAAAGCACTTCTATAAATATAAATGCGTGCTTCTTGGTCCTGCTCCGAACGGAGGGAGTTTGGGAATTCCTCCTGGGCAGAAAGCTGAAATGGAGGACGCGTCCTGGAAAAGGAGGACCTGCCCCATGGCCCCCATCCGCCCGGACTCCAAGCCCCTCCAGGATTTCCCCAAAGTACAGGATTTCTCTCTTTCTCCGGCTCTTTGCTTTCTGTCTCTTCAGGGAAAGGTCCCTCCAAAGAGGAGGAGAAGTCCCCGCGGAGCCCCAGACCCCCAAAATGCCCGGCTACGACAACAACGACAACAACGACAACAACGACAAAAAATATCCCAAGCCCAGCAGAAAGATATAGTGCCTTGTCCTCCAGCAGAAAGATCTAGTTTAGAAATAAAGGGAGCAACCGCCTCAAAAAAGACAGCCTAAAGTGATACGGCTTTGTGTGTGTGTCTTGTTGGTTTTTCTTGGCAAGGTTTGTTCAGAGAGGTTTTTGCCCTTGCCCTGAGGCTGAGAGAGTGTGACCTCGCCCAAGGTCGCCCCAGTGGCTTTCCGTAGACAACCCTGGTCTCCAGTGTCGCAGTCCACCACTTACTATATCCGAAATGAACTCATTTCTAGTCTTTACATGTTGTAACCTGCCTTGATTCCCCATGAAAAGGCGGGCTATAAATAAATCATCATCATCATCATCATCATCATCATCATCATCATCATCATCATCATCATCATATTATTATTATTATTATTATTATTATTATTATTATTATTATTCATAGTTGTCACACATTGTTTTAGGTAGAGTGTTTCCCCCCTTGAACTTCTTCTCCGGTTTGCATGAAAGATAAAAGAAGTCATTTTTCACGAAGTGAATATCATAGAACCATAGACTCCTAGAGTTGGAAGAGACCCCTTCAAGGGCCATCCAGTCCAACCCCCTTCTGCCATGCAGGAAATCACCATCAAAGCACCCCAAAAAGATGGCCATCCAGCCTCTTGTTTAAAAACCTCCAAGGAGGGAGAAATTTTGCCACCAGAGCAATCATAAAGATGGCCAGGATATGTTTGTGGGTCTGTTTTGTCTACTTTCAAGCCCTAGGAGAACCAATCACTCGGTTTTCTTGGCAAGCTTTCCTCAGAAGAGGTTTGCCCTAAGGCTGAGAGAGTGTGACTTGCCCAAGTATAGTTTACAATGTGGGTTTCCATGGGCGATCGGAAAATCCACTCACACTACTGTTGTTGATTCCTCCGCGAAAAAGCAGAATATAAATACATTATATTATTATGGTTGTTGTTGTGGTTGTTGTGTGACTTTGTTTCCTACTTAAAGCAGACATATATAATGGGGTTTTCTTGGCAAGATGATGTTCAGAGGAGGTTTGGTTTTCCCTGAGGCTGAGAGAGTGTGACTTGACCAGTGGGTTTCCATGGCCGAGGAAGGATTTGAACTGTCTTCTCCAGAGCCAGAGGCCAAAACCCTCAGACCACGGCACAATGTTGGCTCCCTACACATTATTATTATTATTATTATTATTATTATTATTATTATTATTGTATTTATACCCCCGTGTAATGTTTGGGGCCTGATTCCACGAAATGCAGGAATCATTTTTGGTAGGGTTTTGTTTTTGTTTTTAGGAAAGAGTGAAAGTTGTCCTGGAAAGAAAAGGAGGACGCCTTACTACAGAGAAAAGGAGGACGCTTTACTTACTATTCGGATCATTCCCGACGTTTCTTCTACGGCTTGGGATCTTCTCCCTTAAAAGCGGGTTTTGTTGAAAAGATCGTAACTATAATCCGTTGGTAGCATTTCGGGACTTCGGCTGTTTCAAATCTTATGCTAGAGAATAAAGGTGAGGGTTTCAAAAGTCGGACTATAGACTCTGGAGACCTGGGTTCAAATCGCAGCTCAGCCACAAAAAAAAAACCCATTGGGAGACCTTGGGCAAGTCACACTCTCTCAGCCTCAGAGGGAGACAAAAGTGGCAACCTTGCCATGATAAGTTTGCCGTAAATCAGAAGGTAAACACCAACAACAAGAAGAATATTTTATAACTGGAGACCTGACGCATCTGAGGAAGTGGAGTGAAGTCTAGGGAAGGTCCTGCTGCCAACTTCTTTCTTTCAGAGAGTCTCAAAAGGGCTACAAGAGCTCTCTACAGAATAATAATAATAATAATAATAATAATGATAATAATGATAATGATAATGATAATGATAATGATAATAATAATAATAATAATAATAATAATAATACCAAATGCACCTGGGGAAGGAGACTTAAGTCTAGGAAAGCCCATGCTGCCAGCTTCTGGTTGTATGGTTATTTTTTGTATCTAATGCTCTTGTTGTCATCTGCTTTGATTCCAGGAGGAAAAGTCAGACTAGATGATGATGATGATGATGATGATGATGATGATGGTGATGATGATTTATTTATAGCCCGTCTTTTCATGGGGAATCAAGGCAGGTTACAACATGTAAAGACTAGAAATGAGTTCATTTTGGATATAGTAAGTGGTGGACTGCGACACTGGAGACCAGGGTTGTCCACGGAAAGCCACTGGGGCGACCTTGGGCGAGGTCACACTCTCTCAGCCTCAGGGCAAGGGCAAAAACCTCTCTGAACAAACCTTGCCAAGAAAAACCAACAAGACACACACACAAAGCCGTATCACTTTAGGCTGTCTTTTTTGAGGCGGTTGCTCCCTTTATTTCTAAACTAGATCTTTCTGCTGGAGGACAAGGCACTATGTTGTTGTTGTTGTTGTTGTTGTTGTTACCGAACGTTATGGAATTATAGAAATATAAACGTGAATCTTTTTACGAAATCATTGCTGTCACTTTTTGTTTTCGGGAGACGTAAAAAGGTGAAAGGCGACTACGACTAAAGTTTTTCTATACCGGGACTTTGCAGGGAACTGAAAACACCTCTGTGTTTCATGAACTGATCTACATACACACTTTTTAAAAACCTAGGGATATATATATATATGTGTGTGTGTGTGTGTGTGTGTGTCGGGTTTTGGAAAGTGGGAAACGAAACCCCTTGCTCTCCTTTCGGAGGGCAGGGGGACCAGGGGTCTATGTCCTCCTTACCTCTAAATGGAGGACCTACCAGAAAGAAAAAGGAGGACGTGACCTCCATAGATAGATAGATAGATAGATAGATAGATAGATAGATAGCCACAGACACAGACACACACACTCTTCAGGATCGTGCCTAGTCCCTTCCTAGCTGCCTTTCCAAGTCCTAGCCTTCTTTTGTCTGCTTGACTGCAGCCTCCATTCTGATATCTATCTATCTATCTATCTATCTATCTATCTATCTATCTATCTATCTGTGGAGGTCACGTCCTCCTTTTTCTTTCTGGTAGGTCCTCCATTTAGAGAATGGAGGCTGCAGTCAAGCAGACAAAAGAAGGCTAGGACTTGGAAAGGCAGCTAGGAAGGGACTAGGCACGATCCTGAAGAGTGTCTGTGTCTATCTATCTATCTATCTATCTATCTATCTATCTATCTATCTATCTATCTATCTTTACACTTCAGGATCTTGCCTAGTCCCTTCCTCGTTGCCCTTCCAAGTCTTCTTTTAGTGGCTTGACTTGCAGCCTCCATTCCGATGATTGACCAAAGTGAGGGAAACCTTGAGCCATTTCAACGTCCTCCTCGCCTCCTTTAAAATAGGGATATTCTCTGTGGTCATTATTTGGGTTTCCTGAAAGTCCATCAGGAAACTTGCTTTTGCCCTTGACCTTCTTCAGCCATCCTTCCAAGCCTTTCCTGTTTTCTCCCAGCAGGCCATGCAACCCATCTGAGGAAGGCCGAGGAAAGCTCCTCTTTGCCAGGTCTTCCGACGTTGGAACAAGCCGCTTAGAGAGGGGTTCAGCCCTATCAAAAACAGTATAGAGAACGAAAGAGATAGCCCTGTTTGTCTGTAGCATCAGTAGGTAGAGAGAGCTTGTAGCCCCTCTGAGGCTCAGTGAGAGGAAGCAACAGTTGGCAACAGGAGCCAAATGCATCTGAGGAAGTAGACCGAAGTCTATGAAAGCTCATTCCAGTGAGTGTCAAAGGAGCTACAAGATCTCTCTAAAGAATAATGATCATGATGATGATGATGATGATGATGATGATGATGTGCATCTGAGGAAGGAGACTGGAGCCTAGGGAAGCTCCTGCTGCCGACTTCTTTCTTTCAGTGAGTCTCAACTTGATCTCTCTGCGCAGAGGAGAGAAAATGCAAGCGCTGCCTTGCTCTTGCTCCGACAGGAGAGCTTTTGGGGGAGTCCTCTTGGAGAGGAGGGGGAAATGGAGGACGTGAAGCATGAAGGCTCCCTCCCTCCCTCCCCTTGGCTTGGCCTGGCCCTTCCCCTCTTCCCCATTGGGCCGGGGCTCTTGCAGGGAGGAGGGGGGTCGGTCTCCGCTTTGACAGGCGCCAGCAGCCGGAGGGAAAGGAAGGGAAGGAAGGAAGGGGCAGCCCAGGCTCATCTGATCCGAGTCCAGGGGGATCCAGCCAGGCCGGGGTCCCATGTAGCTGCCTAGTCCTCAGTCGGGTCCCTCTGGCGATCGGGGCTCTGGGCTGCGGAGGATGAGCGAGCGGCGCCGGTCTCCTCTGGCGCTGAGCTCCCGGGCCCACGCCTTCTCCGTCGAGGCCCTGATCGGGGCCCACAGCAAGGCCAGCAGCCGCAGGAAGAGGAGGCAGAGCGGCAGCCGCCGCCGCTGGGACGGGAAGGGCCTCCGCCTGGCTGCCATGGGAGCCCTCAGCCCTCAAGGGGCCCCCGAGGAAGAGGAAGAGGAGGAGGAAGAGGAAGAGGAGGAAGAAGGAGGAGGAGGAGGAGGAGGAACTGGAGAGATCCCCCAAGCCCTGGAGCTCCATGCCGGTGAGGGAGAGCGGGGATCCGGGGAGGGAGAATCATACAATCGTAGAATCATGGAGTCATAGAGTCATACAGTCATACGATCATAGAAGTGTAGAATCATAGAATCATCTAGAACCATAGAATTGTATGATCATAGAATTGTAGAATCATAGAATCATCTAGAACCATAGAATTGTATGATCATAGAAGTGTAGAATCATAGAATCATCTAGAACCATAGAATTGTATGATCATAGAAGTGTAGAATCATAGAATCATCTAGAACCATAGAATTGTATGATCATAGAATTGTAGAATCATAGAATCATCTAGAACCATAGAATTGTACAATCATAGAATTGTAGAATCATAGAATCATCTAGAACCATAGAGTACGTTCATAGAAGAAGTGTAGAATCATAGAATTATCTAGAGCCATAGAATTGTACGATCATAGAATCATACAATCATAAAATCGTAGAGTTGGAAGAGACCACAAGGGCCATTCAGTCCAACCCCATTCTGCCATGCAGGAACTCTCAATCAAAGCATACCCAATAGATGGCCATCCAGCCTCTGTTTAAAGACCTTCAAGGAAGGAGACTCCACCACACTCCGAGGACGGAGTTTGTTCCACTGTCCAAGAAGCCCTTACTGTCAGGAAGTTCCTCCTAATGTCGAGGTGGAATTATTATTATTATTATTATTATTATTATTATTATTATAGTTTATTTCTATAGCGCTGTGAATGTACACAGCACTTTACATATAAATAATCAAATCAATAAAAATATAAAACCTGCCAATGGCGTACAATCTACAGCTCCAGGAATCTCTCTTTCTGTAGCTTGCATCTATTGTTCCGGGTCCTGTTCTCTGGAGCAGCAGAAAACAAGCTTGCCCCCTCCTCAATATGCCATCCGTTCAAGTACTTAAACAGGGCTATCCCCTCTTCACCTTCTCTTCTCCAGGCTAAACATCCCCAGCTCCTTGAGTCGTTCCTCATAGGGCTTCATGGTTTCCAGACCCTTCACCATTTTAGTCGCAGGGCAGCCCCATCGGGGAGACCAGAGGGATGTCCAAAAGGTCCTCCATAATCTTGAGGAGGACCTTCATGAAGTGTGAAGAGTGGAGGCTGCTTGTTAAACCGAGGCTGGAGGGAGGGTGGGTTTGGCTGGATGACCTCTGGGGATCTCTTTCAACTCTATGAGCCTAGATTTCTTTCTATTATTACTATTATTATTATTGCATTAATTATATAGCGCCATAGGCTTTGCATAGCGCTTCGATTCTCTTTATTTCACAAATACGCAACCTTATATATAACACAACCAGACCTCTTCCTGATCTTTCAAACCAAAAGGATTGACACGCAAGAAGCCTCTTCCTCTGTTCCGTTCTCAGGCATCGTAACTCACTCTCCTCAACTTACATATAGTCTCTTTTTCCAAATGTATACCTTATACATAGGAAATCTTACTCTTATGTAGTCCTCTATCCTATAGATTTTGAAATGTCTTTGCTGCTCAGGGATGGCTAGATGAGCCTAGATTTCTAAGGAGCGATTTAGTCATAGACTCCCTTCTTCTTCTCCTTCTCCTTCTCCTTCTCCTTCTCCTTCTCCTTCTTCTTCTTTTATTTAATTTAAATTTTATTGAGTTTTTAATCAGTCGTAATCAAACCCAGAATAGGCATTTCTTATCATTTCCCAAAAGTTAAACTGAACTAGCCAATACAAAATCTCGACTGGCTTCCTATTTTCTTTCTCCTTTTTTCCTTCTCTCTTTTTAGGTATAGATCTTATGCGTCCGTTTGTATTAGTCCATTTTGTCCCTCTTTTTTTGGAGCAGGACTTCTTCTTCTTCTTCTTCTTCTTCTTCTTCTTCTTCTTCTTCTTCTTATTATTATTATTATTATTATTATATTTATGTAGCGCTATAGATTTACACAGGGGGGTTGCATTTTGCTTCAGGGGGCTTGCATTCTACTGAAGCATGCCTTTATTCTGTTTCTAGTAGGGTGTCCGAAACACACACACTGCAGAAATATAATCCAGTTTGAGACCGCTTTAACTGCCCTGTCTCAGTGCTAGGGAATCCTGGGAGTTTATTGTGGCATCAGAGCGGTTTGACACAGAAGGCTCAATGTCTCAGAAACACTAGTTCCCAGGATGCCCTAGCATTGAGCCAGGGCAGTTAAAGCGGTCTCAAACTGGATTATTTCTGAAGTGCGTTTTGGACCTAGTAGGAGTGCTTTTGAGCTTCGCTTTGGGCTTCTCCTCCGGTGGTCCTCCATTCGGGCTCTGCAAAAAAATGTAGGACATTCAAGGAAAATGGAGGACCTTAGCAAAGAAAAGCCCAATACATTCACGGGGT
This sequence comes from Sceloporus occidentalis, assembly GCA_023333645.1. Taxonomy (NCBI): domain Eukaryota; kingdom Metazoa; phylum Chordata; class Lepidosauria; order Squamata; family Phrynosomatidae; genus Sceloporus; species Sceloporus occidentalis. Next base: position 218,776,055 of record JALMGF010000001.1, read on the forward strand.
CCATGCTAATTTTCTTTAGGAATTAAAAGTATTAAATATGTATAGTTGATAGATGCTGCTGAGTGTCATTATTATTATTATTATTATTATTATTATTATTATAGTTTATTTCTATAGCTCTGTAAATGGACAAATATTTGCAATCTCTGCCTTTTTGGTTCAAGTCATATGTCAGAAAAGTTATACTGCCTTTTCGGGTTAAGTTATAGGTAAGATCAAGTGATCTGTAAGCCGCTTCGGTTGCGCTAAGAAAAAGCGGGATGGAAAGAAACGTTTCATTTATTATTTATTTGATTATTTATTATGCCAGATATCAATAATAATTTTGTTTTTTAATAAAAATAAAAATAGAGACATGCTTCTTAGGCAGGCTCCAAATGGAGGACATTCAAGGAAAGAAAAAGATAAAAAGGAAAGCCATGGCAAAATAAAAGAAGCACGCGTATACATATTAAAAATATTAATAATAATAATAATAATAATAATAATAATAATAATAATAATACATGCTTCTTCCTCGGGTTCAAAAGGGAGGGGGGCATCCAAGGAAAACTGGAGGACGTTGCCAAAGAAAAACCCAAAAAACACACGAATAGAAATGAAATCCATGCAATCCATGAAAAAAGAGGACCTCTGGCCATTCTGACCCGGGGTAACCTAGATAGATAGATAGATAGATAGATAGATAGATAGATAGATAGATATACACACACACATATATAAGAGGTTACTTAATAACGCCTAAATCAGATATATATATATATGCACACACATACATATAAATATGTGTATACATATATATCTATGTGTGTGTGTGTGATTTAGGTTTTGTTAAGCAATCGCTTAAAAGCGTACACAATTAAAATTAAAACATTGGAAATAAACATTTCAATCCGCGAACTATATTCTATATTCTATATTTTCTATATTCGCTTTTTTAGAGCAACCCGTCCTTGAAAGGAAGACCCGAAAAACTGGCCTTCGGGTTTGTTTTTGATTTCTAAAGACGTTCCTTCCAAAAAAATCCATTTGATGAGAATCCGGTTTATTATCATCATCATCATCATCATCATTATTATTTAAAATAATTATAAAACAGCTTCCTAGGCCATAGCTAGCGCTCTAGTGAAAGCAAAGTCAATAGTAAAAACAGAAGATTTAAGGACCGAAGTGACTTGGACGGAAAAGGCGGCCGACTTTCCCTCCGACTTCTTTTCGTTTCGTTTGTAAAGGAGTTGTAGTGTGTCTCCGTCTGTGTTTGTATTTGCATTAAGCAGCTCAAAAGCATCCAATTTCCTTTCATCTTGCAAACGAAGCAGAGGCATCTCTGGTTAATAATAATACTACTACTAATAATAATAGGATTTATTTCTATTCCGCTTTTTCCGATAGGGAATCGAGGCGGATTACAACAAGTATTAAAACATCAAACAGTTAAAATTACAATCATCATTAAAAAAGAATCTCGACACCCCTGGAGACCTCCCTCCCTTCCTTCCTTCCTTCCTTCCTTCCTTCCTTCCTTCCTTTCCATCCATCCCTCCAACTTTCATTCCTTCTCTCTTTTCCCTTCGCAAAAAGGAGGACATCCCAGGAAGATGGAGTATATGGCCAAAGAAGGAGCTACTAAACACTAATAGAAATGTAAATTACATGCTTCTTTGTCATGCTCCGAATGGAGGGCCTTCGGGAAGAATGACGGATAATAATAATAATAATAATAATAATAATAAATTAAATAAAACTTTTATTTCTACCCCGCTTTTTGGTCAAAACAATCAAAGCGGCTTATAGTATTGAAAATGATACAACGATATATATATATATATATATATATATATATATACACAAAATATTCCCCATTTGGTTTTGACCAAAGGAAAGCTCCAAACACTCTTTTAGCCAGACAAAGGCAAAAATCTCTTAGGTCCAAAGCACATTTTGCAGAAATAATGCAGTTTGAGACCGCTTTAACTGCCCTGGCTCAGTGCTAGGGAAACCCTGGGATTTGTAGTTTGTTGTGCACCAGAGCTCTCCGAGAGAGAAGGCTAAATGTCTATTAAAAGACAAAACCCGACAGTTCTCGGAATTCCCTAGTAGTCATCCAGGGCAGTTAAAGTGGTCCCAAACCGGATTATTTTCTACAGTGTGTTTTGGACCTTAGTTATGCTCAGAATGGAGGCCCTTCAAGAAGGGGACCAGAGTCAAGCTATAAAACACTCCTGGTAGCAATATAAACCCATGCTTCTTGGTCCTGTTCCGAATGGAGGCCATTCCAGGAACATTCCTCCTCTTTCACGGTGCCTCCTGGCATATAATATAGTATAATATAATATGGAGATAGGGGAGGAGAGGTGGGACCCCTGGCATATAATATAATATAATATAATATAATATAATATAATATAATATAATATAATAATATAAAGATAGGGGAGGAGAGGTGGGACCCCTGTCATATAATATAATATAATATAATATAATATAATATAATATAATATAATATAATAATATAAAGATAGGGGAGGAGAGGTGGGACCCCTGGCATATAATATAATATAATATAATATAATATAATATAATATAATATAATATAATAATATAAAGATAGGGGAGGAGAGGTGGGACCCCTGGCATATAATATAATATAATATAATATAATATAATATAATATGGAGATAGGGGAGGAGAGGTGGGACCCCTGGCATATAATATAATATAATATAATATAATATAATATAATATAATATAATTAATATAAAGATAGGGGAGCAGAGGTGGGACCCCTGTCATATAATATAATATAATATAATATAATATAATATGGAGATAGGGGAGGAGAGGTGGGACCCCTGGCATATAATATAATATAATATAATATAATATAATATAATATAATATAATTAATATAAAGATAGGGGAGCAGAGGTGGGACCCCTGTCATATAATATAATATAATATAATATAATATGGAGATAGGGGAGGAGAGGTGGGACCCCTGGCATATAATATAATATAATATAATATAATATAATATAATATAATATAATATAATTAATATAAAGATAGGGGAGCAGAGGTGGGACCCCTGGCATATAATATAATATAATATAATATAATATAATATAATATAATATGGAGATAGGGGAGGAGAGGTGGGACCCCTGTCATATAATATAATATAATATAATATAATATAATATGGAGATAGGGGAGGAGAGGTGGGACCCCTGGCATATAATATAATATAATATAATATAATATAATATAATATAATATAATATAATTAATATAAAGATAGGGGAGCAGAGGTGGGACCCCTGTCATATAATATAATATAATATAATATAATATAATTATTATAAAGATAGGGGAGCAGAGGTGGGACCCCTGTCATATAATATAATATAATATAATATGGAGATAGGGGAGGAGAGGTGGGACCCCTGGTATATAATATAATATAATATAATATAATATAATATGAAGATAGGGGAGGAGAGGTGGGACCCCTGGCATATAATATAATATAATATAATATAATATAATATAATATAATATAATTAATATAAAGATAGGGGAGCAGAGGTGGGACCCCTGTCATATAATATAATATAATATAATATAATATAATATAATATAATATAATATAATAATATAAAGATAGGGGAGGAGAGGTGGGACCCCTGGCATATAATATAATATAATATAATATAATATAATATAATATAAAGATAGGGGAGGAGAGGTGGGACCCCAGGGCTTTTCTTATCTGACAGAGAGGACCAGGCACCACAAAACGGTGGAGGAAGATCCTAGGAAAATGGAGGGCATGGCCAAAGAAAAGCTACAAAACACTCATATAAAGTGCTTATGAAAACCCTCCAATATGCAGTGTTTGTGTGCGTGCGTGAATACATAGATAGATAGATAGATAGATAGATAGATAGATAGATATGCCCCACTCTCTTCTATGCCAGCATTCTCTGGAGATGCCAGCCACAGCTGCTGGCGAAACGTCAGGAATAAACTCTTCTAGAACATGGCCACGTAGTCCAAAAGAATTCAAAGATATAGCTGTGTTAGTCTGTGGCATCAGTATGCAGAGAGATGCATATTATTATTATTATTATTATTATTATTATTATTATTATTATTTAGAGAGATCTTGTGGCACCTTTGAGACTCAGTGAAAGAAAGAAGTTGGCAGCAGGAGCTTTCTTGGACTGCAGTCTACTACGGAATCTTTTTAGCTTTTTTGGGAGGAAACAGAGTTATTATTGTTATTATTATTGTTATTATTATTATTATTATGCTTTATTTATATAGCACTGTAGATTGACACAGCGAGTTCTTGTTCTTCTTGGCCTTCTTGGCCCAATAAATAATAATAATAATAATAATAATAATAATAATAATAATAATATTGTATTTATTTATATCCTGCCTCTTCCTTTTTGGGGATCTAGGCAGCTAACAACAGAGGTTAATACAATATAAAATGATCAAACAAAACAAGCCCCCCAAATCCCCCCAAATCCCCCCAACCCTCACCTTCCCTCCCGGAATAAAATTACAACAATAAAACTGTAAATATATATAGATCACAATAACAAGAAGAGTGGGGAGGAGACACTGCATCCACACTGCAGGAAGAATCCGGTTTGAGACCCCTTCGGTGGGCCAATTCCCAGCAATCCATAAGGTGCAATTAAAGAGTTCTCAAACCAGGGTTGTTTCGGCTTCGTTCTTTCGTCTGCCTTGACCCTAGACAGGAACCGTCTGGAGGCATCCAGATCCCACAATGAATTATCTTTTAGGATCGATAAGATCCAGGAAAAATCCCTCCAGGCCCCGAGATTATTGAGGGATAATTGATATCTGACCAGTGTTACCAATTTCCGGGGAATTACCCGGAATCAGGGGGAATTTAATTAATTTCTTTCCAGGGATTTTGACTGAATAATAATAATAATAATAATAATAATAATTGGGGAATTTCAAGGATTTTGGTAAAACATTCTGGGGAATATCTTCTACGCTTGTTGGCAACACTGGATCTGACCTCAGACCCACAGGGAAGGACTTTCCTACTTGAGCCAACTTTTGTCATGATTTCAATGAGTGGAATCGGTTTCCCTTTTGACACCCATTGAAACTCCAGACCCTGGACCCAGCCAAAGACCCCTGCCCCCCCCCCCCCAGCACCCTCCAGGAAAGGCCTCTTCTTCATGGGTGCCTTCGATCCCAGCATCTGGAGACCCCATCATGGGTGTCTTCAGAGGAGACTTGCTATTCCCATTCCATGAGGCTGAGAGAGTGTGACTTGCCCAGTGGGTCCTCAGGGAGCTTTCTTGGCAAGTGTTTTGTTGCCATTGCTTTCCCCTGAGGCTGGGAGCATGTGACCTGCCCAAGGCCTCCAGCCCAGTGGGTTTTAATGCTTGATCTGGGAATCGGACCCTGGTCTCCAGCGCTCAAACCACTAGGCAACCATCTTCCTTTTTTTGGGGGGGGGGGACCTCTCCCTCCTTTACCCAGTCACTCCTTTTGTTTCCATCTCCAAACCTGAGATCTCCACCCCCATCCTCAAATTAATGTTGTGTTCCCATCCCCCATTAATACTACTAGTAGTAGTACCAAGTTAAAGGTAGTCCCTTGAGAATGAATGTCTCTAGTTGAATGGAAGAGCTAGTGTTGTCTGAGGGCTGCTCTGGTGGTCATGCAGCCAGCATGACTGCACCAAAAGCTGTTACTGAGAAGTGCTACCTATCTATCTAGTTGTATTTGCATGCTTTCGAACTGCTAGGTTGGCAGAAGCTGGGACTAATGATGAGAGCTCACAACATCACATGGCACTTGCCAACCTGTCAGAGCTGGCGTCTTAACCACTAAGCCACCACATCCTATATTGTAGTAGTATTAGTATTTAAAAGGATTAAAAAGTGGATTGACACACACGCACACACACACAACCGGAGGGCCCAGATCTTGCACCACAGGTTTCCACTCTCCTGCATTGGGCAAAGGGTTGGGGTCTAGAGTGCAAAGTTTCTTACTCTTTTTGGATGATTTTAACGGTTTTGAATTTTTAATGTAATGTTTTTAATTAAAAAAAGATCTGTGAGCCACCTTTATATAAATATGTATATAAAGAAATGAAACCCCACACTCCCATTAGAACAGGACAGGAGACAGGGCCATCTTTGCCCCGCCTGAAGCTCTGCACATGGTCCCCAGCCAGTTTGCCCAGTTCATCCTGGGATAAGGGTGCGCATCATCCCAGTAATCCAGTCTGAATCCAGGGTGATCCATTTCCAAAGAGAATTCAATCCATCTGTGAAGGAGGAGGACTCAGAAATTTTGCTGCCTGCCCAAACAGACAGGCCAAAATAAAGCTGCTTTGGGTCACTTTGGAGGCATGCTGTTTAAATGATGCATGCATCCTAAGAAGCCGGAAGCCGCGCCAAAGCCATGCTGGAGTCCTAAGGACTGGAGCACAGCTTTGGCGCAGCTTCTAGCTTCTTAGGATGCATGCATCATTTAAACAGCATACCTCCAAAGTGACCCAAAGCAGCTTTATTTTGGCCTGTCTGTTTGGGCCCAATAAGTACAGTCAGCCTGCTGTATCCATGGATTTTTTCATTCCCAGACTCAAGCATCCATGGCTTGAATTCCAAAAGGCAAACCAATTGATTTCACCATGTTTTACTGTGCCGTGGCATACATAAAAGACATTTTGCTGCCTGAGGCAGAGCAGCAGAGAGTAAATACTCTCCTCTCCAGTTCAAAAGGTCCCTAGTTACCCAAAGCTCACCAATTATTTTGATTATTTTGATACAGGAGGCAGAAAATCCCAGGACCTCAGAAACACAAACCATAACAAATTAAATTGCTAACTGGTTGCTGCACTTTCAGGACAGCCAAAATCTGGTGTCTGAGGCAGCTGCCTCACTTGGCTCAATGGCGGGGCTACCTCTGCTTGTCTCTTAATTTTAGCTGAATTCCCCAAATTATTGCCATTTTAGGGACTTTTATTATATTGCAGCAAGGCAGCCCAAACCATAATCCAGTTAAAATGAGCTGCTTGGATATACTATGGGAATTTGGGCATGATGATGATGATGACGATGATACATTTATTTATTTCCCACCTCTCCTCAAGCCTAGAGGTAGGGAACAACATATTAAAATATAAAACTCAATTAAAAATGCCTAGGCCTGTTACAGATTGCCAAAATAAAGCTGCTTGGGGTCTCTTTGGAGGTATGCTGTTTAAATGATGCATGCATCCTAAGAATCCGGAAGCTGCACCAAAGCTGCCCTCCAGTGCTTAGGAATGGAGTGTGGCTTTGGCGCGACCTCCGGACTCTTAGGACCCATGCATCATTTAAATAGCATACCTCCAAAGAGACCCGAAGCAGCTTTATTTTGGCAGTCTGTAACAGGCTCTAGACTCCCAGTTAAAAATGCCCAGAAATGTCCACATACATACACCCTTCTCAAGCTACAAGCTGCAATGGCAATTAATAGGATTTATATGACCAACCCAGTACAGCATTTAGTTGTGGCTGTGGCTATTCCTACTGATCATAGAAGGATGTTTCTTGGATTTTGTGCTCTTTAAGAGTAAGGGCACTTTTTAAGAGATGATTGAAATCCAAGCATTTTTCCTAGCACTTATCTCTCATCTAAAATAAATAATAATAAAAATTTTATTTTTATACCGCCCTTCTATAAACCAAGGCGGTGTACAGCATACATAAAATACATGGCATATCATCTATTTGCTAATCTGTTCTGTCGCCCCGCTAAAACAAAGTGCTAAAATTTGAGCTTAGTTATATACTCTCAAATGTTTATTAATCGTTGTAAACATTGTCTGAGAAAGAGTACTATTAGGATGAGGTGGCCATGCTGACAGGTCTTGTGTTGTACGGTCAGGTTTGCCACTTCCATTAAAGTCACAAGAAGTGACTATCCAGGTTCACAGAAATCAAGCACCAGGGTTTCCAGAAGTAGGTCTTATTTCTTAATGCATTTGCTTTCAGATAACCATTTAGCCCCAGTTCAAGTGTTTAACTCATTTGGACTGTTTGTAACAATGTACAATTGTTTTTGATAAAATATGGACTGTGTAAATGGCATCGGTGGTCATCACAGTGCATAGTGCATTAAAATAATGCACTTGGAGGTAAGGGTAAGAGAAACTCAAGGACCTTCTCTGGAAATAGTTCCTTATTACCTATTTTCTATTGATAATAAATCAGAGAGGGGATTAAATTGCACCCCTGTTCCACTGGACTTTGGTAAAAGTGATTATTAGACCTAATATACAGACCAGGAGAAAAGTCACATCTTTGAGTGCTAAAAAAAAGGGGTTATCCCCTCATTGTGAGATAATGATGATTATGATGATCATGATTATTATTAAATTTTTGTGGGTCTTCCAGACTATATGGCCATGTTCTAGAAGAGTTTATTCCTGACATTTCACCAGCATCTGTGGTTATTATTGTTGTTATTTGATTTCTTTTTATCTATATTTATTAACTCAATTGTGTAGCTGTTTGGAGAAGACTGTTTGGATCTCCTACAGCTATGCAATATTTCACAGTGAACATTTCTCTCTAGAAGGACCTGTAAGGTCAAGTTTAATTGTCAACAAAATGACCAACAAAAAGCAGGCAGTGTTCAGCAATGGGATTTCATGGTGGAAGAATGGGATCCAGCTTTCCCCCCTTTCCAATGTAGTTTAACTCCATGCACCTTAAATATGAACCCTATAGGACTAGGGGGAAAAAGAGATTTGAATCTGGTTTTTAGGAGGGCCAGAGGGAATGGGAAGGAAATTTCTGCAGTGACCGCCATCCGAATGTTGGGTGTAGTCCAAGGCCCTCTACTTCAGATGGAGGTGTTTACAATCTAGTAAGAATACTGAGACATGTTTGCCTTCCTTTCTGAATGTGTATAGCAAATTCTTCTGCTTTTGTAGTTGAGAAGTTTTTCTCAGTTTGATAAAGCAAACCGATTTTATGGAATCATTAAAACACAGCAAAGCCCCCTAGGCTCAGTATGCATAATAAAAGTAAAGTACACAACGATGAACATTTTAAAATTCTGTTGGCCTTCCAGATGCGTAGATGTTGGCCTTCCAGATGCGTAGATGTTGTGTAACTGAAATGCTCTGATAATGTGATATTGTGAAGGCCTTAGCTGAACTCATGCAAATGAATCTGTAAGAATGAGATAGAACATTGCTATGACAACTTTTTAAAGCACAGCCAGGCATGTGGCATCCAGTACACACCAAAAAGTCAATGTTTGTGTGGTCTAGGATTGCTTAATTGTTAAATTTTGATTGCTAGTTGAATTTTGGTGATTAACGTCCAACGCCTTTAAACTGGAGTCACTTTCCTTCCCCCGGTTATTGCTGCAAGTGATACTTTGCAATTACACTACTTACTTGGCTGTTCCAGAAAATACTTAGCAACATATCTTTACCCTTTTCCTTTTTTTTGGAGAAGTTGACAGGAAACAGTAAGACATTAAAAAAAACCCCAGATTCTTACTGGAAGCATAAATCTCATTTCTGTTCTCCATATCTGCTGCGGGTGTTAGAGGAGGAGTCCCTACTAGAACTTTTTGGATGTTCATTTGTGTCGTTTCCATTTGCTTGGTCTCAGTCAGGCTCTGTATTTTGGCCAGCAGAGCATGAACATTGCGGAAGGAAGGAATTTCTCGTAGATGCGATTTTAAAAAGATCAGGCCAGTTTTAACCCTGCGAGGACTGGCTAGCGCTGAATAATTCCTATTTCAGGTGTTCCATGCTCCTTCCTTTGTAAACAGCAGCCCAAATAATTACGATTATGAGCTTGTAAAATGGTCTGACTGTGTGGCGCATGCCTCATTCCCTAAGAAGAACCAGTTTGGGGGTTGCATAATTAATCGGTAACGTCTCTTTCAGAATCATTGGCCCAAAGCTGTCTCAGAAAGAGTTGTAAACTCTAATGTGTCTATAAATCTGTGTATGCCTCTCTGTGTGCGAGTGTAACCCTAGCCAACCGTCTAAGCAATTCTTGCTACACAACAAGATGTGCCCAAATTTATCTCTTTTGCTTGTCAGGCTGACTCCTCAGACCCAGCAGCTGCGGGAGGGATATTTTTAAAGCAGGCTGCCATTCTCTTGGCCTGTGGCTCTTCCTCCTCCTGATCCCTGGCAGGGTTGGGGCAAGGCAGCTGGTGGCCGAGAAGAAGGTGGAGGTGGCCCAATTGTTGTAGCAGATGCAGCAGAAGCAGCAACCATTTGCCTGTCTGTTTATTGCTCCAAAGGAAAGAAGGAAGGGAAAGAAGCAGGGAGGAATGTCAGGCCCAGGCCAGAAGGGAAGGAAGGAAGCCAGGTTGCCCTCCTGGAAGACTGAGGCTCAGGAGGCATTCAAGATGACATGAGGCCTTAGTTGCTGGATAACTCAATTAGTGAATTTGTAATTGAGCAATCCACCATTAAAGGAAATTATCCCTTTCAGCTTGAATTGACTGCACTGCATCTTGTCGTTATGGCTTAGTACTGATGCACTTTTAAGCTGTCTATTGGGTTCTCTTAAAATAGAATCACAGAATCATAGAGTTGGAAGGGACTCTCAAGGGACATGCAGTCCAACCCCATTCTGCCATGCAGGAATACATATGGGACCCTAGAGTTGGAAGGGACCCCAAAGGCCATGCAGTTCATCCTCATTCTGCCATGCAGGAATACATAGGATCCTAGAATTGGAAGGGACCCTAGAATTAAGAAGGCCATGCAGTCCAACTCCCCTTCTGCCATGCAGGAACTCACAGTCAAAGCCTTCCCTGTGACAGATGCCCACTCAGCCCACTCTGCGTAAAAACAGCCTTCAAAGAAGGAGGCTCCACCATTCTCCATCAAAGCAGCATCTTCCACTCTTGAACAACTCTTGCCATCAGGAAATTCTTCCTCTAGTTAAGTTGGAATTTCCTTTTCTCCAGCTTGAATCCATTGCTCCATGTCCTATTCTCTGGAGCAGCAGAAAACAAACATTTCTTTATTCCATCCTCTTTGGCTGACCCCTTCAATACATCCCCCCCACCAAGAGAGATGGCTATCAGCAGCTTTTATTATTTTAAAATTCTTAATTTGTGTCAGGTGCCTAATATTAAATATCTTCAAATATTTAGTATTTTTACATTTATGGTTGGAACGCCGGGCTTAAATACTGAGTTCAAAGTAAGGCTATTTCATATGGCTTTCTGGGCAGCAAATGCAAATTGGGTGAAATGTTATTATTTTTCATGATTTATTGGTCAGCCTTTCTTGAAATATGGCCAGAGAGTGAATAGGCCTTTTATTTTCTAAAAACATTTAATTGGCTAGTTTACAGATACAAGAAGTTTATTTGTGGTTTGTGCAACCTCTACATGGCCTAGAATATATTTGCATTTAAAGTGTCAAAAAAGTTATACATAGAGAGATACCCAAGATTTTAAAATATTGCTGTAGTTGGATTTCCCTCTGCATGAAAAAGGGCATGGAGACCGGAGTTATAATAGCCACTCAGACAACTGGAGGTCCAGGTAGGCAAGTTAGAACTTCTGATTTAAATAACATAAGATAAAGCTAATTAAATTAAATTAATTAAAATAATCAAAGTGAAAGGTTTTGGTTAAGAGAGGCAAATATGCAGGGTTTTCAAATAGTTTTCAGGTAACTGGAAGACCAAAACAGAATAATACATCGTTACTTTTTAATACACTGAGAAATATGAAAAGGACGTCTTGCTGCTTTTCTAGAACAAAGACAATGTTTTATAAAAGAATTCAGCAGGCTGAAAAAAAAATGTTCATGAAAACTCTCTCTCCCTTGTTTCCTATGTCTTGAGCTCACTCAGGCTGCATCCACATGGCAGAAATAATCCATTTTGACACCACTTCAACTGCCATGGATCAGTGCGATGGAATTTTGGGATTTGTAGTTTGTTGTGGCACCAGAGTTTCATCACATTGAGCCATGGCAGTTAAAGTGGTGTCAAACTGGATTATTTCTGCCATGTGGACGCAGCCCCAGTCCACCTCATCCATAGCATAGGCTTTTTATATTGATGTATTCGCTCAAAAGAACAAAAACAATAATACCTAATGACTTTGTATTTTTTGATTAACTCTAAGGAATAATAATTTAATAATTTGTTTTATTTATATACCGCTATTCCAAAGATCATAGCGGTGAACAGCAAGTAAGCTAATTAGCAAGTAAGCTAATGCCTTCCTCTTCACAATTATATGAGAAGTTAGGAATGTTTAAACTTATTGATTTCATTGCTTTTTGCTCCATCTCTTTCTTCTTCTTCTTCTTCTTCTTCTTCTTCTTAACCTTTATTTATAAAGCGCTGTAAATTTACACAGCGCTGTACAAACAATCTTTTAGTCAGACGGTTCCCTGCCCTCAGGCTTACAATCTAAAAAGACATGACACAAAAGGAGAAGGGAATGGTGGTGGGGAAGGGGATCAGGTCCAGCAGTTCCTCTCTACCTCTTCATAATAATCGACAAATAGAGCTATTCTGAAACACCACGGTTATTTCAAATGTTTACTTCTGACTTGAAAGCTGCACAATTTCACACATACACACAGATAATGTTTTGCTGGAGGAGAACATAGTGTGTTTTAGAGAAAGACGAGGGTGGGAAATATGTAAGGGAATGTGACAGAACAATAATTTTTATAGCACAACTTTGGGGCAAGAGCACAATGCAACAAACAACTGCAGCATACTTCTCCTTTTTTATTTTTCACTGTTGCATTTATCCAGTGTGTTTCTCATCTTACTTATAATAAATAATTCAATACCTTATTTTTTTTATTTCACCTTTTGTTTAAAATAAACATACAAACTGTCACACCTTTTAAAAACTGTTTTATTGGATTTTTAAAAAGTATTGTTACAAATATAAGACAGAAGAAGGAAGGAGACAGAGCAAAAGAAGAGGAGAGGGGTAAAAAGAGAAAGGGAAACACATAGGATAAGAGCAACAACTCGGCATATACAAGCTGACTGTATTTCCAAAAATACATTTTCCTGAAGCTGATGTGTATAAAATACACATTCCTGCATAGCTACGCAGTAAGATCTTCTGACCACCTAATGATAGATGGCGAATGTTTATCTTTCCAAGTTTCAAGTACAAATCTGTTTGAAGAGCAAAAGCATGTAGGATCCAGCAACCCAGAACCTGCTTCTCATCTTTGGAGACAAAGGAACTCCTTTGCTAACACTGATAGCTCTTTGAAAATTGTCTTATACCAAACTAGACAATTAATCCATTTAGCTCAACGCAAGGTAGATTTTTAGGTTTCTATGTGGAGATGTTTCCCCCCCCCCAGCCCTACCTGGAGATGTTAGGTATTGAACTGGGGACCTTTAACATACAAAGCACAAACTCCGCCAACAAGTTGCGGCCTTCAGCTGAATATGACCGTTCTCATGCCATATCGTTTTTGCAAGACAATATTTTTGGAGCATCGCTTGAAATTATTGAGTTACAAGTAACACAGTTACCTGTAACAAGTTTACTTTTTGTAACAAAGATGGACTGAATTTACAGTTAAACAGAATAAGTGGGTGCTTTTTTTTTGGGTGCCTTTAAAGGGCATTTAGAAGGGGCTTAAAAAAAAAGCTTTAGGCCATTTTCGTAACATTCATAAAATATTTTCTTTAAAAAGTAATGATAAGGCAATAGCGTTTCATAAGCAATCTGACAAGTAAGGTGACAAAGCACCTTGGAAAACATATCGCAACGAGCAATAACAAATTAATTTTTAAAACGTTGCAACAAATAACAGAAACAAATTACTTGTGAAAAGTAACTTTCTCAGTGCAGGTATTCAGATCCCTGGCCTATAGAAATGTGAAGTGTTTACTTAATTTAATACATGACTGGGACCCAAGAAATCGAAATATTTGTTCAGTGCTTGATGAGAGACAGCATTGAATGTAACTGGGATTATGAACTGTGAGCCCAGAAGGAAAAATAATACAGTATAGAGTTACATTGCTATTTCTCATACAGTAATATTGCACTTTCATTGTCTCCTGCTGGTAATGCGTTATTGTAGCTAATGCTGAAGATATTCACCTCTCTCTTTGGTAAATTGTTAAAGTGTTAAAACTGTGGTTACTGGAGGGTCTAATTTAAGGGAACGGTGCAAGACTGCCGAAAGATTCTGAATGCGGCTTTGTGTCTCATACCGCAAAACACCTAGCTTTGTGTACAGTTGAGGGGAGTGTTTGCCCACCTAGCAAGTTGTGCAAAAGTGCCGCAGTTTATCGTCCTGCATTTTTTAATGGAAAAGGCTCAGGAGAATTTCCCAAAGTTAGCTTACTTGCAAATTAGCTTACCTGCTGTTCACCGCTACGATCTGTGGAATAGCGGTATATAAATAAAATAAATTTTAATTAATTAATTAATTAATTGATTGATTAAACTCACTTCAACTTCCTGCTGAAGCTCCACTGCCCATTGCTTCATTTGAAAAAAATGGGGTGACTTCTCCCCATTTATTTTATACAGTACTGATTTTATTTTTTGGCATGAAATATTCAGTAAATAGAACAATGTCCAATAACAGACCAATAATTAATAAGGCCTTTTAGCACCCTAGTAGATATTTATTGTCTTTGTATAACTTGTCATTTATTTGCTATTTAGGCCATCATTTATTGTTTATTGATTGTGTGGCTAGATAAAGTCTACCCATTGGACGTCAACTGCCACCAAACTCCTGCGTCTGTGTTGCATACTGGGGGAGGGGGGGCATTCATTAGTACAGTGGGCCCTTGTTATCCGCTGGTGTTTGGCTCCAGCACCCCCGTGGATAGCAAAATCTGTGGATGCTCAAGTCCCATTCAATCCAATGGCATAACAAAATGGTGTCTCTTATGTAAAATGGAAAAATCAAGGTTTGCTATTTGGAATTTATACTTTTCCTGAATATTTTCAAGCCGTGGATGCTTGAATCCGTGGATTAAAAATTCTGTAGATAAGGAGGGCTGACTGTATTCATTAGTAGTGGAGAGCATTCATTATAATTAGCCCTCCACATTTGTGGCTTTGACTTTTGCAGACTTGATTATTTGCAGATTTGATTAAAATGTTCTCTCTAGGAATCTCTAGGTCCTCCAGCACAGCTCTGCCAAATATTACTGGAGAAAACACTTATGAGAATTTAGAGGCCCTCCAGTGTGACTCTATGGTTATCGTCTTGCAGATATTGACCATAGAGTTGTGCTGGAGGACCTAGAGATTTCTAGAGAGGTGTCCTCTCAGGTAAAACAAAAATTAGTGGTCTTTTATTTGCAGTTTTCCCACTTTCACAGGGGTCCTCTGCCCCTAATCCCATGAAGGTGGAGGGACCACTGTAGTAGGGGTAAATCTAGTCCTAGTTCTGTGTATACAGCCAGCGCTCCTTATACATGGATTTTTTTAATCAATGGATTCAAGCATCCACGGCTTGAAAATATTCAAAAGAAGTATGAATTCCCGATAGCAAACCTTGATTTTTCATTTTATATAAGGGGCACCATTTTGCTCTGCCATTGTATTTAATGGGACTTGATCATCCAAGGATTTTGTTATTCACGGGGGACAGGGACGTAGCTAGGATTTTAGGAAGGGGGGGGGTCCAGACTAAGTGCCACCATTATAATGGGGCTTGGGTGCAGCGGCACAGCAGCACACACCATTCATTTTTCTAATGGAAGAGGGGGGTCCAGACCCCAAGAACCCCCCCCCCCCTTGGCTACGTCCCTGTGGGTGATCCTGGAAGCAAACCCCAGCAGATAACAAGGTCCCACTGTATTTATTATGAAGACAGTTGACATAACGTATGGGTTACACTTTGACTGTTTAGCAATATGCCAAGTTATGCAATGACTCCAGCAAAGTTATGCTATGACTCATAGGAATAAATGGAAAATGTTTAAATGTGGTTAAATATGCCTTCAGCATAAGCATTAATGCATTTCTCATATGCAAGTCTTGTTCTTCCTCCAAAAACGTCAAGGCAGTGCACACACATTTTTCATCCCAATTTATCTTCACAACAACTCGCTGCAATTGATCAGCACAGAGAGGAAATGCTGCACAATGTTTTGTGATAGAATCACAGAACCATAGATCTGGAAGGGATCTTATAGGTCATTGAGGCTGCATCTGCACTGCTGAAATAATCCAGTGTGAAACCAGATTATTTTGGCAGTGTGGATGCAGCCGGAGTCTAACCACCTGTTCAATGCAGGAACGCCAGCAGTTTTCAGCCTCTTTTTGGAGATGTTCAGAGAAAGAGACACCCCCCACCTCTCTAGGGAATTGGTTCCTTTAACAAACTGCTCTTACTGTCTAGAAGTTCCTTCTAATGATCGATCAAAATCTACCCTCTTGTAACTTAAAACCATTAGTAGTCCTACCTTTTGGGATATCAGAGAACAAACCTGAAGTCTCCTCTTTGTAACATTCCTTCAGATATTTAAAGACTACAATCATGTCACCCCTCAGTCTTCTCTTCACAATGCTGAACATGCCCCAAATTCCCTCAACCTTTCTACAGTATGTGTTTTGTTCTCCATATCTCTTACCATTCTTGTTGCCCTTCTCTGAACTTGTCCCAACTTGTCTATATTGTTCTTAAAAAGGGGGACCCAGAAATGAAAGTTATACTCTGGAGATGAGGCCTGACTAGCACAAAATATCGCTGGACTATTCCTTCCTTTGCCTGGGAAACCATAGTTCTGTTAATGCAGGCTAAAATATTATTTTCTGTAGCATCACACTGATCAATTACGTTCAATTTATGATCAATCATAACCCCAAGGTCCTTTTCACATGTATTGCTGGTAAGTTAAGTATTGTCGCTGCGGTGTCTTCAACTCATTTACAACTTGTGGTGACCCTAAAGGTCAACGCCTCTCATTGCTGCGCAGTGGTACCACACCAACCAAATTGCACGGTATCACTGCACAGCAAAAAAGGAGCATGCAGAAGTGGCTCCTTTTTGCGTGCAGTTGCGCCGCCGCAAAGCACTAGAAATGGCACAATGACATCATAGCTGCGCCACACCATTTGGACGTGGCACAGCTGCGCCATCATTGCTATGTGCACCGTCTGTACGGCGCTGTGCAGCTGTGATACCCTGGCCAAGTGCTAACGGTTGCAGGGCATGCGGTCGCTCTGCCCCGGGCACGTGAGGAGGGCATCCCTAAAGGCCCATTTGTACTGGGCCTGTCTGTCTGTCTGTCTGTCTGTCTGTCTGTCTGTCTGTCTATCATCTATCTATCTATCTATCTATCTATCTATCTATCTATCTATCTATCTATCTGATGAGTTTGACTTATTCTTGACAGACCCATGCTGGCTCCTACTTATCACTGCACTGTCATCAAGATGCTGCAAGCAGATCCTTTATAATCCATTCTAATATTTTTCCCACTGTGGAGGTCAGGCTGACATGCATGTTGTTCCTCAGATCGCTTTGTTTGCCCTTTTTGAAGAGAGAAACACTGTTTGCTCTTCTCTGGTTCTGTGGCACCTACCTCTTCTTTAAGATTTTTAAAAAAACAATGGCATGTGGTTCAGAGAGCACATCAGCAAGTTTCTTGAGGACTCTGGGATGCAGTTTGTCTGGCCCATTTAAACTAGGTGATTCCTGACTATTTTGATTTGCAATCCGGATCCCTTGTCAAGATCTCTGCTGATATATGGAAGCACAGAGTTCTCTTTTGGGGGGGGGGGGGGGAACTGAAGCAAAACAGTTATTGAACTGTTTGCCTTTTTGTTGTCTGCTAGCATGTTGTCATCTGCTACTGTACCTACCATTTCCTTACATTCCCTTGCTTCAAATATATCTGAAACCCTGCTTTTTGTTGTCCCTTACTTGTTTAGCCAGTCTCAGCTCATTCTGTACTTTAACATTCCTTACACTAGTCCTAGAAGCTTGTGCTGCTCGTTTGTACTCTTCCTTGGTGGTTCATCCTTTCTTCCATTCTTTATATATGTTCTTTTCCCTTACTCCTGCTGTGTAGCCACATTAGTCTTTTCAGATGTTTTCCATTTTACTTCTTCCATGGGACTGTTTGTGATTGTGCTTTTTGCAACTCTTTCTTCAAGAACCTCCACTCTTGCTGAGCGTCGTTTCCTTTCAGCATCTCTATTGTGTCCAGTTCTGGGCACCGCAATTCAAAAACGACATTGAGAAACTGGAGCAGTTATTTATCACCCCTTTCTCCCTGTAATATCTATATAGGACATAACAGTATGCACCCCAAGCCTTTACCTCCTTGCCTGCTAGCTTGAAAGCTTGCTATGTCTCCCAACCCAGCTACTTTTTTGCTCACAGCTAGGGTTGCCATAGCGCCGGACCTCCAAACCGGGAAAAATGTAGGACAAAATTTTCAAATGTAGGACACACAAAATGTGTCCTACATTTGAAAATTATGTCCTACATTTTTCCTCGCTATCGCGGTGGGGAGCGGAGGCCAAGCGGCGAGGGAAAGCCTCCACTTAAGGAGGCTTTCCCTCCCCGCCTGGGCCCCGGGCCTCGCCGCGATCGGAGGCCAGGATCAGGGCCTCGCCTCGTTCCTGGCCCCCGCAGGGACCAGGAACGAGGGGAGGAGGCCGGCGGCGATCGCCGCGGCCTCGCCTCGTTCCTGGCCCCCGCAGGGACCAGGAAGGATGCGAGGAGGCTGCAGGGAGGCGGGGAGGTTGGCGCGGCTGCGCCCAAGAGGCGCCGCCTCCCTGCAGCCTCCTTCGCCCCAGGCCTCGCTGCCCTCCTTTTCCTCCGCGCGGCCATGCGCGGTGGAGGAGGAGGAGGGCAGCGAGGCCTCAGGGTTGCCTAGCAACCCCGCTGCAACCGGGCTTTTCCCGGTTTTTGGCGGCACCCGTGCCGTGACCGGGCAGGTGCCACCAAAACCGGGAAAAACCCGGTTGCAACCGGGTTATGGCAACCCTACTCACAGCACCTTTAGCACAGGCTGATGGGGGAAAATGTACAAATATATCTGGCATTGTCCAGATATGAACCAGTACATCAGCATGGACATTTCCCCTTAATCTGGTCAGGTTCACCCAACTGTAAGAAAAGGAGATGAGTTCAGAGGACTTTCCTTTGTAGGAATCTCCTACATCTCACTGTCCTAAAGAATTCCTACTGCCAATCCTATTAAATTCCTCCTTCAGGGAGGTGAAATAGCTCACACAGACAGCAGAATGAGGTGTGAAGAGAGTGAGAATGAGGTGGCACCGTGGATTTTGTGACTTCAGGCTGCAGCTAGGAATGCCACTCAAAGACAAAGCAAACTCTCTGCAGAAGGTTCCAAATATTGTTTCTGTAGGCCATTGTACCAACGTTGCTTTGCTGTAGACCACTTAAAACACAGCAATAAGGGTGTAAGTAATATTTTTTTGTGTGGGAGAATGAACTGAAATGCATTCAAGGCTACAAGAAGTGCAGAAAAAGAACTATGTGTTGACTGATGTCTTCATTTAAAATCATTACATTCATTTTAAATATCCCTTGTTTCCACACAGTATTATTTTATTGCCTATGTAGGAGCAGGATGAAGTGGGATTCAGAAGACATTCCTGTCTGGGCTGTGATTTCTAGGCAAATCCAAAGAGAATTCTCTACAAGCAGAAGTCAAATACTGACTTACAAATAATTTATCACATCTCCCTTTTCCCACTTAGGTTTGAGTTATATCAAATATCATTGCAACTTGGCCTCCTTCTTTTCCATCAGCATCACCCAGCCCTATCCATATCTGTCTTTAAAGAAACTGATGTTTTTTTCAGATGGAAAAGCGGAGAGAAAGTAAGGATAACCTCAAAAACCTCCAGAAACTATTATTTTGCAGCTCTTTCCTTCCTGCTCTGTACAGTAATCATGGAAGTCCTATTAGGCCCAAGGGAACTGTTGGCATGTGTAAGGATTTATTTCATCAGGAGTTTGAAGATCTTAACTCTTCAGGGTGCAGGACTTTTCAGGACTTTGAATTTTTTAAAAGTCTGCATCCCTGTCTTATGTTCTCATGCCTTTTCCATATTTGAAGATTTACATTGCTTGATTTATTCATATTTTAAACCAGGTTCAGTCATAGGAGCCTACTGGCATGTGGCAGTGTAAAACAACAGTGATTTATAACTTGTTTTCAGTTGGAATTTAATTCCATTTTACTGTACCACTTTTGTATGTTTTTAATTGTACTGTTCTTTTAATATTGTGATCCACTCTGAGTCCCAGTTCTGGGAAAAGATGGGATGCTGCTACTACTACTACTACTACTACTAAAAACAGCAACAAAATATGTGTAGGTTTCCAGTGCAGGCATAGTTAGGATTTAGAGAAAGAAAGAAAGAAAGAAAGAAAGAAAGAAAGGGAGGGCAGGAGAGATTTCCCGTTAAACTGTGGGTGCAACAGTTCAAGCAGATGTTCCCACTCCGTCGGTACATCTTCTCTTGATCTTAAATCCTATTTTTACCTTGCTTGTGAAAGTCAGCAAAGCTTCAGGTAGTAAAGAATGGCATCTTTTTTACTTGTGAAATATTTGTGATGCAGGCACTTTGCATTCACTACTATTTAAAAATATAGTGAGCATGGTATTTTAAGAGAGCACCTGTTTAATGCAAGGCTGGTCTGGTCATGAAAGCAGAAATTTGAATTTGACACAAACTCTTTTTAGTGACTTCACTCAGGAGTTGGAGAGGGAGTTTTGCTGTTCATTTCACCATAGCCTGGCATTTAATAAATCAATTAAAATATGCTGTACAAAAAAAAAAAGAATATCACATGATCTAGCATGTTGAATATACAAATGAGTTTTATCACTTTATAACTATTCAAAATTTAAGCTACATACATTTAAACTATACAAGATACATATTTATTTATTTATTACGGTATTTATACCCCGCCCTTCAGCCCTAAAGACTATCAGAGTGACTTACAATTATTATTTTTAAATTCACATAATAGGAGACCGGCTCTGAATAGTGAAAACCAAATGCATAATTATTGATCATGCAGTAGAATGGATATGTAATTTGTCAGCCTTGCAGACAGAACAATTTTTGGCATGTACGAGTCTTCATTTTTTTTGAATTAGCATCATTGCATGAAAAATAATCTGGCCACAAGATGGAGCAATCAGTTTCTAGATTCTGGAAGTGTGTGAGGTGAGTTTTTAAAACAGTAATACCTATAATACACTAATAGAAAAGGACACAATAGGGGAATCAGATAGCTATGCCACTGTGTGGCTGGCTATTACGTTCTTTCCATGCTGTGTGTACTTCAGATTGCATCCCAATTCTTGATCACTTTGGCCCCATACAAACAGGCCAAAATAAAGCTGCTTTGGGTCACTTTGGAGGTATGCTGTTTAAATGATGCATGCATCCTAAGAGTCCAGAAGCCGCGCCAAAGCCATGCTCCAGTCCTAAGGACTGGAGTGTGGCTATGGTGCGGCTTCCGGACTCTAAGGATGCATACATCATTTAAACAGCATATTTCCAAAATGACCCGAAGCGCTTTATTTTGGCCTATCTGTATGGGCCCTTTGTGGGATGTTTACTTCTCAGACTTTTTTATTATTTACATTTGTAGTGTGCTGTTTGTTTTTTTAATGCTTAGGTGGGTAACTGAGACTAAAATAAAGACAACTTCATTCTATGTTCCCCCTGTCTTTTTACCATTGGTAATCCGTTCACTAAACACAGTTGTAGAGGTTAGGTGTGAAGAAGTTTGATGGATCATTTCATAACTGCACAAATCATGCCAGCTATCCAACAAGGGGTGAGTGCTGGCAGGACAGACTGTATCCACACTGCTGAAATAATCTGGTTTGACACCACTTTAGCTGTCATGTTTCAGTGCTATAGAATTCTGAGAATTGTAGTTGTGTGAGGCATTTAGTCTTCTCCGCCAGAGAGCTCTGGTGCCACAGTAAACCAATTTCCCAGGTTTTCCTAGCACTGAGTTAAAGTGGTCTCAAACTGGATTATTTATGCAGTGCGGATGCAGCCTGGACCATAAAGGCAGAAGATTCTCGGTACCTGCTGAACATTATATACATGTAGGATTTATTAAACTGAACTAAAATATAATCGTATTTTGATTTGTGGTTTGTGTTAAATTTTGACCACTTTCTCTTTTAAATTTTGTTTCCCCAATACACACTCACACACACACACATACAGACGCACATATGTTCAAGTATTTAATTATAGTGATCTTTTCTGATACAATACTATGAGTATAAGGAAAGTGTGGGTTTTGCCTAATAAAATGGCTATTTTAATTTCCTGTTCAATAAATTTTGTTGCAAAAAAGGAAATAAGAATGACCTGTTTTCATAGAGTCTTGTGGACAATGAAATCTCTTTGCTCATAGGATTTGAATAAGTTACTTTAGGGTTTATTTATTTTTAATTCGAATTCATGAGAGAGAAAAAAGGTCATTTATTTTATCCCCCAGCAGCCTCCATGAGAAACGATGTGATACAATCCTTCTGTCATAAGGAAATGCCACTTTGCCCTTCAAGCCAAGACTGGCCCAAGATATTTTGCTCACTGCTCTCCATCCTTCCTTGTACCACAGACCTCCAGCTAAATTTTCATACTGTTTTGAGTGTTGGATTCTGACTTTGGAGACCAGGGTTCAATTCCTTGCTTGGCCATGAAACCCATTGGGTGACTTTGGACAAGTCAGATACTCTCAGCCTCAGGGCAAGGTAATGGCAAGCCTCCTCTGAACAAATCTTGCCAAGAAAACCCCATGATAGCTTCACCTTAGGGTCACCATAAGTCAGAAATGACTTGAGGGTACACAACATGAGCATCATACAAGTGACATATGCCCCCAAAGGGAGAAGGCTACTTTAGGGGTGCTGAAACAACACACCTTTTTCATCTTTTGTGAAAAGGAGGTATAGTTTTGAGGGAAGTCAGACGAAAAGGCTCTAAAGGGCTCTGCTTGATGTTGAGTGTGAACATGAAAAATGAGATGAGATGCTGAACTATTTTTTTTTTATGAATTTTCAACCCTTTTATATGCCTCCAAATTTAACACAATATGCTCTCTTTGCAAAGAGGAGGGAGATTTGCAGTATTCCTATTATCCTTTGGCTCTTTTATTCTGCTACTTGCACAAGTAGCATCTTTGGATTAGAAAACATATAGCCACCCTTTCTTTTCTTTCTCCCTCACCCTTTTCTTTCTTTCTTTCTTTCTTTCTTTCTTTCTTTCTGCTAAATACTAAAAATCTGGAAATATATATGGGTGAAATGTATAATTAGGCAACTTACACCCGTATACATTTCTAAGCTTATACTATTTAAATAAACAAAATTCTTTATCTATAATTTCTTATGAACATAATCTAAGAGCCCGTACAGACAGGCCAAAATAAAACTGCTTCAGATCACTTTGGAGGTATGCTCCAGGAACTGGAACGTAGCAAAACTACTTTTGGGGTAAGATTGTGAAGTGAAAAGGGATGCACTTTAAGCAGCAGGGAATTTAGAAATTCCTAAAATGCAGACAGGAGACTGAGACACTAAAACATGAGAAAAAGTTTGTTGAAGGAAAAAAGTTCTGAGGAAATTATCAAAAGAGACAGTGGAAACAATGCGTTTAAAAGAAAGTAATCTGTTTTATAAAAACTGTTACTGATTTATGTATTGAAACTGGAGCAGGGTCTTAGCCTTTTGACAGATTGCAACCAGATTGGCCTGAGAGACATCCACACATATGTGAGTCCATATGTGTACTTGCCTTCAAGTCACCTGTAGACTTATAGAGAACCCATAAATTTCATACAGTTTTCTTAGGAGTAGTTGGCCATCGCCCTCCTCTGAAATGTAGCCCATACACCTTGCATTCCTTGGTGGTTTCCCATCCAAGTGCTAACCTGAGGTGACCCTCTTTAGCTTCCAAGGTCAGATGAGATCTGGTGACTTCAGAGTATTTATACCTGATTATATACATATCTGCTTGGAAGCGGGTCCTACAGACATGTTTTTAACTAATTCTATTTTACATTATTACCTATTGTTTATATGTATTTTGTAGATTGAACGCCATTGGCAGGTTTCATATTTTTATTGATTTGATTATTTTTATGTAAAGCACTGTGTACATTTACAGTGCTATAAACTACAATAATAATAATAATAATAATAATAATGCCATTTTGTTGTTGTTGTTGCTGCTGCTAACTGACCTCAAGTCAACACTGACATCTCCAAGCCCCCTGTTCTCCACTGCTCTGCTTAGTTCCTACAAATCTAGGCCCATGACCTCCCTAATTGAGTCTATCCATCTGGCCAATGGTCTTCCTCTCTTTTTTACTTCCCTCCACCTTTCCAAGCATTATTACCTTTTCTAATGAGTCATGCCTTCTCATGATGTGAACAAAATACAACAACCTCCAGTTTGATCATGCTGGCTTCCAGGGAGATTTCTGGCTTGATCTGTTCAAGGACCCATTTGTTTGTCTTTTTGGCTGTCCGTGGGATTCTCAGCACTCCTTTTCAACATCACATCTCAAATGAGTTGATCCTTCTATCAGCTTTCTTCACTGTCCAGGTCTTTCATCCATACATAGTAATTGGAAATACCATGGCTGTGATGGCAAACCTGTGGCACACGTGCCAGAGGTGGCACTCAGAGCCCTCTCTGTGGGCTCACGCACCAACACAGACTTCACTAGAGTTTGTCATTAGAAATCCAGAGAGACGTGGCACTTTGCAAGAAATAAGTGGGGTTTGGGTTGCACTTTGGGCACTCGGTCTCTAAAAGGTTCTCCACCACTGGCTTAGATGATTCTAACTTTGGTGTTCATTTGTATATCTTTACACTTTAGGATCATATCTAGTTCTTTCATGGCTGCCCTTCCCATCCTAATCCTCTTCTGATTTATTAACTGCAGACCTCATTCTGATCAAATTTTGATGCAAGATCCAGGAAGTCTTTGGCTATTTCGATTTCATCATTGCCCAGATTGAATTTATATAGCTTCTCCGTAGTCATTATTTTTGTTTTCTTTATATTTAGCAGTAATCCTGCCTTTGTACTTTCTTCTTTGACTTTCCTTAGTGATTGTTCCAAGTCTGTGATTAGTGCCATATAAATCCACAGACTTGGGTTTACTGATTTAGAAGAGAATTTAGAAACATAAAACAGCTACAGTTTGGATTTCATACTTCTCTTTATGGAGGAACATGATGCTCTGTAGCTAGAACTAGGTAAATAGAGGACAATACTGAAAGTGAAGTTAAAAGCTAACAAATTACACAAATAGCCAAACAAATACTCAAATATCCTGCTTTGGTCACATATTAAGCACACATAATGAGAGTAAACAATTTGTGAATTTCTTATTTAATATTTACTAAGGCTTGTGAGTCTGAAGTTATATAACTAATTTATATAATGTTGGGAACAAGTGCCATCTGATATGTTAATTGTAGTTGCAAAATAGTAATAATGAAAACATATCAAATTGTCAAAAGGAATTTAGCAACCCTGAAGAATATTATCTGATGCAGAAATTCACAAAAGGCACAAATAATAATAATAATAATAATAAACTAATCTAAGCAGCAAAAAAAAGTTAGATTGGACCATTTGTTTGGTTTTCCTGTTAGTGGTTTGCGCAGTGAGGCAATGATTTTGTTAGAAATTACTATTTGGAAGTGAAAAAGGGAGCTTTTTGATGGGTATGCTTTAGTTGGAGATTCTGCAGTGAGCAAAGATTGGACATGATGGCCCATGGG
This sequence comes from Sceloporus occidentalis, assembly GCA_023333645.1. Taxonomy (NCBI): domain Eukaryota; kingdom Metazoa; phylum Chordata; class Lepidosauria; order Squamata; family Phrynosomatidae; genus Sceloporus; species Sceloporus occidentalis. Next base: position 218,801,893 of record JALMGF010000001.1, read on the forward strand.
CCCCTTGGCCCAAACAGACAGGCCAAAATAAAGCTGCTTCGGGTCACTTTGGAGGTATGCTGTTTAAATGACACATGCATCTTAAGAGGCCAGAAGCTGTGCCAAAACTGTGTTCCAGTCCTTAAGATTGGAGCATGATTTGGCGCAGCTTCCAGCATCTTAGGACGCATGCATCATTTAAACAGCATACCTCCAAAGTGACCTGAAGCAGCTGTATTTCGGCCTGTCTGTACAGGACCATGATTCTATTCTAAGGTGCTATCAAGACCGGCGCTTTGTGCCCGCCTGGATACGTGCTAGGGTTGCCTCGGGGCATCCTTTACAGACGCCCCGCAACCCTAGCACGTATTCTGTACCTCAAAATGGCGGCGCCTTGTACAGATGGGTGCCGTCATTTTCACATGATGGCTATGCCATGTCCAAATGGCGCGGCGTGGGCGTGATGTGCTCGTGCCGTGTCAGGCCGCTTGTGACGGCCTAACAGCAGTGCTGGAAGGAGCTCTGAAACGGAGCTCCTTCCTGGGGAGTGCCTCGTTCCCACAGCCACCAAACGGTTGCGGGAACAAAGCCGGGGACAAAGGGGCCGAGTGACCCCTTTCTTTCCCAGCAGCGGCTCCCCTGGGTGTCCTGGGGCATGAAACCCTAAGGACACCCCTTTCCAGGCTGGGGTGAAGTGGCGTTTTGCCACTTCCCTGAGGCCTGGAAAAGTGGCAGATCGGGGCCTCCGGGGCTGCCACTGTAGCTGCTCAGGCCCTGATCTGGTGGGGATTGTGGCACCTGCAGGCTGCTCCAATGGGGCGGTCTGTATCCCGCCTAAGATCCCCCATTCAAGCATCAGATCTTTCAAGAGGCAGAGATGACATTTTTCTGTGTAGGAAGGGCTTATTCCCCAGCCACATCCAAATCTTAGGGTTAAGCAGAAAAATAGAAAAGGAACACTCAGTGAAAAGCAGATTGAAATTTCTTTTCGGCTGAAGCACTGCAGAGAAATTCTTGCACTGCTTCTATCTTAAATGGGGTGGGAGTTAGAAAGTAGAGGATGTGGAAGATTCTAGAACATCAATCACTAATGCACAACGGAGGGCAGGGAACAAACAGAGAATTAGCTTTTCAGCTGTTATTTTTTTTCCACCTGGCAATCTGAAAATGTATTCATTCCATTAATGTTTTGGAAAGATTCTATCAGTGCATATTTCTTTTCATTCTTATTTGTTTCAGTAAGTTGTCCTGATGTTTAGGACTGAATTTCAGTTACAGGGAATAAATCATGCCATGTGTGTGTGGCCCCAATTCTGGATTCTGGCCACAATTCAGAGTAAAGTTCCTCCTTGCAAGGATCATTAAAGTAAGTGGGAAATGTGCTCTTGGGTCTTGCTCAGCTCCCAGGCTTTTCAGTGCAGTTTGTAAAGGAGAACAGTTCACCCGTGATCTTTCTCTTTTTGCAGTAATCAGTTTATAGCTTGTCTCTTACATGGAAATTTTGCAGCTCATTGAAAATGGTTGTGTAAATATGACTGTTAGCAGCACCAGTGGAATCCCCAGTTTTTCCATGCAGGAGGTTTGCTGGCAGATAGGAAAAGCTACAAGGACATGAAGGGTTAGAAAGCAAGGCTTTGCAAAAACATGTCTCTTCCACATGCAGTTTTAATGCATTTTAAAAATTAATTTATTTTAATGCAAGTTTAATTTAATCTAATGAAATTTTAAAAATAGTTGATTTAAACCAGATTTTGGCATATGTTCTATACAGTATATGTATGTGTTCTCCAGGCAAACAAACCCAAGCAAGAAGGGATCCAGAGCAGTAAAATAGTGTGCATGTGTGGTTTTGTTCCTCCTAAATCCTTTAAAGGCTGTATTAAACTATCAAGACCCTCAGGGGATCTCCTCCCATGATCTTTCATCACTTTGCCCCCATTGCTCTTAAAATATTTCACTGGGACTGTATTACAACCTTAAATTGTCTTCCAGTCAATCATGTGAGTCAGCATCAAACGTCATTACCATCAATGGCTAAACATGTTAGCATTTTTTGCCCTCATCTGAATGTGTAATACTTTTTGGACTCACCAAGCTTCATGCTGAATATACTTTATTATGATTAATAAAAACTTATATTTTTATTGTTGTAACATGTTTAACCTATTGTTTTAATGTTATTTGTAAGCTGCCCTGGGGTCTTTTTGATATAGGACAAGGTGCAATTAATAGATAAATAGATAAATATTTGTTCAAAATGGGTGGGTGACATCAATTTTATGGGAAGGAAAGCAACAGTTTTGTGAAGATTCTGGTGCCTCTTCCTTATCTAATGCACAAGGAATAGGTAATGGGAAAAAGTCCAATGCCTTCACTTCATTTCTTCTCCCCAGGTTTGAGATATGGGATGGTTAAATGGCAATGAGAGTTGAACATTGTGAGTCATTGATTTCAGCTCTTAAGATTTGTTTGTGCCACATCAGGTATACTTATTTTATGTAGTTTGCCATTTCAACTGCATGGTGGGAGATGCAGGCACTGATTTTTGGCATATGTGAAAAATGGAACTAGAGAGTAAAGCATGTGGAAAACATCTTATGTTGTGTTTTTTTAACTGCCAGGAAATCCATGTATGTTTCTTTGCAATATCTGAACAACCTCTGACTGTGCCTTATTTGGAAGCTTTCCCCTCCTCTCCTGGAAATAAAAATCTACAGAGAAGCTCTAGTCCAGCTTCTTTTCATTTCAGTGAATTCTGCAGAGGACTTCTTCCAGGAAGATTGAAACACTTTCTGTTCGAACCCTGTGGAAATAACTGAGAGCAGAGTAAGAGAACAGAAAATATTGGGGTCAGTAAACCTAAATAAAGACACGAACAGAATTCCCAGCCCAGTTTATTAAGATCTCAAGATTGCTTTGCAAACTAAAAAAAAAAATGAAAATGAAATAATCATGAAATGTTAGTTTGAGTCTTCAGGATAAATGTAATAAATATTTCTATCAGAAGAAGACTAAAATGTCACTGTATGAAATGTTGCCTTTCAGGCATGAGGGGAAAGAAAAGAATGATGTGTGAGACTATTTCCTGTGTGGTCTTGCAGTATATTCTAGGAAATGCTTCTTTTTTGCTCTGTTATTCTCTCAGTCTGACATTTGGACACCAGTATACAGTATTTGGAAAGCAAGGAAGCAACCTAACAAGGAAGCACGGTTGAGCAGATTTTGTTTGGGCTTCCCAGTTTGTGGTTCTGGGTGAAATAAATAATCTAAAGGGCTGCACTCGGATCATTTTCTTCCCTCACAATATTCTGTTTATTGATCTGTAGAGATCTGCAATGGGCAGATATAGAGACAACCCTCCCTCCAGATAGAGAGGACTTGATGAAAATGGGCAGACACAGAGTTGCATCCTCTACTGCAGTATAAAAGCAAGAGTACACCTGGTGACACTATCTGTATATTTACTATGTATACATGAAAACAAATGCATTTTAAAAAATCAGGATACAAATCTAGAGAACGTCAGGGGCTACTTTCAGCAATTAAGACTCTTAAAAAAAACAGGGTACCAATGTGAAGTCGAAGGCTTTCATGGCCAGCATCCATGTTTTTTGTGGTTTTTTTGGGCTATACGGCCATGTTCTAGAAAAGTTTATTCCTGACATTTCACCAGCATCTTCGATGCCAGCCACAGATGCTGGCCAAACGTCAGGAATAAACTCTTCTAAAACATGGCCACATAGCCCCAAAAACGCACAAAAAGCTATCAATCAGGGTACCCCTGTATCCTACTTCATCAAGGATAATTCAACTTTTAGAGTTTGGATTCAAATGCTGATAAGACAAATACATTTTCACAATATTTTAAAGGCCAATAATGTTGATCATATGTTGTAGCAACACCTTGTTATGACAAGCATTCCATAATGCTGTTCCTATCACAGAAAGGTTTGTTTGTTTACATCAACAAGGAAACAGTAACCCTTAAGGGGGGGAATGTACTGTCTATTTGTAGATGTATGTTCCACTCATGGATGGTACTTTGCTTTTTAAAAGTCTAGAGAGTTACTTTGGGCTATCCACCATTTATTCTGTCTTGGGATAAATTGTAGGCAGTGGCCAGCTGTCTTGCATATATTTCCATGAATCTGTTATTCTACCTGCAAGGTAAAACTAGAAGCACCCACTTACCTCTGGTTTCGTGGTGATTTTCATTGGGGGAAATGCTATGATGAACATCCCTAGTACATCATGGCCTCTGTCTGATAGTAAGGCGGAACAGGATAAAACAAAACATTAGAGATCTGACCATAGATATCCTGCTGTCTCATCTAGTCATGTCCTAAAAATTCTTTGAATAATTTCAAAGATTTTAAGTCACCCTCATGCCTCCTTCAGATTTGAACCTCCTTAGACTAGTGCAAGTCACACTCTCTCAGCCTTAGAGGAGGATGACAATGGCAAACCTCCTCTGAAGAAACATGCCTAGAAAACCTAAGGATAGGCTTGCCTTAGGGTCACTAGACATCAGAAATGACTTGAAGGCACACAACAACAAGACTAGTGAAAAGTCTTTTCCACATTCAATTTCTTCTTTTTTTGGTGGCTATCCAGACTGGAGATCTTTGGATTTAAACTTAAAAGGAAGAGAAAATTCACCCATGAGATTCTACTCTTATCGTGTTCTTTTGGAACTATAGCTGCTTTGCTGGTATTTATACAATCATTCAAAATATTGGGTAACTAGAGCTTAAAGGGAGTCTGTGGCACCCTCGGTGCTGCAGAAATAATCTGGTTTGGCACCACTTAAACTTCCATGGCTCAATGCTATGGAATTCTGGGAACTGTGAGCTCCGCTCTGGTGCCACAACCAACCACCATTCGCAGAATTTCATAGTACAGCGCAATCAATGGCAGTTAAAGTGGTGTCAAACTGGATTGTTTCTGTAGTGCGGAGGCAGCCTACCTCCCAATCATTGAGAATCAAGATGACAATAGTTCTCATTGAGGAGTGAAGCTGTACAACATACCAAACAACGGATATAGGTTAACATTACTCTATACGTACTCTTCCTCTGCTCCATTTAGAAAGCCATATGGCAAGGATAAGGGCTCTTCCCCTATTCCTGGAACAGGAATGTTCTCCATAAAAACAACTGTCATGAGAGCCAGTCACTTCCATCTAGGCTTCAGCAAGCACTTTGGAAGAGCTAGGGTAAAATTTGTTGGGAGAAACCTTGTACACTCAGGACAATAAGTGTGTATCTTGTGGCCGCTGTTTCTTTTGGTATCCTTTTTGAGGCCACCTTCTTAATTATGGTTGAAAACATCCCACCCGGAGTAAAGAGCTGATATGGAGACGGCAGGCAGATTGGAATCTTGGTGACAAACCATGGGAGTAAAGCCAAGAAAAAGTGGGGGCTGCTCCCAGGAGTGAGTATAAAAAGAGGGACAGTGTTTGTAATTGGTTAGGGTTTGTATTTATTGTGCCATGAGAGGTGAAGAGCCATTGAGGCTAGGAAAGGCTGCGGTGAGGTGCAGTTAGGAAGGATTTGGGATACCCAAGAAAGGGACAAAGAGTGTCCTTAGTAAAGTTATTATAGTGTCCTGTGGGAGATATAGTGCTTGGTGACTAGTGAAATCACAGGGACTTAATAGACAACTCTTAAGGTATGGCTTAGTGCCACCCCTTTCCTCACCAGATCGGGACCATGGTAACCGCACACCACGGCCCTGATCTGGCCTTTCCATGGTGCAAAAAGAAGCTGCAAAAAGCAGCTTCTTTTTGCACTGCAGAAAGGGTGCCCTAGCTGTGGCGGTGGTGACTTTTTGGTGCTCCTTTGGTGCAGCACATTTAAACACTGCAACAGAGCGCCATGATGCCCCCCACCATATGATTGGGCACATGGCATAACACCAGTGTGTGGGTGGTATGGGGGTGGTTGGCGTGTGTATGACACTCCCCCATGCCACCCTCATGCCAGCATATAACGCCGGTCTGTAGAGGCACACAGTTAACCAGAAGGTTTAAAGGAAACAAAAGATTAATAAAGGATCTGAGAGTCTCAGTTTGTAAGGGAACATATATAAAGTTATAAGGAAACAATTACAGAAATAAGATAAAGAACTGTCAAACTGTGTATCTAATAAAGCATTTAAATACTGTATCCATTGTGAACATCATCTGCTAAAAAGGGATACTTTATTCAGCCTGACAAACAGCTGTCTGGAATGATTTCAGAAGTACTTTAAAATGCTACCGACACTAAGAAAAGTATTTTAGGTTTGGGACACATTAGATGGTGGGATAGTGGTCATAACTGTCACAAATTGACGGCAGCGATGGCACACATTAAAAAGGAGTGAAAGGTTTTGAGAGATTTTGGCAGTGCCACATTGTCATAGTCACAGCTGCTTCTAAGCTTGTTATGGCTCTTCTCTTCCAGTTGTACTTAGGGACTGCAGGCTGTATTATTAAGGCATGGTTTGGGCTAAGATTCAGTAAATTGTTGGTTTTTTTTACTATAATTTATATTTTTATCATCATGGGGAACACTGTTAGGATCTTCTGCCATGGCACTAAAATTCCTTGGCCTCCTTGAGCTGCAGGAATATCTGACAACTCTTGGAATTCCTCAAGTATTTGATGACCAAATTGACTTGCCCAAGATCACCCAGTGGTTTTCCATGGTTGAGCGATGGTGTCGGTCATATGGTGCCATCTGTAGCGATTGGCTCATTCTGTCTCATTGCATGATCTCTCAGTGGTTCCTGTAGAAACAGAGGGACTATAAGTATATAAACAGGCACCTCTCCAGTGTGGATAGTGTCTTCATCAACATATAGTCATGTGTGCAATCTACTCTTGAGGTCTGCTCTCGAAAGGAAGAAATCCTGCCAGTCTGAAGAAGCAATGCCTATGCAGGATGTGTAGTGGCTGGGTACTTTTGACATCATGAAACATCACCCCTACTCTCCCTACAGCATGTTTTGTTGTTTTAATATAAGGTAATAAAATGTATTATTGTTTTAACGTGTTATCATAAAAAGACTTTCACCAAACAATTTAGCAAAGCCCCTCAGGAGCATGGATGGAGGAGCCATGCCAGATATTTAAAGAACAAAGGTGGAAGGGAGCCAGGCTCACTGGGTGGAATAATTCTGAGGGTGGGGGAGATCTGTTAGTCGGTTGTAGCAAAAATAACAAGTTCATGGCACCTTAAAGGCTTTAAAAGTTTCATATGGCATAAGCTTTTGTGTATTCCAGCCCACTTCTTCACATGAGTGTAACCTCAGCTGGTTGATATTAATACACATTCTGGACAGGGTGAGAAAATGGAGAGAGAATGGGGATGTAAAAGTTATAACAAGACGTTCTCTTAACAGTGGTCATGAATAGCCATTGAGAGGTGAAAAAGACACCCAACATTGATAAACAGATGAACCCAGTTTAATTTTTTATAATCTTTTTGTCTGTTTATCAATGCTGGATATATTTTTTGCCAGTCCAAATGCAGCTAGGCTAGTGTAGCCCTTTTCACATCTACTCTTCCATTGGTACAGCCTAGTTCACTTGAATCCATCAAGCACTCTGCTGCCAAAACAGGCATTATTCACCACCATAATTCTGACTGTGGGGTTGTCCCCACAAATCCTTACAATGGGTTGTAAGGTAAGGTGATGGGTTTGATGAAGGAAAACAAATTGAAACTGAATCTAGACAAGACAGAGGTGCTTACTATCAAGGGTCCTAATCTGGGGCTGGAGGTGTGTCAACCAGTTTCCTGGATGGGTTATGCTCCTTCTGACAGAATGTGTTCACAGTTTGGGAATGCTCCTGGATCTGTCCCTCCAATTGTCAACTCAGATAGATGTGATGATCAGGAGTGCCTATTATCAGCTTCTACTGATATGCCAACTGCACCCCTTCCTACAATCAGGGGACCTAAAGATGGTAGTGCATGTGTTGGTAACCTCAAGGCTTGTGGTCCCTTGTGGTCTCTTCCAACTCTATGAGTCTATGATTGTATGATTCTAAGGCTGGACTTCTGCAGTGCCATCTATATTGGGCTACCTTTGTACCAAATCTGGAAACTCCAGCTGGTTCAGAATATTGCAGCTAGACTGATTACAGGTACATCCCAGGAGTGATCAAATCTCACTGATCTTGAAATTACTCCACTGGCTGCCAATTAGTTTCTGGGCAAAGGACAAAGTGTTGGTTATGGCCTTTAAAGCTCTACATGATTTGGATCCAGGTTACCTGTAGGATCACTTTCTCCCATGTAATCTGTCCCTTACACTCAGGTCCTCTGGGAAATGTTTCCTCCAACCAACCAGGACTAGACTGGCAACCGTTTCCCAAAGGACCTTTTCGTCTGCCACCTCCAGACTGTGGAATGACCTGCCGGAGGAGATACAACAGCTGAAAATGCTGACAACATTTAAAACAGCACTAAAGACATATCTCTTCTGGCAGGCCTACCCAGTCAATTTTAAATCATGACTTTTAATTGTGTATGTACTCTGATGAGTGTATTTTAACAATTTTATAGTGTTACATTTTTATTGTGGGTTTTTGTGTTTTTAATTGTGTTTCGTATTTTGTTGTGCACTGCCTCAAGCCTTGAGAAGAGCTGGGAGAGAAATACAAATTATTATTATTATTATTATTATTATTATTATTATTATTATTATTTACAATGGTGACGTCTCCACTCCCAGCTCCACACAGGTATCTGGCCCTTATAGTCAAAGCCTTCCAAGAACTGCCCCACCTGCTCTAATGTCTCAGTTATGTTCCTGCCTATGACTTGCTTCATGGTCACTGCAGTTATTCTATTCACATCTGACATTAGCAGTCACCATCTATACTTTTTATATTTCATTTTTTCTGATCTCAGCAATAGATACACATCTGCCCCCCATATGTATCCATGGTGTATAGGTCTTCCTGTCTACTGAGGTTGATACTGAGGTTGGGATTGTTAGTCTCAAGGTGCCATAAAATAGTTGGTTTTGCAGCTACAATGCTAACATTGTTGAATGGCTCTGATGGGCAGGAGGTTCCTCCTGAGATTTAGGTAGAAACTCTTTTCCTGTAGTTTGCATCCATTGCTCCTTGCCCTGGTCTTTGGAGCCATTGAAAACAAGCCTCTTCCCTCTTCGATATGACATCCTTTCAAATATCTGGACATAACTATCACACCTCCACTTAACCTTCTTTTCATCAAACTAAACATTCCCAGTGTCCTAAGCCGATCCCCATAGGGCTTTATGGTTACCAGACCCTTCATCATTTTGGTTGTCCTCCTCTGGACATGCTCCAGCTTCCCAACTTCCTTTTTGACTTGTGATGCCCAGAACTGGACACAGTGTTATTCTGAGGCTGACCAAAACAGAATAGAGTGGCACAATTACTTCCTTGATCTAGACACCATACTCTTGCAGATGTAACCAATAATTGTGTTGGCTTTATTGGCTGCCACATCACACTGTTGACTCATGTTCAACTTGTGGTCTACTAAGGACTTTATCTCATGGGGGAAATCGGGGGTTTAAAAAGGCATTTTCCTGAGACATTTGCACAATCGTAGCAAAGATTTTCCCACGATGTCGCAGTTAGAGAGGACTTAATCCAGGGAAGAACAAGGAATGCTACAAGAACAAATCATTCACAGGGAAAACCTGTGGGAAACCCTGTCAAAATCTTTACTGAAATCAATATATACTCTATCCACAGCATTCCCTTCATCTACCAAGCTGGTAATTTTATTTTAAAATGAGATCAGATTTGTCTGGCATGACTTGTTTCTCTGAAACCCATGTTGACTTTTTGTGATTATGGAATTGCCTTCTAGATGTTCACAGACTCTCTGTTTAATTATCTGTTCTAGGATCTTTCCTGGTATTGATGTCAGACTAACTGGACAATAATTGTTTGGATCCTCTTTTTTCCCCTTTTTGAAGATGGAAACGTTTGCCCTCCTCCAGTCTGCTGGGACTTCGCCTGTTCTCCAGGAGTTCCCAAAGCTTATTGCCAATGGCTCTGATATTCCATTTGCCAGTTCTTTTAATACCCCTGGATGTAGTTTGTCTGGTCCTGGAGATTTATATTCATTTAAATTAACCAGATATTCCTGTACCATCTCTTAATTATTCTGTGCTGAAATTCCCCTATTCTGTCCTCTGCTCCATGATCCTCAGGTTGAGCACCCTTTTCCTTTCCTGAGAACACTGAGGTAAAGAAGGTGTTGAGTAATTCTGCCTTTTCTCTGTCCCCTGTTAGCATTTTGCCACCTTCTCCATGCAGTGGCCCTACCATTTCCTTCCTCTTCCTTTGGCTGCGGACATATCCAAAAAAGCCCTTTTTATTGTTCTTAACCTCTCTAGCAAGCCTGAGTTTATTCTGTGCTTGAGCTTTTCTGACTTTATCCCTACATGTTTGAATTCCTCTTTCGTGATTTCCCTATTTTTCCATTTCTTATACAAGTTCTGTTTAAAACGTAGCTCAGTTGAAAGTTCCTTAGTCATCCATCCTGGTTTCTTGAGACATCTCCCATTTTAATTCCTCATTGGAATTGTTTGACTTTGTGCCTTCAGTATCTCTCTTTTGAAAAACTCCCATCTGTCTTGAACTCGCTCATCTTTTTGTATTCCTGACCATGGATCACCCCCAGTATTTCTCTAAGTTTACTAAAATCGGCTCTCCTAAAGTCTAGAATGCGTATCTGACTATGCCTGGCTTCTCTTTTCCATTGTATAACACACTCCAGGAGAACATGATCACTTACACCTAAGGATCCCACCACTTGCACTAAATGAATCTTGTAGCACACTTGAAACATCTGCCTGTGAAAGCTCATGCTACCAGCTTCTTTGCGTCAGTAAGTCTCAAAGGTGCTGGAAGATCCCTTTGCAGACTGATTTTCCAGACTAACACAACTAAGGCCTCAAACAGATCGAGCAAAAGGATTGGTCAGAGGCCACTCCTGCCCCGATTGGCATGGAACTGTGGCAACTATATGTGCCTGGCCCCAATCCAAGCCACCATGGTGGTCCTAAACAGGACTCTGGCACAGAGTGGACTTTGTCTCCTCCTTTTGTGGCTGGCTTTCCCCAGCCAGGTGGACTCTCTGTGCGGCTTTGAGCCGCTCTGGTGGCATGTGTTGTCTAAACACCACACCCTCAGAATGGCTGGAAGCCACACTTTACTGTCCGTTTGTTTCAGGCCAAGGTTATTGAATTATAGCAATAGCAAAAGCAGCTACATTTTTATACCACTTCATACTGAACTAAGCCATCTCTAAGCAGTTTACAATGTGTAAACTAATTTCCCCCTACAAACTGGGTACTATGAAAGGATGGAAGGCTTTCCATCTTACAGTTGGCTGCCTAATCACTCCTCTTCCAATCTTGCTGCCTTTATACTGTGGTTTTCATGGTGTAGTGGTCTCAGTGTTGGACTATGACTCTGGAGACCAGGGTTCGATTCACTGCTCAGCCATGAAGCCACTAAGTGACCTTGGGCAAGTCACACTTTCTCAGCCTCAGGGAAGGCAATGGTAATCCCAGCATGCAGAATGGTAGCTTTGTCCTACCTTCAGGTGGGCAAAAACACAAAAGGCTCAAGAGGAGTACATGGAGGATAAGGTCTGAAGAAATGAACAAATCTTGCCAAGAAAACCTGATGATAGATTCGCCTTAGGATCACCATGAGTCTGAAGTGACTTGAAGGCACACAACAACGACATTGCCATTTAGCATTCCATGCTCAGGCCTTATCCTCCATGTGCTCCTTCATGACAAGGCTAGATTCCCCCTTGGCCACTACCTCAGTCTTCTCCCTTTGCCAACCATACAAGGGCCTGGGCATCAGTTCCTCTTGAGTCTTTTGTATTTTTGCTCACCTGGAAGTGGGACAAAGCATCCATTCTTTATGTTGGGATTGGGTCAGGATGCAGATTGTCTGGGGGTGGAGGGCAGGACTGGGCTGAACCTTGGAAAAAGTGAGTGTAGGCCTATGGTAATAGTGATATCTCAGCAGTGTACTCTCTTTGAACCTTGCTAGGACTGTCACTTTAAGCTTTGCAAATTTACATGTGCATACATAGGATAAACTTGAAAGTTGCCTGGCAAGAGAACAAATGGACACACATTTGACATTAGGAAAGGTAACCTAATATAGCAGGGACTGGCAACTCCATTTGTGAGGGAGGGCAACATTCTGCCCATGGGACACAAGGACCACACTTGTTATTGTTCTTAGCTGCCTTTGAATCAACCTCAACTCATGGTGACTCTGTGGATGAGACTTCTCCAAGACCCCTTGTTTAGTCATCTTGGATTCCAAGGAGATTTTAGGCTTGAACAGTTCAAGGACCCGTATTTTTTGGTCTTCTTGGCTATCCGCAGTATCCTCAGCCATCTGCTCTAGCACCACATCCTCAAATGAGTTGATTCTCTTTCTATCCACTTTCTTCACTGTTCAGCTGTTGCATTCATACATGGTGATGGGGAATATCATGGCTTGGACTATCATAACTTTAGTGTTCTTTAGCATTTTGTCTAGTTCTTACATAGCTGCCCTTCCTATTCCTAATCTTCTGATTTTTTGACTGCAGTTTCTGTTCTGATCAATGTTTGATCCAAGGTATGGGGGATCTTTAACTGTTTTGATTTCCTCATTATCTAGGTTGAATTTATGTAAATTTCCCATGGTCATTATTATTTTTTTCTTGATGTTTAAAATTAGACTTGCCTTTGTGTTTTCTACCTTGGTCTTTCTTAGTAACTGTTCCAAGTTCGTGATATTTTCCACTAGTAGTATGGTATTATCTGCATATCTTAGACTGTTGACCTTCCTTCCTCCTGTCTTCAATTCTCCTTCATCCGTGACTACACAAATGGCTAAAAATGCCGGAAAATGAAGAACAAAATACATCGAAACTGGAAGTGACTAGAACTCGACCTCTGGTTTAGTAAAATTAGTATTTTTGATATTAAACAGTCAGCACACCCCCTACCCCCGCAAAGACCTCTTCCAGAAAAGTGAGTTCTGGCAATAGAGCACTTTGTTTTTTCTAGGTTTTATCAGTTGTTTTAGCTTCTGTGTCCATTTGTTCCATTCTTTTTAGGGGGCAATTTATAGCAATTCTTTTTGGTTCTGCATGGTTTGTAGAAGGGATCCTATGTTTCGAAGGGCAGATATTCTGCTCTGAAGTTTTTATTTTTTATTACGGTTATAGAATTGTTGTGCAAATGTGCAACTTCACAGATGCACTATACAGTGGGCCCTTGGTATCTGCTGAGGTATCTGCTGAGGTTTAGTTCCAGGATTTCCTGTGGATACCAAAAACCTTGGATGCTCAAGTCCCATTAAAGTAGGCATAGCCTTTTCCCATTTTAGTACCCCAGCATTTAGCATCAATTCTCTTGCTGCCTGTGATCCTTGGAGTTACGTATAGCCAGCATGACTAATAGTTACTGATATCCTCCTCTCTATGAATTTGGGTTATTTATCTCTTTCTCTCCCTTTGACTGTTGGGGGTCATTTCCACACGTTTGCACAAGCTTGTTCATGACCATTGTCCGGCTGTTCATTTCAAAAGTGGTCCCTAAATAATATACTTGAAACTCCTCCGAAGTTTCTTCTGTAGTTTCCATTTATTTCAATGGGGTTTTGTACAGGAGGAAAAAACACTTTCTCTTCTACATTTTATGTATATAGTAAAACATAATTTTAAAAATCCTCACAGTGCACTGGATTCTTCTGCTTGGATCAGTCTAAAAATTGAGTGGGGATGATGTTGGTCATATAAAGGAAGCATCTTGGCATGACCTGAAAAGGTTTGGGTGACCACAGATTGTTGTATTTTAACCAGATTTATTGGAAATCCACCTGCAATGGCCACTGACTTTTTTAGAGCACTGATGGCAGGCTGTCACCCTTTTGCTTGTTGGGACAAGGAAGGCACCATGTCTTGCAAGAGACTTTTGTATATTTTTAATTGCATTGTGTGTGTTTTTAATTTGTAAGCTGTTTTGTAATAATAATAATAATAATAATTATTATTATTATTATTATTATTATTTATATTCCGCTTAATCTCAGGGAATCCAAGCGGATTACAATATTACAAATCATACAGTTAAAAAGAGGTGCATTAAAATTCCAAGATCCTCAGTTCTCCCCCCAAACATAAAAACATAATCAAACTCTAAAAAAGGATCAAATCCAAGAAAGTAAAAAGCATTAATATACATACACTAAAATGAGATCAAAAATTCCAAGTGGAGTCTGGGGTAGGGTAAAAATGAGGATGGAGTATAAGGGAGAAAGGGAGAGACGGAGGGGAGGCAGGTCAACAAAGATGTTCTAGTCTGGAAAGGCCTGCCGGCGGAGATCTGTCTTAATAGCCTTCTTAAATCTTTCCAAGATGGTAATATGTCAGATCTCATCCGGCAGGTCGCTCCAGAGTCTAGGAGCGGCTGATGAAAAAGATCTCTGGGTTACTGCTGAAAATCTAGTCCTCTTAGGTTGCAACAGATTCTTCCCAGATGAACGAAGAGTACAGGATGGATTATATGGGAGAAGGCACTCCTGCAAGAAGTCAGGACCTAAGCCATGTAGGGCTTTGTGTCCCATTTTTGGGGGAAAACCAGGATATAAATATAATAATAATAATAATAATAATAATAATACAAAGAAGAAGAAGAAGAGGAGGAGGAGGAGGAGGAGGAGGAGGAGGAGGAGGAGGAGGAGGAGAGATCTCAACTGCACCAATCTTGGTTGCTGGGAAATGCCTTGCCCTCTAAGCATCCTTCTTCTCAAAAATCTCTCTGGCAGGAATGACCAGGGTTTGAGGTGCCACTTTAAGGCCTAGAGCCAACTCAGTGAACCTGCAAGTAGTTGGAAAAATGAGTTTAAATGTAGCAGAAACTCATTTGAATTCTTATGGGATGAAAAAGGCTGAAGTCAGAGGGAATGAAAGCATGATCAATTTATAGAAATTAAGTAAGAAGGTCAAAGAAAGGATGAGGGTGGTAATGCAGAAGGGGAGATGTGAATAAAAGGATATACTGGGGGTGGGGGGAAGTGAGGAAACATTAAGTTATTTGCAAAGATAGAGGTTCTAATGTGAGAGGAATACATAGGTATATACCATAAACAAATTTGATTGGTGAGATATGATATGATATATAATAGAGAATATTATATAATATTAAGAGGTTTGTGATAATGGAACATTCCTATGTGTAAACTTTATGATATCAGTATTATTTCATTTTGAAAATGAATAAAATACTAAAGGGGACTGAAAAGGACTTCAAACAGGAAATCAATTCTGATTACCAGCATTTGATGGTAGTAATTTAATAGGGAAACTGCATCTCCTAGTGCAGGGGTAGGCAACCTTTTTGAGCTGGGGGCCGGGTTGCTGTCCCTCAGACGACTGGGGGGCCGAAGCTGGGGGTGGAGCTTCCACCCTCTGGGGGCGGGCTGCATGCCGGGGGTGGAGCTTCCACCCTCCGAGGGCGGAGCCGCGTGCCAGGGGCGGAGCTTCCACCCTCCGGGGGGCCAGGCCTCCTCCTCTTTGCCAGCCCCTGACAGGGCCCCAGCCCTGTCAGAGGCCAGGAAAGAGCCGGCGGGGGCCGCCAGCACTGGAGGCCTCCCCCTCTTTGCCAGCCCCTGACGGGGCCCCAGGCCCCATCAGAGGCTGGCAAAAAAGCTGGCGGGGGCCGTCAGCACTGGAGGCCTCCCCCTCTTTGCCGGCCCTTTTGCCATTGCCGGGGCCCTTGGATGGGCCCAGCGATGGCAACCAGCCTCCCAGAAGCCCGCTGCCACTGCCGGAGCCCTCTTGGAGGGCCTCAGCGACGGCAACTGGCCTCCCAGAGGCCTGCAGCCGCCGCCAGAGCCCTGTTCGAGGGCTCTGGCGGCCGCAGCGGGCATCTCAGAGGCCGCCGCCAATGGTGGCGAAGTCTCGCGCAACTTTTCTTGTGGTCGCGCAAGACTTCACCTCTAGGCGCTGCCTTTTTGTTATCAAAATGGCGGGGAGGTCGCGCGAGATTTCACCGCCATTTTTAAAAACAAAATGGCGGCGGTCGGGAGCGGCAAAAGCCGCAATCGGCATCAGCGACAGCGGCAGGGGCAGACAGGGGGCGGCGGAAAGGTCTCCGCAGGCTGCATCCGGCTGGCAGGCTGGAGGTTGCCGACCCCTGCCCTAGTGGGTTGGCATTACTTCCTTGTGTATTGATTTTTCCACCCCTGGTGAGCCAATTGCAAAAACATATTAGGATATTGAAAGCAGAAGCATCTAGTATACAGTATCCAGATAAAAGTGAAAGGTAATGAGGGGGTGAGTGGGGAAATGTGGAAAATTAAATTCATGTCAACTTTTTCTGGAAAAGTCACATCAAGTCTATATGCAGTGAAAGGTGCTGAGCAACCAAATGCAAAGTCAGTAACAGCTGCTGTGTTTCTCTTGAACTTTCTAACTGGATCTGCAGAAGATGGAGGGAAAAAAGGAGGAAGAGAAAGAGAAAGAGAAAGTGTAGCACATTCAAAAGCATTAGAACCCACCTTAGACAAAGCAAAACCTTCAGGGACACCCCCCCCCCAACAAATTTGTCCTTCTCAATAACATTGTATTTTGTTAACCTATCCAGGGGGAGCTGGGTTGGCCATATAGTAAAATACAGTAACTACAAAATCTATTTTAACATTGTAAAAATTTAATTCCTTTTTAATGCACCTCTTTTCCATGTTTTTAATTGTATTATTCATTTAATATTGTGAAACCGCTCTGAGTCCCAGTTGTGGGAAAAGAGTGGGATACAAATGAATTAATGATCACTATCATCATCATCATCATCATCATCATCATCATCATCATCATCATCATCATCATCATCATCCAAAACAGTGATAGCTTTATTGGGACAAATGCACAATATACATGTTGCACACTTTTGAAGTTCCACTGGCTTCTTCATCAGGCAAAGGTGTTAAAAATCATTTGTTGTTGTTATTGTGTGCCTTCAAATCATTTCTGGATTATGGCAACCCTATACAACCCTACCATAATCTCCCCACATAATCCGCCTCGCACGCTCAGAACTTCCGGGACCAAATTGTTGGAGGTCCCTAGGTCCAACTTGATGCGGACCTCACAGAGGGCTTTTACTATTGCTGCCCCTTCTCTCTGGAATAAGCTCCCTGCAGAGCTTCGCTCCGCCGCCTCATTAGCTGTCTTTAAGACACAGCTGAAAACATATCTATTCCGGCTGGCCTTCCCACCTTAGACTGTCTGTTTTTTCCTGCTCTCCTTTTCCCTTTTGACCCCGGACCATTGTAAACTCCTTCTCTCTTCTCCTTGCCCCTGACATGTATATTTTATTGTCTTCCTGTTCCGTTTTTGTACTAATGTTTTTAACTGTTATATTGTATTTTTTAACTTGTATTGGAATGTTTTAATATTTTTGTAAGCCGCCCTGATCATACCTATGGAAGGGCGGGGTAGAAATAAAATTTATTATTATTATTATTATTATTATTATTATTATTATTATTACCATGGGGTTTTCCTGGCACGTTTCCTCAGAGGTGGTTTGCCTTTGCCATCCCCTGAGGCTGAGAGAGAGTGTGACTCCCCCAAGGTTACCCAGTGGGTTTCCATGGCTGAACTGGGATTCGAACCCTGGTCTCCAGAGTCAGAGTTCGACAGCCAAACCACTATGCCATGCTGGCTCTTAGTATTGCTCATTTGTGATGCAAAATGTAGAATGATTTCCAACTATTTGTGTTGCAATATTTTCCCCTTTGTGTCTGATGATTTGTAATTTTTATGGGTAGCCTCTAATGAAGCTGCTTCAGGGTAAGACATTTCCAGACAAGAGAAGAGCCTTATTAGACAGCAGCTGGCCCTGTGTGTGTGTGAGTTTGCATGCTTGGACTGAAAAAGGAATAATCTCCCATGTGATTTGTTTGATATGGTTTTGGCAGCTGTAAATTGCCCACAGCTTGCTGCAAAGTCTCACTTCTGAAATATTTTCAGTTTCATTGAAATCTCAGATTTGTAAAAAAGAAGCTCTATAAGGGAAGAGAGCAGATGTGTCCTTCAGCTGGCCATTGCCTGCATCTTGCGTAGCAGGAATCTTACTGGACTCTTTTGTTCTGGCAACCTTGTGTAGAAGATGGATCTGAAACACCACGCGGGATGAACTTTTAACTTGTTCCTCTGTGACTGTGATGGGGAGGGGCTCAGGACCATTACACAAATATTAAGAAAAACAGATTAAATATTAACAAGTTTTCCTAACAGGGTAGATGTCCAGAATTGTTATCTGCCTTCCCCCCCCCCTTTTTTTTTGTTGACTATCAGTTCTATTAAATAGCTTTATTGTGTTATAAAACACACAAGCCATACATGAACATAAATCTACTCCAACACCCCCCTACAATGAAAAAACATTCCTTGGCTTTTTGCCCAACCAAATAAATTTTGACAAGCCCCTTTGCCAGTTTTCAGATGGTGTGCCATTAAACAAAATTGATATTGTTTGAAAGAGAAAATGCATCTTAGGCAAAACATTCATTTCTGTTGCCAAAATACTTCAGAGTAGAGAGACTTTATGCCATCTTTGAATTGCTATTTGTCATCTTGTGTGACTCCTAGTAGCATGATTTTTATAGATATAACATCATAATTAATAGTAACAGACTGTTAAAGTAATGCTTGGTATAGCTGTACTGTGCTTTTAAAAGCTCTGTGACTGCTTCATTACAATACTGTGTATTCTTGCCATAACAAATATGGTTACATGCTAGCCTTGAACACTAGTTGTACAGATCTACTCAAAAGAAAGAGCAATTGTTTCAATGGGACTTACTCTCAAATCCTGGCAAACTTTTTTGACCTCAACAAGAAAAGGTATCTTAGCACACCGTGACTATCTATAGAAAAATGGTGAAACTCTTGAGTTTTGTACATTTGGGGGCCTTTCTTTCAAAAAATGGTTTCGATTAAAAAAATATATACACCCACCACTGATTTTGTGCAAGTGTCTTTGCCACAAAAAGTGCTTCCAGTAAGTTTTTCCCCCACCAAAAAGTTCTGAAATGCAAGAGTTCATCCAGAAATGTGTGAAACGTCCTGTAATTTCAGCCAGTGGGGACTTGAGAAGCTTTTCATTTTTGCCTGCAAGAATGAAGTAAGAGAAGATTTCATCTCTGTTCCCAAGTAATTGTGTTTTTTTTAAGGATGCTGTAGTTATTTTCTTCTTTCTTTGGTGCTGATATCTCAGCCTCACCCTTCTTAAATGGCGTTCAACACACACCACAAACACAGTGCCATAAAAGCCCAAGGAGAGCAAAGACTTTACCCCAGTGCTGTATTTGCACTGGGGTATGGAGGACCACCACACTTTGACCCTTCACTGCAAATTTCACAAGAGCTGAGGGAATCAAAATCCTTTCCCTAACTCATCTGAGAGAGGAACCCCACTTTCCCCACCTGTCTCCTCCTGTTCTCAACTATTCTGGTCCAAACATAGTATGTCTCTTTTTGAAGCCATCTCATCTCACCCTTCAATATCCATAGTAGCCATGTTGCAAAGAGTCTGCCCCTTTGTGTTTGGGAAAAGCAATGCCATGGTTCTTAGTCTGGGAAAAGCTGGTAAACTTTCTGTCAGGTCTAGTGAAAGTGTACAACATTTCTGCCTTCGAAATCACTAGTAGTATAGTAATGTTATTAGGCAAATAAAGGGGTATAAAATATGGCAAGCTTTTGAGATCTTCTCTTCTCTTAATCAGGCAAGAAGCAAGATAGTTAAGTAGAGAAATCTGGTAAAAGAAGGGTCTGGTAAAAGTGAATCCTTGCCATGCCAATTTTCTTTTCACACTATTATATCATCAAAGAAATATTCATAGTAGCCATGTTGCAAAGAGTAAAAAGAAAGCAAGAGACCGAGAGGCGGATTTCTAAACTTCCCAAAGCCACTGAGGTCATCTTAACAAAAATAATAAGAGTTCACTGTAAGAACACTGAAATTGACATTGCTGATTATTATGCATGCTGGAGTATGTTGTTGTTGTGTGCCTTCAATTCGTTACCAACATATGGCAACCCTAAGGTGAACCTATCACAAGATTTTCTTGGCATGTTTCTTAGGAAGAGGTTTGCCATTGCCATTCTCTGGGGTTGAGATAGTGTGACTTGCCCAAATGCAACCAGGTCCATGACCAAATGGGAATTCAAATTCTGCTCTCCAGAGTCATTGTTCAACATTCAAACTGTTACAGTACACTATATTTGAGAAGGAACAATAACAATTGTCTCAGCATGTTAAAGTAAACATTTGATATGTCGAATTTAATGAATTGGGAAATTTAGAATATTAAACTTCTACTAGTGTAAAGAGGAAACAAAAAATCTAGCTGTTGTTTTATGTGGGGTTTTTTGGGCTATGTGGCCATGTTTTGGACGAGTTTATTCCTGATGTTTCACCAGCATCTGTGGCTGGCATCTTCAGAGAATGCTATCATGGAACTGAGTGGGGTACAGTATATATATTGTGTGACTCTTAGTTGAAAGAAAGTGCTTTACGTATTAATCTGCGTGTTGATCTGTTGTTGATCTGGCAAGGCCTCAGGGTGTCCATTTAATTAGTAATCCATTGTTTGCTGGGAACCGCACCACCGGAACACTGCAAAGCTGCCCATCTTGTGGTCAGATGGGTGATGTGACATCAGTTTGGGGGCGGCTTCAGAACATGCAGAGTCTAAATGCTGTGCTCTAACGCTGCCCCCAAGCAGGTCAAAGAGGCCGTCTGTTTTGCCCCTTAGATTACTTTAACCCAGGGGTAGGCAACCTGCGGCCTTGGGACCGGCCCCAGCCTGGTCCTGCCGCCGATTGCCGCTGGGGCCTTTGGTCTCTCGCGCGCAGGGCCAAGGGGGGCAATTGTCTATAGACGCCTCAGAAACATGCATTTATATTAACATTTTTTAAAAAATCAGCAATTTTTTTTGCGTGTCCTCCACTTTTTTAAAAAAAGTATTCACCATTTGAAAATGTTGTCCTACATTTGTCCCAGTTTATTTATTTATTTAAATTTTTTAAAAAATTATTTATTTATTTATTTATTGGTTTCGGCCCCCCAGTTGTCTGAGGGACAGCAACCCGGCCCCCGGCTCAAAAAGATTGCCTGCCCCTGCTTTAACTGTTTCTTCTTTCCTGTTGAAATTGTCTAGGTGGATTTCAATGGCTTTCCTGAGCATTCTGACCTTATAGTTGTTGGCATGGTCCAGAATTTCAGTGTTTTCAAATAGCATTTTATGTCCAGGGTGGTTTATAACATGTTCTTCTATTGCTGATTTTCCTGGCTGGCCTAGTCTGCAGTGTCTCTCATGTTCCTTGATTCATGTTTGAACACTGCATTTGGGGGTCCCTATGTAGATTCTGCAGCTGAACAGTATGCAGTAAACTCCTGTGGATGTGAGCGGGTCTCTCCTGTCCTTTGCTGAGTGCAGCATTTGCTGGATTTTCCTGGTCGGTTTGCAGATCATTTGGAAGCTGTGTTTCCTCACTACTCTCTCAATTCTGTCTGTGATTCCTTTGATGTATGTATATGAAAAATACCTTCCCTTTGGGTGGTTGTTTGTCTTCACTCCTATGGTTTTTTCTGGGTCTGGCAGCCGTTCTGATGTCTGAGCTGGAGTAACTGTTAGTCAGTAGAGCCCAGTCTAGGTGCTTCAGTTCCAGGAAGTAGGGTTCACAGATCCTTTTTGCCCAGTCTACCAGTGGGTTTTTTTAAATTAAAATTTTATTAATACATTCTAAAACAAAACATGACAACAAACAGTACACCAAATCAACAATAAATACAGGCAATAACCCAGGTAAGGCCCTGAAAGTTATAGATAAAAGGTGCATTCAGGGATCCTGAAAGACATCTTTCCATAAAAATTTAGCTAAAATTGGGAGATGTCTAGAGACTAAATGTTGCTGGATGTATTCAATAAATGGGTGCCAAATCTTATGAAAGGTCAATCCAGAGTGTAAGCCTCTCACTCTGTTGTTATTATCTGCCATTTTCTCCATTAACCACAAGCCGCAGAGTCTAGTCCACCATCATGCAATATTCAACTTTCCAGTTTTCCAGTTCCTGGCTATCTCAAGCCTGGCAACAGCCAGAAGCAAACTAATAAGTTCTTTATGCTGCAGGGCTTTATTTTCATTCATAAAAATGGAGAACAGGAGCAGGAGTGGGGATAATTGTATACTTTGTTTAGTGATCTTGGAAATCAGTTGTAAAATTTCTGTCCAATACTCATGCACTAAAGAACAATCCAGCCACATACGTACAAAGGTTGCCCTACCTTCACAACCCCTCCAGCATTTTGGAATAGCATTGGTAGACATACGAGCCAATTTGACTGGAGTGAGGTACCACTGATGGACCAACTTGACAGTATTCTCTTTAATGGCAATGGACCTAGTTTTAAATGGTAAATGAGTCCATATATTTTCCCAGGTCTTACTATCAATTGAAAGGGAAAGTTCTGCTTCCCATCCTGCCTTATGAAGCATTATGGTTCCCAAATGTTTCTTCGAGCAGACAATTATATATGCATGCTATTTGGCCTTTAGAATTTATACCCGGAGAGACGCATATGTTTTCAAAAAAAGTAAGTGGGCGAGGAAATTCCTGTATCTGAAGCAGTTTCTTTAAGAATAATTGTATCTGTATTATTCTGATGACCAGGACCCAGAGTACCAGTCTACCAGTGTTTTTACTCTGCTTCTTTTTTGTCCTGGGTGATTGTTGGAGTTCTTGTGTAGGTATCTTTCGATGTGTGTAGGTTTTCACTATACTGTGTGGCCCAAATGTTGGTTTGGTTTGCGGATGACCAGGACATCCAAGAATGGCAATTTTCCTTCGTTTTAGTTTTCCATTGTGAATTGTATGTTTGTGTAGATGTTGTTCAGATGGTTCAGAAATGGAGCAGAAGATCTGACCGTTTGGTTACCAGTCCTGAAAAACACCAAAATCAAGACCAAGCAAGTGCAAATGAAAACCACCCAGGGTCAAGGGGGGGGGGCGGTTCCCAGAAAACAATGGATCACTAACTAAATGGACACCCTGAGGCTTGCCATTCAACAACAGACTGACACACAGATTAACATCACTTCCTCTCAACCAAGGGCCTCAAAGTATATATACCACACTTCCATGCCAGCATTTTCTGAAGATGCTAGCCACAGATGCTGGCGAAACATCAGGAATGAACTCTTCCAGAAACATGGCCAGATAGCCCGAAAACCCACAAAAAACAATGAATGCTGTCTGTGAAAGCCTTCGACTTCGCAAGCTAGCTGTTGCTTTTGTTCTGTGGGGAAGACAAGGGAACAATCTTAAATGCTGCAAAGGGCTTGATCTGCAATACAAATTTGTAATGGAAGAGAAACACAGAGACTTATTTATCCTAAAGCCAGATAATGGCCAGATGTGTCACATCATGTGGTGATTAAGAAGTTGGGAAAACTGGACATTAGACTCCTCTTCTATATACTACAAATGGACACTGCCTCTTTAAAAATATACACCAGTGCAATGGGAATGGTGTCTCTCAGATAATCCCTTGGATCTATTATTTGGCAAGAGTGCTGAGATCCCTAAATTCCCATGAAGAGTGCAGTTGCTACAGTTTCCTGGGCAAGAAGTGTCCTTCCAACCAGTTTGTTGTGCAAATGTACCCTTAAAATGTTTAACAGCAGAATATTCCTACCTTTATTCCTGACAATATTGGACAGGACTTAAAATGCTGTTAAAAACTCAACCAGTAAATCTGAAAAATATGATTTCTTCCTTTGCCCTCTTTCGTTAAGTGTTGTTATGCTTTAAAA
The DNA here is from genome assembly GCA_023333645.1 of Sceloporus occidentalis. Taxonomy (NCBI): domain Eukaryota; kingdom Metazoa; phylum Chordata; class Lepidosauria; order Squamata; family Phrynosomatidae; genus Sceloporus; species Sceloporus occidentalis. Next base: position 218,825,778 of record JALMGF010000001.1, read on the forward strand.
ATATTCATAATGTTTGAAACTTCTGGTATTTTATCAAATAGTTTTGGGTACCATTTGTGTTCCTGTTACACAGTTCAGTAAGATGATTATGCTTGTTGGTGTGCAGAGAACATAAGAGTCTTTCTGTATGAGACCAAGGGCCCACTTAGGCCACATTCACACTGTGAAATAACCCAGTTTGGAAACTAGGTTATTTCCCTGTTTTTTAGACTTGCACTGATTATACTCGGTGCAGTTTGGGAGGGGAGCACAACTGAAAAGCCCATCTAAACTGGTGCATTTGGCACTGGATCCCTTAGTGGTTCTTTTTTAAAGAACCGCAACGATCCGCATCTCCGATAGTATGAGTAAGCTATTGGGTTGATTCGGATTGCGCAGCCACTGTTAAGGAAATGGAGGTGCCTTCAATTTGATCCAGAATGGTGGCAAATGGAAACTTCAGATTAGATTTAAATATGACAGAGAGATTTGCTGTCTTAAAACATAGTGGGAAGGGTGAATCAATGTTGAATCATTTTACAGACATGAATCTCTTGGTGCAAAACACTTAAGTGTTTAACCAGCTTCAAAACGGAGTTGAAGACCATCCTGTTCAGAGAAGCATTCCCAGACTTTGCAAGATTGTCACTTGCTTTTTGATGTTCTTTTGTTGCCTGTTTTATTGAATCATTTCCTGTATTGCTATGTATTTATATGTATTACCCCATTATTTCTTAGATTGTATGCCGTAGGCAGGTTTACTCTTATATATTTATTGTTTTTATGTACAACGCTGTGCAAATCTACAGCACCATAATAATAATAATAATAATAATAATAATAATAATAATAAGTCTGACAGGCCCCCTAGTCTAGCACGTTTCTAATGTAATCTGGTTTACACGCAAGGCATGAAGGCAGCAAGTCCCGCATCTTCCCTTTCTATTTGTTCCCTTCCCTTGGAAACCGAAGCATTTATTTGGCTGATATAGTCAATAGTTATTGGTAGGCCTGTGCTTTTCTATTAATATAAGACTCTTTCCATAGACACTTATTGGCTGTGATCATAACATTCTGCGGACAATGCTGTGTCTCAGTGATGCAGTATGCAAAGCAATCCTTCATATCAGGGACGTAGCCAAGTGGGGGGTCCTTGGGGTCCGGACCCCCCTTTCCGTTAGATAAAATGAATGGTGAGTGCTGCTGCGCTGCTGCACCCAAGCCCCATTATAATGGTGGCACTTAGTCTGAACCCCCCCTTCCCAAAATCCTGGCTACATCCCTGTTCATATCGTCATCCTGAATCTACTGGCAATTACTTCTATTTAGTGAAAGCCCTGGTAGGAGCCCATAGAATTTTCTGTAAACTGGTGAACTCAGAGTTTCTAACGTTTGTTTTCTCTTGGGCAACCAACATTTTTGCCCTGAAGCTGAGCTCAGGGGGACCTGGAAGAAAACCAGAAGGCCCTGGCTTCTTCTACCTGGTTGAAGTCCAAGATGCTACACAATTCCAAGAACTGAGTTACATTTGGCTCTTGGGACTTTGAGTAATGATGCTGTCTTTCAGCACACATAGGCCTGTTACAGACTGCCAAAATAAAGCTGCTTCGGGTCTCTTTGGAGGTATGCTGTTTAAATGATGCATGGGTCCTAAGAGTCCGGAGGTCGCGCCAAAGCCACACTCCATTCCTAAGCACTAGAGTGCAGCTTTTGGTGCAGCTTCCGGATTCTTAGGATGCATGCATCATTTAAATAGCATACCTCCAAAGAGACCCAAAGCAGCTTTATTTTGGCAGTCTGTAACAGGCCATAGTATCAGATCAGATGCCATTGGCTTTTTTCATGTCACATAAAGCAGTAATCCAGGAGCATTTAGGAACCTGTCAGCCTGACAAAGAACCATTTTCAGAATTTCTGACAATATATTGCATGAATCCTATTGGTTAATTCAACTAGAGTAGGCTATTAAATCAATGGCTGAATGGAGAGTCAACACATGGATAAACCCTACTGATTCAATGGCTTTGCTCTAGTTGAGACTAACAACAGAGTTTAGGCCTTTATGTCTTATATAGAGATATAGGATTTTCCTGGACACTGCTTGGAATGCTGGGGTTTTCTATCATTTACATTTTAATACTTGTAACTCCTGGTGATGCATGAATTAATGCACAATAAGGGCAAATTTCATGGCTATCATAGTGTGAAATATATAGTAAACTGCCAATGCAAACATATGTACAAAGCCTGGGACACAAACCTAATCCCTTCCCACAGAGAATGAAAAGCCCAGATGGTAATTCCTGCAGGGAGTCAGTGGAACCATTCTCACCCTCCCACCTTGCTGGCTTTCAGCTGTATACACATGCTGAGTATGCTGTAACATGCCTTCGAACAAGTGCTCTACAGTGGCAGAGAAAGTGCATTTTGTGCTTGCTAAAAGCCCTTTTGTGCTTCTGAAACCTTGATTAATGCTTGTTGTTATTAACTATCTTTGGGTCAGTTTTGACTCATGGCGACTCTGTGAATGAGACACCTCCAAGACCCCCTTTACTCAGCTACTCCACTCAAGTCCTGCAGGTTCAGACCTGTGACCTCCCTGACTGAGTGTATCCTTCTGGCACGTGGATTTCCTCCCTTTCTACCTCCTTCCACCTTTACTAACCTTTCTGTCTTTTCTAATGAGCCATGTCTTCTCATTCTATGGCCAGTGTATGACAGCCTCAGTTTCATCATCTTTGCTTTGAAGGAGATTTGAGGCTTGATCTGTTTAAAGTCCTGTTTGCTTGTCTTCTTAGCTGAACACGGTGTTCTTCTTCCCCTGCCCTTTTCCTGGCCTCCAGCTGTCTCTGAGAGACAGCTAGAAGTCAGGAAAGGCTCAGGAGGGAGGGGAGCGATGGACACACACTATTACTCTCCCTCCTCCTGCCCCCCCCCCAGCCTCTGGCCATGATGGCGAACCTATGGCATGCATGCCATAGGTGGCATGTGATGCCATTTCGACAGGCACTCCTTCCTCCCACGGGCCTTTGCAGATCCTCATCTGCCCCTGCAGGGGCACCTGAGGATCTGCAAAGGCCCGTGGGAGGAAGGAGAGCTGGCATGTGCCATGTCCTCCTTCCCCCGGACCTTTGCAGATCCTCAGGTGTCCCTGCAGGGGCAGATGAGGATCTGCAAAGGCCTGTGGGAGGAAGGAGGAGCTGACACGCATTGGGTCCACCTTCCCTCGGATCCTTAGAGTGCCCGTGGAAATGGCATCACATGCCACCCATGGCACGCAAGCCATAGGTTTGCCATCAGGGCCATAAGCCAAAAACACTTTGAAGGCACACAACACACAACAAACAAATGTGGAAAAAACAGCTGGATTCTGGATTCCTTTGGACACACATGTGTCCAGCCACACATGTACATGAGTGATACACTACTTGTATGGTGCATCAGTGCAACAAGTGATACACCGGCAAAGCACAATCATCTCCCTTTGCCCTGTTGGACTGTCTGGTTTTTGTATGTTGCGATCACATCGATTGCATTATTGGTGACCTGCTGTATTTATTGTATTTTGTGTCATGGGGTGTGTGACAGATTGATGGTGCAGCTCGTCATGTGTGCGCACATATGCTCAAACAATAACCGCATATGGCAAGCAGCAGCACCAGTGGCTGCATCTCATCCATTCCAGGGTGCATGCTCCAGACCACTTCCATATGTTACCCAGGCTTTCCGACATTCATGGCTTGCGGTTTGTATGCCAGTGCACTGTTGCACATTTTTTGGCATTGGGGAGGAATACTGGAGTTTCTTTTTGCTCAGTTTTTTGCCCTGAAGTGCAGCTTTGTGTTGGTTTCCACCTGATTTTGCGTCATATGTTGTCTGAACACCTTGGCTTCAACTTAGTTTGAAGCCACTTTATTTTGCCATGCAGACAACCCCTAAGTTTCATCAGTTTCTAAATTTCAAATTTCACTTAGAACAGTGGTTCCCAACCTGTGGGTCGGGACCCCTTTGGGGGTCGAATGACTATTTCATGGGGGTTGCCTAAGACCATTGGAAAACACCAATTTAATTACAGTTATGAAGTAGCAATGAAAATAATTTCATGGGTTTGGGTCACCACAACATGAGGAACTGTATTAAAGGGTCGCGGCATTAGGAAAGTTGGGAACCACTGACTTCGATTCTTGGTTAAATTATGAGCCCTCTCCAGTCATTGTCCACCACACTCTCTAGAAGATGGGGCCAGGCAGGCATCTAGCTCTGTCATAATTTTCTCATGTGGCTATGTCTGGAGAGAAGATGTTCCTCTTTAGATACTTTCCACACAACAAGATCCCTAGTTTTCCAGGGTCCTGTCTCATATCCAAATTAACTGAGTCTTAGGCGGGTTATAGACCGCCGCTTTGAGGCGGTCTGCCACCGCTGCCGCTTGCTCCGTGTGGGAGCCGTAGCAGCCACACCGCGCGGCTCCTGCGCAGAGCAAAAAAGGAGCTCCAAAATGGAGCTCCTTCTTGCGGCGCCTCTATGACGTCGCGAGGCACAGCTGGCACATTTGCGACGTCATAGGCGCCGTGACACGTTCGGATGCTATGCGTCCGATACGTAAAGATGGCGCCGGCCGTGTGGAACGGCCGGCGCCATATTGTACGGACAGAGTCTGTATTAGACCCAGGGGCGTCTAGAAGAGACGCCCCTTTTTTAAAATGGGACGTCCTGCGGACGTCCCAAGTGCCGGTGTGTAACCAGCCCTAGACTGCAATGGGTGCAGAGAAAGCTCTTTCTCGCATGTAGAAATGTGTGGTTATGAAGGAACATATTTTGGAAAGAGGCATATGTTTTATTCTGGGCCAATTTTCTAGGTTTCCCCTCTTTTCCACTAGACTCTCATATCCTTAGGCCCTAAAAATCTAGGTGCTCTTAAATAACAATTAAATTCCCAAGTGATTAGCTCCATATGTTTGCCGGTGGGTATTTTTTGAGACCAGTTGAGCTGTAGAGCAAGTTATTTTGTGCAAGAAAAAAATCATTGTTAAAAAATAATAATAATATAGGGACAAATAACAGGTATTTGGAAAGAAAGCTCTGCCAGAGACCAAAACCAAAAGACATCATTTGTTATTATACAGGACAAAGATAGCAGAAAGACAGAGGGAAAAGCCATTTGTCTGAAGATATCTTGCTTTCCAAGAACAGATTTTGTTGTATGACATACAGTTAAATTTAATGTGTTTTTTCAGTGCTGAATGAATTTTCTCCCCCCCCCCCCCCCCCGAATGTCTTTAATCTCCAGCTTTCTGATTACATTTGCTGCTATTTATGTTCTTTATTGTGGGCAATTTTATTCTGCTTCTCTATGAATTTACTTAAATTCTCAGAGGTCATATTGGAAACAGAAAACCAGAAACCAGATGGTTAATCACAACAATAACATACATACAGTAAAAGAATTGAAATTTCAAAAGTCTCTTATGTTGAATGAATTAATTTCTTTATTTTGGTCCTAGACCAGCACAGGTAAAAACCATCACAGGTAAAAAAAAAATTGACCTTTATTCAGGCCTCTGTTCCAAACAGGTTAATTCAAAAGAGTGAATTTTTATGGCAGATTACCATATTAAAATTATCAGAGAACTAGTCAGGGATTTCATTGTGAAAAAAGTGATAGACAGACACAGCCTTTGCTGCTATTAGCCAAGAGAATATACATAAGTGCCTTTACCCTTTTTAATTATATTCTCCTTTAAAACAAACTATCTGTTTAAATATTGCAACAGTTTAATTCAATTTTAATTGTCATTTTTGTAAGTCTTTAATTGTACTGTGTTTTTAGAGTGTATGTGGATTTGGGTCCCAATTTGGGGAGGAAAGTGGGCTACAAATAAATAAATATAACAACAACAAATCAGACAAGCACAGAATAATTAAATATAAGTCAAAGAGGGGAAATCAAGCTTCAGTTGTAAACAAATGATTAAACTGAGAGAAAAACTCACAGATATGCAGATACACACTTCTAACACTCAACAAAAACTCACCAGTTCTTCAGTCTCATTGAAACCATCCTCCATTTCAAGGACTTGATGAAACCTGCCAGTACCCCACTCTGATCCCCCTGATAATAATAGTGAGAGCATGTATGACACAGAGAATTACTTGCTACCCTTATCTCAGGAAAATATGAATGTTTGAGTAGTAAGCCTCCCTTCCAAAATGTCTTGCATTGAGATCGTACCCTTGTTGCCACTTGCAACTCATAGAATCACAAAATCATAGAGTTGGAAGAGACTCCAAGGGCCATCCAGACCAATCCATTTCTGCCATTCAGGAGCTCACAATTAAAGCCCTCCCTGTGACAGATGGCCATCCAACCTCTGTTTAAAGACCTCCAAAGAAGGAGACTCCACCATCCTCCGAGGGAGCGTTTTCCACTATCAAACAGCTCTTATTGTTCAGGAAGTCCCTCCGAATGTTGAGGTGGAATTGCTTTTCCTGTCGTCTGAATCCATTGCTCCGGATCTTATTCTCTGGAACAGCAGGAAACGTGCTTGTTCCATCCTCAATATGACACCCCTTCAAATATTTAGACAGGGCTATCATATCACCTCTTAGGAGATTCAAGCAATCTTGAGAGAAACTTGCTTACAAGAAAGGAAATCTTCCCCCCTCCCTAAATCAAACAAGGTCCTCCTTGCCAAAAAGCTGGGCTTGTGATGCACATTTTGTTGCACATGTTGCTCTAGATCTTCCAGCTTTCTCATCATAACATGTGGAGCAGGAAGGACATGTGAGGAAGTATATTGTCATCCACAGAGAAAGACACAGATGCAATCAGATCAGCTACTAGATAATGCAAGCCAACTGTCAATAGATCACTCATGCTGACTTAGTTTTATCCCTTCTTTCTCTTGAAGACTTCAGAGATTGAGATTTTGATCGGGCGTATTTTCTTCCTTCCTTTAGATTCAGAACAGAGCACCGGGTCCGACACTGAGGTGCTGGCTGAGAGAACATCCTGCTCCTTTGGTTCCCACTTGGACCTCACATCTGGCAGCTCCGTCCCTCAGCCGCCTGTTGCTTCATCCATGGAAGAGATCCAGGTGGAGCTGCAGTGTGCTGATCTCTGGAAAAGATTCCATGACATTGGCACAGAAATGATCATCACTAAAGCAGGCAGGTAAGATGGAAACCACCCAAATTGAAAAGTTCATCAGTTGTGCAATTGCTTTGAAACAGTTTCATAGGTATGATCCTTGCATTATCACAATCCCAAGGATTACAAGAATTTGAACCTGGATATAACGTTCTTTCTTACCATAATATTGAGCACTTCTTTGGGGCCTATACTGACATGGGTACAACATCCCTACTATATTCATTTATTTATTTATTTCATTTTTATACTCCCTTTCAAGTAAAAACTTTTTAAAATACTTTATAATAAAAGTTTTAAAAACAATTAATAGCATTAAAGAAAAACAATATAACATTACATATATTAAAAACACGTCCTATATAAAAGCCATCCCATGATTATATATCGAAAACCTGCCTCACAGTTTACTACCTCACAGTTTATTTCAAACAAACCTATATAGAACATATGGCACATTAAACTATATTCATTCAGTTCTCCAAATATGTGCACTACTTTTTAAAAATATTTCACATTTTAATTCTAGTTACATTTGTACCAAAGCAGACATTGCTATATGTGGTCTTGATTTCCCCTTTGGTTATAATTTCAAAACTTTGACTAATGATATATGAATCTGAAAATTCATTAACGTGATAAAAGGTAACATTTGTTTAGTAGTCTATCTGGCTCTACAGCATACCAATGAAGGTAACCAGAAAATATAGTTGCCCCTCAAGTAGTAAGCATCATGCTTACTGCTTTTTAAATAGGTAACCCAAAATAAGACATGTTTTCAAAAGAGTGTACTTTAAATTTTTCATAAAGGTAAAGTTAAGATAGTCCCTTGACATGAATGTCTAGTCGTAACCGACTGTAGGAGGTGGTGCTCATCTCGGTTATTAAGCCAAAGAGCCAGTGTTGTCCAAGGACTGGTTTGTTTGTTTTTACAGCAGCACAGTACTTAAGACTCCTTTGATACTTGCTAAAAGTGACTCCCAAAATTGCCCAGCTCAGCCGATGCCACTCTCATTGGGTTTTCTTTAACAATTGTCTGCATGCTGTTTCTGCCCAGCTGCAAGGATTTAGCACAGGAAACATGTTTTATGAATATGGATTAAAAGAAAATTGTGGTAGACCCTGTAATACTATTAGAATATATTGGTGTACATACACGCACATACTTGGAGAGAGTGCTGTCCAACGCTTTTTAAAGTATCTGTGTCTGTCTGTCTATGCATGCAATATATCAAGTTTCCATAACCCTTGGGTCTGGATGCGAAGTTACCTGTTGGGACTGGTTCAGTTCTATAAGTTGTTGCGGTGTGCCTTCGAGTCATTCCCAACTTATGGTGACCCCTATCATGGGGTTTTCCTGTCAAAATTTGCCCAGAGGAGATTTTGCCATTGCCTTCCCCTGAGGCTGAGAGACCATGACTTGCCCAAAACCACCCAGTGGGTTTCATGGCCAAGCGGGGAATTGAACCTCGGTCTCCAGAGCCATGGTCAAACTCTTCAAGAATGTTACATTCAGTCAATGGTGTTTTGTTTTTAAATGATTTGAAATATTGTACAATAAACAAAGTTATAATAAAGCAAGAGCTTTGATAGTGGTAAAATGTTTGACTGATTGACGACTGGCTTAAATAGTCTTCTAAAGTAATATATTATATTCTATTTCTTATTCAAATTCCAATTAACTTTGATTTTTGTAAGTAATCAGCACCTTGGACAGAGAAAGGACTTAGGAGAAGAGATTATTTGCCCATTATAGACGTGGTACAGACCACCCAAAAAGGGCAGTCTTCCGGCGCCTGTTTTTCCACCGGAGGGAAACCGCAGCCACTGAACTGCACAGATTCCCACAGGTGGAAAAAGAACCCGCAAAAAGTGGGTTCTTATTAAGCCACGGGGGCAGCGTAACGAGTGCGCAACTGGCGCACTCGTTACATAAGCACTGCATGATGCCATGCGGACACCGCATGGCATTGACCTAACAATGTTGGTGCCCTGTATACAGGGTGCTGCCATTGTTACACCCTCATCACATGCTAGGGTTGCGGGGCATGTGGGTGCTCCACCCCAGGCAACCCTAGCACATGATGAGGGCATCACAAAGGCCTGTATGTACCGGGCCAAAGAGATATAGCATTTATAAAGAAAAATTGTCAAGGGGTGTGTGGCAGGGGATGGTGGAAGTGTTTTATCCCCTCCATCCCAATTTTTCTTTTCTTTTTCTTTGTTACTTTAACTCCCTGAATTTGACAGTAGGTACTATGTTTAAGGAAAAAATGTACTTGTGAGACTTGCTCTGTGGCACTGAGCCTAAATATAGAGGCCCAGAGGAACTGAATGGGTTTGGGGATGTTTTTAACATTTCTATATTTCAGAAGCCAGTCTTAATTCTTGCATTACTTATCTTTTTATGGAATATAAAAAACTGCTTTTCTTATGAGTTTATGTACAGCATATTTTAATCGTATATGCCACAGGGGCAGGGGATAGAGACAGTGATAGTCAGTTTCCACATTTATAGAATACAATAAATTAGTTTTTAAAAAATAATATTAAATTCAGTGAAGAAATAATCATTCAACACAGACAGTAATAACAAAACAACAACTATTTAATAACAATGACAAGAATAACAAGAACAAGAACAGTTTGTTATTAGTAGTATTAATAGTAATATTAATATTTCTTACCCACTTCTCCCCATAGATCGAGGTGGGAAATAACAAAAAAAAAAAAATCAACAATAAGCAACATAAGTTAAAACACATTAATTAAAACACACAACAGTTTATAAGTTGAAATAAGATATACACATTTTAAAACAATCCACATTTAAAATTCATTGTCTAATGCAAAATTTATAGGTGGTCCAATGGAACTGGGGTGATCGCTTTTTCAGGTTGTGATGGTTACCATCAAAGCATCACAGGGGGGCTAAAGAAAGGGTGAGCAAAGCCTGTCACTTGACTTTTGTTTAGCTTTCCAAGAGTTTCACATTTTCACAAAAGACCACTGACTTGGTTATGGTATCCTTGCTCAGCCATTCACTTTTTCACATATAGTTTTTTTCATGCTAAAAAAGCAGCTCTGTGAACTGACCCTGACACGCACGCACGCACACACACACATTTACATCCACTTGCTCATGTTTTTCTTTCTCATCATGAAGTAAATCAGGTGGATGCAGGCATAGGAAATGTTAGGATTATTATTTTCCCCACCAGAGGAGCAACAATATCACATTGGAACGAAACTGAAACCTGATTCCTGACTGTCAACACTCCTCCATCTGAAAGCTGGGATCAGAGGGAGAAAAAGAGGGATCCCATCTGGGGCTTTGTGGGCGGGGGACTCTGGGTGGGAGCTTCTGTGAAACCCTACACTAGGGTTGCCGCCAGCATCTCACCAGGCCTACATGCCCCTAAGCTGGCATCCATTATTATCTGGAACTCCAGCAGGGTCCAAATCAAACAGCCATTCTTAATTGCTGGCAACAATAAATCCCTTTCAAAGGAGTTTGAACTTATTTTGCTATTTGTCGGCGCAGGTGATTCACATGTGCCATCTGTTTTGGATACAGCGAGTAGAACCACTGCAGACTCCTGGCATGAAATCATGAGATCAGGCACTGTAGATACGTCAATAACAGTAGGTCTGATAACTGGGAACAACCTACCTGCTTGAGGGTGTTCTTTATGGATTTTACCCTTTGATTGGTCAGGTAGACTCTCTCCATATCTACAACCACTCCAAGGTGTTGTAGGTTCTGAAATGGAACTAGGTCGCGCCTTCCATGAATACCAGAAAACCATGTTTGGATAGGAAGGAAAACACAAACTCGACATCTATTACACCCTATGGAAGAGAATTAGATCTAATCAGGACATCGTGAAGTTATGGTTATACATGAAGACCCCACTGTTTCCAATGTGCCACTATCACTTCAGTGAGCACCACTGAAGAAGACAACAGACTGAATGTTAGGGCCTTGTATAGAAAAGGTTTCCCCTGGATGGTTTGGGATGTGCAAGCATGCTATAACCAAGACCAGGGACACACAAAAATCCTAGAGCTGAAGTGCCTTCAGAATTGTCTGGAGAGTCTCCAGTCTGAACTTGCATTTCTTCACAGAACAATTGACTAATTTCAGCTCTAGCAACACAGTCCGTAATTTGTTGTTGTTTGTTTTCAATGCACAATGAAAGAAGATTGGAATAAGCATCTTTTGTTTTTTCCAATCATGGTATAGTTTCCACAGCCTCAATCTTGATCAGACATTGTGTGGCTCCTAGCATCAGCCAATGCTTCTCTGCCTTCCTGTACCTTGCGGAAGGGATAAAAAAAGTCATGAGAAAAATAACATGAGACCACCACTTTCTGGGGCAGCACATTGCATTGTTGAACAGCTCTTACTGTCAAGATGTTCTTTCTAGTTGTTACCCAAAATGCTAGGCTCCCGGGAGGACAACCACAATTGTATTCAACAGAGGAATAAATTTAGCTCAATAGGAAACTGTAAGAGGGCTCTGGGTAATGTTTAAACACCAGGATTTAGCCTGTGTATAATGGTTCCAAACCAAGAACTCCAGACAGCTGATTCCAAATTTATTTAGTTTATTAATTTAGAGGAATGCCACATTCATGCAAGACATGCACACTTGCAACAACTAAGATACAAAAGGTGTTAGTGGATAGTGACTTTTGGGTTGCAAAGGAAAATATAGTGCACCTGCATAATATACATGAGTGCGCCTTATGCGGGTTTCAGCATAAGGTGCCATGCACCGGGAAAAGCAATGGATCCCACCTATTGTAACCCACCTAGATCCATCATTGCTCCTTCTGGAGAGGTGGGATATAAATAAAAACTTACTATTATTATTATTACATATGAAACATAAATGTTTTTAGCCCTGGATCACATCTCCCAGGTCATAGAATCATAGAATTGTAGAGTTGGAAGAGACCACAAAGGCCATCTAATCCAACCCCCCGAAATGCAAGAAGGTGCAATCAAAGCATTCCTGACAGATTAGCATCCAGACTCTGTTTAAAAACCTTTCCCCTTTTGCCTTGCTGCCATTACTCAAAATGGCCATCGCACCTTCAGTTCCAACTTTGCCTCTTCTTTTGAAAAGGCAAACACAGTGAGGAAATTCCTTGTCCAAATTCCCCCCAGGGAAACCTCCAAACCAGGGGATAATGGGGCAGATGGAGAAGACTCCTTGCACCTGGAAAATCCTTTTGCTAACACTCTCTGATCCCTGCAGTCCAAGTGGATCATGGGGGAATGAACAGAGGTGGCAGTTGGTTTTTGAGTGAAGCTCCCCACTCACACTTCTGAGGTAACTGCAGTCTCCTTCAAAACTGGCACTGCAAGCCAGAAACAAATGTCTGGGATAAAGCTAAATGCACAAACATAGGATTAGGTATCAGATCATCACCACTCACTTCTTCAAATCTACCTCCTCTCTCTCTCTAGCTCTCTCCACCCAAATGTCTAGCCAGGGTCGATGCTTGCAGAGTGCACAATCTGGTCAACCAGAAATGGTTCTCCTTCCTCTGGCCACACCAAGATCCTTTTAGGGAGTGGCATCACTAGGTGGGTGCAGGAGGTGCGGACTGCACCAGGTGACACCACTGCTCCTCAAACACCTATCTTTGGGAAGAAATGGGCTGTGGCATTCATCTGATTCCCTTTAAAATGCTTTAAGAGATGGAAGGAGAGGGGTGAAAGTGGGAGGAGAAAGGAGAGGCCCCGGAATTTTTAAAAATTAAAATTTCAAATTTTTATTTTTTAATTTTTAGAAAACTGAAATTTTAATTTTTTAATCTTTTTAAAATTTTCATTAAAAGCAGCACATTTTAACCAAATCTTCTATGTATATATAAATACATTTAAGTTTTGTGTATGATATTGTAATTCGAAGGTATAATTTTAATTTTGCTAGTTGTTTATGTCACAAGTATTACCTTTACATTCAGTGGCATATAAGAATTATGATTTATGAGGCTCAGAATGTGGCGGAGACGCCTTCTTTGGAGGTATTTAAACAGAGGGCGGATGGCCATCTCTTAGGGGTGCTTTGTTCCTGCATGGCATGAAGTTGGACTGAATTGCCCTTGGTGTCTCTTCCAACTATGATTCACTGTAATTACCATGGCTCCATCCTACAGAATCCTGGGATCTGTAGTTTTGTAAGGCACCAGCTGTCTTTGACAGAGAAGCTGCGAAGGACCTTGTAAAAGTACAGTTCCTAGGATGTTGGGTAAAATGTCCCTTTAAGATGTTACAAAATAATTATATGGCTGTAAATGTTGAGGAACACCAGGTGTCAACCCTTTATGATTAGTAATGTACATATGGACTCTGAAATCCAGAGCAGGAGTGGGTTGAGGATAGTGGATTGGAGAGAGGAGTTGGTGTTTTGGTTTGGTAAGTTTGGATTGTAACAGACAGTATATGTCAGAGCTTTTGTTGTACATATCACAACTGGAAGATAAAAGTCTCCAAGGACTTTGGAAGAAGCTAACTGTGTCTATGCCTTATTTCAGGTTGCTCAGTACCTGGTTGCTGAATACTGCACATTGGGTTGTGCTTCTGCACTCTGCTGTTGGGCCTAGTTTGTTTTTGTCACTGCACACCTGCAGTACACAGAGGGGAGCCAATATAGGATGCCCTAGAAGGGAGCTACAGCATTTGTGTCAAGCTGCATCAATTCTGCATCCCTAGTTGGATTTAGCTTGTAGCCGCCATCCAGCATGGTCACTGGTGATGGATCATGGGAATAGTAGTTTGTCAACACATGGAGGACCACAGTTTCCCTAGCCCTGATGCAGAGGTTTTGCTGATACCTAAAGCTCCAGTCCTATACCTTCCTCACCTGTCAGTAAGCCCCAGTGTAAACAATGAGACTGAGCTCTGTGTAAGCACAAAAAGAATTGCACTACATGGCAATAATTACAAAGGTCCTGGGCACTTAGCCGGCTTAGTCAGATGGACAGAAATCCAGGAAGGCTATCTGGCTCCAAATTCAGGCCTTCTTCCACAATGGAGTCCTTGTGATGCTTAGAGGGAAGATACACACATATAAAAATGCTTCCTAGAGCTAAATATAGTGTTGACTCCCTAGAGCCCACCTGATGGTGTGTATTCACTATAGCTTTTCACACATGAAAAGAGATACATATTCCAAGAGATACACAATGACTTGGCTGTGAATGAAAGAAAATCTATGGGCCCAAACAGATTGGCCAAAATAAAGCTGCTTTGGGTCACTTTGGACCCAAATGGTGGATGCGTTCTATAATGCTGGAAGCTGCGCCAAACCATGCTCTAGTCCTTAGGTGTGTGGCTTCCAGACTCATGTATCATTTAAATAGCATACCTCCAAAGTGACCCGAAGCAGCTTTATTTTGGCCTGTCTGTATGGGGCCTATCTTTCCTGAAATGCATGAAGAAATTGTTAGGTGATCATGCAATTTTCCACTGGTATCTTCCAAGCACTGAAGACAAACTACTGGATTAGGCACATAGGTTTAGATGAGTGGGATAATCACCAATCCTGGATTCCTCCAGGTGCAAGATATTTTGAAGCTCAGAGAGAACTCCTCTTCTCCTGTTAATCACCATGGAACACAAGGTAAACACTAATATTGCCAGGTTCCCATCCTCTTTCAAACAGAAGGTGTGCAGATGAACCTCCTGATGTCTCCCTCTGTGCTCCCTGCAGTGCCCCAGAAAGTGCTTTGCCTCTCTTGGCCTTATAGTCATCCTGATCCTTGAGCGTGAAGTTGCTTAGCTCACAGAAATCTGCTGTGTATGTTTAAATACATGCTACGGTCTCCTATCTTCACCTAAGAATTGGAAAATCCAGCTTTCTGTTCTCATCTGACTTGGCAACTTTAATACATCAGCCCTTATGGTGGAAATGACCCAAACCATTACACAGCCACCCGTCTTTCTTTTTAAAGGCCTGTTACAGACTGCCAAAATAAAGCTGCTTCGGGTCTCTTTGGAGGTATGCTGTTTAAATGATGCATGGGTCCTAAGAATCCGGAAGCTGCACCAAAGCTGCACTCCAGTGCTTAGGAATGGAGTGTGGCTTTGGTGTGACCTCCGGACTCTTAGGACCCATGCATCATTTAAAGAGCATACCTCCAAAGAGACCCGAAGCAGCTTTATTTTGGCAGTCTGTAACAGGCCAAAGATTCTGTTCAAACTCTCAGCCATGAGGCCTCCTCAGATATGCAAATTATTTATTTCAGAATGATGTTTTGGTTTCTGCTTATACATAGTTTGAACTGCCCAGAACCTTTCTACCTGTAGGAAATTTGTCTGCACTCCTATAAATGTTTGTTTGTAAAGCAAGTGAGATACAGTCATCAACAGATGTGTTTGTGTGTCTATGCCTTTACATTGCCTGTCAACCCCATGAATTTCAAAGGGTTTTCTTGGCCAGGATTCCTCGGAGGTGGTGCTGTCAACTCCTTCTGCTGAAATATAGCCTAGAATTAATTGGTGGTCTCCTATCCAAATCCTCCATAGAACTGACCCTGCTTAGTTTCCTAGATTATATGGGAGTTGCTACTTTTAGGGTAATAAGGCCTAATACAAATACAGACAGACACCGTGCAATCCCACCCCTCAACCGTTAAAAATGAAAGAAGAGGTTGGGAGAAATTTTTGGATGTCCTTTCCATCCATGTTGGTCTCCCATCAAAGTACTAACAAGAGCTGACCCTGCTCAGCTTCCAATATCAAATGGAATCTGGTGCCTTGGCCTCCTCTCATCAAGATGGTTGTTGTTGTTGTTGTTGTTGTTGTTGTTGTTGTTGTTGTTATAGTTGTGTGGTCTCAAGGTTTTTTCAACTTATGGAAACCCTAAGGTGAATCTATCACAGAGTTTTCTTGGCAGGTTTTTTTTACAGAGGGTTTGCCATTGTCATCCTATGATGCTGAGAGTAGGTGACCTGCCCAAGGCCATCCAGTGGGTTTCCATGCCAAAGCAGGGATTCAAATCCCTGCCTCCAGAATCATTGTTCAACATTCAAACTACTACATCACACTGGTTCTCTTATCAACAGATTTGTTCTTGTTGCATGCCTTCAAGTAATTGCCAATTTATGGCATCCCTAAATTGAACCTATCACAAGGTTTTCTTGGCAAGATTTGTTAGGAGAGGAATTTGCCATTGGCACCCTCTGAGGCTCAGAGAATGTGAGTTGCCTAAAGGTCATCTGCTGGTTTTCCATGACCGAGAGGGATTTGAACTCTTGTCCTATCTAGCCCAACACTAAAGCTGGTACATCACACTAGCTCTCATCAAGACTAGACTGTTGCAATGTGTGATCTACTGCTCCACTTACCTGTCACTTCTCTCATTAAACTGGAGGATTTTATAGCATTAGATGTAATCAACAGATTGTTTTTGTATTCCTTCAAGTAATTTCTGACTTTTGGCAACCCTATAATGGTGTTTTCTTGGCAAGATTTGCTAAGAGGAGGTTTGCCAATGTCTTCCCCTGAGGCTGAGAGAGTGTGACTTGCCCAAGGTCACCCAGTGGGTTTCCATGGCTATGTAGGAATCAAACTCTGGTCTCCAGAGTTGCAATCCAACACAGAAACCACTATACCACACTGATTTTCAATCAAAAACTCTCCACTTTAATGGTCTGAAATAAGAGAAGTGGCAGCTAGGTGGAGCAGGAGATCACAAGATTCCTCAGACAAGTGGTTGCATCTCATTCTGCCTAAATTGGTTTTAAAAGAACCAATTCCAAGCTCTATGCTTCCAACCTACAACCAATAACCAAACCACTTTCAACTGATTTGCCTACAGCCAAATAGAAAAGTGATTGATGATAGTAGAATGTGAAACACCATGTTCTTAAAGGTGATGCTTCATAAAATTTTGGCAGGTTCTTATACTAGTGCAAAAGCATTTTTTTCTTCTTGAGCACAGTCCAATATTGTGTCTGTTTGCTATACTTTGCAGTCCTAATCTGCTACAGCAAATTCAGCCAGGACTTCAATGGAAGCAGACTCAGGAACCTTGAATAATAGTTGATTATGGCAGCTGACAGGGCCTGCAGATGGTTTTAAAAAGATATTAAAAAGGGATACTGGGTAACAGTTGGAAGCAAAGTAGAAAACTGGGCAGAAGGTGCCTGGCCCATACTTTCACGTTGTTCTATATATTTACTCATAAAAGCCAATGAAATGGTATGAGCATATTTTGCAGAACAAAATGTTTACACAATCCCCATTCCCCCACTATTTGTCTTCATAATATTGTTTGTTTGCTGTTGGTTGGGAGAACAAACATATCAGAAATTGAAATTACTATGAGGAAGAAATAAGGCATTTGGCACCTATTCTGTCAACCTTAATTTGGCTTCTTGCTCATATCAGTGCTGCTGTTATTGTTCATATGACTGACCTTTCTGAAACTGCACTTGTACATATATATATATATTTAGTGAAATAACCAAAGATTTTGACCATTGTTGCTAAAAAGATAATGGCCTCAATGCAATAGAACAAAGGTTGATCTAATTCACCATTATGTTTTTAACAGAAGTTGACTAAACAATTGGTTGCCTTCCAGAGGAATAAAAATGGGGCATGAAGGCAACTGTGCTTCCACATTGTTTGTTCTGTGTCAGCAGTGTCAAAGTGCTTTTTAAATGTAGATAGCTATGGGAGTAAATAGCCACTGGTGACTGTACTCTCTGAGAAAAGCAATGGTTCTATGAGAATCGTTGGTATGGAGAGGAAAAGAGGGGCAGTCCCCGGAAAAGAAATGTTTAGGGTTGAAGGCAAATGGGATGTAAGTGCATGAAGACCAGCACGCCTTCCTTCCTTCTCTCCCAAGGTTTGAGAAAGGTCCCCAGACTTCTCTCAAGCCTTGAGACTGAAGGAGGAAGCAGCCAGAACACCCTCCTTCCTTCACTCCCAAGGTTTGAGAGAGGTCCGGGGATCTCTCTCAAATCTTGTGATTGAAGGAGGAAGCAGTCAGCACATGCTCCCCTGCCCTTCCAGTGCCTCAAACAGCTTGGAAGAGCTGTTTGAGGCTTCAGAAGGAAATGCATGTGTGCACTATTCCTCCATCCCCGTTATTTGCAACTTTTTTGGATTCACAGGAGGCCTCCACCCCTAACCTCCACAAATCCGGAGGGAATACTGTACTTGGGAATAATGAATGAATGATTAAATGGATTAAGGACTTGTCTGCACAGGCCAAAAGGCACCCTTTCCCCTTATTTTGGCTTTGTCCTATTTGGACAATACATGGCCCAAACTCCAGTTCTGTTGTGAGCAGTACAGATGATATCTGGCATGTTCAGCAACAGCCTGGGGTACAATACTATTAATACACATTAAAATAATTTACCTCTTATCTCCATTTCTACACTGGGGTGATTGTCTGCACAAGTGTCCCATTGAGCTACATCTGCCACTGCCACCAGTTGCTGTGAGGACAGATTGAGGTGCCTTGTTTTGACCTGAGAAATTAATGGCCTGTGGCAGCGGTGGACAGGCTGACCAGTTCAGTGGGACATCCATGCAAAAAGCTGCCCCAGTACAAGATTGGAGAGCCAGGTAATTGCTCTCAAGGGAGGACAGAACAGCTTTGAGGCCAGTGTACTCTGGGCTACTCTGAGTGCAACAAGGCCTAAGATTGCCTAACTCTAGCCTGTATCTTCAAGCTTCTCAAAGTGTGCTAGAACGACCACATACTATTTATAAAGTTCAGTTTTTAGTATCTCCAGCTAAAAGGATCTCAGTTAACAGCTCTGGGGAAGACAAGATATCTGCCCAAAGCCTTGAATGACCACAGCCAGTTGCAGTCCTGGGCTAAGAGGGCTTAAAAGTAGAAGGGAATTTCAATCATTCCATCATTGATAATGCACTGAGGAGGTACATTCCTGTTTCAGGCTCTCTTAGGCTGATCATGTTTACTGTATTTCTTTCTTTCTTCCTCCCTCCACACTCTTTTTTGTTCTTTCTTGCTGTGTGTAGAAGAATGTTTCCTGCAATGAGAGTGAAGATTACAGGACTGGATCCTCACCAGCAGTATTACATTGCAATGGACATAGTGCCTGTGGATAACAAGAGGTACAGGTAAGGACAGCTAAAGAATGAAAACATTCTTAAAGTACTCAATTGAGAACAAGAGTGATGGAGAGACACATTCTCCACTAATTATTGTTATGTGCCATCAAGTTATTTTTGACTTATGGTGACCCTATGAATAAGAGACCTCTAAGTGACCCTGCTGTTCACAGACTTGCTTAGATCTTGTAAACTCAAGCCCATCCAATTGTCATGAGGTCTTCTTCTTTTCCTCCTGCCTTTATTACCGTATATATAAGTCGATCTCAGGTATAAGTCGAGGGCAAGTTTTAGGCCAAAGTTAAAGATTTTGTATAAGTTCAGAGTAAAACTTTGAGGCTCCTCAGGTCCATTGTGGCTATTCAGTGTTTCCCTGGCAGCGAACAGAGATTGTTTCTCTGGCGCAATGAGGAAGCATCAAAGAGCCCTGGTTGCATCCATTTTTTTCCTTGGAGTGGGGTTAAACAGTCACAAGTGCCCTCTGCCCCTTCAATCCTGGCAAGAAGCCTACTTTTACAGTACACTCTCCCCAGAATGGAAGTGTCAGAACAGGGACTTTGTCTCCAGTCACTCAATCAGCCAGCGTTGTGTTGAATAAGCAGAGCTTTACTGAAGGAACCAGGGTCAGCAATCCACTCTATTCAGCATCTAAGCTGAGACTGCCCAACCCAACCTAACATCACACCTATAAGCAATTGTAAAGCTCACCCCACACCCTCAGCCCAAGCCAATCTCCCTTAACACCTAACACTCCAAGTCAGCAAGCTAAACTCTCAAAGCCTTAACTGATAACAGCCACCTGGAGATACTTAGCTCCTACATGCTCGATCAGCCAAACAGTTATAGGCGGGATACAAACCGCCATATAGTACGTATTCTATACGTACTAGGGTTAGGAAGGGGCGGTGCTTCCGCACCCCCTAACCCTAGTACATATAGAATACGTACAAGATGGCGGCGCCCCTTCCACATGGGCGCCACCATCTTTACGTACTGGATGCATAGCGTCCAGACGTGTCGCGGCGCCTATGATGTTGCGAATGCGCCAGCAGCGCCTCGCGACGTCATCAGTGCGCCGCGGAAAGAAGCTCCGAAATGGCTGTTGCAGCTCCCGCGCGGCGGTTTGTATCCCGTTATAGTTAAAACAACCACACTCAGCTATGTATATGAGCATCCAAGTATACACTTGCACATACAGATATACATGATTATCTGGTAGAATCCATGGACCCAATTTATAACATCCATGGATCCTAGCAGGAAGCTTTTTACTGCTGGCCCATACACAGTTGTCTTCTCACAGAAGGTGAGGAGGAGATGGGGGTGAAGTGTCAGTTGGGGGAGAGCCAAATGTAAAAAAGAGCTAAGGCAGGGAGGGAGAAAAAGTGTATGTGCATGCTGGATTAGGGAAAGTGGGGAGGAAGATATGTGTGTATTTGTGACTGGATCAGATGTTGCTCCCATAGAAATAAAAAAACACCCTGCACGATCCCTGCTTCTAGCAGCCCATTCCCAGGCATGGAGAGAAAGTTGGAGAGGTGTGTGTGTATCACTGAATGAGCTGCCATCACTGGCATTACCATACTGACCTGTATATAAATTGACCCAGGATTTTGGGGTCAATTTTTGGGCATAAATTTCTTGACTTATAGATGAGTATATATGGTAAGCCTTATTAACTTTTCCAGTGAGTCAGGCTGTCTCATGGTATATCAAATGTAAAGTGAAATAAAACTTTGGCTAGAATTCTGTTGATGCACTTTGTTGTTCTTCTGTGCCTTCAAGTCATTTCTAACTTATGGTGACCGTAAGGCCTAAATCATGGAGTTTTCTTGGTAAGATTTGTTCAGAGGAGTTTTGCCATTGCCTTCCCCTGAAGCTGAGAAAGTGTGACTTGTCCTAGGTCGCCTAGCGGGTTTCATGACTGAGGTGGGATTCAAACCCTGGGCTCCAGAGTCATTGTCCAACACTCAAACCACTATGCCACACTGTGTAAAAACAGCTGCATGCCTGATACACTTTCTCAAATATTGCATGTGTACAGTCTCTGGTGCTGCCAAATAATATTACACACACACACACACACACAGAGCCTTCTCTCCTTCATTATTGCACTGAAAGAACAATGCCAAGCCCATCTGCTTAGCAGAACATGGGGGAAAGAATGGCAAACAATTCAGAGATAACAGGGCTCTTAGACTGATAATATAGACAGGATACAGCTGTTGTCCCATACCAGTTGCTTGGGCTTTCCAGTAGTGTTCAGAGTGCTTACTTTTGCTATGGTAGAAAGGGCCATTGAAGAGAATACCTCAAGAATATGTCCATCTACACTGTTAAAACAGCTTCGAAGAGGTCTGATAACCTTGCTATGATGTCCTTCAAATAGATATCATTGCCCTTCTCCAATAGATAGATGCCATTTCACTAGAGCTTGATCAGCATGTGGAATGGAGCTGGAATTGCACATAGTAGTACCACTTTAAACACACTGTAGGTCCAGTTTCTTCTCTATCAAAGTTAGGCACAGTTGAGGCCCAACATGCTGGCAACAGAGGCCCTTTGGCCAAAAGTAAAGTGAACCCAGAAAACCCAGAAATGTGCAGTGTTTCTGAGCAACACAAAGATTTGTTAAAACTTTTAAAACTCTTCTAAGACAGGGCATATCTGAAGACTTTAGCTCCTGACAAAGAAGATGATTCTGGACTATTTATTGCAGTTTCAGTGTTGCAAAACTGTTTATTTGCCATCATCTAGTAGAACAGGATATGACTGTCACTACACTTGCTCCTGCCAGATGCCTCCTCAGTCAGGCAGTTCAGTTGGTTTTGTATGAGCTTGTTTGGATTACTAAATGTCAGATGAGGTCATTCAGAGATCCTGTCCAGACTGGCTGGTCTGCTCCTTCTGTATTTTAACCACCATCTCTCGGATGTTAGCCACGTTGGTGCATCTGTGCCAAGCTAGGTGAACGTGGGAATTTGGTCATGTAATGATGTGGGGTAGTCGATCTAATGGTTCTACTTTAATCCAGTAGACTCTAAAATCATAGCAGCCAATATGGAAACTGCACAAAGAAGTATTAGGGATGAAATCATGGATGTCCATGTTGTAAACTGAAAAGCATAAGACATCTGCAGGTGCAGACTGCAACAGAGGAGTCATCTGCAAGTAATGAAATATTCCCTGGTATATCTAAAAGCTTTCATCTGTGGATTAGTTGGGCTAACCAATTAGTCTGCACCATCTGCAGTTTTCTAGGGACAGTAATTGAAAAAGAGGATTAATAGAGATGCAAAAGTGGGGAAGTGGTTCCAGGTATCATCTGGTTTACATTAAAGATAAAGCACACAGTTTCCTTCCTGCACATATAATCTGAAAGTTTGAATGCTGTTTGCTGAGTGCAGAAGAAAAGAAAGGAAGAGAAAGAAGCATCAGGGGGCATGTTTACTTGTGTGTACATGTGCATATACTTTGAGTAGCAAAGTCTCTCTTCCCACCCTTCTTTCTCACAGGTATGTGTACCACAGCTCCAAGTGGATGGTAGCCGGCAACGCTGACTCTCCAGTGCCTCCAAGGGTTTATATTCACCCCGACTCACTGGCATCTGGAGACACCTGGATGCGGCAAGTGGTCAGTTTTGATAAACTCAAACTGACTAACAATGAGCTAGATGACCAAGGCCATGTAAGTCAGAAACAAGTATGTTCCACTTGTCTTTCACTGTAGTCCCATCACACTCAGCTCTCAACACTACCTACTAGGGTGCAATAATAATTCATCTAATGCCCACAGTACCCTTCCATTGCCAAGCACCATAGCTTTTATGATTATTCTTCTGCCTGCTTAAACATCTGTTCTCTGCTTTTTTCCCCATTCATATGGATGTTTTTTTCTACAAATTGGGACAGAACTCCACCAGCATTGGGTGAAAGTGTGTCACTGCCCCAAATAATTTTTGTAAAGGATTTTTCATGTTTCTGGGCTGGTTTGTGAAAATTGCACAAAGGGTTTATTTTGTTTTTGTGTTTGGCTTTTTAAACCAAGTATAGTATTTTGTACAAAACAAATTTTGGGTACCAAATACAATGCTTTGTATGAATCCAACTTTTTGTGTGTGCACAAATAATGTTAGATTTTTCATTGCTACTGCTGATGATGTAAATAGGTGTTGGGCTTTTTGTTTTGGGGGGAATGAAAAGTCTCATGGCAGCTGCATATTTTTACTGTGGTGTCTTGATGTGTCTTTCTCATAGTACATGAAAAATTGTGAGCATTCGTTTTCCTTAGCTAGGACAAACTTGCTCCACTATAAAGATAGCAATTTCTGCTTTTGTCTACATCTCCACTCTCCTGAAGCATGTTGCTTCACTTTCCTGCATGGCAGAGCCAGTCTTCTTATCCAGGCAACAGCATCCCCTCCAGAATTTGCTGTCTGTTTCTACATCTCCACTATGCATCTGACTGCTGACCAATAGTGTTTTTATGGCTTGGTACCTTCTGTCTATTCCAGCCAGCAGAGATCCACTTGACTTAGGGTTGCAATATTCCAGTTCTTCATATCCAGGAATCTAATTTACATATTATGCAAATTATTATACAGTGCACCCTTGCTATCCATGGATCCGTTCCAGACCCCTTCCCCACAGATAGCAAAAAGCCTGGGACCTTAAGTCCCTTTCTTTTCAATGGGCGCGTACTCCTGTTTGCACCACCACGTGTGTGTGTGCCCATTGAAAAAGCCGAGGCTTGCCTCCACGTAAGCTCAGAATGTGGCTGGCAAGCCCGCAGTTGGTGTGGGTGCACTGTAATTATGAATATTATTAATTTGCATTCTGATTATGCAAATTCAACACATTAATCATTGCAATTTTTTTACCATTATGCTTCAGCTCCAGTATCAGTACCAAGCAAAGAGCTCATTTTCCTTCTTCTTTTCCCCCAGCTGGTGGGAAGAGAGAGAATCTTTTAAGCAGTCTCAGCTAGTAAAAGCACTCCCTTTACTCTCTTGAGGCTGTTTGGAAGTAAAGTTCCACCATTCTATGTAGCCCCAGGCTCAAGGCCCCAACACAATTGCCACACAACACAAGGCCATCTCTTCTTTCCTCCTTTCCTTTCCCACCATATGGGGAAAGCAGGGAGGAAATGGAAGAATGAGGTGGCAACGCGCAGTAGTAACTGGAGCCTGCAGGCCAGGCTGAGGCTCCCACCATTGCCAGCCTTCTTGTAGGATTTCATGGTTCATTGCCACTGCCACATTTTAACCTATCCCTTGGCCTGCGACAAAGGAGAAATCTGGGATTTACTGCTTCAGCTGGCCCAGCTGGCTGGGACATCTTTAGTTCCTTAAATCTGGGATTTTCCAGGACAAATGGCAACCCTAATTTGACTGCAATGCATCCTTTCACAGTGGCCTGGATACACCCACATAACCCTCTAGAAAACCTTCCCCTATGGAACTCCTATTAAAAGGCAGCCTTCATTGTGACCCAACACACTTCAATTTAGCCTTTTTCTTCTTGTGGTTTGTAACAGGGAGGCAGTCAGAACATCTTTTTATACTTCTCCATGTTGTGCTGGTCACCTATATTCCTAACCAGACTCCTTTAACCATTTTATAAACTTTGACTTGAATTTGCACGCTTTGATTCCTGACTCACATGAGTCACTCTCTGAGTTTGGACACGTTCAACTGAAGCTCTAGGAATCTTGCCTGGAGAGCTTAGAGTCAGCTTTGCCTTTTTAAAAAAGCTGACTGATTCATTCTTGTAAGTGGAGTAGTCTGTAGTGGCCTGCCTTAATTTTTAATTTTTATTGCTTTAAGAAAGAAATTGTGAAGTGTGTGTGTCAATTATGTTTTTGTTTTTTTTACACAACAGTTAGTGAGATGCCTGATCTAGATTGGAAGGATGCGAATCTTTTGCGTTTCTGTTACAGCCCTGATCCTTTTGGCCTTTGTGCTGGTAATTTAAATTGCTAAAATATGTTTCGATAGGTCACTGTTTGGCAACATAAACTGCAGGAATGGAACCCTGATCTAGATCAGTTGAATTGGGGAGAGGAGATGACTATGCCATGTCCTGTCATGCATAGGACATATGGCACTCATCTGGTTTAGGTTCCTTATAGTTCCTCTGACATAAAAACACCATCACTAGTGGACCCTGTGTCAGTGTGGGCAGCTGTCAAGAACTGCCCTTCCCTTCACAGTTCAATGAACCACCCATCTATATTTCAAACTGTAAGAACTTTATTCCAGTAACTGTAGGTGTTAGTAGGAAGACAGTTCCACAACCCCTTATTCACCTTCCTTTGCCTAAAAGTTTGCAAGCTTGGCTATGATTTCCCAATAAAGCAATACATATCCATGTAAAATCTTAGAATCATAGAATCATAGAATCATAGAATCGTAGAGTTGGAAGAGACCACTAGGGCCATCCAGTCCAACCCCCTGCCATGCAGGAAATCCAAATCAAAGCATCCCTGACAGATGGCCATCCAGCCTCTGTTTAAAGACCTCCAAGGAAGGAGACTCTATCACCTTCCGAGGAAGTGCATTCCACTGCCGAACAGCCCTTACTGTCAGGAAGTTCCTCCTAATGTTCAGGTGGAATCTCTTTTCCTGTAGCTTGCATCCATTGTTCCGGGTCCTGTTCTCTGGAGCAGCAGAAAACAAGCTTGCTCCCTCCTCAATATGACATCCTTTCAAATATTTAAACAGGGCTATCATATCACCTCTTAACCTTCTTTTCTCCAGGCTAAACATCCCCAGCTCCCTAAGTCGTTCCTCATAGGGCATGGTCTCCAGACCCTTCACCATTTTTGTCGCCCTCCTTTGGACACGCTCCAGTTTCTCAATGTCCTCAGTCTACTTACTCAGTCTAATCTCTCAGCCCCCTCAAACACTATCTGTTCCACTCTCTACATCTTTTCTTTTGTGAAAACCTCATCCAACACACATCTGTGCATTTCTGTACCAAGCAATTATCATAATTGTAAGCCACCTTTAAAGTTCTTTCCCAACACTACACTTCTCATAATTCTCTATGTCCATAATACACACACATTACACAGGTTTAAACTGATACCGCTTATATGACTACATTAATAACCAATTACCCAGACATACACATAACTCATGACAGATTTGACCAGATGCTGTCAGCAGCAGAGAAAAACATGAGAAATGGAAAAAATCAAGATGCCAGGCTTGAATTAAGTGAAGGCTCCAGCACCAGAGGAAAGAGGGACAAAGTGGGGAGAAAGAGGATGCCCCCACTCACATATTTGTGTGAAATCAGACTGGAGT
Organism: Sceloporus occidentalis; assembly: GCA_023333645.1. Taxonomy (NCBI): domain Eukaryota; kingdom Metazoa; phylum Chordata; class Lepidosauria; order Squamata; family Phrynosomatidae; genus Sceloporus; species Sceloporus occidentalis. The sequence continues at coordinate 218,852,331 of JALMGF010000001.1, forward strand.
AGCAAGGCAAACAGAAATCAATTTAAAGAAAAACTAAAAAGCATAATACATCCCCATCATTTTTAGTGGAGCTTAAAACCAGGGAAATATGTACAGTGTGGCAGTCCCCTAGATAAAGAAATAAAACCTTTATTCACAGTTGTTTTCTCCTATTTCCTCTTTTTAAATGTATCTGTATCCCTTCTTCGTAAAAAAACAACAACAATGCAGTTTAATATACCATGAGATTTGGGACTGATGATAAGATGGAGATGACTTCTTTGGGAGTTAAAGTAAGCAACAGAAAAAGGGAGCAAAGTAGAAGATGCATTTGTCACATATTTTGCAGAGGTGCACCCCAAGTTGTGAAAGATGTCTGTTTGTCATACTTCATTATTTTTCGTTTGTACATAGCTTGCATTTAAGGTGCTTTGTTTTGTGATTAGTCATTAGAAGGTAAACACTAGCTTAATTTGCCAGTCTGATTGCTAAGTCGTTTCTGAGTAATTCCTGTTGTAAAAGAGAAAATGGTTTAAACTGCATGTCGTATGCATTCTTCTTAACATTTAGGTTGATTCAAACTTGATCTCTGTCTTTGTTTGCCTGCTTGTGTTTTTGGCTGGCTGGTGTTGGAGCCATGGTCAACTCTTTCGGTTAACATGTCTCTGTTGGCCCAGTTATTTTGTCCTTGTCTGATTCCTAACATCTACCAAGTGTGCTCTTTCCATGCTCTTTCTCTCTGTATTTTACAAACATATAGTTTGTGTTCCTTATTTTATTTACAAAAAGAGCAACTTTAAAGAGGAACTGTGCAAAATTATGCATTTCCTCAACTCCAGAAAGGTGGAGAAAATGTCCAAATGGTGGGGAGAACCAGATAATCTTTCAGTCTGATAACTTTGTATTTTCTGGAATGGCTTTTGGGAATAAATTTGTAGCAGACGTGCTTGTAGGAGTCCATATTCTCTTTGGGTTTACAAAATATAGCTAGCCGCTGTGGATCATGCTTAGGTTCATAAAACAGAGCTGATATCATCACAACTTTCCCATCTGAGAAATGGAACGTCTCTGACTTTTACATTGTCAGATGGGCTCTGCCCTGTCTATGGTAGCCACTGACTTTACCCACCTGTGGCTCTAGGTATGCCATTGTATGTTCCACCAACCACCACTGGTTATAATCCCCAGTATTTTAACATTATTGGTGTCATTTCATCAGTACCCATCTTGTTTTTGAATAGTGCAGTTCAAATAATTCTCTTTCTTCTGCTTTTTTAAAAAGATAATCCTGCATTCAATGCACAAGTATCAACCTCGTGTCCACGTTATCCGCAAGGACTTTAGCAGTGACCTGGCCCCCACAAAGCCAGTTCCCACTGGAGATGGAGTGAAAACCTTCAGCTTTCCAGAGACCGTCTTCACCACAGTCACTGCTTATCAAAATCAACAGGTAGTGAGAAAGATAACTTGGAAACGACATGCTACATACTCTCTAGATTTTGGTTGTCTGTACAAAAGCATTAATTTGTGAAAATGAACTTAACTGCATGCTTTTCGTTTTTTATTTCTCAAGCTACAAAAATGGCAATCATTTACTGAAACCAATAGACAACAGATTTCAGTCCAACAAAAGGAAACGTGTCACAATCTGCTGGTGAGAACATGGGAGTATTTCATCTCATGTTCTTCTCACCATCACCACCTTTTTTGCCTGTAGATGCTGTTGCTGTCTCCAGATGGAGGCGCTTTAGAGAAGAGGGGTTAGTGGGTGAGTTGATGCCACCCTAATTGGTGCCAGTTAGATACACTTCCTCTATCTCCAGTAAATGTGACAAATGGCTAGACGGGGGGAACAAGCTTCTGAGCTCACTAGTTCACTGCTTTAAACCAGGCTGCATCCACACCACAGAAATAATCCAGTTTGACACCACTTTAACTGCAGTGGCTGCAAGTTATGGAATTCTGGGATTTGTGGTTTGTTGGGAGTGGGAGATGGAGGAAATGCATCGAACTGGCACTTCAGTTGAAATTTACTCTCTTGTAACTTCAAACCATTAGATCTGATCCTACTAAGTGGCATCACTAGCGGGTGCAGGGAGTGTGGGCTGCACAGGTGATATCCCAGAGGGGTGTGTGCATCCCGTGGAGTGGTACACCCAGTTAAACACACCAACAGTTGCCTAAAGTGGAAAATGTGGCAGTGCTGTACAAGATTTTATGAGAAGGTCAACCTTATTCAGATATCTTAGGCCTGTTACAGACTGCCAAAATAAAGCTGCTTCGGGTCTCTTTGGAGGTATGCTATTTAAATGATGCCTGCATCCTAAGAATTCGGAAGCTGCACCAAAAGCTACACTCCAGTGCTTAGGAATGGAGTGTGGCTTTGGTGCAACCTCCAGACTTTTAGGACCCATGCATCATTTAAATAGCATACCTCCAAAGAGACCCGAAGTAGCTTTATTTTGGCAGTCTGTAACAGGCCTTAGTTTTGTTGTTTTGTGCCTCCACATCATTTTTGGTGACACTAAGGCAAACCTATCATAGGTTTTCTTGACAAGTTTCTTCAGAGGGGATTTGCCATTGCCATCTTCTGAGGCTGAGAAAGTGTGACTTGCCCAAGGTCACCCAGTGAGATTTTATGCTTGAGCAGGAAATCGAACCCTGATCTTCAGAGTCGTAATCCAACACTCAAACCACTGTGCCACACACACACTCTCTCAGATATCCTAGACTGAGACTATTCTTGATTACAGTGTACCCATGTCATATGCGGCTTTTAGCATATGCGGGGAGGAAGGGGCAAATGGGGTGTGTGCCCATGGCACATGCGTGCTGCTGTACCACAGTGTGCATGAGCCCCATTGATTTAAATGGGCTCAAGCATAGGAGTTATTTGTTTTACACGGGGGAGTCCAGAATGGATCCTCTGCTTAAACAAAGAGTGCACTGTATCTAGTATTATCCACATTGGATAATACTTTTTACTACCAATAAGATAATGATAATGATGATGAGTTATATATATTCTAGATTTCTTCAGTTGGCATGACCATGTCAGAATTTCCAGCACCTGAGAACTGTTTATTAAAAAAAATTATTAGGGTAAATATTCATATTTTATTAACGTTTGGCAAACTGTCAAATGTTTGGCATTTGACAAATGAAGGGGCTGGATGAAGCACCAGTATAAAAAAGACAATTATGGACTAATAAAAACTATACCAGATGTTACAGAATAAAATTTATCACAATAGAATTTAAAACCAATTTGCATTCCATTGCAGATCACAAGGCTAAAAATTGACCGGAATCCATTTGCAAAAGGATTCAGGGATTCTGGAAGAAACAGGTAAGATCTTAATCTCCTCTTCCTTGTTTAGATGAACTCATCTATGCTACTTCATTGTATCATTGCTTTCCAGCAAGACCGATGTAGAACATGTACAAACTTAGAGGTTGTGCATCTAACACCTAGGTGCAACAAATACATTCACTTACAGTTTGCCCTCCATATCCACAGAGCTTTTATCCACTGATTCAAGCATCCATGGCTTCAAAATATTAAATATATTTATAAATTGTGAAAAGCAAACGTTGATTTTGCCATTTTATATGAGGGACACCATTTTATTATCCATCGCATTTAATGGGATTTGAGCATCCATGGAGTTGTTATCCACAGAGGGTCCTGCAACCTAACCTCAGGGGTTGCCAAGGGCCAGTGGCATCACTAGGTGGGTGAGGGAAATGAGGACTGCACCAAGTGACACCCTACAATGCTGTGAGACCACCGCTCCTCAAATACCTAATTTTGGCAGAAATGGGCTATGGCATTCATCTGCTTCCCTTTAAAATGCTTTAAGAGATGGTGGGAGTGGGGTAAATCTCAGTGGGAAGAGAAAGGAGAGGCCCCAGAATTGTTTAAAATTCAAATTTCAAAATTTTAAATTTGATTTTTTTAAAAAAATTGATTTTTTAAATTCTTTTTAATATTTTTTTTAAAAAACATCACTTTTTAACCAAATCTTCACTATGCATATGTAAATAATTTAGGTTGTGCATATGATATTGTAATTTGAAGGTAAATTTTTAATCTTGCTAGTTGTTTATGCCACAACTATTAGCATTACACCCACTGCTACATGGGAATTACGATTTACAAGTAACATTACTGCAAAAAAAAAAAATTGCTAAGGATTTTGTATGGTATGAAATGGGAGGAGGTCAATGAGGAGGTGTGACACCATGAGTTACCGCACTGGGTGACATCAACCTTAGGGATGCCACTGCCAAGGGCCCACTGTATTTGTTTTCAAAACGTATACTGTACCTATCACTGATTCTCATGGTGGCTTATGAGAAACTAGTAATACAACGACAACAACATCTCAAAACACAGCATCATTCGCCAGCAATCCTTATCCATTGGTGGCCTATTGCACTGCTGCCTTCAGATCTGTCTTGATCTTGTCTGTTCCGCACGGGCGTAAAGTACGTCCCCAGGATGTACTAGGGCTAGGAAAGGGCGTGGAGACGTACAAAATGGCGGTGCCCGTTCTACATGGGTGCCGCCATCTTGACATCACGGACGCCTAGTGTCCACACATCACGTGGCGCTAATGATGTCGCGAGTGTGCCATTGGCACCTTGCGGCGTCATTAGTGCGCCGCAACAAGAAGTGCCATGTGTAGGCTTCTTTTTTGTGGTGTGGAGGAGCCTCGCGGTTTGGCTGCTGAGGCTCCTCCGCTCAGCAAATGAAGGCACAGGCAGACCGCCCGTTCTGTAATGCGCCGAAGTAAAGAAAACTAAAAAACAAGGGTCTCAGGACTGATGTTGTAATTTCAATTGTTTTACTTTCTCCTGGAAGAAAGAGTAAGGCAGTTGTTTGTACTGATGTGGTAACCATATATTTAGTGCTTTTTGTGGAGATGGCTATATGATGAGCATGGTCTGTGACCATGTGCTGAGGTGGCTGAAAAAAGACTTCTTCTTCTTCTTCTTTTGCAAGGTCTGTCTGGTGCAATTGGACCTTTTCCTCCCAAAGGCTGGAAGTTATGGAAACTTGTGGCTCATTAACACTGAGAAAGGCAGGAAATTGCTGCAGCACTGAGGCTATGAAGAACTCAGGGCAGTTTTCTGCTGAAGTTGAAGGGAACTAAAATCTTTAAGGAATTACACATCAAAGAGAGCTACTTGGGGGCTTAAGGAAGAAAAGCCACAGGAAGGAATTAGAGCACGTTGAGTAGGAAGGTTTGGGTCCTCTTAATGATGTTTCTGCCATGATTTTATGGTAGGGCTCAGTCAACAATTTGCTGAAACTCTCAGAGGCATCCCTTAAAGAAATCACACACCATGTGCGCTTGTATGGGTAGGTTAAAGTAAAAGGCATTTGTAAGACAGACTAAAATGGTGCTGAAGTGATTGTCTTTGGTATTGTTATTTCCTCACCTGGAAAATCCTACAAATGATAGATTTGGTGACCACAAACAAAGAATTCTCATCAAATTACAGTTCCCAGGTTTAATGGGACACCATGATTATTCAGCTGGAATGAAAATGACATATCACAAGTAGTACAGCATCATTTGGAAAGTAATTTTCAAGAGCAATAAATATGATGAGGCCATCCATAGAGTTTCAAGATTCTACTCTAGGAACCAGAACATCATTTTACAAGTTTTACGGCTGTTTCTTAAAAGTAATTTCCCAAGCTCTGATGGTAGTGCTTGTAAATTGTATCAAAGTGCCAGTGTGGTGTAGTAATTTGAACATTGGCCTATGACTCTCGAGGCCAGGGTTGAAATCTCCACTCAGCCATGGAAACCCACTGGGTGACCTTGGGCAAGTCATGCTCTCTTAGCCTCAGAGGTTCTCTGATCTTGCCAAGAAACCCCATGATAGGGTTGTCTTAGGGTTACCACAAGTCAGAACCTGGTTGAAGGTGCACAGCAACAACACATACTCCCTCAGGTTTCTGCTCCCACTTCCTCCTCTCCTCTTTTGTCTGTGACAACTTCAGTATCATGGCTGACAATTTACAGAATAAGAATTTTGAGATTATCTTCAATCCACTAATTAATTCTTTTATTAGTATTGTATGTTTTATTCTAGACAGAAACACATGTGCACATTTGCATGCTTGCACACACATTTGGAAATAACTACAAGAAATCATTGCATTATCAAGCACTAGGACTGTAACCTGACCCACATGAGGTCTCATTCTCCTTGAACTTTCAGGTTCATCATCTGGGCATAACCCTGGATTTAACCTTGAACCCAAAGGACCAGGTTTTGATAGTGGCTAAGAATGTCTTTGTACAGTGAGGCTAGTGGTCCACTGCCCATGTTACTGAAGCTCTCTGATTTGCTTGCTGACTTTGCAAAGGGCTCTGAAACTGCAATCAAATTTAGGGGTTGTTACTGAGAGTATGTGGTTCCCTTTTTCCTACAGCTTCAGTAGTCTGTTTCCAGGCACAATTCTAACTATTTATTATTACTTTTGCAGCCCTATATGATGATGATGTTGTTGTTATTGGTAACTGCCCTTGAGTCAACCTTGATTCATGTCCTCTACTGCTCTGCTCAGGGTCTGCAGGCTCAGGCCCATGACCTCTCTTATTGAGTCTAGCCATCTGCATTGTGTTCTTCCTCTCTTTCTGCTACCTTCTACCTTTCCTAGCATTATTGTCTTTTCTAATGAGTTCTGCCTTCTCATTATGTGGCCAAAGTACAACAGACTCAATTTAATCATCTTGTCTTACAGGGAGATTTCAGGCCTGATATGTCCAAGGAACCATTTGTTTGTCTGTTTGGCTGTCCACAGTATCCTCAGCACTCTCCTCCAGCACCATATATTCAATGAATTGATTTTCTTCCTATCTACTTTCTTCACTGTTCAGCTCTTGCATCCATACATGGTGATATGATTTGAAGGTTAAGAGGTGATATGATAGCCCAGTATAATATATTTGAAGGGCTGTCATATTGAAGATGGAGCAAGCTTGTTTTCTGCTGGTCCAGAGAATAGGAGACAAAGCAATGGATGCAAATTATAGGAGAAGAAATTCTACCTCAACATTAGGAAGAACTTCCTGACAGTAAGAACTGTTCGAATGTGGAATATGCTGCTCCCTCAGGGTGTGGTACAGTCTCTTTTTTTGGAGGCTGTTTTTAAATGGAGACTGGATGGCCATCTGTCAGGGATGCTTTGATTGTGTGTTCCTGCATGGAGGAGAGGGTTCGACTGGATGACCTTTGAGATCTCTTCCGATTCTATGATGTGCCCCATCATACAATAGATTGGACTATTCTGAATTAACTTCTCAGTTGTATATTTTTACTCTTTAGGATCTTGTCTAGTTCTTTCATGGCTGCACTTCCCATTCCTCATCACCTTCTGATGTCTTGACAGTAACCCCTGTTCTGATCAATGATTGATTCAAGGTATGGGGAATCATTAACTATTCCAGTTTCCTCATCCTCTGTATTGAATTCTTGTATCTGCTCTATCTGTTTTCTTAAAATCAGTTAACAGACCTGCCTTGGCACTTTCCTGTTTGATTTTCTTTAGTAATTGTTTAAAGTTGTTGATGTTTTCTGCTAGTATTATGGTGTCATCTGCATATAATAGATTGTTGATATTCCTTCTTCCAATCATCACTACTCCTTACTCCATGTCTAGACCAGCTCTGTCTATTATATTTTCTGCAGGCAAGTTGAATAAGTAGGGTGATAGAATGCAGCCTTGCCTGATCACTTTGTCAATTGGGAATCATTCTGTTTCTCCATATTCTCTTCTGATGATATGCAATGGTACCCCCCATTTCTTTAAAACCATTCCATAGTTTTTCATAATCTATACAGACAAAGGCTTTGCTGTAGTCAATGAAACACATGCAGATATTCCTTTGGAATTCTCTGGTTCTCCCCATTATCCATCATAAGTGGATTTCTCGCTCCATATATCGTAAGAGCCTCTGCTGCAAAATTTTAAGCATGGCTTTGCTTACATGGGAGATTAATGTTACGGTCCTGTAGTTGCTGCGCTCTTTTGTGTTTCCTTTTTTAGGAATGGGAATGTATATTGATTGTTTCTAATCTGTGGGCCATTGTTTTGTTTTCCATATTTGTTGACAGATTTTAGTTAGAACTGAAATTTATTGTCTCAGTACATTGTAGCAGATCTAATGGTATATCATGTGATCCCGGTGATTTATTCTTCCCATTTGCTTGAGCAATTTTGTTGCTTGGACTTACTTCGCTTTCAAGAATCCCAGGTTCATCTTCATATGGCTCTACTTCCCATGTGTCATTTATCCTCTCTTCTCTTTGATATAACTCTTCTGTGTATTGCTTCAAACTTTTTTATTTCATCTAGGTTGTGAATTATATTCTTCTGATCAAATAGCCTTTAGGGCTGAAGAGCGGGGTATAAATGCCATAATAAATAATAAAATAGCATCACCATTCTTGGTTTAAATTTCTCTGATTTCCTGGATCATGTGGAAGAGGTCTCTTGTTCTCTCTTTTTTGTTGTTTTGTTTCTATTTTTCTGAATTGGTTATTATAAGAATTATCTTTATCCTTGTGTACTAGTCACTGAGCAATTGCATTCAATGTCCTGCTTCTGTTCCTGTCACTTTTCCTTTTGCTTCTTTTCTTTTTATTACAGCTTGCAGTGTTTTGTCTGTCATCCAAAGTTTCTTCTCTTTTTTTACTACAGCTATCTTTCTGCATTCCTCGTTGACTATATCCCTGACCATAGTTCTTCCGGATGTCTGTCAGCTAGACGTAATAGTGCAAATCTGCTTTTTCTTTAAATTCTTCTGGGATGTTCTTCAAATCATATTTTGGCATTATTTTGTGTTCTTCTTCAGCTTTATGCTAAATTTTGATATTAGTAGTTCATGGTCTGTGCTGCAGTCTGCACCTGGTCTCGTGTTTGCTGCAAGTATAGAGCTTACCTATGTTCTGTTTCCCATTATAATAAATAAAATTATGTAGTGTATCTGATTTTTGCATTGACTGTCAGGTGATGTCCATGTGTGCAATCTTCTGTCTGGTTGTATGAAGAAATTGTTTGCAATGAATAGATTGTTGGCCTTGTGAAACTCTTATCAGTCACTTTCCTGCTTTGTTTCTTGATCCTAGTCCAAACCTTCCTACTATGTTTGATGTTGCTCTGCTTCCTGATTTTGCATTCTTATGGACTATGTTTGGCAAGAAATCCTGTTTTGGTGTATTATCAGTTTCTACTTGGACTCCTTCATAAAATCTCTGTATTTCTTCTTCTTCCACCTCAAGTTGTTTGCACATAGACTTCAATTACAGTGACACTGATTGGCTTCCCCTGCAGTCTTATTGACATGACATTGTGCATCTTTGCATTATATCCTTTGACTGATCATGCTGCATCTTTCCTCACTATTATTGCCACCCCGTTTCCTCTTGTGATTTCTTTACCTGAGTACTACACTGTCTAGTTAACTGATTCAAAATGTCCCATTCCTCTTCATTTTAGCTCAGTCTCCCCTTGTATTGCCATGTTTATAAGTTTCATTTCCTTCTTAACTGTGTCTAGCTTCCCTTGACTCATACTTTTCACATTCCATGTTCCTATAACATGTGTATAGCTTTTTTGAACATGTCTGATGCCTGGTTTCCCTTCTGCTTGAATTCTGTTGTGCCTTTATCACTGTCTTTATTTGTGATTCCCTTCTACTCTGCCCTTTTAGCACTTTGCATGTGTTTTGTCTCTACCTCTTGTGTCATTGTGGATTGTTCCATCACAGGGTTTTATAATGTGAGAGACTCTTGCAAGGGGGTTCACCATTGCCTCCCTATGCACACAGTACTAACTTGTGTTAGTTGTGGTGTCACTGCTGTTGTCTCTAAAAGGATCTCCACCAGTGTCACCCTCCGCTACCACTGTGCCCAGTAGTTGTCTATTTTTATATCAACATTCATCCCCCTCTGTACTGTCTCCTTCTGTTCCAACTCACCTCAAGTTCTCTGAACCTTCTAAGCCCCTCTCTCCCACTGATCAATCCCCCTCTATTTTTTCTGCTGCCATGGTTGCCTCTTCCTTCTTGCTCCATTGTCACATCTCTTTCAGCCTTCTGCTGATTATAGTTGGATGGCAACAATGACGTTGGTGGGCCAGGCCAGCCCCTCGCTCTGCCCTCTTGCCCTCCTGGCAGTGAGGCAGCTGCAGGGGCAATAGCAGGCCAGGCTAGCCCCTCACTTTGGCCCTCACTCTCCTAAATGATAGGACCAGGCTATTCTAACGAACATATTCTTCCATAAATGCTCATCTGTGTTTTAAGATTTTATTGAGAAAGAGGATGTCTTTCTCTTAGTCCTTTTCTTAGTTCCAGTACATGTACATGCACATGTAGAACAGTGCACATGAAATGGATCTGGGGTGAAGCAGACAGGCAGCAATGAGTGGCCTCCGGCTGCAATCACACCAGGACCACAGAGACTGCACGGTCTGTTTCCAAATCTGATCGCTGCCTCGGTCCCAAACCGGACCACCGCCAAGAGCTGGATTATTCCAGCTCCTTTTTGATCCGGTCCAAAGGACCAGATTGCAGTGTTGGAGCAGCTTCTGGCAATTTAGGGGGCATGCATCATTTGAACGCCATTTGAGTGCATCCCACTGTCAAACAGCTCTTACTGTCAGGAGGTTTCTCCTAATACTGAGGTGGAATCTCTTTTCCTGGAGCTTGCATCCATTGTTCCGGGTCCTAGTCTCTGGAGCAGCAGAAAGCAAGCTTGTTCCCTCTTCAGTATGACATCCCTTCAAATATTTAAACAGGGCTATCACATCACCTCTTAACCTTCTTTTCTCCAGGCTAAACATCCCCAGCTCCCTATGTCATTCCTCATAGGGCATGGTTTCCAGACCCTTCACCATTTTAGTCGCCCTCCTTTGGACACACTCCAGTTTCTCAATGTCCCTTTTGAATTGTGGTGCCCAGAATTGGACACAGTATTCCAGGTGGGGCCTGACCAGAGCAGAATAGAGTGGCACTATTACTTCTGCATTGGCCTTTTTAGCTGCCGCATCGCACTGTTGACTCGTGTTCAACTTATGTTCTACTTGGACTCCCAGATCCCTTTCACATGTAGTCTCGTTCAGTCAGGTGTCCCCCATCTTATATCTGTGCATTTTGTTTTCCTGCCCTAAGTGCAGTACCTTATATTTCTTTGTATTGAATTTCATTTTGTTAGCTTTGTTAGCTTTGGCCCAGCTTTCTAGTCTATTCAGGTCATTTTACATTTTGATCCTGTCCTCTGGGGTATTAGCTACTCTTCCTAATTTGGTGTTATCTGCAAATTTGATAGGTGTCCCCCCAATTCTGTCATCCAAGTCATTGATAAAGCACTGGCCCCAGGACAGAGCCCTGTGGGATCCCACTGGTCACTTCTCTCCAGGATGAAAAGGAGCCATTGTTGAGCACCCTTTGGGTTTGGCCTGTCAACCAATTACAAATCCATGTAACAGTTCCCTTGTCTAGCCCACATTTTACCAGCTTGTTTGCAAGAATGTCATGGCGAACCTTGTCAAAAGCCTTACTGAAATTGAGAAAGAGAAGAGAAAAGTTTCTCATCATGTATCTCTTATTAATATTTTCTCTTCCTAAAACATTTTATTTGTTTTTTTTTAAATTAACACCAAAAGGTGATGTTAAATGGAGAGCCAGATGGGTTATAAGGGAGAATAGTCCACTTCTTCTGATTTAAACTTCCCTATAAATTGTTTTTTTTTCCTTAGCAGACAGAAATGTGAACTGGGTTATTCATAGGGAAAAAAATTACTGTTGCTTCCTAAGCTCTTGTATTTTCTTACAACACAAATTCTCTTCATTTAAAATTTTCCTAGGAATAACATTGACTAGCTCACTATGAAAGGATCCATTTTTGTTGTCCTCTTTTACTAAGCCTTTTCTTTTAAATATTTGTTTTTCCTTTTTGTGCTAGGGTTAATGAGGCCTTTTCTCTGTCATTGTTTCGCCGAGTAGAAAATTGCAATTTAAAGCCTGGTTTTTGTCCATTATAAACCTACGGTTTTTATGTGGTCATAAATTCCACCAAATAGCTCCTCCAAGCCCTGCTCAACCCTATAAAACCCAGCTCAATTAATTAGTGCCTCGGGAACACCTTTATAAATGGATGACCCCACAAACGGCCCGTTGGATGATGCCTGTGCTGGACTTGAAGCCGAGGGACAAATGGCCCCTCTTCTGAATTAAATCCAGACAAGCTTGGGTGTTATCTCTTTGAATATTTGGCTTCTGAACAAATGAATGGTTAAAAGCTAATGAGGGTCCAGTGTGAATGAGAGAGAGGCAATATTCAGTGAGTAATCGACAGCCTCAGAGCATGGGAAAGAATTGTAAATGCCGTCCTGCAATGTGCACTGAAAATGTGGCACATGGATTTCCATGCACGCCTCTCACCGTTTGTGGGTAACAGCAAGCAAAGTCTAGCCAGATTCCCTTGACTCAAACTTTTTGCACAAACTGTTTGTTGTGGTGTTTTGTTATATGTGAGTACAGAAATTAACCCAAAGTCCAGAAAAAATAAGGCAAGATATTTCTGAAGTTATAATGTTTCTCCAGCTTGCTTTAAAATATGGCTTAAAAGTGGGTTCCACATACTTCCTTTTTAATGACAGGGATGCTCCAAACGTCTTCTCCGGCTCCCATCCCATCCCTGTGCTCTGCCTCACTGTCTCAGCTTCAGCTCTTCTCCTCCAAGTTCCATCTAGCTAGGGCTGAGCCCGTGTGGCCTAGTGGTCTGAGTGACTCTGGAGAGCAGGGTTTGAATCTCAGCTCAGCCATGAAACCCACTGGAGGACCTTGGGCAAGTCACAGTCTCTCCGTCTCAGAGGATGGCAAAGACAAATATTCTCTGAACAAATCTTGCCAAGAAAACCTCATGATAAGTTTACCTTAGATTTGCCATAAGCCAAAAAGTAAAAAAAAAGATCACAGCAAGGCACACAGCAACAACAACCTGCAGTTCCTCATACGCTGCAACTTAGGCTCTTTTGGCACCAAAGCTCTCTGAGAAAGAAGGCTAAATATCTCACAAAACTACAAATCCCAGGCTTCCATAGCAGTTAAAATGGCATCAAACTGCATTATTTCTGCAGTGAGGATGCAGCCTTATAAGAATGCTTCATAAATAAAACATAAAATATTTCTCTAGCTGTACATTTTTGTATAAAGTCTAGCTCCCTATACTCCATTTATTTATTCATTCATTCATTTATTTATTTATTTATTTAATACTGGTCAATGACCAAAATAAAGATAGATAGATTGATTGATTGACCTACCAAGAGAAAGGTGGGATATAAACTATAATAATTATAATTAGAACATCTTTTACAAAAACCTCCAATAAAAATAATGATAATAAGTAAGCATTCTTCAGCATCAAGAAGAGTTAGTGCATTTCCTAATGCATAGTCAAACTGAGTCCTTATTTATTTGTTTATATTTTGCTAAAGATGCTTCTACCTGAGAGGGGTTAATATCTGTCTTTGTTCCTTTAACTTTTCTACAACAATAAGAATAATTTACATCTCCACCATGTTGAGTATCTTGTTTACTTCAAGTGGTAATGATGCCAATTAAATCCATTCATTTCCAGGCTGTGACACAACCAAATGGTGTCAAAGGGTGTGTGTGACTGTAGGGACTGTAGATATTATAACATCATCATTCATCCAGACTTTAAAAAAAACACATGGCTGTCAAACAAATGAAATCAGAAATTTATAAATTGCTAGGGCAAGGCTTCTTAGATTGAAGTCCTACAACTGAAAATAAGTCCTACTGTCTTGTATAGGACTGATGCAGTGGATCGTGTTTGTGTAGAACTTATAAAAAGACATTCCTAAGACCAAATAAATTGGGTTTTGAGTTATATGGCAGACAAAACTATATGCTAACAGATAGGAGAGGCCAACCAGATGGACAGTGTGAAATAGCCATTGTTGTTGTTAACCGCCCTCAAGTCAACTTTGACTCATGGTGACCCTGTGGATGAAACATCTCCATACCCTCTTGTCCTCCACTTCTCTGTTTAAATATTGTAGATTCAGGCCCGTGACCTTCCTGGTTGAGTCTAATCATTCGGCATCTTCCTCTCCTTCTACTGCCCTCTTTCCTAGCATTATTGTCTTGTCTAGTGATCCATGCCTTCTCATAATATGGCCAAAGTACGACAGCCTTAGTTTTGTCATATTGGCTTCCAGGGAGATTTCAGGCTTGATCTGTTCAAAGGACCTTTCATTTGTCTTGGGCCATCCATGGTATCCTCAGCACTCATCTTCAACATCTCAAATGGGTTGATTCATTATTGAAATAGATACATGGAACATATTTTTTGTATTTTTGTTTTTTGCATATATTACCTATTCCTACAATGTCATCCTGCTCCCCTCCATTAAGTGAGAGAAAGCAAGTTCAAGTGACCTATTAACGTGGCCAGATTTGAGATTCAGTTTGTCTGGTTCGGCTGGGCTCCCAAATCTTCTGCAACCCTGATGCCTGCAACAGTTATCTAAAGATCTCTTTTTTTCATTCCTCCTCTCCTTGGGCCTTATCCAGCCCCTGTTTTGCTTTCCTGCTTGCCTTACCAGACCAGAGGAGCAGCTTGTCACATGGCTACATCTGCAAGCCATCCATCCATCCAAGAGGAGGGAAGTGGCAGCGTAGAGCAACAACAGCAAGCCCAGACCCAAAGTCTGCTCCAGCAGTTTGAAAGAAGGGGTTCACTTTCTTCCTTGGCTGGTTGGTCCAACATGCTGTCCCTTCAGGTGTGGAGCTATAGTGGTTGCTTCTCCTCCACCTCCAACAAGGCTTAGCCGGAGCCAGGGGCCACCTGCATCTGCCACTGTTGGGCCATAGTGACACTAGCTGTCCTCTGACAGCTGGGTACCCAGGACACACTGGATGGAGGAGGGCTGCTGGTTGAGGCTGCAGCAGAAGTGTCCTGTAATGGGAGCTGGGGCCATGATGGGACAGGTGGGGGAAATAGAAGCAGCAGTAGCAGCAACTTGGGATGAGCTCCACCTGAAGCCATGATCCAGCAAGCTTCCCTGCTCTCCTCCTCCTCATCTTCCTTTCCCTGTTCAGGTAGCGGCAGCTGCTGCAAATGCCCTCCTGGCCTTTCTCTTCCCCTCAAGGACAAAAAGGGTTTGGAAAGGGGGGGGGGGGAATCAGGCCATCTAAGTCTTGTGCTCCCCCCTTGAGCAACTCTCAGGCCCCCCATGGGGGTCTCACCTCACCATTTGAGACCCACCGCCCTACACAAAATCCAGAGTTCTCACCTTAGAGCATCTCTAATGCTAATTCTTGCTAATACCACCTGCTTATTTCTTATAAATTAAACATCACAATCAGTGGAGATTATTGAATGGAGAAATACTCCCGATATAGATGCAGGATTGAAAACTCAAAACTGGGTGTTTTCACACAGGCCGGTGGCTGAGGGAGTACAACCCAGATGCAGCCAGGACCCAGCCACGCTTATTCCATGGCTTTTCAAAAATCGGAGCTTACTGTTTTTGAAATTCTGCTGGACAGCTTTGTGTTCCTGCATGGCCAAAGGGTGTTGGACTGGATGCCCCTTGTGGTCCCTTCCAAGTATGATTCTACTGACTGCATCTGAGGAACTGTCCTACATGGTGTACAATTGGATATTGAACAGGGCAGGTGGCTTTCCAGATATAGCACTGTCACAAATGGATATGCCTGTTAAGTGAGAGAACAGGCAATTGGAAAGGATAAAGTTGTGGTGAGGTCAGCATCAGTGGACCTAATAGAAGCCCTGGGATGGGGGCAGCTGTCAAAGGATGCTGGCTCTGCTAAAGACAGGCTGGGTATATACTTAAGTAAAATCCTGTGGTTTCATGAATTGTTGTTGTTGCATGCTTCCAAGTCGTTTCCAACTTACGGAGACTCTAAGGTGAAGTTATCACAGGGGTTTCTTGACATGTTTCATCAGAGGGGGATTGCCATTGCCATCCCCTGAGACTGAGAGAGTGTGACCTGTCCAAGGTCACCCAGTGGGTTTCCATGGCTGAGCTGGGAATTGAACCCTGGTCTCCAGAATCACAGTCCAATGCTCAAATCGCTATGCCACGCTGGCTTTCTGTTTCATGAATACTATAGCATATTTATCTGTGGAGTTGAGTAAACATGCAGAAAAATGTCTTATTGACTTTTTGAGATGAGTGACACATTTGAAGGCCAGAGAAAAATAATAATTAGATATTGAATCCATAAACCCCCTCCTCCATCACCTCCAAAAGCAGGCTGAACTCAGGCAGAAGGTGGATTATCTTGCATCTATGTTACCATATACATACCATATGCAGCGTGCCAGATGGGAAAGGCTTTTGCAGGCTTGTAGCCCTACCCTAGGAATTGTCTTTCTGGGTTTCAGGTCTGCAACTGGCTCTTTTTGACTTTTCTTGCAGTGCAACTGTGATGGACTGCACTGGCTTCAACAATTATTGAAAGTAAAATGATGTTTTGATACATCATTTGTGGAAAAGCAGCCTCTGTTCTTCCTCCCAGTAGTTTAGCAGCCAACAAACACTGCACCATGACTCCTCCTCTGCTAAATTAGATATTGAAAACAATCTTTTGGTACACACACACACACAATTTATGTAAAACATCTATGCCTCTGGAGTGATTTCGGAAAGTTTACTGAGTGGAGTCATGTATAGGAAATGTTTTGAGCTGCAAGTACTTGTCCTTTGAACCAAAGGACTCCCTTAAGAGGCTCCAGGGACCTCACAGTTCCAGAAACTGAACCCAAACCCATCCTTAAATTCAATGAACCACAAGTAGTCTGACAATAGGAAATAAAGCCAAAGTGAGATAAATGAGAAAGTTAATCAAGCTCTCCCTGTTACTCCATGCTGCTGCTTTTCCCCAACTCTTCTTTAGCTTCACGGTCCATATTTCAGGATGTCAGCCTGAGCCCTGAGTTCAGTTTCCAATCCTGCCACAGGCTTTGGTATGACCTCTGGTATCCAGCTCTCTCTCTCTCTCTTTGCATATGCTGCTTAATTTATTGGTCTGCCTCCCAGGGGTAGCCTGGGTTCAGCTCCATTACATCTGTGGCAGATTCACTTCTGCACAGCTTGGAAAAATCAGCTTTCTGATCAAAGAAGCACTGCAGAATTCATCTCTAAAACTCTTCATCACAAAAGACTGAATGGTTTAGGAGCCAAGAAGAGAATGATCAGGAGGCGGGGGGGGGGGGGGGGATGTGGAAACATCAATTGTACCATTAAATATTTGGGTCATAAAAACTGCAGAGTTTTGCACAACATATGAATTAATAATGGCTGTCAAAATGACTCTCAGGTTGCATTCATTTGTTCAGGGAGATCTACCAGCTCACTGATATTTTGCTCTTTCCTCCCCCACCCTGCTTCATTTTACAGAACTGGGCTGGAGGCCATTATGGAAACCTATGCATTCTGGAGGCCCCCTGTGCGCACCCTCACCTTTGAAGATTTCACCACCATGCAAAAACAGCAAGGTGAGCCATTTTATAATGGGCACCAGGATGGTGGCAATGAAAGAACAGGAGAACTTTATAACAGACATATGGTCACCAGCTGAATTCCTCGTCCTCCTTAGACATTTGACAGCTGGGCAAAGATAGAAAATAGAAGAGTACTATGTAGCTGGTTCATATTGGGCTACCCTCCCCTATGGGAAGGGAAGGAATGTCCTCTATTTTTATTGAATGTTCTACATTTTGCAGTGCCTTGTCCTCCTTTGTGGTTAGGGCATCTGGTTACCCTGGGTGAAGAGGCATCATCTTCCTGAAAATGTAGAGCAGGTCAGAGAAGACCACCAAGATATGGAGTTGATTCAGCATAAGGGGGCTTCATGTGTTCTTATGAGGAAGAACAACTAATAACTTAGTGATAAAAAGATGGCAGCTTAAATTAATCTATTCAGTCAACTTAGTGATGGTTGTTGGTAGTATGAAGAACACAGTCTTTTTTCAGCTGCGTTACTGAGAGTTTTAAATGGCTGGCATGCTGCTTCCTCTCATCTGGTTTCATCTCTCGTTTGCTGACAACAGAGATGATGTTGCTTGTTTGTCTGTTTACTGTTTCTGCCCAGCCTCCCTGCTGGTTTTGGCAGTTTCTTGTCACTTCCAAGGAACAGGGAACACTGTCAGGTGATTCCTGCCCTCAGCAAAGGCCAATTCTGAAATAAATCTTTGCAGTTATTCTTTCTTGGGAAAAGGAACAGAATTTCTACTGCATCCATCCCAGTGTCCCTTGGGGATTTCCATTCTGGCATGCAAACTATGCTCAGTGGTGGTCTTCTGAGTGACCACCAGGCAATCATGGCAAAGAGATGAGGGTCTTCTGGGGGATAATCAAGCAATGAAGCAGGGAAGAATGGTGTGATTTATTGCCTTCTCTTGCTTCTAAGCATGTCTGCATTATAAACCTGTATCAGTTCCATGCCAGCTTAATTGTTATGGTTCCCTGCCCCCATACCAAGAATTGCAGTCTGAGATAGATTTTAAGAATCCTTTGCAAGAGAGACTTTGCTCTTTTCCTAGAAGCACTTGCCATAGAATTTATTTATTTACCTAGAATATTAAATCCTTACTTTCTACCCTCCAGGTTCCCCCAGGACCAGCCACAATCCCAACGAAACCATTAACTCCCCCTCCCCTCTGACACAAGTCAGATTAAAACTATATAAACAGCATAGTCAATTAAAAAACTAAGAGTGACTGAGTGGCTAAACAGACCGGCATGAAACGCCGGCATCGGGGTGGAGTGAGAGCATGGTGAACTCATGCCTGACCAGACAGTGAGCGGTGTCACACCGTTTCTTGGGCACAGCGTTTAGACGTGCTGCACTGAAGTAACACCGAATGGCTGCAGCGGTGGCAACATTTTGCTGCTCTAAAAAGGAGCGGTATTTGCTGCTTCTTTTTGGAGTGGCAAACTGCCGGACTGGGACTGCAGTATGCAATTGCTGCAGTCCCAATCTTGTATTGAAAGGGGCAGCAGGATGCCGCTCTATCAGGGTGGTCTGTTCAGGCCCTAAGACTCCTAATTTATTATTAGGATAAACTAGTGGAAGAATTTGCCAGGGGAAAGGAAATATTATTCTAGTCCAGATGAGAATATAAACAAGGGTCAGAAAAGGAAGAATAGGAATTCTTGAGGGAACCTCACTGCAGATTAGTGGGTTGGTGAGGACACATTGGCTGGCCAGAATGCCATCTTCTGCCTAGTCACCAAGAAGATGGTAGATAAGAAGGTATTCCTGGCACCAGCTCCATCTTCCCTCAGCTTCTAGCTGCTATGAATTCTTGGCATGTTGACATGGAAAAGCAGCCACAAATATGGCAGGATACTAAATAATTCTTCAGCATTTATATCTCATTGTTGCACATATGTAGATGATCCATTCTTTGTGACAGCCAGTTTGCAGAGTTGTTTTTGTCTGGTTCTTTGCAATAACATTTCCTACACAAGGTGTACCACCTGCTGCCCTACTACAGAAAAAAACATTGTGTAATGGGCATATATATGATGGATTCTGTTAAATGGTGCCAATTTATGTTAGGGGTCAGTCACACCTAAGTTTTTTTGCACTGAGAAATTAGCATCTGTGAATCAATTCAAAATCGATTCACCAATCCCACTATGTTTTAAGGCAGCAAATCTCTCTGTGGCATTTAAATCCAATTTGAAGTTCTCATTTACCACCATTCCAGATCAAAATGGAGGCACCTCCATTTCCTGAATGGTGGCTGTGTTATCCGAATCGATCCGATAGCATATTCACACTACAGGAAATCCGGATCATTGCGATTCTTAAATAAACCACTAAGGGATCCTGTACCAAATGCACTGGTTTAAATGGGCATTTCAGTGCCCCCCCCCCACCAAACTGCACCAAGGCAACTCAGTGCCAGTGTGAAAGACCCTGAAATAACCTGGTTCCACACCCCATAGATCTTTGGTCAGCAGAACTCCCATCACAATTAAATCATTGTGGAAACATGGTTCAATGACCATTGCCACTGTACTCTAACAAAGTTTGGTTTCTCATGGTGCATTGGGATGCCTGTCCAGGGAAATATCAGTGAGTATGGAAGTCTTAGCACTGGACCACCATTGCACTTCTGTGTCATATTCTCCTGGTTTACCCAGCATATTCCTGCTGTACATCATGTTCACAGCTGCTCAACATATATAGTTCACATATCCTCAAAAACAACCAGTTTATCAGTGGCTCTGTTCTTTGCTCTTATTTCCCTGTTGTTAAATCTCAGCTACTTTGTGAGTACAGAATCTCTTATGATTTATCATTGCTCTGAAGTGTTGCTGTTCTTCCAAGACTTCCCTTATCCATGATAAGCCTCCCCCACAAAAGCAGTAGGCCGTGAACTTTAGATCATGGTGTCCATGGCCTCCCATGCTTTGACTTTGGAAGGATTCCTTTAATTCCTAGCCCTAAATGCTTATCTCTTTTTCCCATGGGTTGTGTGGTAAATAATGCTTTATGAGAAGAGCAGTCCGATGATTTCTGGCACTTTTTTGTGTGTTCCTTTTTTTAGTGTTCCTAAGTTATGTCTCTGTCTGCTTTGAGATGAACTTTCTGTGGACATCTGGTGCAGCAGGGGACTTTTTGGGCTACACAATTATAGCAATGTGATTCCACTTTAACGGACATTGCTGCATCTTCTGGGATCCTGGAATTTGTAATTTGGTGAGGCACTACAGCCTCTCCAGTAATGAAGCTAAGGAATTATAGCCCCATAATTGTGTAGTGAGAAAGGGCCCTAGGTGTGAGATCAATGTCTCCACTTGGTCCTTTCCTGGGCAGGATCAAAATGAGTATACATTTGCTTCCCTCCCACTTGTTTCCCTCTCACCAGAATCTCTGCAAGATGTTTCAAACACAAAATGACATGGACTTTCTTTAGTCCTAGCACACTGGATTACCATGGTATATTGGGACAATTTTTGTCCCAACTGTTTTTGTATGTTTTTTTATAAAACTTGGGAACATTGTTTAAAACTCTTTAGCTGACGATGGCATAAAAATACCTACTTTGTAGGTTTGATTCTGTGTGAATTCTGCAATGACATGTGACTCCGAAGTATTAGGTTATGTTTGTTAGGATAAATAATGGTTGTGAGAAAGCCAAAAAAGAAAAGGAAAGGGAAAGAAAACCTGAGAGACCAGAACACAGCGTGTCTTGCATCTTGTGTAGTGTGGCACCTACCTACTACCAAATTGTGTAAAATCATCCTGTGCCTTATAGGGTACAACCAGGAAAGGATTAAGCTATGATGGGTCCCTAAATGTTTAGGCCTCATAGCATTACCAAAAAATAAAGAAATCTATATGCCTCTTCTTTGGTGTGGGTGGAGGGGAGAAGTGACTTGGAGGCCTCTCACAATCTGTGGCTGTAAACAGTAATTTGCTTAGTTTATGTGTAAATCTGGCACTGGGTACAAGTGCAACTTACTAAATGAAATATGTGTTTGTGTGAACTAAGCTTCTGGGTGAACACTTTTGTATTTGAGGTTACTGTGGCATTCTGCACACTAAATGAGCGATTAGCCCTTGCATTTATATCTGCACCGATAACCTTCCACCCTGTTGGTTATCAGATAACACGCTCATAGCAACTACAACAACTGCTGACATAGTCAAGTAATCTAAGGAAAGGAAAATATTTCATGTATTTTTAGCTTCTTTAAATGAAGTTTGGCAGCTGAAAAACCAGGAGGCAAGCCAGCACCATGTGACCGTTCAGCTCCCTGCAGACTTCCACCAACTGTTGCTTTGGCTGTTAGTCAAGATGGAATCAACTACATTTTGTCCCCATTTCAGAAGTCACTTGCTAAAATCATACAGTAAATGTGGAATGCTTTACATAAGGCTGCCAGATTGCAGGGCCTGGTGCTACATCTCCAGTATTTTTGGGCCATCTCTAGGCAGGAGGTGAGGGTGCAAATTCTTTAGTTTTTGTGGACTCAGCTCTAGGAAAGAGGAAAGGGCTGTGTGCAAATTTCCAGCTCAGCTAAGATAGCAGCAGCTTGCTGTATTTTGCAACCCATAAAATATATATGGCTACAGTTTGCCAAGACTTTGTGTGTGTGCCTGTGTATGTGTATCTGTGTTCACTTCACTAGTTCATTTGTTTCCTCCCAAACTTAGTTTGTCACCAGGGCTCACCTTCTGCTCTGCCTACATCCTCTGGCTAGAAGCAAGTGGGCTAGATTAAATGTTCATTATAGCTAAATAGGTAAGAAAGAATAATCCCTCTTTTCACCCTGATTGGGAACACCCCCTTGGGCTATGATTTCTCTCTTAATTTTCAAACAGGGAAATGTGTTCTGTCTGTCTGAGTATGCCTCTGTTTCTCTGTGTGTGTGCATTTGAATGACAAGCTGTGGGCAATTGTGACTGGTACTTAGTGCATAATGATTAATGTTGTTACTTGAGGCCCTCCCTGGGTCTCAGGTTTTGGTCTGGCAACCTCAGATCCTGGAATGGTCCCTGAACTGGCAGCAACCTACTTTGTACCTATAGAATATATTATACACATTGTATGAATTTTTGCTAAAGACTTGAATAATGGCTAAGTTCCGAGACTTTTTTTTAGCTGCGTATTCCTTCTTGGTTCAGGAACCAGGTTGAAGGAGTTGGTTCTTGTGATCCTTTCCAGGTCTAAGATTTTATAAATAATGTTTCAGTACTCTTGCTTTGCTTCTTCTTTATTTGATCTATGCATAACATGAAGAACTAATTGCTTAACAGTAATGTATGTCTTCTTTTGCCTAGTGTACACAGTTAGCTCTTGAAGGAGTTTCCTGTAGCTCAGCATCTGAGTATGAAAAGCAAAATGCCTGCATTAAAATCCAATCCAAAGCAATGTTTGCTCACCTGATCTCCAGCTCAAGGTGTTTCACAGCTAAACTGATCATCTCTGGGCTCATTAGCATTTTATGAGCCTTTGACAGACAGGAATACTAATCAATCCTTCCAAATAGCCTGCAAAGTAGGTGTAGCTTCTTACTAAGGCCACTTTCCTTTAGGAAAATCGAAGCCCAGAGAGTCAAAATGGCTTGTGTGCCACAGGACTGCAGCAATTGTGGTTCTCCAGTTGTTGTTGGACTGGAACTCAGGTCAGCTTCAGCCAGCTGGCAAATGGTAAGGCAGCTAGAGTTCAACAACACTCAGAGTACCACAGCTTTCCCAGCACTACTTTACCAAAAGAAAACACAATTCCTTCTTGTGTAGCCTCTGGGGGAACCCATACACAGATATATACTTCCCATAATTGCACATGCATTAGCAGTTTTAAAAAAAAGATCTCTCTATTATGTTTCAAATGCTGTAGCTATTCACATCACTTCTTAGAAAAATTCCTCTTTCTGGCCTCTAATTGTTGACATTATCTTTCAGTTTGGATCAGTTATCTCACAATGGGGGCGGCTAAGGGTGTGAATAATGCCCATGTCCCTATTACCATTACTCTGTATCCCATTATCATGATTCCTAAGCTAGACTGATAGTGCCTTCCTAGACTGATGGCAGCTGAACATCCTTTCAGCTTGACCAGGGGTAGGCAACCTGCGGCCCGCGGGCCGGATGCAGCCCGGCAAGGCCTTGGGACCGGCCCCAGCCCGGTCCTGCCGCCGATTGCCGCCGGGGCCTTTGGGGGGCAATTGTCTATAGAAGCCTCAGAAACATGCATTTATATTAACATTTTTTTAAAAATCAGCAAATTTTTTCGCGTGTCCTCCATTTTTTTAAAAAAGTGTTTTCCATTTGAAAATTTTGTCCTACATTTGTCCTGGTTTATTTATATATTTATTTCTTTTTTAAAAAATTATTTAATTATTTATTTTTTGGCTTCGGCCCCCCAGTTGTCTGAGGGACAGCAACCCGGCCCCCAGCTCAAAAAGGTTGCCTACCCCTGAGCTTGACAATGGGGATATCACCCATTTTCCCGCATGGGAGAACACCACCGATGCCGCCGGAAGTCCCTGTTCCATTCCCCATCTGTCCCACAGAAGCCAATTTTCAACAGTTCTTGAAAATCGGCCTCTGTGGGATGGATGGGGAACAGAACAGGGACTTCCAGCAGCATTGGCACCATTCTTCCATGTGGTAAAATGGGTGATATCCCCGTTCCGTTCCCTTCCAACCCCCTTCCATTCCACTCCGGGCCCGTTCTCCAGGGTCCATTTAAAGGTGAAGTGAGGAGCAGGAAGCTCTGCTTTAGGTATTGTGTGTCCTCAGAGTTTGGATTGTTATGACGATGTTCCAGAAGAAGATGACTTAACTATACAGTTGGCCCTTCCCTTACATGGGGGATCCATTCTGGACCCCGCTGCGTAAGGGAAATACCGTGTAAACTCAAGCCCCATTAGAAACAATGGGGCTCATTCCCGTGGCGTACCTTTCCGGTGTGGCTTCCAGTGTATGCTGGAAGCTGCGTATAGCGTGCCCGCATATGACGCAGGCACACTGTGTTTGAATAAATGTAGATTGTTGTACCATACTTAATAAAAATAAGACATCCCCTGAAAATAAGCCATAGTGTGTCTTCTTGAGGAAAAATAAATATAAGACAGTGTCTTATTTTCAGGGAAACACGGTATGATTCTATCTTTTGAGATGTGATAGGCACCATTCAGACTGTATGCATTAGGCTATCTTTGCCTTCACTCAGCAAGGTCATGCTTCAGCTAACCAAATCTCTCCTAAACAAAATATATCTCAAGACCAGGCTGTTTCATGTCCCAGAACTGTTATGGTCCATGCCATGGGCCACAGTTGGAGAACTCTGGAAATATAACTGGGAATGCATAGATTGTATACATTGAAGAACCTGCATCAATAACCCAGACACCCTATACTTCAGGCCAGATATTTAAGGTCGGTCAGCTGAAATAAAAGAGTAAAGAGACCTCCAACCACCAACTTTGACTTTCTGCCAGATGAAACCTTGGTAGCCATATCTCCAAACCTGCAGCCTTTACCCACAGGCCCAAAGCCTTCATCTTCCAGACTGCTCTCCATCCTGAGAGTCACCTTCTCCTCCATTCCCAGATAACAAGCATGATGGGCTTGTTATCACATGGGAGGAATGTCTCTCAACTCCAAAAGAAAAGAAAATAGGGCTAATTCGGAAATGAACACAAGTACATGGATGGTTATCACACCACAGAAGAAGACAGTGCCCATCCCAAAGCGAAATTAGTGCTAATGCAAAAGAAATTATCATAAAAGTACGTACCCTTCGTAGTCTAGAATTCGAATTAGCATCCCTGCACATGTGCAGTGAGGGCAGAATCGGATTGTAACCTTTTTACACTTCCAGCTAGGCTTGCTTCTGGTTCCCGTGGTTTTGCCTTGTTTCACATTATTTGTTTATTCATTACCCCTTATTTCACATTATTTAGGCAATTCACCAATTCAAAATCAGTCCAAAGCAACCTTGCACTTGGTTTGAGCATTGGACTATGACTCTAGAATGCAGGGATCGAATCCCACTGGGTGACCTGGTGCAAGTCACACTCTCTCAGCCTCCTCAGAAAATGGCAATGGCAAACCCCATCTGAATAAACCTGCCAAGAAAACCTTGTGACAGGCTCATGAGAGAGAAAGAGAGAGCCCTAGTCAATCCCTTCAGTTGGAGAGGATGAGTTTCCAAAGGGAAAGAGCTGGAAAGGGCTGAGAGGGGGAGGAAGGCAGTGTGTGTGTATCTCTGTGGGGAGGGCTGCTTCATCCCCAAAACAGCTCCAGGACTCCGAGAGGAAAGAAAAGCCCCCCACCCACACACACACCCTCTTGGGCAGCACAATCGCCTTCATTTTTCCCACCCCTTTACTCCCAGATGGAGCACAGGAGAGAAAATTGCAATCAGCAAAAGAGCTTGGGAATTGTAGTCTGATTTGAAGGCAATCCAAGGGCGACCAAGACATGCGTTCCATATCTGCCAAATTCAAATTGAATGCCACTTTGGAGTGGAACAGGATTTGTAAATTCTATATTTCGCCAGATTTACACATCTCTCAGTTGACCCTGGATTGGGTTCGAATTGACTTAGCATTGACTTTGACTACATGTGATAACCTCTCGTGCAAAAATGTGAAACCCCATGATTGCATCCGGGATCACACTTCATTGACCTTCCAATTTTCCCTGTGTGATAACGTCCCAAAAGTTTCAGCATATGTGGAACTCCATCACCATTGATTCTTGGCTGTTTGACATCAGGGGAGGCTATGTCATCGAATTCAAAATTTATCCTCCAATGGGACTTTTCCGATCAATGATCCCTTCTGCCATTGTGTTCCAAGAAGTAGATACCTTCTTGCAAAAGGAAGCAGTAGAGCCTGTACTGACATCGGAGGTGCATCAGTTTTTTTTCTCATAATGTTTTATCATCTCCAAGAACAAGAGAGGATTAAGGATGATTCTGGACTTGAAAGGAATTAATTCCTACATTTGCCCATGATGCTTTAGGATGGTGACTCTTGTTAGTAAATTGATTATGGTTTTGGTTATTTGTGATTAAGAAGTTTAGCAGCCGCAGCAACACAGCAACAAGCATGTACTCCACAGGTATTTGGTAAAAACAACTAGATCTGAACTTCTGGCAAATAAACAGGATACATTGGTAGGTTAAAAGTAAACTTACTTTATTGTTACATCTAGGTTCTACAAAAATAACTAACCAGTAGAGAAAACTATACTTCGTAGAAGAATCCCTAGAGCTGACTCTCATGTGTGTAAGTAAGAAGAAAAACATCTTTAGTAGCAGAACCTAGTTTCTGCATCCATACTTGGTAAGAGCAGAGAGGTAGAGGACAGAGAACAAAGGGCAATAAACTTTATTGACCCCCCAGAAAAGGGAGGGATATGGGAAATGACCTTTTCACAAGCAACACTGACCAAATGACCATGGAGATATACATCAATGTTCCTGCTAGGAGACACCCCCCCCCCCCTTTCTCAAGCAAAGAAAACATAGATCTACAAAACAAGCATTGATGCTAACACTCCAGTAACTCTATCCTCCATCTTGTCTGTGCAAAAGGGTGATTGGTTTGCCACTCTGGACATAAAAGATGCCTTATTCCATACTTCAATTTGGCCTTGTGACAGATGTTTCCTCTGTTTTGCATTGGACTTTTTACTTTCTCTGTTGAATTGTGGCCTCTCTTCATCGTTAATTTGTTGTTACTTAGCTGCCACTTCAGCATATTTTCAGTTTCTGGGCAAGCCTTCTTGTTTTACACATCCTTTAGTTAGAAGATTTTTGAAAAGATACAAGCACTGATACCCAAGTGGGCTTTGGACTTTTTGGGGGACACTTTGAGCCAATGGCATCTTGGTTGCTATCACAAAAGACTGCTTTCTTGGTTGCCATTGCGACTGCTCGGAGAACTGATGAGCTTTGTGCCATATCTTCAGTTCCATCCAGACAAGGTTGTGTTGAGTCCCATTACCTTCTTGCTGAAGGTGGTGTCATCCCTTCCTTCCCAACCAGGACATTGTGTTGCCTTCCCTGTTTCAGAAACCTACTTCAGACTGTGAGAGACACTGGCACTGCCTCTCATATGGTATGGAGGACATTCAGGGCCAGCTCTAGGTATTTGGCCACCCTAGGCGAGAAATATTTTGGCACCCCTGTCACCCCTCATAATTATTTTCACCCCTTGATCTCCGCTGTTTTGTTTGTTAAAGCTAAACATGACATAAAACTTAGGTTCCAATCTCTCGTCATAGTACTGAGAATTAGTCAAAAAGCCAATTTCGGTTTTTACAGGCTACTATTTAAATTGTGTTTGAAAACTAACATTTTTGACATAAGTTTAAAATATTTTTTTTATTATGAGAGTAAAAAAAAGTCCATTTACTACGTAGGTTAGGTTAGACTAAGTAGGTGAGAGGACTAGGTTGGTTACAATTTTGTTTTGCTATTTAACGAACGTTATTTGCATTATTTGATTGTATAGGTTGGAGTGTTTAGTCAATATAAGTACAGTGGACCCTTGTTATACACTGGCGTTTGGTTCCAAGATCCCCCATGGATAACAAAATCCGTGGATGCTGAAGTCCCATTAAATATAATGACATAGCAAAATAGTGTCCCTTAAAAAAAATGAAAAATCTAGGTGTGATATTTGAAATTTATACTTTTTTTGAACATTGTTTCATTACGGGGGGGGGGGGAGCCGCTAAGCTGCTCCTAAATTTTGCCGCCCTAGGCGGCTGCTGTAGTTCGCCTATATGGATGAGCCGGCCCTGAAGACATTAGTCTTTTAGGTGGACAGGACTGCTGCCTTCTGTACCTCTCCCCATACTATTTGATTGCTACTCAAGAGTTGTGGAAGGGGCTGCTTATCTCCTTGCAATGTTTCTTGAAATGGGTAGCATCAACAAGCCAATCGTCATATGAACTGGCTTGAAGGGACTCCCACAACTTAGGTTTGAACTTACTCCACCAGGGCAGTTGCCCCCTCTCATCCCTTCCTAGGAGGTCAGTGTTCAGACTGAAGCCATTTGCTGTGTGGCTACTTGGTCCCAGCCTATGACTTTTATTTCACACTACAAAATGGAATTGAGATCCTGAGCTGACAGTGTATTTGGGAAGGCCATTGTCTGTTCATTTCTTCACTAATTGCACTGAAGTAATGTTTTCTGAATGAATTCTGATCCTATCTCCTGAAGTATTTGGCTGTCCTTCCTAATCTGGTGCCATCTGCAAATATGATAAGCATCTAATACATGTTCTTTGCTGTGAAGGATTTGCCTACTATTTCACAGACAAAATTGCTCAGATTCACTCTGATTTAGATACCAGAGTTGATTCAGTTCCTTTAACTTGTTGTGTTGTTGTTGTTGCTGTTAATTGCTTTCAAGTTGACCTGAACTCATGGCAAACCTGTGGATGAGACATCTCCAAGGCCCCCTGTCTCCCACTGCTCTGCTAGAGTTTTACAGATTCATGCCCATGACCTTCTTAATTGAGCCTTGCCATTTGGCATTTGGGCTTCCTCTCTTCCTACTAGTCTCAACTTTTCTCAGCATTAGTGTCTTTTCTAATAAATTGTACCATCTCATGATGTGGCTAAAGTATGACAGCCTCAATTTGATCATCGTGGCTTCTAGGGATATTTTGGGCTCGATCTGGTCAAGGACCCATCTTATCCACTTTTTTCACTGTTCAACTTTCACACCTGTACCTTGTGATAGGGAATACTTCCATGCCAGCATTCTCTGAAGAGGCCAGCCACAGATGCTAGCAAAACTTCAGGAATAAACTCTTTCAGAACACGGCCACATAGCTTGAAAATATCCACAAAAAACTATGGATGCCAACTGTGAAAGCATTTGACTTCACATTGGAATACGATGACTTGGACGGTTCTAACTTTTGTGCTTGTTTGTATATTTTTACTCTTCGGGATCTTTTGTAACTCTTTCATGGCTGCCCTTCCAATTCCCAGTCTTCTTATTTCTTGACTGCAGTCTCTATACTGTTCGTTTGATCCAAGGTGCAAGAAACCTTTAACTATTTTGTTTTCTTCATTGTCTAGATTCAATTTACAGTCCTTGGTCATTATTTTTGTTTTATTCATGTTTAGCAGCAAGAAACTTTCTGTCTCGACCTCCCTCAGTAATTGTTCCAGTAGTAATATTGTGTCATCTGCATATCTTAAATTGTTGATGTTTCTTCATCCTATTTTTACTCCTCTTCCTTCCGAGTCTAAACCTGCTCTTCATATAATATTTTCTGTGTACAAGTGTATTTGATGTGCATCAGATAACCTGAGAAATACACTTTAGGCTGTATTTTGTCAGAATAATTGATTTAATGGTCTTCTTTATATTTACTCTAATTTTTGATATTAGCAATTACTAATCTGTGCCACAATCTGCTCTGGTCTTGTTTTCACAAACATCTCCATCTTGTGCTTTCAATGATGTAGTCTAACTGATTTCTGTATTAGATATCTGGTCATCATTACCTGAAGATTATATTGGCAACAAACATACTGTTGGAGTAGCTAATACCCCAGAGGACAGGATGAAAATTCAGAATGACCTTAATAGATTAGAGAGCTGGGCCAAAACTAACAAAATGAATTTCGACAGGGACAAATGTAAGGTACTACACTTAGGGTGAAAAAATGAAATGCACAGATAAAGGATGGGGGACACCTGGCTTAACAAGAGTACAGGAGAAAGGTATCTAGGGCCTGTTACAGACTGCCAAAATAAAGCTGCTTCGGGTCTCTTTGGAGGCATGCTATTTAAATGATGCATGGGTCCTAAGAGTCCAGAGGTTGCGCCAAAGCCACACTCCATTCCTAAGCACTGGAGTGCAGCTTTGGTGCAGCTTCCGGATTCTTAGGATGCATGCATCATTTAAACAGCACACCTCCAAAGAGACCCAAAGCAGCTTTATTTTGGCAGTCTGTAACAGGCCTAGGAGTCCTAGTAGAACACAAGTTGAACATGAGAACAGTGTGATGCGGCAGTTAAAAAGGCCAATGTGATTCTAGGCTACATCAGTGGAGAAGGTTAAGGGGTGACATGATAGCCATGTTTGAATATTTGAAAGTATGTCATATTGAGGATGGAGAAAGCTTGTTTTCTGCTGCTCCAGAGAATAGTTACAAGAAAAGAGATTCCTCCTCAACATTAGGAGGAACTTCCTGACAGTAAAAGCTGTTAGACAGTGGAAGACATTCCCTTGGAGAGTGGTGGAGTCTCCTTTGGAAGTTTTTAAATAGAGGCTGGATGGCCACCTGTCACAGGGAGGCTTTGATTATGAGTTCCTGCATGACAAGGGTTGGACTGGATGGTCCTAGAGATCTCTTTCAACTCTGTGATTCTATTATTCTGGCTTCTTATGCAGTAGGGGGAAAAATAAAATAAACGGTGATCCTCTCATCAATGAATACCTAATGAGCTTCCACAGAACTGAAAAGTACTGAATGTGTCCTGTTTGGCCTCTATCCCCTGTCAGTTTCTATGAAATTCCACCTCAGTGACATTATTGAGTATGCTGCTTCATGCCAGGCCTGGATATTATGGCTTAATGATAAGCCGTATAGAAGTGTACTTGCTATAATTCAATTAGGTAGTTCCAACTAGAAGAGAATAACTGGATCAATGGTATTTATAGGACTGTTCACCTATTATTCAGCAATTAATTTAATGTATTTACTCTAGAATCAAAGTCATGCCCTCCTCCTCCTCTTTCCCCCCAAAAGGCTGTCCTTTCTCTACCTGAGAGATCAGGCAAAAAGCCTCCCAATACATCTTGATGCCCAAGAAAACCACCAGACTGGCTTAAACCATTAAACCTTAAATAATTATTATGCAGCTTGCAAAAAATGGGAGCAAAAGTTCAACCGAGGCTTCACAACTTAAGGGTTTTGGAAAAGCTAAACTGTTCAAGAATGACATGATTATCACCAAGATTGACTTGAAATTGGGACAAAACAGGTTTGGAATTAATTAAATGCATATGGCAGTGAGATGTTAAGAGGCTGAGTTGGGAGGATCCCAAAATCTATCAAACACTTTACCCTGACTTTAATAAATATAGTTGAAGTTGATCCAGAATCTCATTATTAAAAATATGTGGCTCTGCTTCTCAACTTTAATGAAGAAACATTTAGGAAAAAAAGACACAAGGATTCTAGTAACTATACACTGGTCATTTTTCAAGGCTACAGGAGCTGTTGCTGGGCCCTGTGTGCAATTTTGTTTCCCACACAACACAGAGATCCTAACAGTGCTCATAATGGTTAGGCAAGTGGTGGATTTCACAAGATGCATGCCCACCCCATGATGTAAGCAACAGATAAAACAATCCATTCAGTGTCCTGTTAGTATCCTCAGATGTTTCTTACCTTGTACCATCCTTCAAAGGGGCAAAGTAGATATTACAGCAATATTACATGTGTCTGGATATATGTTGTGCTGGCTGGGAATGGGATGGAGGATGTTTTAGGCAGGGGTACTTAATTCTTTCCTTTACTATCCCACAACCTCCTCCTGAAATGCTTCTCTCCATTTCTTTGAGGGAGCACAAAAATAGGACAGTTTCAAGCTCCTCTTTTATCTCCCTATTTTGTTTTTAAATCCGACAGCAACTATTTTTTTCTTGCAGGAAGTCAATAACAATCCAGTTTACATGCAGAACTACCACCATCACCTCTATATAAGATTAACTTGTGACCTTCCGAAATCAGTGCACTAAAAGATCCACTGACAAAATGTGTCCAGGGACTATGTGACTGGATTCCAGTGACTCCCAAATCCAATTGTCCACATTCTGGGGATAGTTTTCACCGGTGTGTAAACCTGAAGGAATCTAATTGCTGCTTTTGTAACCACGGCCACTTGCTCTCCTCAGATGGCATGGCTGCACCTGCTGCTTTTAGGAAGGAAACACTAAGTAAAGGAAGCTCTATCATTTCCAACACAGGAATACTATGTAGTGCAGACAGGCCAGTGACAGACTCCTTACTACAAGAGGTTTTCAGCCATTGATAACAAGTCTTCAAAGATTTAGGATCCCCATAAGTAAGGTGAAATTTCCATGCTGTTGCCCAGGTAGTCTCTCTTGGATCTTAGGCTGGAGACATAGAATTGTTTTTAAGAGAATTGTTTTGGCACTGCCAGACTGGATCTACACAACAGTGACCATGAGTAGGCAAAATGCAGCCCTTTGGTTGTTTTTGGCTCCACAAGCCCCCACCCCCCCATGTCAAAAATATTTTTTCAGATTTTATTTTTCTTCAGAAAGCCTCCAAATATACTCTAGGTGTGTATTTCACCACTTCTGGAACACTCAAGTAAAGACCAGACTTGAAGTGTTATGCCTATTTACCATGCTGAAGGGAGCTGATATAAAAGCTTTGCCCCTTTTCCCTTTGCCTGGTTGTCCATATATCCACAATAAGGGCTTCTGGAGGCCAGCGGCTGTTTACCTTGCCCCTAGGCCGGGATACATCACTAGAGTGGGATTCGCAAGAGAAAAACCCCATTCTTTCCCAGTTCAAGCTTCATTGAATTGTTTACTGCAGACATGCTTCTGCAACCCAATACCAAAAGTCTCCTCTACCGTCCTCTCGATTCCAATGGTGCTAAAAACATCCAGCCAGATAGAGAACAAGGAGGAAAGTTGGGGCTGGAAGATGTAAAAAAATGTAATGTAAAAAGGAGCTTCATTGTCAGATGCTTTCTTAACTGAGAGATGCCTGTGCAGGTTTGTCAGGCGCATGTTATTTCCCTACATTTTGCATTCAGAGACTGTTTACAATTATTTTTGTTTGTTTTTTAGGGGGCAGCACAGGAACTTCCCCAACGACTTCAAGTACAGGGACCCCCTCACCCTCTGCGTCTTCTCATCTCCTTTCTCCATCATGTTCGCCACCAGCCTTTCATTTGCCTCCCAATTCTTTCAACGTTGGTTGTCGTGAGAGCCAGATTTGTAACCTGAACCTCTCTGATTACCCTCCATGTGCAAGAAGTAACATGGCCGCCTTGCAGAGCTACCCTGGGCTGAGTGACAGTGGATACAATCGGCTCCAGAGCGGTGCAGCTTCTGCCATCCAGCCCTCTGAAAATTTCATGCCTCAGCGGACTCAGTCCTTGATCTCAGGAATGCCTACTCCTTCTTCACTGCCTAACAATAGCAAGATGGAGGCCTACAGTGGCCAGCTGGGGTCCTTCTCAACTTCTCAGTTCCAGTATGTCATGCAAGCAGGCAACTCTGCCTCCAGCTCTTCTTCTTCACCTATGTATAGCGGTGGCCACATGCAGCAGAGCTCCTATAATGCCTTTTCCCTTCACAACCCATACAATTTGTATGGATACAATTTCCCAGCTTCTCCAAGGCTGGCAGGAAGCCCTGAGAAACTGGCCACTACCCAAAGCACTTTACTTTGCTCTTCGCCTTCCAATGGGGCCTTTGGAGAGAGGCAATATCTCTCAGCAGGGATGGATCATGGGATGCATGTGATCAGTCCTCCCAGCAACAGCCAGCCAACAGCCAACGCCTGTGAGAATAGACAGTATGGGGCTGTTCCAGGACCTTCCTCACAAATGTCTGTGCACATGGTTTAATTGGTGCAACTCATTCTCTTTGTCAACAATGAGCAAGAATCACATTATTTCTATTATGGTGATCTCATCCCTGTTGCTTTTCCATATGAACAAGGATGTGTATTTGAATGATGTGTATTTGAAATCTCTAGCTGCACTCCAAAGAACCTGACAGCTGCAACTGGAATGGAAAGGCTTGTGTAACTGAATAGCTTCTTCTCCCAATGGATTCTTTTAAAAATGGCATAATCTGCAAAACAACAACAGAAGTAACAAGCAGGGGCGGGTGTGGGGTGGGGAGACCTATATGGTTTATGCAATAATTGTCTGAGCTTAATATGAACTTGTCACAACAGTGGAAGTCCAGGGTGCCTGCTGTTTCTTCCATGATTCCCAGATTCAACCAATAGGCCCTGGTGACCTCATCTGATAATGTTGCACTGCCTTTAAGAGGCCATAACTGTTCTAGCTTCATCTTCTCTTTTCTTGCCATCTATCAATTCAAATCCACAACCTTCTCTCACCCACTGTCACAAAAGAACATTGTATATGAACTAGAAATTCTCTTCCTTGTGAGATTTCTGCCTTTGCCACCTTTGGAGTTTGTTGTGCTTTCCAGAGAAAAATAAATTTTCCTTACAGAAGCATGTCAGGCTGAAAGGTGGTGAGAAGGAGAGAAGCCATTAATGTTAAAAAAGCTTTCTGTAATTTTGCAAGGAATTTGATAATATGCTTAATAGGAGAAGGAGGCAAGATCTCTGATATATGGTATCCCATTTTGAAAATGCTGTGAAAAGAGAAATAGTTTTTATTTGTGCATTC
The DNA here is from genome assembly GCA_023333645.1 of Sceloporus occidentalis. Taxonomy (NCBI): domain Eukaryota; kingdom Metazoa; phylum Chordata; class Lepidosauria; order Squamata; family Phrynosomatidae; genus Sceloporus; species Sceloporus occidentalis. Next base: position 218,887,325 of record JALMGF010000001.1, read on the forward strand.
AGTGCCTATGTAACATTAGAAAAGAAATGGAAAGCCAAGTGGTAAAACATTTACCACTGATAGAAACAAGTGGTAAGAAAAGAAATTTTCCAGACTGTGGCGGGATACAAACCGCCATATAGTACGTATTCTATACGTACTAGGGTTAGGAAGGGGCGGTGCTTCCGCACCCCCCTAACCCTAGTACGTATAGAATACGTACAAGATGGCGGCGCCCTTTCCACATGGGCGCCGCCATCTTTACGTACTGGATGCATAGCATCCAGACGTGTCGCGGCGCTAATGATGTCACGAATGCGCCCTTGGCGCTTCGCGACGTCATCAGTGCACCGCGGAAAGAAGCTCCGAAATGGAGCTTCTTTTTTGCTCCATGCGGGAGCCGCGCGGTTTGGCTGCTGCAGCTCCCGCGCGGAGCAAATGGCGCCAGCGGGAGACCGTCGCAAAGCGGCGGTCTGTATCCCGCCTGAGTTAATATTGAATGGTGGCCACAAATATTCTCTGAGAATACACTTTTTTAATCCAATTACCTTGCAATTACTACAGAAAAATGTTAGCCATTAATGTCAATGATAATCATTACCCATGTCCAGTCTGCCAGTTTGGCCAAGAAATATTACCTTCTAAAAATATTGTTCTCTTGTTTTTTCCAACTCTGAGAAGTAAGCAAACAAATAATGTTCAAGCTAAGAAGTTTAAAAATGTGTGAAAATCCAAATACCTAATGACACAATACAGAAACTACAGAATAGCGATTTGTTTTGGTGTGTTGTAGATAAATGTATTTATGTCTCTAGAGCGTGGGGGAGGGAGGGAATTCAACATTATGAATATTAAAGAGGGTTACATGGGCATGTAAAATATATATTAAGAAAGAAAATGTATAAAGCTTTGCCCTGTGCAGGGAACTCTTGTTTCTAGGTGAAAAGAACAGAACTGGTGCAAAATAAACCTTTGTTCCTTTTGTGGTTTGTCTCTCTGGAAGTAAAAGATTTCAAAGTGCTGGTGTCATTTTGCTTAGAATTATAGAGCTGGAAGAGACCACAAGGGCCATCCAGTCCAACCCCCTGCCATGCAGGAATTCTCAATCAAAGCAAACCCAACAGATGGCCATCCAGCCTCTTTTTAAAGACCTCCAAGAAGGGGACTCCAGCACTCTCCAAAGGAGTGTGTTCTACTGTTGAATAGCCCTTTCTGATAGGACATTCCTTCTAATGTTGAGGTGGAAACTCTTTCTTGCAGCTTGCATCCATTGTTCCGGGTCCTATTCTTTGGAGCAGCAGAAAAGAAGTTTACTCCCTCCTTAATATGATATCCCTTCAAATATTTAAACAGGATAATCATATCACCTCTTAACCTTTTCTTCTCCAGACTGAACATCCCCAGCTCCCTAAGACATTCCTCATTGGGCATGGTTTCCAGACACTTCACCATTTTAGTCTCCCTCCTTTGGACACGATCCAGTTTCTCAACATCCTTTTTGAATTATGGTGCCCAGAAATGGGCACAATATTCCCAGTGGGGCCTGACACTATTATTTCTCTTGATCCAGACACTATACTTTTATTGATGCAGCCTAAAATTGCATTGGCCTTTTTAGCTGCTCCCTCGCACTCTCATTAAGCCAGGTGTCCCCCATCACATATTTATGCATTTCATTTTTCCACCCTAAGTGCAGTACCTTACATTTCTCTGTGCTGAATTTCATTTTGTTAGCTTTGGCCCAGCTTTTTAGTATATTCAGGTCATTTTACATTTTGATCCTGTCCTCTGGGGCATTAGCTACCCCTCCTAATTTAGTGTCATCTGCAAATTTGATAAGTATGCCCCCAATTTGTCATCCAAAACATTGATGAAGATGTTGAATAGCACTGGCCCCAGGACAGAGCCCTGTGGGGCCCCACTGGTCACTTCTCTCCAGGATGAAAAGGAGCCATTGTTGAGCACCCTTTGGGTTCAGCCAGTCAACCAATTACAAATCCATGTAACAGTTTCCTTGTCTAGCCCACATTTTACAAGCATGTCATGGGAACCTTGTCAAAGACCTTACTGAAATCAACATATGCTATATCCACAGCAGCATTCCCTTTATCTACCAAGCTGGTAATTTTATCAAAGAGAGAGAGAGAGAGATCAGATTAGTCTGGCATGCCCTGTTGACTGTTTATGACGATAATTGTTGGGATCCTCTTTTTTTCCCTTTTTGAAGATGGGACGATGTTTGCCCTCCTCCAGTTTGCTGGCACTACTCCTGTTCTTCAGGAGTTCCCAAAGATTATTGTCAATGGCTCTGAGATTACATTTGCCAGTTCTTTTAATATCCTTGGATGTAGTTCATCTGGTCCTGGAGATGTAAATTCATTTATATTAACCAGATACTCCCGTACTTTCTCTTTATTTATTATGTGCAGTTTTCCCCTATTCTGTCCTCTGCTCCATTTTCCTCAGGCCGAGCACCCTCTTCCTTTTCTGAGAAGACGGAGGCAAAGAAGGTGTTGAGTAGTAAATTTTAGGATCAATTGCTGGTACCCTTTTATAGACTATGACTAATTTGCTGTCACAAAAACTGCCAGCCTTATGGGAACAGGATCAAGAGGAGCCATTGCTGAGGACCCTCTGGGTATGGCCAGTCAACAAATTAGAAATCCACCTAACAGTAGCCTTGTCTAGCCCACATTTTACAAGCTTGTTTGCAAGAATGTCATGGGGAACCTTGTCAAAAGCTTTACTGAAGTCGAGATATGCTATATCTACAACATTCCCTTTCTCTATCAAATTGGTATTTTTTATCAAAAAAAGAGGTCAAATTAGTCTGGTATGAGTTGTTTCTCTGAAACCAATGTTAACTTTTTGTGATTATGGTATGCCCTAATAAATGTTCACAGACTCTCTGTTTAATGATCTGCCCTAGAATCTTTCCTGGTATTGATGTCAGACTAACTGGATGATAATTGTTGGAATCCTCTTTTTTTCCCTTTTTGAAGATGGGGGACAACGTTTGCCCTCCTCCAGTCTGCTGGGACTTCTCCTGTTCTCTAGGAGTTCTCAAAGATTATTGCCAATGGTTCTGATGTTACATTTTAATACCCCTGGATGTATGTCATCTGGTCCTTGAGACTTATACAGTGGAGGCTTGCCTTACGTGGGGATCCATTCTGGATCCCCCACGTAAGGCAAATACCACATAAGCTCGAGCCCCATTCAATATAATGGGGCTCATGTTCATAGCAGCACGGTGCGTGCGTGTGCGCCACGGGCATGCACGCTATTTAATAGATTGCAGTATGGCTACTGCATAAACCGGAAGCCATGTATGTCGCACCCACGTATGGAACGAGTGCTCTGTATTCATTTAGATTAACCAGGTATCACTGTACTATCTCTTTACTTATTCTGTGCTGAAATTTCCATTCTGTCCTCTGCTCCATTTTCTTCAAGTTGAGCACCCTTTGCCTTTTCTGAGAACACTGAAGCAAAGAAGGTGTTGAGTAATTCTGCCTTTTCTCTGTCCCCTGTTAGCATTTTGCCATCTTCTCCACATAGTGGCCCTACTGTTTCCTTCTTCTTTCTTTTGCTGCGGAGTAGCCCTCCCTCTATCCACCATCTTGAGGGAGAAGAAGGCAAGTCAACTCCATCAGGCCTCCGAGGGAGAGCAGATCTGCTGGACTTTCCCCCTTCCCCACTGCCATTCCCTTCTCCTTTTGTGTCGTGCCTTTTTTAGAATGTAAGCCTGAGGGCAGGGAAATGTCTAATGAACAAATTGTAAGCTGCTCTGATAGCCTTGGCTGAAGAGCAGGTATAAATAAATAAGTATTATTAAGTATTAGTATTATACCCAGAAAAGTCCTTTATATTGTTCTTGACCTCTCTGGCAAGCTTGAGTTCATTTTGCGCTTTAGCTTTTCTGAAGTTACCCCTACATGTGAAGTTATGAGAGATGAAGATGAAGGCTTGAAACTTTATCACAAATATTTTTATCATGTATTAATGATTTTCTTCCCTGTGGAGTTGATTCCATGTGGCTAGGGGCAGTGGCGTACATAGTATATTTGACACCTACTGCAAATATTTTTTTAACAGAAACACACACAGTAAAAACTCTCTTTTATTAAACAATGTATATGCAACCAAGCCTTTAAAATAAATTAAAATTAACTGGAATCTTATATCACTATTACATATTATGTAGCACTATGGCAACAATGCTATATAGTGAATTCTGGTTTGGAGCCCCCCTCTCCCCTCAAAACAACAAAACCTACTTACTGGTATGCAACCACTGGGATCAATGAGGATCTATTCCCCTTTTGATAAGAAACAGCTGCCTGATGTTCCTACCCCCTTCCCTGACCAATCTCTAGAGCAACAGGCAGAAAAAGGACTTCTCTCACAAATCCCCCTCATGCCTTGAGATCACTTATACAGTACAAGCAGAATGGGAACATCATGCAGCTCTTTCCTATTCAACAGGAATGGACCGTATTAAATGCAGCAGCAGCTTACTGGTAAGTGAAGTTTGGGGACTATCACAGTCCCTACGTACCCCCTAAACTAGTAAATGTTGTTGCTGCTGTTGTTAACTAACATTGAGTCTACCTTGACTCATGGTGACCCTGTTGATGAGGCATCTCCAAGACCCTCTGTCCTCACCCTTTCTGCTCATTCCTCCAGGCCCAGGCCTGTGGCCTCCCTGATTGTTTAACCATCTGGCACATGGCCACCTTCACTTTCTACTGCCTTCCACCTTTCCTAGCATCATTGTCTTTTCTAATGATTCATTTTTCATCATGATGTGGCCAAAGTACAACAGTCTTAATTTAGTCATCTTGGCTTCCAGAGAGAGTTCAGGCTTGATCTGTTCAAGAACACATTTGTCTGTCTTCTTGGCCATCCATGGTATTCTCAGTACTTTTCTCCGGCACTACATCTCAGATGAATTAGTTTCATTCTTATAGCATTTTTTGCCATTCAGCTCTTACATCTGTACATGGTGATGGAGACTACAATGACTTGGACAATCCTCACTTAAGTGTTCAGAGTTCTGTCTTAACATTTTATGATCTTGTCCAGTTCTTTCATAGTAGACCTTCCAAATCCCAATCGTCTCCTGATTTCTTGACTGCAGTCTCATTCTGATCAATATTTGATCCAAAGTATGAGAACTCTGTGATTATGTCAATTTTCTCACTGTCTATGATTAATTCTTGTAGATTTTCCATGTTCATTGTGTTATTTTATTTTATTTTAATATTCAAACTAAATCCAGCCTTGGCACTTTCCTCCTTGGCCTTCAGTAATTGCTCCAGGTCTTTGTTTCTGCTAATGGTATTGTGTCATATGCATATCTTAGGTTGTTAATGTTCTTTCCACCCCTCCTGCCTCTAAGTCCAAGCCCACTCTGCATACTATATTTTTGGCATATAGGTTAAATAGACAGGATGATAAGGTGGAGCCTTGCCTGATCCCTTTGCCAAGCAGGAACCATTCTGTTTCTCTGTACTCTGTTCTGACAGCTGCTTCTTTACCTAAGTATTGGTTGTGCATCAGGACAATCAAAAGTAGTAGTACTCCCATTTCTTTGAGAGCATTCCATAGGTTTTTATGATCTATGCAGCTTTGCTGTAGTCAAAAAGCACATTCAGATGTTCATTTGGAATTTGTATATGAATGTGAATATGCAGCAATTGCAAACATATTACTATTGGTCATGCATTCACAGTTGTCCAACAGGATTCTGGCTTGTAACCCTGCATTTGCACTTTCTTCTTTGACTTTCTTCAACAGTTCTCCCAAGTCTTTGTTATTTTTGGCTAGCAATATGGTGCCATCTGTAAATCTTGATGTTTCTTCCTCCATGTTTCATGCCTCCATATTTGATGGCAGATTTTAATAGAATTAGAGTAGATTTGGTTTTTCTAACCTACAACAGTCCTATTGGTATGCAATCCATTATAGCAATAGCCAGTACATTTTTATATTGCTTATCAGTGCACTTAAGCACTCCCTTACAGTGTCTAAGCTAATTGCCTCCAACAAGCTGGGTACTCATTTTAGCGACTTCGGAAGAATGCCAGGCTGAGTCAACCATGGAACCCCTGGTTGGAATCGAACTCACAACCTTGTGATTTGTGAATGAATGGCTGCAGTACAGGCGTTCAACCACTGCGCCGTCAGGGCACCATCCCTGGTGATTTCCCCCAAGCACTCTGAGTGCAGCTTCAAGTTCACTTTCTAAAATGATGGGTTTGTCTTCAAATGGTTCTTCCTTGTATGAATCTGTCATTCTTTCATCAAAAACAACAATCTTTATTACAGCCCATAGACCCAAGTTCAGATTAATAACATGTAAAATAAATTAAAAGTATAAAGACCAATTGGGTCAAATCAAACTTTCAGATGTTTTTCCCTACTACAAAAGTTAACCATTTTCTAATTCTGACTACGAGACAAAAACTTGGCAACAACCAAGATCACATATATAGTGAGTTGTGGTGCCCAGAACTGGACACAGTATTCCAAGCAGTCTAGTGGTATTATTAGTTCCCTTGATCTAGGCACTATACATCCAAGGCACGACATCCAAGGATATTAAAAGAACTGGCAGAATAGTAGCCTAGAATCACATTGGCTTTCTCAGATGCCACATCCCGTTGCTTACTCATGTTCAACTTATGGTCTACTAGGACGCCTAGATCCTTTTCACAAGTACTGTTGTCAAGCCAGGTGTCTCCCATCCTATATCTGTGAATTTCATTTTTTTCCCCTCCCCAAGTGTAGTATCCTATATTTCTGACTGTTGAAATTCATTTGGTTTGTTTGGGCCCAGCTTTCTAATCTGATAATATCATTTTGAATTCTGATCCTCTCCTCTTGGGTGTTAGCCATCTCTGACCCCCCTGCAACAAACAAACAAACACACACACACACACTTTAGTGCCATCTGTCAATTTGATAAACATGTCTTGTATTCCTTCAGCCAAGTCAAAGATAAAGATGTTGAACAACTCTGGGCCCAGGACAGAACCCTGTGGCACCCCACTGGTCACTACTCACCAAGATGAAGAGGAACCATTGATGAGCACCCTTTCGGTTTGGATAGTCAACCAATTACAAGTTCACCTAACAGTTGCATTGTCTAGTCTACATTTTACTAGCTTGTTTGCAAGATTATTATGGGGAACTAAGGCCCAGAACAGATCGCCACTTTGTGGCTGCCTGGGGCCAAAATTAGGGCTGGGGAGTGCGGAGCGTCTGCACACTCTGCGCTCTCCCACCACCATTTGGGATGCACACATGCATACACACCCCGCACGCGCCAATGATGTGCCTTGTGTGCTGCCACTAAATGGGGTGGTGCACAAGAGACGTCATCGCATCGTTCCAGGGCACTAATGGCGCCTTGGCAGCAGCGTGGAAAGGAGCTGCTTTTCACAACTCCTTTTGGGGCAGATCGATGCTGCGCCCATGTAGCTGCCACAGCAACAATCAAAGGCAGAAAGGAGCAGCGTCTCGCTGTCCCTTCCTGCCCGTCTATACCAAGTCTTAGTCAAAGGCTTTACTGAAATCCAGATATGGTACATCCACAGCATTCCCTTCATCTACCAACCTGAGCCTATATCAAAGCAAGAGATATGATTATTCTGGGATAAACTGTTTTGAGAAACCCATGTTGACTTTTAGGAATCACTGCATTCCTATATAAGTTAGTATAGACTGTCTATTTCATGCTCTGCTCTAGAATCTTTCCTAGAATTGATGTCAGGCAGACTGAACAATAGTTATGTGGGTCCTTTTTTTTTCCTTTTTTGAAAACATTTGTCCTCCTCCAGTGTACTGTGACTTCTCCTGTTCTCCCGAAAGTCTCAAGGACTATTGAAAGTGGCTCTGAGATTACTTCTGCCGGTTCTTTTAATACCCTTGGATGTAATTAATCTGGTCCCGGAGACTTAAATTCATTTGGATTAACCAGGTATTGCTGTACTACCTCTTTACTTATTCTATGCTGCATTTCTCCTATTGTGTCCTCTGCTCCATTTTCCTCAGGTTGAGCACCCTTTTTCCTTTCTGAAGGTGTTGACTGGTTCTCTCTTTTCTCTGTCCCTATTAGCATTTTGCCATCTTCTTCACGCAGGGGCCCTACCATATCCTTCTTCCTTTTGCTGGGAACATACCTTAAAAAGCCCATTTTGTTGTTCTTAACATCTGTACCAAGCCTGAGCTCATTCTGTGCTTTTGTTTGTATGACTTTACCCCTACACGTGCTAGCTATTTGCTTGAATTCCTCCTTGGTGATTTCCCCTTTTTTCCATTTGTTATACATGCCCTTCTTTCTTGAGACATCTCCCATTTTTCGTCCTGATTGGAACTTTTTGAAATTGTGCTTTCAGTATCTCCCTTTTGAGAAACTCCCATCCATCCTCAACTCCCTTCTCTTTCACTCTTCCTGACCACAGGATTACCCCCAGTATTTCCCTGAGTTTATTGAAATCAGCTTTCCTAAGGTCTAAAATGTGTATCTGACTATGCCTGGCTTCTCCTTTCCACTGTATAACAAACTCTAAGAGAATATGGTCACTCCCACCTAAGGATCCCACCACTTGCACCCCATTAACCAAATCATTCCTGTTGGTTAGAATCAGATCTAAAATTGGCGATTCCCCTTGTTGCCTTTTCCACCTTTTGGCCAATGAAATTGTCTTCAGGGCAAGTGAGGAATTTGCTAGACCTTAATGTTTTGGCTGAGTTTGATTTCCAACAAATATCAGGATAGTTGAAATCTCCTGTATCTAAGAGAGTGGTCATCTATTCTAGAAATGCATCATCAAATTCCTCCATCTGACTTGGCAGTCTGTAGTAGACTCCCACAGTAACATCCTTGTTATTTACCTCCCCTTTAATTTTTATCCAGATGCTCTCCACCTGGCTTCCAGGATTGATGTCCTGGAACTCTTCACTGGTGTAAATGTCCCTGACATATAAGGCTATTCCTCCTCCTTTCCTGTTTGGCCTATTTCTCTTAAAAAGGTTATAGCCCTCTATTCCTACATTCCAATCATGAGACTCATCCCACCAGGTTTCAGTGATATCTATTACATCATATTTCCTTTGTTGTGTTAGGAGTTCAAGTTTATCTTGCTTATTTCCCATGCTCTGTGCATTAGTGTAGAAACATCTAAGTCCTCCCCCTTAGTTGCTTGTGTAAAGCTACAGTCAGCCCTTCTTATACACTGATTTTTTATACACAGATTCAAGCATCCACGGTTTGAAAATGTTCCAAAAAAATATAAATTTCAAATATCAAACCTTGATTTTCCATTTTTATAAGGGATACCATTTTGCTATGCCATTATATTTAATGGGACTTGAGCACCCACGGATTTTGTTATACACAGGATCCTGGAACCAAACCCCAGCGTATAACAAGGGTCCACTGTATTTTTTTGTTGTTGGGTCCCCACACTATTTGCCTTGTTCCCTCAAGGGCTCTGTTTTGGGTCCCCTTCTGTTCTCTTTATACACACTCTCCCTTGGCAAACTTATCAGTTCTTTTGGTTTCTCCTACCATCTTTACGCCGATGATACCCAGCTGTACCTTTCCACCCCTAATCTTTCACCAGAGCTAGAGCAGCAAGTGTCATCCTGTTTAACAGCTGTCTCCCACTGGATGCACCATCGGCGTCTGAAGCTCAATATGTCCAAGACTGAGCTTCTTGTTTTCCCTCCTAAGCCCACCCTTCACTATTCCTTTTCTATTTCCGTCAATAACATCTCGATCCAGCCGGTCCAGGAAGCCCGCAGTCTCGGTTTCATCTTTGACTCCTCTTTGTCATTTATCCCACAGATCCAGACTACAGCCAAAGTCTGTAGATTTTTTCTCTATAATATCGCCAAAATCCGTCCATATCTCTCAGCTTCTACCGCAAAGACACTGGTCCATGCCCTAGTGGTCTCACGACTAGACTACTGTAACCTCCTCTTGGCAGGGCTTCCCCTCTCTCATCTCCACCCATTAATTTCTGTTCAGCATTCAGCTGCACGCATTATTTCACTCGCTCGCCGTTATGATCATGTCTCCCCTCTGTTGTCCTCCCTTCACTGGCTCCCTCTTCCTTTCCGCATCAGGTACAAACTTTTGCTACTCACCTTTAAAGCCCTGCATGGGCTGGCCCCTCTTTATTTAACTGATCTTCTCTCTCCCTACATCCCTACTCGCACTCTCCGCTCTGGTAGCCAAAGTCTCCTCTCTCAACCCAGGATCTCCTCTGCCCCATCCCGGATCCGTCCCTTCTCTCTAGCTGCCCCTCATTCCTGGAACCTTCTTCCTCTGCATGCACGGCTCATCACTTCCCTAACCAGCTTTAAAGCTGAGCTGAAAACCATATTGTTTAGGGAAGCGTTCTCAGGGAATTTGTGATTGTTATCTGGCTGGCTGACAATATTTGATGTGATGTGATTTGTTTGATATTTGATGTTTTTACTCTGTTTTTCCTTTCTATATGGTAATTTTATCTATTCCTCTTTTAATTGTTATTATCTTAGAATGTACGCCTTGGGCAGGCTTTTATTTACTTCTAATTTTACCGACTTTGTACAGCGCTGTGTATAATTACAGCGCTATAGAAATAAAGTTTAATAATAATAATAATAATAATAATAACAGTTTGACTATTATCTCCAGCCCTTGATGAATTCCTGCCTTCCAAAGTACGGTCTCCCTCCCCTGCATAAATCAGTTGAAAGCCCTCCTGATCAAATTTTTGAGACTACAGTTGTCCCTTTATACATGCAGTCTGTAGATTTGCAAATTTGATTATTCGCGATCTCAGGCCTGCCCCACCCACGGCCCAGCTGATCCAAGGCAAAGGAGAAGGTGGGAGGAGCCAGCACATACTCCAGCTCCGCCCACTCCTTCCTCCCCTGTCCTTGGGGCTCAGTTGAGTCCTAAAGGCAGGGGAGGGAAGAGCTGGCATGCATATTCCCCTTCTCCTTTGCCTGGGACCAGGAGGTCTGAGGCAAAAGAGAAGGTGGGCAGAGCCAGCATGTGAGCTGAGCTGAGTCCCAAGGACAGGGGAAGGAGGAGTGGGGACCGTGCACGCACTGGCTGTTCCCTCCTTTCCCTGTCCTTGGGACAGGGGAGAGAAGAGTGGGCAGAGCTGGTGCACGCACTAGCTCCTCCCACCCTCTTCTTTGCCTCAGACCTCCTATTCCCTGACCGTCCATTCCGTTCTTTCTGGGATAACCTCTTGCACCCTGATATGCTGAAGTGTCTTTACCTCCAGCAGCGGGACCTTCTTTTGCAATAGGGCTACCAACATGCACTCGGTGCAGGTGAAGTTACCTACATCCATAAGCAAGAGGGTAAACATCCTAAAGTAGTCAGCAAAACAAAACTCTGGGCTTCCCCCTCCAAAAGACCCCCATTAATCACCAAGTGCTGTCAACGAGCTGCACAGACTGGAGCTATAGCTATAGAGAGAGCTATTGATTGCTAGCCCCTTCCCCAAGCAAGTCTCTGACTCGCTTGCTCTGAGCAAAAGCCCCTGTCATGCATTGCCCTGGACCTGACTTAGAGGCACAGTCAGAGGACTCAGACACTGAAGGCATGGAGGAGGCTGAGACAGGAGCAGATCTGGGTCTGCCTGGATCTGCAGTCTCAGAGGAGGCTCTGGAAGCTGCAGAGGGAGAAACAGACTCTATGGACCCTAGGTGCAGGTTCTAGGACCCGTGGAGCAAAGACAGGTCAAGGAGCCTTTGAGGCATTCTTAGCAAGTACAATAGCAAGTACATTTCTATCCCCACTTATCAGTTCACTTAAGCACTCCCTAAGTGGTTTACAAAGTGTAAGCTAATTGCCCCAAACAATCTGGGTACTCATTTTAGCGACCTTGGAAGGATGCAAGCCTGAGTCAAGCCTGAGCCCTTTTGCTGGTATTGGTTTGTGAGTGGCTGCAGTATAGGCCTTTAACTACTGCGCCACCAGGACTAGAAGCCAAGAGGAGAGCTGATAGGTTTCAGATGAGAGAAGCTGAGGCCTTTTGAAAGATCTCCAGCGGCAGAGATTCTTTGCAGCCGACAACCAGTCTTGCAGCCTTGTTGTTCCTTGCTCTTGGATTCATGACTCTAGTTATCTGACCACTGGACTTGCCTTGTGACTACGCTCTTGCCTCTGCCCTTTGCTGTGACTCACTGACTGGTACTGTGTGACCTTTGGACTGGACTCTGGACTATTCCTTTGTACACTCTCCTGCTGTGCTGCCCTCAGTAGAGGTAAGCAGGACAGCCCCCTCACTTAAATCCTTAAAGAGAAACAGTTAAAAAGTAATGGAGAATCCCTAAACACAGCTCCCAGATCACCTTCTGATCTGTGTTGTGAGTCTTACTTGACTGTGAACATTCATGTGCCATTAGGCACATGCCTCTGGAATCAGTTAAAAACAACTAGGCTGCTAACTGTACCCCAATGCCTCACAAAAGTCTAGAACTCAGGGGTAAAGCCACTCCAAGCTTGAAAAGGACTCACCCAATGAAAATGGCTTTCTAGCCCACTGGTTTTTCTCTCTTCCTGTGCAGGAAATGGTGTCTGGGCAGCTTCAGAGCATGGCATTTTGACAGTGCATGCTCTGAAGCCACATGGAAACCAGATTCACATCGCCCAGCTAGACACATGTAGGCCAGCTTTTGGATGCTCCAGCAGCACAGTATTTACATGCCACATACTGCCACTTGAAAGCCAAGTTCTGTCCATGATGGGCCAGAAAAGCTGGCTTTTTGCCAGTGCAAAAAGGAGTGGCTGTTTGCTTTTGCTTTTTGGGCTTGCAAAAAGGCATCTTGGGGCCATGGCATGCAGTTGAAGTGGCCCCAATCTAGCTTTCTCAAAGATGGCGTCAAGCCACCCCTTTGGTGTGGTCTGTTTTGCCCCAGAGTGAAAACCTGACTTTAGGTCAACAAAATCAACAGCTTGCCTTGCAGAGGTCTAGAATATTTCTCAGCAAGGCGAGAGAGGGCCGAACAGTGGACAAAATCAAATGCTCTCTAAATTCAATTTGTGCCTCAGTAAAAATGTTATTAGAATTCAAAAATGAAATCAATCTCTTGCATAGAAAAGGAGCATATAATGTTTCCATTTTTGATAACAGACTAACAAGTATTTAATTCCTGGGATCAGTAGCTTGACCTTTCTTGCAGATTGTCACCACAATTGCTTGCAGAGATTTTGCCAGAATTATTAATCTTGGTAAAATAAACAGCCAACAGCAGTGTCCACCAATGGTGATTAGGTTTAAAAAGTTCTGTAGGGATATAATTGATAGCTGTACAATTAAGACAGAGACTTCAGCCACAGATAGGGATACCATGAAGGTACAACAGACAGTATGGCTTCTTGAGAATAATCAAAATCAGATTCACAACTATCAGTATCTTTAAAGATGCACCTAAAATATTCCACTGAAATCTGAGCTGGAACAACACAGCTTGGGACTTGAAAAAGCTCCTGAGATAATCTACCCAAAAGTTTTTGGAATCATTAATAAAAGAGGCGTTCAGCATTAACAACTATGAATTAAGTTCACATTGTCACTGTTTATGATCCAATTTGGTCTTATATTCCTTTTTCAATTGAAAATAAATAGAAGGAAGATGGCTCGAACCTGATTTTGTATATAAAACAGAGGAGTTTCTTAAATCCTTTTTCTTTACTTGATCCTCCTTGTCAAACCAAATAGTACCCTTAAAATTGGTAGAGTCTTTTCCAGAATGAAGGAAATTATCTTCATATGTTATATCTCCCTGAAAAGGATGGATTGGATCTTCACATGACTCGTATACTATAAGCACAACAATGCTTACTAGTAACAAGTCAAGAATGCTTCAGAGAGAGCAGTAGCAATAGGGTGAAGTAGTTTCAGTGACCCAAATTGTCCTCCCTCCTTGTCTACCTATCCTGACCCCTCTGTGGTGTAAACTGATACCCTTATAGGGATGTTTTTCCACCTCTTCTCTTCTCATTGGTCCTCTCTCAGCTCTTCCCTAGAATGAAGCTAGATTAAATTTGCACCCTGAGTAACTTTACTATTTACAGTTGCTTTTTGCGGTGTTGGCCTGACAAAATTCAGTCAATTGAGCCCTTGCCTCATTTCTTGATCTTAGTCCAAATTTTCCTACAATTTTTGATTGTGTTCCATTTCCTATTTTTACAGTCTAGTCGGCTATCATTAACAAGGAAGTTTATCGCACCGGGGCTAAAACGTTCCCCGGTGCGTTCTAACGTGCACGCACGGGGGTGCACACGGAGTGTGACGGGAATGCGATGGGGCCCAGAATGCTATTTTACCGCACTCTGGAACGCCGCCTTTGCCGGCGGGTGTTCCCATTGAGTTCCAGAGGGCGCCATTTCTGGGGACGCTTTGAAACAGTTCCCAAAAATGGTGCCCTCTGGAACTCAATGGGAACGCCCACCAGCAAAGGCGGTGTCCCAGTGTGCGGTAAAATAGCATTCTGGGCCCCATTGCATTCCCATCACGCTCCATGCGCGCCCCTGCGCATGCACGTTAGAATGCACCGGGGAACGTTTTAACCCCGGTGCGATAAACTTCAAGAAGTCTTGTTTTGGGGTGTGATCACTTTTCTCTTGAACTGCAGCATATAATCTTCATTTTCTTCTTCTTTTGCCTCTCTTGTTGGTACATGTTGACTATGGTTATACTGTTGGATTTCCCCTGGAGTCTTATTGACATAGGATGGTCAGATTTTACATTATATCCTTTGACTGCTTTTGCTACATCTCTTCTTTCTATAAATCTCATTCCATATTTTCTTATCTTTTCATTTCCTAAAACAATGCTCATGCTAAAATATACGTCAGTAAGTCTTACATTCTTCCACTGCTGAATTTCTCTTTTTCTTCCTTTTCCTGCAACACAGATTAGCATGGCTAATTCTTTGAGAATGGATGGTTTCATATTCAAAAGGAACAGCATCTACTGTCACCTCACCCCAACCTCCTCCTTTTTTTCCTGCCTTGCTCAGAGAAATTCCAAGGGAAGGAAGGAGAGAGGCTTGCCTTGAGGCACACTGTAAATGTTTGCTGTTTAATTTCCATTCCCAGAAGTCAAGCCCTTCTTCCCTTTTCTGGGCCTCAGTGTAGACTTGCCATTTCTCCCGGAAAACCAGGAAAATCACAGATTAAAGGGTCTTTAAAAATGTTCGTCTGGCCTGGAGGTGAAAGTATAACACCAGGCTTCCCTTCCACAAATCTCTCTCCTTCTCCTCACCTACAGAGTGGAAGAGTCCTGCTGTGAAAGTGAAACCTTAATATCTTTCTTTTTTACTTCCCCTGCAGCAGCTGCAGGCTGTTCTTTTTTGCTAGCAGAGGGAGGCAAGAGTTGTTGTTTTTATCATACTGAACTTGCATCCAGATTGGAATACTAGAGTCAGTGTGACCAAAACATGAATCAGAAACGGGGCAGCCCATCAGGAAGAAATGCCTCATTGTATGCATTGCAAACTAAACAATTAATTAAATAAATAAAATACTGCCTTATTTTCTATGCCTTTCACTAGGGCATCATGGCAGAAACTCAGCCAGCAGAGCTATCCTTCCCCATCCCTGCAAACACTTATTTACAGTACTGGGGAAATTCCCACTTCTTGATTTTTGTTTAGGTTTGCCTTTTGTCAATTGGTGAAGCCCTGTAAAAGGGGTGGGGGGGGGGGCTGGTGAAGGTTAGGTGAACTTTCATTAATTAGTTAATTAATGTCTTGAGTCAGAATAATTTCTGATTTTTTCTTTGTGCTGATTTGTTGATATTTTTTCTTTGTGCTGATTTGATGATGATACAACTAAAATATGCAATAAAACAATGTTAAATGTCAAAATGTGTGTGGGGAATATTTTTGTTGAAATTCCGCCCCATCCAGTCCCACCCACTGCTAGGGTCCAAATAGCAGGGACCCTGGAACTGTGTTTAAGCTTGGTAGTCTTAACATTGGCGGGTTACAGACTGCCGCTTTGCGGCGGTCTGCCGCCGCCGCCGTTTGCTCCGTGAGGGAGCCGTAGCAGCCACACCGCGCGGCTCCCGCACGGAGCAAAAAAGAGCTCCAAAATGGAGCTCCTTCTTGCGGCGCCTTTATGACGTCGCGAGGCGCCGCTGGCGCATTCGCGACGTCATAGGCGCCGTGACACATCTGGACGCTATGCGTCCAAGACGTAAACATGGCGCCGGCCGTCTGGAACGGCCGTCGCCAAAAAATACATAGTGACTACGTGTTAGGGTTAGGGGGGTGCGGAAGCACCGCACCTTCCTAACCCTAATACGTAGTCACTACGTATTTTTTGGCGGTCTGTAACCCGCCCATGTTAGGCAAATTGTCATTAATGTTGCAAGTACTCGCAGGGAAGGGCAAATTACTTCTATATTGTCATTGAAACATTCTTAAATATGTGCAATTGCAATGGGTACTTAAAAGTACCTTCCATTTGTTCATCTGTAGTTTATCTCAACAACAACAAAAAAGCACACAGATTGTAGGCAGCCTTTATAATTCCTGGAAGGGCCCAAAGAAAACCGCTGTCTTAATACTTGTTAGTGCTTGATATTTTAGTACACTTCTGACTGTTCATTCCAAAGAAAGCTCAACTACATAGGCATCTTGGTATTCCAGTTTTGCCAGATCATTTCAGGGGTGGTTCAGTCCCTCATCAGCCTAGTCTTATGGCAGCTCAAGCCCTCTAGTTCCAGGGTCCCATGCAAGATAGCTATAATAAAGGGCAGTGTTGTTAAAAGCCATATTCTTTCAGGCACAGTCCTCCTCTTTCTCAAGCTGTAGTATGTCGACTGTGACACTGAACTTTAAAGAAATTGTTTTTCATTAAAAATGCTCTAAAATATTTTTGAAATTAGAATTGGAAAGAACAGTGATTTCTGTCTTTCTGCTAGTTTTTGGGTGTTGGCAGCTGGAGACATATGGTCTCCAAACACTGGCCCCATACAGACAAGCCAAAATAAAGCTGCTTCAGGTCACTTTGGAGGTATGCTATTTAAATGATGCATGGGTCCTATGAGTCCGGAGGTCGCGCCAAAGCCACACTCCATTCTTAAGCACTGGAGTGCAGCTTTTGGTGCAGCTTCCGGATTCTTAGGATGCATGCGTCATTTAAACAGCATACCTCCAAAGAGACCCGAAGCAGCTTTATTTTGGCAGTCTGTAACAGGCCACTGTTAAACTAAAATCCTGGACTTTTCCACTTATGTCTCTGCTTTGGACATTCCAACAAGAGGGCTGGAATATCTGATGTTCCTTTTTAATCATGGCCCTGGACCAAACTTTTCATCAGCTTCAGTATTTTCCAAGTGCCAGAATGGTATGCTGTACACACCAGGATATCGTAGTCATGGAGAAAACCCTTTAATTTGCATTTGCAATGAAATTGCTTTTCAAGTGGCTGGCACTTTTGGTGCCTGAGTAAATCAGCAGAAATGCAAGATTCATTGATAGGAAAACTCAATGACAGCAAAGTTTATTAGCCTGTTGGATAGTTAGTTCCCTAATTTCACTTGAGGATTCAAAGTAGGATGTTGCAAATCCTGAAACATTGGCCTTGGGACCAATTCTACATGTGCAGGGAGATGGCCAAGTGGTCCTGCTTTGGTTGTTCTATGGCATGTCAAAATGAATAAATGTCCCATTGGGCCACCTGAACATGTCAATTTCAGTTGCAGTTCAAGCGAAGTTGAATATAACACCCAGAAATTTTCTCTGTCCACCAGCTGTAATATCTATATTCCCCTCTCATCAGTTGCTGCCAAAATTGCACCAGTGGGAAATCCTTTAATTCAGTATTCTTGTACTATTATTCATTTTTCCCTAGCACCTTTATGGCTACACTAGAACAGGATTATTAATGATGTATAAATTACTGCTCTAATGCTTCTCCCAGCCTAGGAAAGGTAAAAGAAGCCATGAAGATTCCAGTGAACCAGAGCTATATATTTAATGTTCCCATCGTGTTCATCCATCCATTCAGCCTTCCACTGTGAATTCTCTGGCTTAATCATCTCTTTCTCTCTCTACAGCTTTCTCTACACATAGCGAGATACAAAATTCAAAAGGGCAGCATTAGCTCCTTTATATCTTTGTCATTATTTGCAACAGGGCAATATATTTTACCCACTTTTTAATATTCTCAGTGTCTTCTCTCCAGTCATTGTATGTTTAGAACAGTCATTTTTATTATATAGAATATTAACATTCACTGCTTTAATATTTTGTTACATTAAATGGCAACAAATGCAATCCACAACAGTGTAGGAACAGAAGGAAAGAAAAAGATAAATCTATTTCTAGCTAGGTTGAGCTGAAATTAATTACCTAGTTTTGGGTCCATAACGATATGTAATAACAATAAATAATAATAAAAATATTTGTATTTTCCCGCCTCTCCCAGGTGGATCGAGGCAGGATTACAACCTAATACAATATACAAGTACAAATCACAACAATAAAAACAACAATATAGTACAATAACAATTAAAACGATACTATCAAAGCGAAAGAGGAGAGATATGTTTCAATCTAAGTCAAAGAGGTAGGAGAATATGTCTTATAAGAGATCGGGTGGGTAGCTGGAAGAGATCCATTTTAACTGCCCTCTTAAAAGCCTCCAAGGAGGTAGTGAGATGGATCTTTTCCGGGAGACTGTTCCAGAGTTTTGGAGCAGCTGCAGTAAAGGCTTTTTGGGAAGTGAATGTTAGTCTGGTTGTGTGTAATTCCAACAAATTCTTCCCTGATGTTCTAAGACTGCAGGGCGGATTATGTAGGGAGAGGCGTTGCCGCAAGTAACTCGGTCCCAAGCCATGTAGGGCTTTAAAGGTAATAACCTGGATAAAAATTAAAGAGAAAAAAAACCCATCCCTATTGTTGTTGTTTTTTCCTTTAATTTTTATCCAGATGCTCTTCACGTGGCTTTCAGGATTTAAGTCCTGGATTTCTTCACAGGTATAAACATCCCTGACATATAATGCGACTCCTCCTCCCTTCTCATTTGGCCTATTTCTCTTTAAAAGGTTATACTCCTCTATTAGTACGTTTCACCCATGAGACTCAGCCCATCAGGTTTCAGTGATACCTATCACATCAGATTTGATTTGTTTTGCTAGGAGTTCAAGTTCATCTTATTTATTTCCCATGCTCTGTTCATTAGTGTAGAAACATCTAAGATTATTCCCCCTATTTAAGCCCCCCCCCCACTGTTGAGTTCTTGTGCTCTTTGTCTTGTTCTCTGTATAACATTGGGCTGTTACATCCAGCACTTGGTTATCTCCTTGTCCTCCAGAATACTGTCTCCCTTCTCCCACATAACTCAGGTTAAAAACCTCCTGATCAGATTATTCAGGCCCTTACCAAAATCATTCTTGCTCACTGCTGTGAGGCACAACATATCTCTTGCCAGAGGTCCATCTTCATGAAACCACACACCATGGTCCAAGAAGCCAAATCGTTTCTGGTAGAATCATCTATGGAGCTAGTTGTTCACATGCACTCTCTCCATTCACCTGCATTTTACGCTCCCTTCCTGGGCAATGCCTTTGGCCAATTGAAATGCACAATGTACTTGTTGCAAGCTTTCGAAGCTCCATGGGCTTCTTCTTCAGGCAAGATGTTACAAACCAAACAGGAGAAAAAGAGACAATTGGAGATGTTAGTCAGATGCCTGCATGTTGTTTCAGTCCTTAGGTAAAGATATTATGATGGGGAGGATATCTTTTGCAGGCAGGCTCTTCCTCCTTCTGGCCATGTGGCAGTAGAGAGATGCTCAAAGTCCAGGAAATTTAACCTCAACTGGGACATATTCTCCTGGAGTTTGTTATACAGTGGAAAGGAGAAGCCAGACATAGTCAGACATGCATTCTAGACTTTACGACAGCTGGTTAATGTAAACCTAGGTGATCCCATGGTCAGGGATACTAAAAGAGAAGTGAGTTCAGGATGGATGGGAGTTTCTCAAAAGGGAGATACGAACGATACAATTTCAAACAGTTCCAGTAAGGTTTCTGTGTAGAATCATAAAAGCTTGGTAGAGCAGAAAGTGTTGAAGAAGGTTCAAATTGGTCAAAAGGTAATTAGTACAGATTATGCTTATGTAACACCCAAATACATTTCCAGGTATGCTCAAACTGAGACAGTCCTGCAAATATTCTGTCTACTCATCCTTACAGATTTGTTTATAATGAATGGTAGCCTACTAACTAGAAATTCCTTTGCAACTTAAAAAGGAAATGATTTTTTTATTTGTTATTCAGATAAATCTAGTTGACTCATAGAATAAAGCCCTGATTTCTCCACAAATGTAGGCAATGGAACAGAGTACTTGCTCAGCAGTAATCCTATTGAGTTTAAGTTCATTGTTACTTGGTTCAACATCTTTATCAATGACTTGGATGACAGAATTGGGGGCATACTTATCAGATTTGCAGATTACACCAAATTAGGAGGAGTAGCTAATACCCCAGAGGACAGGATCAAAATTCAAAATGACATGAATAGACTAGAAAGCTGGGCCAAAGATAACAAAATTAAATTCAAGACTGAGAAATGTAAGGTACTGCACTTAGGGCAGAAAAATGAAATGAACAGATATAGGATGGGGGACACCTGGCTTAAGGAGACTAGATGTGAAAGGGATCTAGGAGTCCAAGTAGACCACAATTTGAACATGAGTCAAAAGTGCAATGCAGCAGCTAAAAAGGCCAATGAGATTTTAGGCTGCATCAATAGAAGTATAGTGTCTAGATCAAGGAAAGTAATAGTTCCACTCTATTCTGCTTTGGTCAAGCCTCACCTGGAATACTGTGTCCAGTTCTGGGCACCACAGTTCAAAAAGGATGTTGAGAAACTGGAGTGTGTCCAGAGGAGGGCGACTAAAATGGTGAAGGGCCTGGAAACCATGCCCTATGAGGAACAACTTAGGGAGCTGGGGATGTTTAGCCTGGAGAAGAGAAGGTTAAGAGGTGATATGATAGCCCTGTTTAAATATTTGAAGGGATGTCATATTGTGGAGGGAGCAAGCTTGTTTTCTGCTGCTCCAGAGACTAGGACCCAGAGCAATGGATGCAAGCTCCAGGAAAAGAGATTCCACCTCAACATTAAGAGGAACTTCCTGACAGTAAGGGCTGTTCGACAGTGGAACACACTCCTTCCTCGGTATGCTGTGGAGTCTCCCTCTTTGGAGGTCTTTAAACAGAGGCTGGATGGCCATCTGTCATGGATGCTTTGATTGGGAGTTCCTACATGGCAGAATGGGGTTTGACTGGATGGCCCTTGTGGTCTCTTCCAACTCTACGATTCTATGAATCTGTGGTTATGTAGGCTCAAGAATGCACCTTCATATGGAAAGAGCATAATCCAGATTATTGTATAGATCAATCCTATGCACGTCTAGCCAAGAAGTATGTTACATTCAATGAAAGTAACTTCCACTTACTAGTAGAGAAGTGTGCACTATATGAATTCATTCTTTCCAGTCTTCCTATCATTACACTTATAATGTAATGTAACCCTTAACAATGTGTATGTGGACATGAGAGAAACAAACACGGTTGATCAGTTATTCTCACACAGCTGTTGCTTTCTAGTTCGCTATGCAATGTCAATGCCATATTAGAACCCATTATGCATTACTGGCATCATAGCAACATTTCTGAGCCACCTGCTGCCCATGTATTTCCCATTCAGGCTGCCAGCTGACTCACATTGGGAAATAATCCTCTGATTTGTATTGCTCTGGAAATGAAGCAGTTATGAATTGAGTATGGCTAAGGGTATGGCCAGAAATGACTACCAACTTCTGCCTTAAAAGCTCTCATGTTCTTTGTTAAAAATCACCATAAGCTTAGTTTATTATTAAATTATTTTTAATGTGATTGTGTAAACGCTTGCCTGAGAGGAGTCCCATTGATCTTCTTGGGAGTTATGTGCAGACATGTCTACTATTACACTGTTGAATGCCTGCTATACACATATACCAACAGAATTGGAGATGGGTGTGTACTCATAGATGTTAGACAACTGGCAACATAAATAGTTCTAGCAAAATGGTACACTTTTGAAACAAAAAAGACAGTTGCCTGAAGGTGTGAGGATTTCAGAAAGAGCCAAATCGCAAAATACTCTCTTGAGAACTGTAAAGAGTGGATGTGGGACATATTTTTTTTTAGACTATGCTGGCCCCATTGTAGATTTTAGACACATGTCTGTATGCTAACCCTGTAATATCATGTTTAACTTGGCCCTCAAAATGTCTGACTCTTTTGTAACGTAGCTGTTTCTGTGTTACTAACACTTTCTTCATCCCACTGAATGTTTGGCATGTGATATTTTGGTTCGTTCAAGGAAAGAATTATAAGGAATAAAAGACCTTATTTGGAATATTATGAAAAGAAACAAAAAAAAATGTCTGATGAGATTTAGAACATCTAATTTAAAGACAAGCTGTCAAAGTGGAACAGGACTTTGGCAGGCAAAACTGAATCCTGCATTATTGAAAGGTCAATGCAGGAGTGTAGGACTGAGTCTATAGAGCAACCCCACTGAAACAAATTGGCTTGATTTTTTAATGAGCTCTTCCATTCTCACGCTCTCACGACTTTCAACTGCAATGATATTAAATAACATGAGGGGTGTAAATAACAATAATGCAAACAACAGCACCCCAACTGTGGGTTTCTGAGACAATGTAGACTGGGGTGTTTGGACATGATAACTGTCATACATTCCTGTTTGCAGCACATTGAGACACGTAGCTGCAACAGGACCTGAGTGGCTTCTCCAGCCGCCCGTCTCAATGCATCCCATGATTGGGAGAGACCTGCAGTCATAATTTTCCAACACCTTGATCTGCATTGCTTTGGCAACCCACAGGGGAGCAAGTAGGGATGTGATGAAAGCTCATTGCTGTTTATTAAACACACAGGAAATGTGTTTTCTGGAAATGACTTGAAAGCACACAGGAACAAAAAGAACAAAACTACCACTCATTATATGTTAGGCATGTACAGTAGGTCTATGAAACAGATGTGAACAAACACACCCCTGAGAAGCAAACACGCAGCAAATAATTATACAGCAATACCTCAAATAACAAAGTAGGTGCAATTCTGCACATTACTTCTCAAACCAAAAATATTGTCCCAAAGGCAGAAATAACATGGGAAAATAGTGGTAAGTCCTACACCACAAAAAAGAACAATTCAATATGCTTCAACAGAACTTTTCTTCCGTTCCAACGGTATGCACATGTGAAATGAAATAACCAGATCACTCAGCCTTGCAAAGGTAATAAAAACATTTTCTTCCATCAGAAGGTTTATTCTAAAATGCTTCCAGAGATGACTGTCATGTACAGGATTACTTTAGTTCAGAAATTCATGCTTCAGTAGTGAGCTGGAAAAACTTTATTCAGGACTGAATAGCCAGTATTAACACCTCATAATTAAAGTATACAATAATTCAGAATTTTAGGGGGCTGACTGCATTCTGCAGCATTTAAGGCTGTGCAACGTCTTACTAAAATTCCAGGAAAGAAATACAGTTGGAAAGCATATAAGTTGTTTTTATAAGAAAAATGAAATCCACCAACATCATCATCTCCATCATGGACTATACTGGTGGTGTTTATATCATAGGATCCTAGAATCATAGAATTGGTTAGGGCCATCAGTGCAGGATCTCCAGCTAGAGAGCATTCCTAGGAGGAAGCTAGCCAGAGGAGAAGACCTCACCGCCTCTCTAGGCAACTGGTTCCGTACCAAGTTCCTTCTAATGTTCAAGAATAGAGTGGGACTAAATTTACTTCCCTCAAGTTGGAAACTGCTTTTATTAATGCAGGCTAAGATAGCATTCACTTTCTTTGCTGCAGTTCCACACTGCTGGATCATGTTCAATTTATGATCAACAATAATCCCAAGAGCCTTTTCTCATGCAGTCCTGTTGACCCAAGGAGCCATTCATACTACCTTTTAACCCGGTTTTGAAATTGATTCTTCCACGTGAAGTTCATATTGGGCCCGATTCTGTCACAATCCATGTCGAGGCTTGCACTTGGAGAAAGTGATGGAGGAGGAGGAGGAGGAGGAGGAGGAGGAGGAGGAGGAGGAGGAGGAAGGAGCCAGGGCAGCTCAGAGGAGGGGAGGGTTGGAAGGAAGGAGGAGGAGGAGGATTGCCAAGGGAAATTGGGCTGTGGGGCCAAGCCAGAGGAGGGATGTAGGGAAATCAAGCTGCAGCAGAAGCAGCCTCTTTTATTTTTGATTTATGTGCATGATTTTTGGGTGACATGTCTGTGTGCTTGCTTGTGCTACTTTCATTTCCTCTTGCTCCTGAATTATTATTATTATTATTAGTGTTATATGAGGACGCTACAGTCAGAATGCCTGCGCTGCATTTCCCTTTTATTCCCAATTGATTCCATGGGTCAGTTGGAACTGACAGGTCACTCTCTGTCAGCCTCAGTGGAAGGCAATGGCAAAGCTCCTCTGAAGAGAATGTAAGCAGGAGGAAAAGGGTCAGTTCAGGTCAGAGGCAGGGCACGAACGGAGCTCCCATCAGGCACCTCCCCTCCCTTTTTAATTTCTTAAAATTATTTTTTGACAAAATATGCGCATGTTTTTTTCTTAAGGCAGATATATACATGGATAGAACGTGGCTAGCTGCTTGTTCCCTTTCACTTTCAGTTGCTTGCTTCCAGCAAAGGGGAAATGTTGCAAAGGGCAAGACTTGCAAATGAATGCTACAATTCGAATGTTACATTTGTTGTTCTTGTCAATTTGGCAAATTGGCAAAATGATACATGCTTTTGCTACTGTCTCTAAGGGGTAGCCCTGAACTGCTTTTAAAAGCAAAAAACAATGCATGGCAATCGCATCCTTTTCTGGCATTTCTGAGGTGAGGAATTATTATTATTATTATTATTATTATTATTATTATTACATGTGCAAGAGGCATTCTGGGGTGGCAAGGAGTGGGGGATACAGGATGCATTAGCTTGCATTTTGGGGTTGAAAATGGGGCCAAGGGCAGATCATAATCTGCACTGAACCAAATGCCCACAACACACACACAGACACATAAAAGAGGTTTTTAAATTTAATTTGACAAAATGTGCACATTTTGTGCCTGGCTCTTTAAAAAAAAAAAAGGAGGGGAGGAAGCACACTTCCGATGCCCCAATGAGTGCTGCAAACGTCACCTATGACAAACGCTTGATTGATAGCAGGCGCCTTCATGTGAAACCCAATTTCTTGTAGAAGGCATTCGGGTTAAAATGCCCCTGAACTGTAGTGGGCACTTGCTAACGGAGAGATTCGGGAGGGGGGCCTCTGAATCTGCCCAGTTCCTTTAGGAGCAAACCCGCGAGTGGGAATGGGGCCCAAGTATTCCCCCATCTTGCGCATCTGGTTTTTGACATTTAAAAGTAGAATTGTGTATTTGTCACTGTTGAAACATGTGTCTGGAAAAGTTGGAGCAGATAGTCTGAAGAGTGCAGAATAAAATGGGACTGTTCCTTCCCTTGACTATGCTTCTATTAATATAGGTTAAGGGCCTGGACAGACAGACCAAAATAAAGCTGCTTTGGGTCATGTTGGATGTATGCTGTTTAAATGACACACACATCTTAAGAGGCCAGAAGCCGCACAAAAGCCATGCTCCAGTCCTAAGGACTGGAGTGCAGCTTTGACACAACTTCTGGCCTCTTAAAATGTGTGTGTCATTTAAACAGCATACATCCAACGTGACCCAAAGCAGCTTTATTTTGGCCTGTCTGTTTGGGCCCTAAGATAGCATTTGCCTTCTTTTCTACAGCCTCATACTTCTGGGTCATATTACATTTATGATCACCAATAATCGCAAAGTCCCTTTTCACATGTAGTAGTGCTGCAACAAGTATCCCCCATCCTGTACCTGTACATTCAGTTTTTGCCTAAATGTAGCATTTTGCATTTGTCTCTGTTGAATTTCATTTCATTAATTTCTGCCCATTTTTCTAGTTTATCTAGGCCCTTTTGTATTCTGTTCCTATATTCCAATGTGTTAGCTACCACTCTCAGTTTTGTATAATCCACACATTAGATAAAGATTCCCTCCACCCTGTCATTTGACTAATCATTGATAAAAAATATTGAAGAGCAATGGCCCCAGGACAGATCTCTGAGGCACTCCGCTTGAGACCTCCTCCCAGTTTGAAGTTATTCCACTGATAACAACTTTTTGAGCAGAGCTTTCCAACCTATTCTCCAAGATTTCTCAAAATCAATGACAAGTGGTTCAAAGAATATGTCAGCAAGTGCCATCAGTATTCTGGGATGCAGGTCACCTGGTCCTGCAGATCTGAACTCACTAAGCTTAATTCTGTGATTACTGGCTATCTCTTTTTCATTCCTGATTTGCAACCCAGAATCCTTTCCAATGTGTCTGCTTATGCATGGGAACACAGGACTCTTTAAGAGGAAAAACTTAAGCAGAATCAGTGTTGAGGCATCAGGGATGTAGCCAAGGGGGGGGGGGGGTTCTTGGGGTCCGGACCCCCCCCCCCTTCCATTAGATAAAATTAATGGTGTGTGCTGCTACGCTGCCACACCCAAGCCCCATTATAATGGTGGCACTTAGTCTGGACCCCCCCCCCCCTTTCCCAAAATCCTGGCTACGTCCCTGGAGGCATATGAGATATGTCCAACAACTCACATCTTAAACAAATTTATTTTATTTATTTTATTTAATGTATTTATCAGCCCACTCTTCAACCACAAAGGCTCTCAGAGCACCTTACAGATAGTTAATTGGACATTTCTCTGCCCCTAGGCTTACAATCCAAAAAGCGATAATACAAAATGAGAAGGGAATGGCAGTCAGGAAGGGGAATAAGTCCATCTGTTCTTCTCTTGCTCCAAGGCCTGGACCATGGCAGATGACATGAATTGCTCGTCTTCTTACTTTAGGCTAGGCCTAATGGAGCTAGCTGGCCTTTCTCTCCTTCTGAGGCCGGATGATGTCAGATAACAAGAAAGAGGGCTCTTCTTACTTTAGGCTAGGCCTAATGGAGCTAGCTGGCCTTTCTCTCCTTCTGAGGCCGGATGATGTCAGATAACAAGAAAGAGGGCTCTTCTTACTTTAGGCTAGGCCTAATGGAGCTAGCTGGCCTTTCTCTCCTTCTGAGGCCGGATGATGTCAGATAACAAGAAAGAGGGCTCTTCTTACTTTAGGCTAGGCCTAATGGAGCTAGCTGGCCTTTCTCTCCTTCTGAGGCCGGATGATGTCAGATAACAAGAAAGAGGGCTCTTCTTACTTTAGGCTAGGCCTAATGGAGCTAGCTGGCCTTTCTCTCCTTCTGAGGCCGGATGATGTCAGATAACAAGAAAGAGGGCTCTTCTTACTTTAGGCTAGGCCTAATGGAGCTAGCTGGCCTTTCTCTCCTTCTGAGGCCGGATGATGTCAGATAACAAGAAAGAGGGATCTTCTTACTTTAGGCTAGGCCTAATGGAGCTAGCTGGCCTTTCTCTCCTTCTGAGGCCGGATGATGTCAGATAACAAGAAAGAGGGCTCTTCTTACTTTAGGCTAGGCCTAATGGAGCTAGCTGGCCTTTCTCTCCTTCTGAGGCCGGATGATGTCAGATAACAAGAAAGAGGGCTCTTCTTACTTTAGGCCAGGCCTGATGGAGGTGGCTGGCCTTTCTCTCCCTCTTTGGCTGGATGATGTCAGATGATATGGAGGGAGGGCTCTTCTTCTTACTTTAAACCAGGCCTGATGGAGCTGGAAGGCTTGTCTTCTTACTTTAGGCCAGGCCTGATGGAGCTGGCAGGTCTTTCGCTCCACCTGAGGCTGGTTGATGTCAGATGACATGGAGCGAGGACTCATCTTAACAAACAAAATGAATTTGAAGAGAAAATATTAACAGGCCTAAATTGAATAGTTAGTCCTATCTACAGTAACCTGCTATATTAATGGGACCTTAACCTAAGCCAACACTTGTGTAAAATCCAGTGATTCTGTGGTTTTAGTCTAGGTGAGACTAGCAATTGGATTTAGGTAAAAATTGATTGGCGGTGCAAACTTGAATTAGTTTATTTTAAAAATCAGAGTCAAATATGTCAGAAACTAACTGGATATAATAAACTCTTACTTTTTAGTATTAATTTTATAGTAATGGTTTCAGATTATTAGCTCTAAAAATAGAGTGGGCCCTTGGTATACACTGAGGTTTGGTTCCAGGACACACACACATCCCACACTGATATCAAAATCCATGGATGCTCAAATCCCATTATATACAATGGCATAGTGAAACAATGTCCCTTACATAAAATAACAAAATGAAGGTTTGCTATTTGGAATTTATATCTTTTTGGAATATTTTTAAACCATGGATATTTGAATCCATGGATTAAAAAAAAATCCATGGATATGGAGGGCTGACTGTATAGGTCTTGTTCATTTTACAATGGCATGAACATATTCATATAATAATGGCAAATATTGAGAAAATGGGACTTAAAATGAATTATTTTCCCCCCTAATAAGCTTCACAGAATCTTGATTCTGGAAGCAAAGGGGAGTTTTTAAACTATCTTTCTATAGAATTTGCAGGCCTTCCTTGCTCCATGGAAGCATGCTTGAGTTGAAGAGAAAGTACATAGTGAGGCAATTAAAGTGGTTCATAGAATAGACTAGAAGCTGGAAGGTTTGTCTCTTAGACTGAGGGACTGCATGTCCTTGTCACTTGTCAGATAATCTGGATTGTGTCTGGAAGAATGGTAAAGTCTGGCCATTCAACACCATTACGTTACATTATGTTATATTACATTACGTTACATTATATACAAGGTATCTTATATTTAGTACATTGCATCATATGGCCATCAAGATGTTACATGTAGGAACATGACACTTCTAAAATGTTTAACATAGCCTTTTATCCCTCAGCATCATCATAACAGCATTCATTACTAATGGGCATCCATTACCATTACAGGTAATATGATGCACATCTTTTATTTGTCTTATTGCAATTAGCAGCTGACATTTTTTGCCAGAATTAAGCCAGTTTCTTAATTATTCAAAATGATACAGACACACTCTCTCAAAGTTTTAATTGTTCATTTTAATTCTTATGCTCTATATCTTATAATTTATAGATGATGCTACATTATTTCTGTCCTTTATAAGTATATGATCAGGCCAAAAAGTTGGCAACTGAATACCAAACTGTACCAAAATAATCTCAAAGGTCATCTGTTCCAGGCCACTGCCATGCAGGAATACACTGCTAAAGTTCCTCATCCAACCCTGTTTAAAAATCTCCAAAGAAGGCAGACCAGCACTCTCCCAGGCAGTCTGTTCCACTGTTGAAGGATAAATGTCAGGCAGTTTTTTGCAATGTTTATGTGAAATCTTTTTGTCTTATTATTTGAATCCATTGACCTTATCTCTCCGCCTCTACTGCCAAGATCCTGATCCATGCCCTAGTGATCTCCCGACTTGATTACTGTAACGTCCTCCTGGCTGGGCTTCCTCTTTCTCACCTCCGTCCTTTAATCTCTGTTAAGCATTCAGCTGCACGCATTATCACTTCCACCCACCGCTCTGACCACATCTCTCCTGTGTTGGCATCCCTTCACTGGCTTCCCCTCCCTTTCTGCATTCAGTATAAGCTCCTGCTGTCGACGTTTAAAGCCCTCCATGGACTGGCCCCTCCTTACTTATCAGACCTTCTTTCTCCTCACCTTCCCACCAGGGCCCTCCGTTCTGGTAGTCAAGGTCTGCTGTCTCAGCCCAGGATTTCCTCTGCCCCATCCCGGATTCGCCCCTTTTCACTCGCTGCCCCTCACTCCTGGAACCTTCTTCCCCCACAAGCAAGAGCCATCACTTCTTTAACCAGCTTCAAAACGGAGTTGAAAACCATCCTGTTCAGAGAAGCCTTCCCAGGCATTGCATAATTGTCGCTTACTATCTGATGTTCTTTTAGTGCCTGTTTATCGAACCATTTCCTGTATTGCTATGTATTGTATATGTATTATCCTACTTGAGAGTATGTATTTTCCCTGGATGAAGATTAACCTTCCATTATGAAGCCAAGCCCTCCCTCCAGTCCATCTGCCTTGGTCCAGGCCTTGGAGGTAGAGAGGAATTGCTGGACCTCTTACCCTTTCCCTCCACCACTCTCTTCTCCTTCTGTGTCATGTCTTTTTAGATTGTAAGCCCAAGGGCAGGGAACCATCTAACTAAAAAGATTGCATGTACAGCGCTGTGTAAATTTACAGCGCTTCATAAATAAAGGTTAATAATAATAATAATAATTGGTTTATGTGCTAGTCTGAGGAGCAGTGCAATACAATGTACTCCATTTTCGGCATTACATTGCTTCAAACATTTAAAGATGGCCATATTACTTCTCAGTCTTATCTTTTCCTGATTAAACACACCCTCTCATTAAGCCTTTATTCACAGGTCTTGGTTTCAGACCTATTAACATCTTGGTCACCCTTCTCAGGACACATTCCAGCTTGTGAATAAGACGTCACCAGGACTTGATGGCCTGGCAGGACAATTCTATCAGGATTTTAAATAAATTCTGCCTTGTAAAATCCTCATGAATGAAAATGGGAGAGGCGGGAGGCAGCATCATGCGATCAGTATCACCAAAGCCACTTCCCAGTGAAACTGTGGTTTAAAAGCCGCATGCAGTAATCTCTAAAGAGTTAGAATGGAGATGGATCTGTCATCAGCCTCTGGATCAGTGGTTCCCAACCTGTGGGTCGGGACCCCTTTGGGGGTTGAATGCCCCTTTCATGGAGGTCACCTAAGACCATTGGAAAACACCTATTTAATTACAGTTATGAAGTAGCAATGAAAACAATTTCATGGGTTTGGGTCACCACAACATGAGGAACTGTATTAAAGGGTTGGGAACCACTGCTCTGGATGAAGGTGATATGGAGCTGTACCTGGTTGTTTTCCTTCTCCCTCAAAGGATAAAGCAGTGCCAGTTGGAATGAAGTAGGGAGGGACTGCCATCAGCCACCAGGAGACTGGCATATTCATAATATGAAAAACATAACATGAAAGCTATGGCCTTCCATAGCCTTCATGCTGTGTTTTTCATGTTATGAATATGCCAGTCTCCTGGTGGCTGATGGCAGTCCCTCCCTACTTCATTCCAACTAATACATTTATAGTAGTCTCCCTTTAGTAAACAACAACAACATTTATTTATATTACCCTTTCCAACAAAGGGTAATATCAGACATATATAACCAAAAACAGACAATAAAACACAACACTATAAAATATTGATACTATAAAATACCGAAGTACTGACATTTTTGGAAAATAAATTGTGAAGATTCTTGAAGATGTCTTATGTTGATAGATATGATGTCCTACTTATATGAGTTTTGCTTCTGTTATATTACTGTTCCATAAAGAAAAGAACAGGAGAGACAGCTAAATTAAAACTGCAAATATTTCATAATTCAAAATGTGGATTTTTCTGACAAAATTTGATGACCAAATTCAATATTCAATTTTAGAAATCAAATTTTGACTTCAAAACAACACTTTCACCCTGTAAACTTACCAAAACACAACTAAGATATACTGTTGTAAGGTTATGTGAAATACTGACTGCTGCCACAGGTCACTTGCCAAATAGTGATAAATACTGAATGCTACGTGTCACATGTTATAAAATTTTGACTAACTGCAAAATCTGGATGTCAAATGCTGATTCTGTTGACCAAATCATAACCAGATGTTCATTTTCTCTTCATACATCCAGTGAATATTTAGCATCAAAATGCATACAAGAAATTTTGGAGGGCAGAGAGAAGGATCTTTTCATTACAGTCGGCTTAACTGTTCTTAATATTAATATTAAGAAGAGTCCTCCCTCCATGCCATCTGTCATCATCCAGCCTGGGAGGGAGTGAAAAGGCAGGGTCAGCTCCATCAGGCCTGGCCTCAATTAAGAAGCAGAGCCCTCTCTCTAGTCCATCTGCCTTGGTCTAGGCCTCAGAGGGAGAAGAAATGCTGGACCTGATCCCCTTTCCCACCACCATTCCCTTCTCCTTTTGTGTCGTGTCTTTTTAGATTGTAAGCCTGAGGGCAGGGAACCGTCTAATTAAAAAGATTATATGTACAGCACTCTGTAAATTTACAGTGCTATAAAAATAAAGCATACTACTACTACTACTACTACCACTACTACTACTAATAATAATAATATTGTTATTAACCCCATATTGCAGAGAGAAGGGGCCAAACCAAGAGAGACAGTCGTTCAGTCTGTCTTATCAAAATACACCCAAGGCAAATTTCAAACCACAGATGACTTAGGGGCTCTACAGACTGCCCCTAAGGGGTGGAGAGAGGCCACCCCTTTCCTGGCCGGATTGGGGTTGCGGCAACCTCACACTGTGGTCACGATCAGGCCTTTGGAGGGTGCAAAAAGGGTGCCATAGACTTGGCAGCACAGCTGTATGGTATCCGTTCAGCGGTGCACCATCTGGATGCAGTGCCAGAGATGCACATGATGCTGCATGCTGTCTGGGATGGCATGCAATATCATGATGCCTTGAGGACAGAGTCAGGACATTCATTGTCAGGACGCTGCACCCTGATTTTGAAAAGGGGTTTTTCTCAGGTCTGCTGGCTTTTCAGGCCAGTCTGTATAGGGCCTTAGTTCATAGGTTCCTTAGCCATTATAGTACACCAGCTGAAGCTTCTCAAGCTGGTCACTGTGACTGGCATTTTATTGTTTGTGTGTAGGGGGGGACCTATCAGAAAGCTTATGGTGGCTTTCTGTCCTTAGGAACATCTCTGTAAAAGAGTGGCTGTCCACCAGCTTCTTACCATAGGAGTTTCTGTGGCCATGACTAGGTAAGTAAGAAGAGAAACTGAAGCCTAGCATCTGGTTCTGACACTGACAGATTCACACGCTGCTTCAAGTGAAAATGCTCAAATGTTACAAAGATAAACCATATGGAAATCTCTAACATTTGGGACCATTAATGGGGATTTTTAGGCAACTGTGATTGATGGAGCAGCTCTTACAAGTCTAACATCAATGAAAATGCAACTTGATCTTTTGAACTTAGAGATTTTCCTTGTTTTTTCTTTCCCCTCCTCCTTTTTAAAAGTCCCATAAAACCATTCTTGTTCAGACAAAAGCTGCCTGGAATGCATGAACTTGTCATACATATTTTAGTCAGTCTTTCATTCCCTGGCTTCTTCCAAGGCAGACAAGCACGCTGCTTTTAAAGTTTCTCTGCCTATAATTACCATTAGAGCATTAGCACCTGTAGTTTCTTATGGTATAAAAATGACCTAAACCCCCAGAATTTAACCCTCGGAGAGTGAGTTCATATAGGCTACAATTCCAATTTGGCACACAGAGACAGCTTATACCTCAGTTGCATCTCATAGGAGTTTATCAAACAGGAGGAATTTCTCTTAAATTCGAATGAAAAGAAAGTGGGGCCAGAAGGCATTCACTTAAAGTCGCTAGTTTAGTGCAATTACGTGAATGAGCATTGCATTCGAACTGGCTTCCCATTGCCCGAAAACAGCATGCCATTGCTCGAATTTGCGTGTGGCAGTCTGTCACACAATAACGTGAAACCACATGATTGCGTTCGGACTGACTTCCCATTGCCCGGATTTGTGTGTAGTAGGTTATCATGCAATAACTTTAAACCCCATGATTGCGTTCAGCTTGCCATTGGATTATACTTCCAATTTCCCTTGTCTGGTAAACTCCATAGAAGGATCCCTTGTTCGAGTATTTCCATGTCAGAAGATGTTCCAGCTGTTACTAGAGGTGGTAGCATCACTAAACTGCACTGTGAAAGGGTTGGAAAAACTTTTTTAAAAGCTGGGGATCATGTAGACTGGCACATATCCTGTGCTTGCTTGGACTAAGTAAGAAGCAATTACAGTCGTCCCATCTTATACACAGATTTCTTATACATGGATTCAAGCATCCACAGTTTGAAAATGTTCAAAATAAGTATAAATTTCAAATATCAAGCCTTGGTTTTCCATTTTTTATAAGGGACACCATTTTGCTATGTCATTATATTTAATGGGACTTGAGCATCCACGGATTTTGTTATCCACGGGGGTCTTGGAACCAAACCTCACCGTATAACAAGGGTCCACTGTACTAATGTTACACAAATTCACTGAAATTCACTGCACAATATGAACCATAAATGGAAAAGGTGTTCTCCGGTGACAACAACATAAGTAATGTGATAATGAAGATAATGATGGCGATGATGACCAGTAGAAGCAGCAACTGAAGATGGAAAATAACTGGATGGGTCAGTGGGTTGCTGACGCTGGAGGAGGCAGGGGGATCACTAAGTGGCAGAGCACATGTTCCCAGGTTCATGCTATCCTTACAGCAGACCTGAGAAAAACCCCTTTTCAAAATCATGGCGAGCAACTGCCTTTGGAAGAATACAGTATTGGACAGGATGGCCCAATCGCCTGAGGTGCGTTGTAAAAGTTCATCTAATCTTAAAGAGTCTCACTTGATATATGATTAAGTTTTCATATTATTTTGCAAGAACAAAAATGTTTTTATTTCCCAATGTTTTCCTTTAAATTATTTTATGCGCTTTCATTTGTTCCATCTATCCAAGTCTTCTTTTATCTCTTTCTATTTAGATTTGTAATTATTCTCAAATAATTCCATGTTTCTTTTAGTCAACCAAATTCCTAAAATTTTAACAAAGAACATGGGGGTAAAAAGAGGAATAGTTTTTGGAAGAGGTAACAAATTGTTTGGTAAAAAACAATTTGTTATCTCTTCCAAATACGATTCCTCTTCCCCCCCCCCCCCCCAAGTTCTTTGTTAGTATAACTGTCTTCTTCCTATTAATTTTATATCCTGTTACTTTGCCAGATTCTTCCAAAGTTTGAAATAAATTTTTAATCTGTCGCTCAGGATCCTCCAAAATGACCACAAGGTCATCAGCAAAAGCTTGCAATTTATATTCATGTTTCTTAATCTTTGTGCCTTGAATATTCTCATTCTTTCGTAATTCATTCAGGAGGACTTCTAATACTATTATAAATAAAAATGGGGAAAGGGAACAGCTTTGTTTTGTTTCAAAGTATCCCAATTATAAATAATGTGAAACTGGAACGAAGATCTAAGAAATTTTATATGGTCTGGGAAGAGATCACAGATGAGGTGGAAAACAATGACCAAAAAGAAAAAGACAGGGGGAAGAAGAGTTCCAGACTTAGAACTTTATTAACAAGCACTTTTTTCCAACTCTATCATTCCATCTTTAATTTCATAATTTTTTATTTCTATTTTTATTTTTCCTCTAAGCTGTCTATAGAGGAACCAGTGGCATGTAATTCCCTTTTCCTTTAACTCTTCTTGTGATTTAATTCTATATGAATTCTCTTTAAATATTGCCATATCTTCATGTTTAATCCATTTATCTTTCATTGTGTTTTCCTTTTTATAAAAGGCTTCATGAGCAGAAATCCATAACAGAGTTTATGGTGAACATCTCGTCCTATATATTTTCCAAACTTTTAACAATATTCTCCTTATATAATGATTATTGAAATCTTTATTTATCTTATCCTTGTTAAAACAGAGATATCCATGCCACCCAAATCTTATTTCATCTCCTTCAAATTGTAATAGACTATTATTTTCTTATGTCATCCAATCTTCTAACCATCCCAAACAACAGGCTGTGCAATATAATTTCAGATTTGGAAGCCCCACCAAATTAGGATTGTGATTTCTCTTTGCCATTTGTGAAAAACTGTTTCATTATGTATTATTGGAATTATTTGGAACAGGAAAAGAAGCCTAGATAGGATATTCATTTTTACACTAGCTGTTCTTCCTAATATTGATAATTTTAGATGTTTCCATCTCATCAAATCCTTTTTAATTTCATCCCAAATCTTTTCATAATTGTTTTGAACAGTTCTGAGTTATATTTTGTTATAAAATCCCGTTATTTCACTTAATTCTTTTTCTTCACTTTTAGTCATATTTTTAGTTATCATTGTTGTCTTAGCTTTATTTACTTTAAGTCCTGATATTTTTTCAAATTCTTTTAAAAGTACTGTTAATTTTGAAATATATCTAGTGGGTCTTGTAATGATATTGCCAAATTGTCCACAAATGCTCTGATTTTATGTTCATTTTCTTTAATCCTTATTCCGTTTATATCTGCATCATCTCTCAACTTCTTTATAAAAATGTCAGTGACACACAAGACAAAAGTGGAGATAGAGGACATCCTGGTTGGTAAATATTTAATGTATTTGATTTTGCTCCATTTATTGTGATCCTTTTATTTTGATTATTATATATTTTCTTGATCCAAGACAAAAATATCTTTTCGACATTCCTTTTTTCCATTGTTCCAAACATAACTTTCCAATTTATGCTATCAAAAGCTTTTTCAATATCTAAAAAAATTAGTGCCATTTTTTAATCTGGATGTCTATGAAAGAAATTTTCTATAAGATGTTCTGTTGGTGGTACATGACACCAAAAAAAATAAATTCTGAAATTTATAAAAAAAAAATCAGATAATAAATATTGGAAATGTGGGGAAGTTGTGGGGACCTTTTTCTACTGCTGGTGAACCTGTGAAGAGACTACTAAATATTGGGAAATGATTAATCAAGCAATAAGTGAGATCTTGGGGAGGGCTGTTCAGATGTCACCAGAAAGCTACTTACAGTCTGTCCTCGCCTTACGCGGGGGATCTGTTCCGGATCCCTCCGCGTAAGGTGAATTCCGCCTATGCTCGAGCCCCATTGGAAACAATGGGGCTCGTGTGCGGCGGCGCGGCGGCGCTGGCGCGGCGGGGCGCAACACGCGCACGCGCCCATTCAATTGAATGGGACGCGCCGCCCCTTCCGCCCCGTGCGCGCCCCGCGGCTTGAGCGCGTATGCTCAAGGCCGCGTATGGTGCGCCCAGGTATGGCGCGGACGCACTGTATTAGGAATTTTTGAAGAGGAATATCAACATTTATTCCTTTTGAGTCACACTGTGTAACACATAGAGTGGCTCTTTTTGCCGTGGCTGCAAAAAAAGATTAGAAAGAGAGAGTTAAATAAAATTGCCATAAATTGCCAGGGAGATGCCAAGTATTAATTAGATTTCATGATTATATTATATATGTTTAATAATATCCAGGAAAGATGTCTCCTCTTCATTTTGTCCTTTTTAACAGTTAACTATTTTTAACTGCACATTAAATGTTCGGGCATTTTTTGTCCTTTGTATTGAGCCTTTTGTTTTAAATGTTAAATGTTTTATGCTTTTTGATAAGCTCATTTTGTCATGGCCTTTGGCTAGCAGAATAAACGTTAACTTGACTTGATAAATAAGAAAATATGTTTGGCAAAATCCTGTTCTATTCGGTAACTTTAGCAAGGATTGTATTTGCTCAAAAATGGAAAGCTAAGACTATTCCAAGCAAAGGCTTGATCTTTAAATTATATGAAATATTAGAATTAGAAAAGCTAACTCAGAGACTGAAAAATGAATTCTCTAATAATAATAATAATTTGTTTTATTTATATACCGCTATTCCAAAGATCATAGCGGTGAACAGCAAGTAAGCTAATTAGCAAGTAAGCTAATTTGCCCCCAGCAGTCTGGGTACTCATTTTAGCGACCTTGGAAGGATACAAGCCTGAGTCGAGCTTGGGCCCTTTTGCTGGTCTTGAACTCGCAACCTTGTGGTTTTGAGTGAATGGCTGCAGTACAGGCATTTAACCACTGCGCCACCAGGGCTCCTAAAATACATATTGATTGGAAATCAATAATAAATCTCTTTGAAAAAAAGTAGAGTCCATAAACAACAATCTTTCTCTCTCTCTGGCTTTGCTTCACGAACGAAGATTCAGGAAGGACTCATCCCGTGCTTTGTACAAGCGTGTTGGTGACTAAAATGGCCAATCCGGGACAAACAGGTCCAGTTGCAGAAAGCACAGCGGAAAGTCTCCTTGGGTGATGTTTCCGGGTTGTGGTTCTTTCTGCGAGTCCATAAACAACAATAGGTTTATTAGATTAGTTAGATTAGGCTAGATTAGTTGTTGTTGTTTTTAAATTACTTAGAGGAGAAGTGAATTGGAAATAATGGGGCGCATGCATGTGGCGTGCATTGTTCTTCTCCCCAAGCAGCTTCTGCATAAGCTGGAAGCCGTGTAAAATGCGTGTGCGCACTGTACTGTGTGACCCTGGATAGGGAGGAGTGATTCCCATGTTAATCAGTGTATTGTTCTGTTTTGATGGCAGGGCCTCAGGAAGGGAGGATATGCATGTATATTAGATCTATAAACACTTTCATTAAAAAAAAACCCATTTTATTTGGTGCTAAAATAATGCAGATTTGATACCATTTGGACCTCCAAAAGCTCATCCTACACTATGCTTTCTGCCTGCTACAGCATAGAAAACTGTAATATACTAAGTCAGGCCAATCATCTAAATCAATAATAAAAATCCACACTAACTAGCAATGGCTCTAAGATTTAGGGCATCCCAGCCCTACTTGACAATGCTGGGGACTGAACCTCACACTTTTGGCAATCAAACTATGCCCATTACATTTGAGATACCATCCTTTCACATGTCATAAATAAAAACTAGAAACGTGTGTTCCTTACTTCAGAACAATTGTGTTAACTTTAAGGGATTTTATGTAAATATAACTAGATTAACTGATTGATTAAAATCATTTGATTACACAACGTATTTGATCAAATGGTAACTCTGCCTCTTTTGCATAGGTTTGGGAACTTACTGGAATACACTGCAGAGCATCCATACATTTGGAATTTAATATCTGAGTAATATACTAAGTCAGGCCAATCGTCTAAATCAATAGTAAAAATCCACACTAACTAGCAATGGCTCTAAGATTTAGGGCATCCCAGCCCTACTTGACAATGCTGTTTCTAAGCGTCCCCAGAAATGGCGCCCTCTGGAACGGAACAGGGATGCAACTGGAATGCCCGGTGGCAAAGGTGGCATTCCAGTGTGCGATAAAATAGGGTTCTTGGCCCCATCCCGTTCTGTGCACGCCCGTGCGCGTTCACATTTAGAACGCACTGGGCCCGTTTTAGGGGCCATGCAATAAACTCTTCAATCCCAATACTCATTCATGTGGTTATTTACTAACCTTGCCTTAAGGCAACATCGGGCCTTATCACACATGAAACTGGAACTCCAATCTGGAGCCTTTCCGCAGCCCTTCCAAAGCCAGGGGGAAGCAGGGTCACTTCAAATCCAAGGCAATTCATATGATGTATTATCACACATGAAGAACGAAATTGTGGTGATTCCTGATTCAATTACCACACCGGTACGTACCATGCAGATTCAATTATTCGAATTGGCACCCTTGTGCATGCTGAGTGGGGGTTTGAATGCACTGAGACCTTTTACGCTTCCAGGGTGAAGAAGGGGGGCACTCTCACACAGAGACTGCTATCTAGGTCTGCCCCTGGGCTTTTGACTTCACCAGACATGTCTGAGGAAGTAAGCGCAAGTCTAGGAAAGCTCTTGCTACCATCTTTTGGTTAGTCTCAAAGGTGCTGCAAAACCCCTTGGTATATTGTTCTAATGGGCCAACCTTTTACATATTGCTTAGGCTAACACAGAAGTTTGTGTGTTTGTTTAAAGGATTTATAGCCTACTTTTCTCCGACAATGGGATTCAGGGCAGGTATATTCTCCTCCCTTCAAGCCTTGCTCAAGTAAATATGGGAAATATTTGGGGATATGTTTGAAAGGCAAGCCCTCTGCTACCATTTTCAAACACACACAGCAAATGAGCTAGTGTCACCATCAGCCCTCTCTTGCCAGCTGCCTTTCCCAGCTGAGAAGTATGTATTCAATTAGAGGACTTTAATTAAAATTCTTTTCCTGGAGCATCCTGTTTCCAGTCCCTGCTGTAAATTCAAGATGACATTCTCAGGTTCAACAGGTGGATGAGATTATTCTGAAAACCACCAGATGAGAGGAAATGGAAGCAGAGCCGGAGGTACAGCAACAGGAAAGTGGATACAGGATGAGAGGCAACAGGGTTGCTGTGAGCAAGGGATGCTCTTCATGCTTTCTTAATAGCCATCCCAGTTATGAACTTTTCCCAGTTCTCCTTTCAGAACAGATAAAACTGAGAATCCTGATAAATGATTGTTTTGTTTCAAAGAATGTTCTAAAAATAAGGAGATCCCTGCTGGACTGAATCAAGAATCCATCTAACCCAGCAACCCATATTCTACAAGGCTAACTAGATTATTTTTAAAGGGTCCAAACCCAACATAATGTCTCTCTGAGAAACTGACACTCCAGAATAGACTGCGTATGTTTGAGCGTAGCTTGGTTTTTAGAAACTGCTAGAACTAGTTTATTGATCAACAACAGCTGCCTGGAATTTTGGATTCTCTTGGAAATATGACTGTTGTGGTATGCACCAGCACTTCAAAATTTATCACTACCATGGAATCACAGAATTGGAAGAGACCACGAGGGCCATCAAGTCCTGCCATGCACGAACTCTCAATCAAAGCATACCCGACAGAGGGCCATCCAGCCTCTGTTTAAAGACCTCCAAAGGAGGAGACTCCACCACTCTCTGAGGGAGTGTGTTCCACAGTCAAACAACCCTTACTGTCAGGAAATTCCTCCTAATGTTGAGGTGGAATCTCTTTTCCTGCAGCTTGCATCCATTGTTCCAGGTCCTGTTCTCTGGAGCAGCAGAAAACAAGCTTGCTCCCTCCTCAATATGACATCCCTTTAAATATTTAAACAAGGCTATCATATCACCTCTTAACTAAACATCCAGGCTAAACATTCCTAGCTCCTTAAGTTGTTCCTCATAGGGCATGGTTTCCAGGACCTTCACCATTTTAGTCGCCCTCCTCTGGTCATGCTCCAATTTGTCAACATCCTTTTTGAATTGTGTTGCCCTGAACTGGACACAGTATTCTAGGTGAGGTCTGGCCAAGGCAGAATAGAGTGGCACTATTACTTCCCTTGGGAGGCAGAGTCAGTTCATTCCAGACAAGTCACGTGATGCGGATTCAAGCAAAGTGTGGTGAGTGTACATTGTATTACCACACCAGAGGGTTCAACAATTCGAATCGGCACCCTTGCACATGCTCCTTCCCTGCCCCCACCTTAGCTGTCATCCTTCATCGTGATGCAGGAGCAGTCAGGGGATGATGGGATGGGTGGCAGGGGGTCACTGGGGACTGGATCAGGATGAAGGAGCAGTCAGGGGATGATGGGATAGGTGGCAGGGTGGCAGAGAGGACGAGATGGCATGAAGGAGGAGGAGGATGAAGGAGCAGTATGCAGGGGGCCAAGGGGAGCGACATCGGAGTGATCTTCCACACCAGACCAATTCAAAATGAAATCAAACTGAGCTTGAAAGCGAATTCTGTGAATTCACTTTTTTTTCAATTTCACCAAAATGATGGGTCACTTTGGAATCACTGCAGAAGCGCCATGGAAGTAGCGCCCATAGAAAGGATTCTCGTCTGATAACACATTCATGTTATGATGTGAATTCGCATCGTTGGACCCGCAGTCACCCCGGATCTGACCTGCAAAATCTCCAAAAAGCTCCGTGTTAATAAACACCTAAGCCTCATGAAGATGAAAATGGCAAACTCCCTCCAAAGAAATTTGCTAAGAAAGCCCCATGATAGATTTGCTTTAGGGCTGCTATAAGTCAGAAAAAACTTGAAGGCACATAACAACAACAAAGGTTGTTAGACTGCACCTTTTCTCAAACCTAGTTATCATAGCCAAGTAAAATGTGTTTTTTTATTGAAGCCTTTTTGGCACTAATGATTTTATCTTTTTTGTACATTATCTTAACCTGTTTTAATGGTTTATATCACGCTAGTCTTTAAAATGAGTTGTTGCTGTTAACTCCCTGCAGTGTCTACTGTTGCAATGAATACTCCCAAGATGATAAGATTCCAAGACAGCAGAGGCAAGATTTATTGGTTCACAAACTCCAACCAAGCATCATGGGTTCCTACTGAGTCACTGATTTGTTTGGAGGCAGGGCTAGCAACCAGTAATTCTGTATAACTACAATCTTTTGAGCTCAGTCTCTGAAGGCCAGAATCATAACAGTAGGAGTTGAAGTAGGAGTTCATCTAATAAGCAAGGCCGATAGGCAGATGGTGTTAGTGTTTCAGTGCCTGCTTGAGATTACTGAATATGGATAGTGAGGGAGCCAATGCAGTCACCTGCAAAAGGCGTGGCATGTTCATCTTCTCGCAGGAGAAAGTGGGTAGTTGCACCTGCAGCAAGTGCAAGTTGCCCTCTGCAAAAAGAAGGTCCAACAACTTAAGGGTCATTTATCCATTCTTCATAATATTGGGGAGCATGAGGTTTTCTTGGACAGAGTGAAGCAGAGTGTCCTAGATGATGAACACAGGGGATATCTCTGAGGAGGAAGTAAGTTTCCACACAAAGGAGGTGGACATTTTGAGGAAGGTGACATGTAGAAAACAGAAGGACTAAGGATCATCCTGTGAGTTTGGCACTACACAGGATGCTCACTCCTTTATCAGAAATGATAAAGAATAGAAAGAAGAGTACCCATATCACTCCTCAGAGAATGTACACAAGCCCTTGGAAGATTCAACACATGGAATGGCTACTGTCAATACTGGAAGAGATATATGGCGGTGGTATGGGACTCCCTGCTGAGGGGAACATAGCAGTGATTTGTGGGCCTGACAAGATATTTTGAGAAGTGTGCTGTCTCTCTGGG
The DNA here is from genome assembly GCA_023333645.1 of Sceloporus occidentalis. Lineage (NCBI taxonomy): Eukaryota > Metazoa > Chordata > Lepidosauria > Squamata > Phrynosomatidae > Sceloporus > Sceloporus occidentalis. The sequence goes on from JALMGF010000001.1 coordinate 218,930,168, forward strand.
GCAAAAATCCACAACATAACAGAGGCTGACAAGACTCATTAATCCCACCGACCATTTCTTCTCCCTTTTGGTCAATGTGGGAAACAATGATACTGTAAAGCACAGCTCTCAGAATATCATAAGGGCTCTGGGTAGGAAGCTGAAAGAGCTGGATGCACAGGTTGTCCTCTCATCTCTTCTCTCAGTGGAAGGGCATGGTCCAGGAAGGGAGAGGAAGGGAGGTGAACAACTGGTTCCACAGATGGTGCCACCAGAAATGGCTGGGCTTATTGGACTAAGGTGTCAGGTTTCTTGACGATGGATGGGTTGCACCTCACAGCAGTTGGCAGAAATGTTTTTGCCAAGAGTCTGAAAAATCTGATCAGAAGGGCTTTAAACTGAATTATGTGGAGGAGAGAGAAAATATTCTTGAGGGCAGGAGTTCATCTAGGGCTGGAGATGTAGCCTAAATTTTATAAAAAAGAAAACAAATACTACAACAACATAACAGAGGGAGGGAAAAAAACTTTAAAATGCAGATGAGAGTTTCTTAAAAATGAAATATTAAAGGCACAATTTCTTTTTTTAATTTCTTTTATTAATTTTAAAAAATCATAAAAGACATAAAAACATAATAAAGGCACAATTTTAAACTGTTCCAGTGAGGAGGAAAAGTGGGAGATGTCTCAAGAAACCAGGATGGATGTCAAAAAAAACTTTCAGTTGAGCTAAGTCTCAAAAGTAATATGTACAAGATATGGAAAAAGTGGGAAATCACCAAAGAAGAAATGAAACAAATAACCAGTAGATTTTTCTTCATGTAGAAGAAAAATCAGAAAAGCTAAAGCACAGAATGAGTGTTTGCTAGAGAGCTTAAAAACAATAAGATGGCTTTATTTTATTTTTGGTTATGTTTATAGCAAAAGGAAAAGCAAGGAAGCGGTACAGCTGCTGCATGGAGAAGATGGTGAAATGCTAACAGGGAATAGAGAAAAGGCAGGATTATTCAATAACTTCTTTGTCTCTATCTTCTCCAAAAAAAGGGAACAGTTCTCAACCTAGGGAAAATGGAGCGTCGGACACAATAGGGAAAATGCAGCACTGAATAGATAAAGAGATAGTATAGAAATACCTGGTTAAACTGATTGAATTCATGTCTCCAGACCCAGATGACGTTCATTCAAGAGTATCAGAACAATTGGTAGAAACAATCTCAGAACCACTGGCAATAATCTTTGAGAATTCCTGTAGAACAGGAGAAGTCCCAGCAGGCTGGAGGAGGACAAATCTTGACCCCATCTTCAAAAAAGGGCAGGGGGAAGAGACCCAAATATTTACTGCCCATTTAGTCTGGCATCAATGCCAAGAAAGATTCTATTACAGATTATTAAACAGTCTGTAAGCACTTACAAGGGATCACTAAAAACATGATCACTAAAGACATGATCACTAAAAGTCAACATGGATTTCTCAAAAACAAGCCCTGCCAGAATAATACAGCCGGCCCTTCTTATACACGGATTTTTTATACACGGATTTAAGCATATACGGTTTGAAAATGTTCCCAAAAAGTATAAATTTACCTTGATTTTCCATTTTTTATAAGGGACACCATTTTGCTATTTCATTATATGTAATGGGACTTGAGCATACACAGATTTTGTTATACACGGGAGATCTTGGAACCAAACCCCAGCGTATAACAAGGGTCCACTGTATTATCTCTTTTTATATATCTAGACAGAGTTACAAGTTTGGTAGATGCAGGGATGTAGCATATCTTGATTTCAGTAAGGCCTTTGACAAGGTTCCCTATGACATTCTGGCAAAAAAGCTAGTAAAATGTGCACTAGACAATGGAGCTGTTAAGTGTATTAGTAATTGGTTGACCAGCCAAACCCAAAGGGTGCTCAGCAATGGCTCCTCTTCATCCTGGAGAGAAGTGACCAGTAGGTGTCACAGAGGTCTGTCCCAGGCCCAGGACAATGGGTGAACAATGACTTGGGTGATGGAACAGAGGGCATGCTTATCAAATTTGAAGATGACACCAAATTAGGAGGAATAGCTAACACCCCAGAGGCCAAGATCAACATTCAAAATGACCTTAATAGATTAGAAAGCCAGGCCAAAACTAACAAAATGAAATTCAACAAGGAGAAATGTAAGGTACTGCACTTAGGCAGGGGAAAAAAATGAAATAGTCAAAGGCTTTCATGGCCGTATCCATAGTTTTTTGTGGGTTTTTTGGGCAATGCAGCCAGGATTTAGAAGAGTTTTTTCCTGACATTTTGCCAGCATCTGTGGCTGGCATCTTCAGAGATGTCCTGGCAAAACGTCAGGAATTAACTCTTCTAGAACATGGCTGCATAGCCCGAAAAACTCACAAAAAACTAAAAATGAAATATATAAATATAGGATGGGGGACACCTGCCTTAACAAGATTACATGTGAAAGGGATATAGGAGTCCTAGTAGACCACAAGTTGAACGTGAGTCAAACAGTGTGATGTGGCAGCTAAAAAGGCCAATGTAATTCTAGGCTGAATCAATAGAAGTATAGTGTCTAGATCAAGGGAAGAATAGTGCCACTCTATTCTGCTTTGGTAAGATCTTACTGTGTCTAGTTCTAGGCACCATAATTCAAGACAGATGTTGACAAGTGGGAGAGGAGAGTGACCAAAATAGTGAAGGGTCTGAAACCACAAAGCCCTATGAGGAATGATTTAGGGAGCTGGGTATGTTTAGCCTGGAGAAGAGAAGGTTAAGAGGTGACATGAGAGCCACGTTTAGATATATAAAGAGATGTCATATTGAAGATGGAGCAAGCTTGTTTTCTGATGCTCTGAAGACTTGGGCCTGGGGCAATGGATTCAAACTACAGTCTGCCCTTCTCTTATGCGGGGGATCCATTCTGGAAACCCCCCCCCCCCACATAAGGGAAAAAACGCGGATGCTCAAGCCCTATTCAAACATATGGGGCTCAAGCCCGCAGTGGCACGGTGGCGGCGTGTGGGCTGCAAGCCACGGGAGCGTGCCCCACATGCCCTGCACACTCCCGCGCAGCTTTGAGCATATGCTCAAAGCCGCATATAGCACGCCCCCATATAACATGGGCGCACTGTACAGGAAAAGAGATTCCACCATAACATTAGGAAGGACTTCCTGATGGTAAGAGAAGTTTGACAGTGGAACACGCTGCCTTGGAGGGTGGTGGAGTCTTCTTTGGTGGCTGTTTTTAAACAGAGGCTGGATGTCCACCTGTCATAAGGAGTATTTTGGTTATGTCTTCCTTCATGACAGAATGGGGGTGGACTGAGTGGCCATGGAGGTCTCTCCCAACACTGTGAGTTTATGAAAACATGTTTTTTGCATACAGAGGACTAAAGGTCAATAAGAAAAGTTCTAGACTAGCCTACTCTCTGATATGCTAGATTTCTATCTGTAGGGAGTTTTTTGTTTTAAAAAAATCACTTCCAATATGAATTAGTCATACAAATCCACCTCAATGTGCAGTCCAAATTGTTCACCCTAGACACAGTTTTTTCCACCTTAGTGGAAATGAGGCTGATTGTTTTGCTTAACTCATCTCATAGCATGGTAACAAGACCAGTGAGTACTGCATACATAGGAGTAAGACAGTGAGTAAATAATTACTGTACACTATGTATGTATGCATCTTAGTTTCATACTTAAAACACTTCAACCAGACTTTTTAGCATTATTTCCATCAGCCCAGAACTCTTTATTTGTACTTAGATTCCATAAAGCATACATTTTGGAAGGATTCTGAACATGTTTAAATTGAGAAACAGTTCAAGCCTTTCTAAAGTGTCCTCAAAGAAGGAGAGATTTTTTAAAATAATAATATCTAAAACCAAGTCATACAATTAGAATTCATATCTTTTTCCTGCGGGAGGGGGATATATATAGGGAGGTGGGCAGTGAAGTTGTGTTGGAAAACTGCTTATTAAAGGTAAAAATGAATGGAATTGCACAACCGGTCCATAATAAACTTAAGTACAATGTTTTGTCTTCTTAGCCTAATCAGGTGTTACAAGAGTTTAACCGGACTTTAAGCTTCCTTGATTCTGAAGCATGTGCCCTCTCAAGTTTGCAAGCCAGTACACTCATTGCTTGCATCCACATTTCTTTTCAGAGCAAAAGGGGTTAGGGTGAGGTGGGATAAAGAGATTTAGGTAAAGGCCCTGGAACAGATGCACCAGCAAGAGATGTGACAAAATGTCATCTGGTATGTGCCTGCGGGCTGGGAATTTGGCCATGAACATAGCAGATGAGTCCCCAGGATGGCATGTTCCTTGGGAGGCCAGGCATGCTTTGGTGACAGCTGTGATTTTTATAGCCCTGTTTCGATGACAGTTTGGGAAGGGTCAGTTCAGCTCTTTTCTGACAGGCATTAGGTTTGTCATCAGATGCTAAAATCCTGCTGATTTATGGCAACAGACACTTTTGTTTTATCATGCTAACTCCTAGGTATTGCTCCCATGGTTTCCAAGCAGCAGAAAAAATGCTGATACAGCAGACTACCAGGGAAAGGAAGAATTCAGAAAAAGTGATGACTATGAAACCAAAGGCATTTCATCCGTTCTAGCACCCATGTTCAGCATGTTCAGTGGCTCCATCATTACTCCCTCCACTTCTAGGCTTTTATTTTTGAGCAAGAAAGATGGGGTATAGTCCTTTCAAAGTCAGAAGCCAATTTAAAAGCTTATTCCAAGATATATAATACACTGGCCCCTTGTTATCCACTGGGGTTTGGTTCCAGGACGCTCCCTGGATACCAAAATCCATGGATCTCTAGTTCCATTAAATACAATGGCATCGTGAAATGGTGTCCCTTATAGAAAATGGCAAAACCAAGGTCTATTTTTTAGAATTTAGATGTGTTTGAATATTTTCAAGCTGAGGATGCTTGAATCTGTGGGTAAAAAAATCTATGGATACAGAAGGCCGACTATACAGTATGTAGATGCAGCCTTGTTTAAAAAATTGAGATTATAGTACGGTACATGCTTTTAACTCAAATAGTTATTTACAACAAATATTACAACAGATATTGAAGAAAGGATAGATATTTTAATAATAATAATAATAATAATAATAATAATAATAATAATAATTGTATGTATTTTCCCTGGAAGAAGATTAACCATCCATTATGAAGCCAAGCCCTCCCTCCAGTCCATCTGCCTTGGTCCAGGCCTTGGAGGTAGAGAAGAACTGCTGGACCTCTTACCCTTTCCCTCCACCACTCCCTTCTCCTTCTGTGTCATGTCTTTTTAGATTGTAAGCCCGATGGCAGGGAACCGTCTAATTAAAAAGACTGTATGTACAGCACTGTGTAAATTTACAGCACTTCATAAATAAAGGTTTATAATAATAATAATAATGTCAAAAGAATTAAGAAGGTAAACATAAGCCTTTGGGATCTTTTTTTGTATTTTCAGGTACTTACATAAGGATAATAATAGTGTGCGTTTTCTTTTTTAAAATGCTTTTTATTAGTATCCCTGCATGAAACAAATGATGCCAGCCACAGATGCTGGCGAAAGGTCAGGAATAAACTCTTATAGAACATGGCCACATAGCCCAAAAACCCCACAGAAAATTATGAAACAATGACTGCTATAAAGTCACCCATGAAAGAAGAAAGAGTGGTGAAGTCAGGCACAGAAAGACTGCAAGGGGAAAATGAGGGACTGTTCTTTTCTTAATGGTTTCTTAAAGTCTCTAGAGTATGAGACACTTTTTTGGTGTATTTTTTAAAAAGATCTGTTTTTCACACATTCATATTTGCAATAAGGATCAGCTTTGCCAAAAGAAACTCTGAACAACTTCCAGAAGTCATTTCTAGGTGACATCAACAGTATAGCATGAGCTCAGGAAAAATTGACATATAAATCTATATCTGGTTGGTTGGATGTAACTCTTAGGAGGCCTACCTTAGAAAACAACAAAGGTCAAAGGTTGGATAAATATGAGAAATTACTGAATTGCTCTAAGACAACTTGAATCTTTGCAGCTGGCAGTTTTTGGTTTTGCACACCTATCACCATATGGGAAACTGAGGCAATCCTTGTTTTGCATATAAGTGGTGGAACAGACCACTGTGAAGTGACAGCTTGAAACTGCTCCTGAGAAAGCCAGATTGGGGCCACAGCAAATGCATGATGCAGCTCCAATCTGCCTTTTTCGCACTGGCAAAAAGCTGGCTTTTCCTGCTCTGCCATAGCTTTACGGTGCTCCAGTGGCGCGTGGCATCTAAACACAATGCAGCCAGAGTGCCTGGAAGCTGGCTGCCATGCAAGCAGTAGGGCAATGTGAAGCCAGCTTCTGGGTGTCATAGGGGCATGTGTCATGTATATACCATGTCCCCAGGCCGGCTAGAAGCCAGTTTTTCATGCTGGTCTGTAATGGCCCTTAATTAACAAATTATAACGTGCCTATAGCTTTCTTGAACTATTATGCCCCAAAGTGGACACAGTATTCCAGGTGAAGTCTAACCAAAGCAGAATAGAGTGGTACTACTGCTTCCAGTGATGTGGACATTATACTCCTGTTGATGCAGCCAAGAATTACAATGTCTTTTTAGATGTTACATCATATCATTAATTCATTGGCCTAACCCAAAGGGTGCTCAACAATGGCTCCTTTTCATCCTGGAGAGAGGTGACCAGTGGGATCCCACAGGGTTCTGTTCTGGGGCCAGTGCTGTTCAACATCTTTATTAATCACTTGCACGATTCCCTTTCTTGTGGCTTATTTTTCAAAATATCCAGAAATATTAAGTTTACCTGAAAGAACTATGATTGGTAGACTTAAATCTGTGTTTTGTTGCCATGGAATACCAAAGACAATTGTGAGCAGGGGTGTGACAAAATTATTATTATTATTACTACTATTATTGTATTTATTGATATCCTGCCCATTTCACAAAACTGGGACACAGGGTGGCTCACAACATTAAGAAAACAAAAGCTCATTGCTGTTTGTTAAACGTACAGGATTTAGGTTTTTCTTTGCTCAGCCCAAGTATTTATGAGCTCTGAAATTTGTCACCTACTCACCCGAGGTGTGAGAATTTGCAGACACTTCATTTGCAAAAGAAGCAATGGGGTAGGCACTTCAGTGAGAAATTCTGCTTTTGTTGTTGTTTTGTTTTGGTTTACTTACGTAATAAAAGAAACAGAGCTGAACTTTCATTTTAATTGTGTGAGCTTCAGTCAAGGAAATTTGAGAGGTAGGGCAGAGAGGATTCCATTGTAAAGAATAAGAATAAACACAAGCCATCTTTCCTTGTTAGACATTGTGAATGGAGCTTCATGGTCCACACCACTAATTGCAAGAAGAGTTAAGCAAGGAAAGCCAGCTTATTGTTTTATAGCCCTCATTCTTCAGGAATTTGTCAGAATGGTTTGCTTGTCTGCCAGGGATGACCAGGTTCCCCACAAAGAGCAAGATGAATAATAACTGGCCCGAACAGACAGGCCAACATAAAGCTGCTTCGGGTCACTTTGAACATATGCTGTTTAAATGCTCCATGCATCATAAGAGGCTGGAAGCCGCATGAAAGCAATGCTCCAGTCCTAAGGACTGAAGTGCAGCTTCGACACAACTTCTGGCCTCTTAATATGTGTGTGTCATACTGTCATTTAAACAGCATATCTCCAAAGTGACCCGAAGCAGCTTTATTTTGGCCTGTCTGTTTTGACCCAACAATAAATGCCCATCTTTAGAGTCAGAAAGATAAAGACATAAATTTTCATCACCAGTTGTGAGTGATAATATGCCCTTAGCTAGTCAAAAATTGCAAATGTTTGCCAAATAGTGGGGGTTTGAACAACATTTTAGTAGTCTAGAATGTGTACAATCCAATGGAATGGTAGAATGGGCAATCCAATATAAAGCAGCTTGTAAAGAAGATAGGAGATGCATTTATGAATCTGCATTTGGAGTATCAGAATACACCAATTACAGGGATGCCATACTGGCCTGCACAAATGCTAAAGGGCAGGATGTTAAGAAATAAACTTCCAGTAACAACTAATTTACTGCATCCCAGTATATCAGACTTTCGGACAGTCCAGAATAAGCAAAAAACATTTCTAAGATTGAACAGCAACATCTCTTCAACCATTACAAAATGGAGATTTTGTATGGATGGAATTGTTACCCCAAAAGTGAGAAGTCTGGGAGGTCCCCACCACCTGGATCAGTGTTTCCTTAAATTGCTTAGCAGAAAGGAGACATGAGAGAGATTGGGTAACCTAAAGGACTGTTTTCAGCCATGTATAGCAGTGCTAACTGCAGGAAGACTCCAGGTTTAATGAATAAAGAAGGCTTTTATTGACACCTCGAAGAATGCAACCACACATCCAACAGCAATTCAAAGAAAACTAACCAAAATGGGGGTGTGGAAATGGGGTAGCAGAGGCTTAGGGTTGTAGAGGAGTGATATTTACCAGTCCTAATGAGGAATTTATGGACACTGGGGTGTGACTCAGGCAGCATATTGATATATGTAATATCAATATGGGGTATAAGTCTATGCAGCACAAGCAGCTTTAGCAAAAGCTAATGGGGGGGGGGGAGGTATGCAAATGGACTGCTACTATCACAGAGCTTTGCCTCCTTGTCTGTGGGCTCCAAAGCTTGCTGTCAGTCACAACCTAAGCAGCTTTAATGATTGATATGCTTTGGGCATCTGGCCTAGATCCTTCCTGTCAAAGATGATGGGAAAAGCTAAGATAAAATGCTCTCACACCAAGATAGACTCCTGCTGTTTTTCTGGCCCCTCAGTAAATATGTCCTCACTTGTGGTCCTGAAAAGGAGGATAAAATCCTAAAAGTTCAACCCTAGCAAATTTTAAAGCTGATACAAGTCCCTATGGGACTCATATGTCATATGGGACTCTGTATTGATGAAAGCTGTTGAAACAAGTGCTTATTCTCACAAAACCTATATACAGTATAAGGGCTTCTATGAAAAGTCTGGTGTACATTATACATTATAATGTATACATTGTACAGGGAGCCAACATGACATAGTGATCTGATGTTGGACTATGACTCTGGAGGATTCCCAGCTTGGCTATGAAACGTACCGGGTGACCCTGGGTAAGTCACATGCTCTCAGCCTCAGAAGAAGGCATCTCCCCTGATCCAGGCCTCAGAGGTAGAGAAGAACTGTTGGCCCTCATCCCCTTCCCCTTCTCCTTTTGTGTCATGTCTTTTTTAGATTGTAAGCCTTAGGGCAGGGAACCGTCCAATTAAAAAGATTGTATGTACAGCGCTGTGTAAATTTACAGCGCTTTATAAATAAAGGTTAATAATAATAATAATAATAATAATGGCAAGCCTCTCTGAACCAGTCTCGCCAAGAAAACCCCATATGTCAGAAATGGCTTGGAAGCACACAACAATAACAAAATGCATTGTATATTTGATACTACTGAATATTTCAAAAAGCATAACGAGAAAAAAATGACTTTATTATTAGTCAGTGCCTTTGATAATGTTAGCTGGTCTTTTATTTTTGAGAGTTTTATATTAACAAATGAATTATTTGACAATAATTATTAAAAAAAGATGGAAAGAGATACCACAAGACCTAAAAAACTGGAAAAACCTTAAAGTCTCATTTTTAGGAAGCGTCTTAGTGAACCTAATGACTGTGCTGCCCAAACTATTATTTTTATGCTAAACAATTCCAATTTTCCAATTTTAGTTAATGATATACCATTCAAACAGCGTAACAAAGATGTTTCAAAATTCATATGGCAGGAAAAAAACAAGAATCTGCTTTAAAGTCATACAAGATAAAAAAAGAAAGAGGTGATCCTGGTCTTCCTAATCTAAAAATCTGTTACCAAGCATGCTGTTTTGATTGGTTAAGAGATTGGATTAATTTGAAAAAGTAAAGCATACTATAGTTTAAGAGCTATGATATAAATTTTGGTTTACATGATTTTTTATGCTATAACAAGGTGAAAGCTAATAAAGAGTTCAACGATCATTATATATGATGGGCTTTGTTAGAAATTTGGTTAAAATACAAACCTAGATTTTGCAAAACAAAAACATTCATTATGAGTACCTCAGCACAAAGCATTATATAGAATTTCAAAGATTAAAGAAACAGGTAGGTTAATTTACAAAGACTTATTATTAGTGGACAGAAGTAAAATTAGACTAAAAACAAAGGAAGAACTAGAAGAACAAGGATTGGACTGTAACAGGTACTTACATAGAGAACTTACTAAAAGATTTAACATGGACTTAAAACTGGATGGTTTTGACAGGATAATGAGCTTGGAGGGCACCCATATGATCACAAAAATGTATAAATTGTTACTAAACATAGACATGGAAGAGGAAATTGTTGAAGATAACATGATCAAATAGGGTCACCCAATATAATTGGGGGGGAAATGGGAAAGAACATCATCTGAAGGTACTAAATTTACATTAAATTTTGACCTAAAACAAAATTGGTATAAAATGTCTTACAGATGGCACCAGTAATAAATGCTGGAAATGCTGGAAATGCAAAGGTCGGTATATTTTTCGGTGTCTGGTGGACCTGTAAAAAAGTTTGATGTTCTAGACTCAAATAAATAAATGTCAGTTTAACTTCAATTAACGGCTGAATTCTACTTATTAAATGTGACTGAAGATCCCTCCGAAGAAGAAATATGCATATGGTGTCAGCGGCAAGGCTCACGTTTGTGCAGAAATCGAACGTCACTAAAATCCTTTCGTTCAACAAATGACTTCTCAAGTTACATGATTTGGCCAAAATGGACAGGCTGACTTGCTGATTAAAACAAGGAAAAATATCAGGCTTTATGGAAGATTGGAAACCTTTAAAAGATTATTTAAATTTAAGAAAGCAATAGCAATACCAGCTTCATTTATATACTGCTTCATCCCACTCTAAGCAGTCTCTAATCGGTTTACAACTGTAAACTAATTGCCCCCATGAACTGGGTACTCAATTTAGCAACTTCAGAAGGATGCAAGCCTTAGCCCTGAGCCAAGCTTGAGCCCTGGCTGGGATTGAACTCTCAACCTTGTGGTTTGTGAGTGAGTGGTGGCAGTGGCCACTGCGTCACCAGAGAGAGGAATATACATTAGGCTTTATTGATTAAGAAAATTATAATTATGTGTGGTTTATATTTTAAGAGGTTTGTGTGTTTAGTAAGAAGGTAACTGTAATTAATATTAAGTGCTGGATAGCAATTTTAAAATTATAGATTAATCTGAATCACAAAGTAAGTAGAAAAAGGTATAACAAAGTGGATAGAAGATCTCATATATGGTTCCAGGACCAGAAAAGAAAAGAGATGATGGAAGTAAAGGTCAGATTGATTTAATTAGCTTTAATTTTTCAAAGATAGGAAGTATTATTTAATGGAATTTGTTTCTCCTTTTGTAGGTAATAAATGTGTAAATACAGTGTGACCACAGGCCTCCTTTTCTAGGACATGTCCTACATTTTAACCTTCGTTCCAGGAGTAATTTCAAAATGTCCTCCATTTTGAGCAAGACTAAGAAGCATGAATTTACATTTATATCAGTGTCTTTAGCTTTTATTTTGTAATGTCCTACATTTTTCTTGAATGCCCTTACATTTTGTGGTGCCTTGTTCTCCTTTGCGGCTATGACATCTGGTTCCCCTTTGTTGTACTTAACAATAAAAACCAATTAAAAAGAAAGAAAGAAAGAAAGAAAGAAAGAAAGAAAGAGAGAAAGTGTGGCTTGCTTTAATTTTCTTCCATCAAGGGCATTTACTTGCCAATATTGTATTTTTAATTTTTTTTATCCAGCCATATTAAGTGCCAATTCTGAAAGTTTTGTAAGACACACATGACACTCTAAAGATGCAAATAATGATCACACAATCCAACAGGAAAAAAACTGATTGGGCTAAAGGGAATAAATGGTTGTTTGACAGGTCAGACTTGCTGAAGTTAGATTTTATACCCCAATGGCTTAAAGCTCAAGCCAACGTTTGGTATAATTTACTACTGGGAGCCTGAACAGTTCAGAGAAATCCTAACGATTCTGTTCTGTATGTCAAATTAACAGCCCAATCGTGAGCTCTCCTTGCTAAACGTTCACTGTTTGGCAGGCTGCCACACCACAAAACTCCCTGTACAGCCTTTTCTAAAATGAAAACTTGTTATTCTAGGGCAGCCCTGTGAATACAGATTCTGTCAGACCTGGAAGGACATTTTTGGAATAGGCAGGCTGAGAAAACAGCAAAGTGTGGGGTGTCAGATTTGATTTAAATTGGCTGCAACTTAGCACACTGGCACTGGAACACAGCTGCGCTAGGCAGCACCCCTCAAATCATAAAAGAGCATAACATGGCTGCAAACTTACACATTGAGAACACTGGGTGGGGCTTGCTTTTGAATAAATGTGCAGGAGGTCACTCTGGTAATCTCTTCTGGAAGGATAATGTGACAGAAACCTGTGAAGACCAAAGTTTCTTTCCCTCAGGGATACTGGCAGCACATAACAAAGGCTCAGAAACAGTAGAAAGAATTCACTTGGGAAGCACTGATATTTTGCATGGCTTCATTTCTTCAGTGTATATATAATTTCTTGGCTCACTGAGTTTACCCTTTAGGTAGAGATGGTCGTAATGCAGCCCTTCTGATGTTGTTGGACTGCAGCTCTCAGTATTTTCTTACCATTGGTGATGCTGGTTTTTGGGAGCTGAAGTCCAAAACCTTTTTGATCTAGCTTCATATTACAAGCCTTCTTTATTCTTATACTCCGCCTTTCTGCTGCAGCAATCAAGGTGGCTTACATGACTAGAATATAATGGAATAATACACACTCTCAATAAATAAATTGATCCCCCCCTTAAAACAAGATTAAATACAGTACAGTTTAAAAATTCAACCTGTTAAAATGACAGCAATTTTCTAGTAGAGGTAGTGGTTACATAAAGTAGGGAGAGTATAGAGGTTAGATTGAACTATTCTGGGAAGGCCTGTCGGAAGAGATCCGTCTTGACAGCTTTTTTGAAAAGTACAATTTCATGAACCTCATCCTAAAGATTACAGAACATATGTATTTGATCATATTTATCCTTAACCTGAGTAGTTGTTGTTAACTTCTCTGAGGAGTGAGTAGTTCTAAGGGTAAAGCACTTTGTTCTCTTCCAGTTCTAAAAGCCTGGAAGAGGGTCATAAAAGTGTTGTAAAAGTTTCCCTTTTGTCAAGCTGGAAAAATCCATTTGGCAAGAAGGACATTTTTATCACTCTCTCCCTATGCTTTTATGATGAGAAGAGAATGAAAGTGCACCAACATCATGTGGAGAGAGAAAGATAAACACGTTTCAGTTGTGTGCCAGGTTTGTTTTTAATGTGATAAGGCTCCTTGTTTGGGCACAGCAGAAGTTGTTTTTTCCTTCCTCCCATTGCAGAGCTCAAAGGCCTTCCCTCTCCAGACTTAACACACTGCCTCTGAAGCCTTCTGTATGGCCATAGAAAGCAGACAGGAGCAGAGTACAGTATAATATTAACTCAGCCTCATTTTTGTATTCTTCCTTTCATCCCTTAGAAAAGGAAAAAATCAAAATCTGTGACATATGAATTGTGAACCTAAATAGAAAATAAGACCCCACTGTAACTCTTTAAGCCTTGGAGAACCCCCAGAATTCTCTTTTATCTATAGAAGCCCCCACTGAAATAAATGGAGTTGCTACTTTTTAAGTACTTTGTAGAGAACTATGATTTAAAAAACAAGCTTCATTTATACACCGCTTCATACCGCCTAAGCAGTGTCTAAGCGGTTTACAACTGTAAGCTAATTTGCCCCCAACAATCTGGGTACTCATTTTAGCAACCTGAGAAGGATGCAAGCCTGAGTCAAGCTTGAGCCCTTTTGCTGGTCTTGAACTAGCAACCTTATGGTTTTTGAGTGAGTGGCTGCAGTACAGGCATTTAACCACTGCGTCACCAGGGCTCCTTTACATCTGACTATTTTCATAAGAGGATACTCATGCCTCTGACTAGGCCACCACAGTAATTACTGTGTCCATAGATGTGCCTGCAGTATTTTTCTGTAGAATGTGGTAGATATTTTGCATAGAACATCTTATGCCAGTTGTGACTTTTCTGAGAGAAGGCAGCTCTTACCGTGGCCAACTGATTACATCCATTACAGCTCTGTGTTACTGTTGAAAAGTATTTTGGAAATATTTCAAAATGAAAACTAATGCAGATTGCTTCTGCCATGATTTCATTGGCTCATACTCATATTTTTTGAAATGTTGCATTCTTAATTCAACTTTTTTTTTGCCCTTTAAAGCCCTAAATGCCATAGATCCATAATAATAATAATAATAATAATAATAATAATAATAATAATAATTTGTTTTATTTATATACCGCTATTCCAAAGATCATAGCGGTGAACAGCAAGTAAGCTAATTTGCCCCCAACAGTCTGGGTACTCATTTTAGCAACCTCGGAAGGATGCAAGCCTGAGTCGAGCTTAGGCCCTTTTGCTGGTCTTGAACTCGCAACCTTGTGGTTTCGAGTGAATGGCTGCCGTACAGGCATTTAACCACTGCGCCACCAGGTCAGTTACTTCCATATGAACCTGCCTATCTTTTTTTCCCCTACACAGGAAGAGAGAAAAACCAGTGGCTGAGAAACCATTTTCACTGGGTGAGTTTCTTTTCAAACTTGGAGTATATTTGCTTCTGAGCGGTGGGGCTTTTGTGAGGCATTGGCGTGGAGTTAGCTGCTTAGCTCTTTTTAAAATGATTTCAGAGGTTTTAGACCCCATTTCCTGTACAGGTAGAAAGAAAAGTCAGTGGCTGACAAGCCATTTTCATTGGGTGAGTTCTTTGCAAACTTGGGGGTCGTTCCCACTACGAAAAGCTCCAAATCCTGATTCAGGCTATATGCCCCTAGTTCCCACTGGAAATCGATCCTGATCAACATTTGATTGATTCCAGGGGAAATAAAACGGAGCAAACGCAAAAAAACCCAGGGTTTTTTGATAGCAGTTATTTTGAGGTTCTTTCGAGAAGAATAGGTTCTGAAGCGATTCCTAACAGTGTAAACGCCAGATCACAATCAATTATGTCTGGGGGGGGGGGAGACAAATGGCAGAGGGGTGACGTGTTGACAGATCCACCATTCCCCCCCCCCGCCTTGCAGCACTGCCTGTGTACATGTGGGTTTTTAAAAAATTAAATTGATAGAATATATGATTGATAGAATATGCAATTGTTTGATTTTGTAATTATTTGCAAGGCAAGGAGGAGCAAATGGCAGAGGGGCAACATTTTGACAGATCCACCATTTATGCATATTAATCGTAAGTCTTGATATCTTCTCAAACTTCTGAATTATTGCCGATAGTTCACTTACAGTTATATAACCTTTGTGTTGTTATAAAAGCAAATAAATTTATTTTCAACTCCTCCATGCCTCGAACACATCCTCTTATTTCTTTTTCATCTCTAAATTCATTTGCAGAGGATTCTATTGCTAACATAAATCATAAGGGAGAGAGGGAAGCACCCTTTTTTCATTCCGTTTTTAATTTTAATATTTGCTGAATTATTCCCATTTACTCTAATTTGCTGTATTTTATCTGTATATATTTTTATTTTATTTTTTGTTAGGTTTAAAATCAAAGTAATTTCTGCTGCTTTCCAAGTATTAGGTATGTTCTTGGTTTCAATTTCATCAAATATTTTGATCATACAATTGCTCAATTTTTTAAAAATATAAAAATTACTTGTAAGCCCATCTAGACCTGGGGATTTCACACCTGTCTAATCATCAGTCACTCTTTCTACTTCTCCCCTTTTCACCAGAGCAATTTATTGGTCACTCTGATACCCCCCAAATTAGTCTGAAAATGATAGGTTTTCCTTAGGTCACCATAAATCAGAAATAATTTGAAGGCATACACAACAACAACAACAACAACATTTTTTGCTTAATTTTATATCGTTTAAGCAGAAAAATTGGAGATCTCAGAAGATTTGGTAAAATAGCAGTGGTGAGGTCTCAGAGAAAGAGAATGAGATTGGACCTATAAACTCCAAAATGTGGGAAAGAGGAATACCTACACTCAGGTACAGTCAGCCCTCCTTATCCACGATTTCTTTATCCGTGGATTAAACCATCCGCAGCTTGAAAATATTCAAACAATATAAATTCCAAAAGGCAAACCATGATTTTTCCATTTTATTTAAGTGCCACTGTATTTAATGGGGCTTGAGCATCCAGGGATTTTGGTATCCACAAGGTGTGTGGGTGTGTGTGAGGGGGGTGTCCTGCAACCAAACCCCAGTAGTTACCAAAGGCCCAATGTATTTATGCTGACCAATGAGATAATGGCTTCTGATCTTTTTTTGTTTGGCCTCTGTCTTATTCTTGCTCAGCCTTAAGCAAGCTCCTTTTTATCATGTAATCTTAGGCGGGGTAGATCCGTGGGGGAGCCGGAGCCTTCAGACGGCGCGGCTCCCGCGCGGACCGAAAAAGAAGCTCCAAAATGGAGCTTCTTTTTCAGTCGCGTTTGTGACGTAGCGAGGCGCCAGGGGCGCACTCGCTACATCATAAAGGTTGCGACACGTACGGACGCTCAGCGTCCGATACGTAAAGATGGCGGCGCCCATGTGGAAGGGGCGCCGCCATCTTGTACGTATAGGATACGTACTAGGGTTAGGGGGGTGCGGAAGCACCGCCCCTTCCTAACCCTAGTACGTATCCTATACGTACTATATGGCGGTATGTATCCCGCCCAAGAAAGTTGTACTATACAATCTCAGAAGGGCCATGGCTGTGGGGGGACCTTGTGGACTTCTGCATTTGTTGCAATACTACTGGCAAAAACTTGGAAACAGTCCTTATGCCCAGCTCCAGCCTGCCTTGTTGGGGCGGTCTATAATGCACCTAGGATTTCTTCTTGTATTGGGCCCAGCAACATGACTAGTTAAGGAAGTTGTTTCCATAGCTTCCATTGATCAGTAGTTTCCCTGCCTAAAAGGAAACAGAAAAGAAGCAGCAAAGTCAGAGGATAAGCAACCAAGAGAATTAGCAGCTGAAAATGAGCCTCTAGCAATTCCTTAATACTTAATATTAAAATACCAAAATTCAAAAACAAATCTTGATTTTAAAATATTTATATTTTACATTGAAAAAGAGGGATTGGTTTTGTTACCATTGCTATTTAACTTTTATATAAAATATAAAATTCACCCAGAATTTAATAAGCTATCATAAAGATCCTGGTGATATAATTCAGTGTCAATGGATGATGGATGATTAGTATCAATCAGTTCAATCTTTGGTTGACATATGAGGTAAAAGAAATTGAATCTCCCATCTACGCAGGATGGAGCTCATAGCCCCCTTTATGCACTACTTGCACTAAAATGTAACCCTTCCTGTTGCCACCAATTATTATTATTATTATTATTATTATTATTATTATTATTTATTATCTTTGGTTTCATTTTGATGTAGCTTGCACGGGAAACGTTCCTAATAGATAATGTCTACAGCCCAGAGATTATAGATGGCATATATGAAGAGGTATGGAGAATCCAATTTTAGCACTAAATAGGATAAAACAATTGAAATGAATGAAATGTGCTTATTTACACAATGCTGTAGGCTGCATTGATCTCAGTAATTCTGCTGTAGTTGGCCATAACATTGGATTTAACATTATTCTGAGTGCCTAGAGTATAAAAACATTAACAGAACCCCAAAGTTTTATGGTTAGCAAATGTGAAGAATGAAAATAGGAGAAACAAAACGGAAAGAAAGACTAGATAAGCATTTATGTCTGTCAGCTAGAAAGTTGAGCTGCTGAAAGGAGTCTGTGGCTTCAGGAAAACTCACTGAATGAAAGCTGACAAGGCAATAAAATTCAAAATTATTATTTTTCCCCTTTGTGCTCTACATACATATAACAATTGCCCCAATGTTCTTCCCAATGTGGTCCTGATTTGAGAATTTGCTTCAATCTGCTTACATAAAGGTGATAATTTTATTGCACCAGGTAGTGCTAAAACAGTCCTACATAATCCAATATTATTTGTCACTCTAGAGATAAGAAAGTTAGTGGGGGGGGGGGGGGGGAAATACCACTATGCTACATTTGCAATAAAATGGTTTTAAAACACACACACACACATGGATTACTTTAATATTTTAAAAGGAGTATTTATGATTATATTTAAATTAATTTTGACCTGGTGCTAAATTTTAGCTGCACTGAAAGTCTTACTAGATCAGAGATGAGAAACATCTTTGCTCCTGCCATGCGTTTTGATACATATGCAATGTTGAAAATCGATTATGCGATCTACATATTGATCCACAGTTTAATGTTTCCTGTTTCTTTTTGCTGAGGACACCTTTCATCCTCCCTCACTCTCTCCCTCTGTCAGAGCCATCCCACAGAGGATGCCAGAATTGCCCCCCAGAGATCTCTGCCATGGCAAATTAGGCTCGCTTAGCTGTGTTGTAGCCATGCTAGAAGGTAAGAGTGTGTAGCGAGGGGTGAGCAGCTGTAAGAGATTGTTATATGGGAATCCAGATCCTACAGCTGCCTGGAGCTGAGTGGAAAAGAATTTGGGCTGTTAGGAGAAGTGTTCAAAGAGTTTGTAGAGGTAAAGGTTATCCTGTAGCTTTAGATCTGGCAATCAGTTGCTACTGGGCTGAATGTGAATGTCAGTACATTCTTTCTAGTTTCATCCATGAAGTCTGTTCATAGAGTGAGATAGAGACAGGACGTTGACAAGCTGGAGGAGGGCAACTGAAATTGTGAAAGGAAACCACCAAGACCTATGAAGAGAGCTATGCTTATTTAGGGAACTATTTAGGGAGCTATGCTTATTTAGCCTGGAGAAGAATCATAGAATCATACAGTTGGAAGAGACCACAAGGGCCCTCCAGACCAACCCCATTCTGCCATGCAGGAACTCTCAATAAAAGCATCCCCGACCCCGATAGCCATCCAACCTCTGTTTAAAGACCTCCAAGGAAGGAGACTCCACTACACTCTGAGGGAGTGTGTTCCACTGTAGAACAGCCCTTACTGTCAGGAAGTTCCTCCTAATGTTGAGCTGGAATCTCTTTTCCTGCAGCTTGCATCCATTGCTCCGGGTCCTAGTCTCTGGAGCAGCAGAAAACAAGCTTGCTCCCTCCTCAATATGGCATCCCTTCAAATATTTAAATAGGGCTATCATATCACTTCTTAACTTTCTCTTCTCCAGGCTAAACATCCCCAGCTCCCTATGTCATTCCTCATAGCGCACGGTTTCCAGACCCTTCACCATTTTAGTCACCCTCCTTTGGACACACTCCAGTTTCTCAGCATCCTTTTTAAATTGTGGTGCCCAGAACTGGACACAGTATTCCAGGTGGGGCCTGGCCAAAGCAGAATAGAGTGGAAGTATTACTTCCCTTGATCTAGACACTATACTTCTGTTGGTGCAGCCTAAAATCTCATTGGCCTTTTTAGCTGCTGCATTGCTCTGTTGACTCATGTTCAACTTATGGTCTACTTGGACTCCAAATCCCTTTCACATATTTTGTTTTAGATCTTGAGCCCATATTTTCTTTGATCACTTCATCTTCTAGCTACCATTTTTTAAAAAAAGCTTACAAAATTGGGAAATTTTGTGAGTATTTTCTGAAATTAGGATTTTATCAATTCTTTCCTAACCCTTCCATGCCTATCGTATTACAGATTCTTTACTGAATCTCTCCCTCAGGTGTATAAAGAGATACCACCCACTCTTCTTGGGACTTAAATATTAAATTTTTCATTTCCTTGTCAAATTTTGTCAAGCCTTCATATGTTGCCCATCTTCCTTGACCATTTCCTCTCTTTTGTGGAAGGCTTCATTTATAGAAACCCATTTTAGGAGCTTTCTACATATTATTGATTTGTATTTCACTCATACCCTTATCAATGATTTCCTAATAAAATGGTTTGTGAAATCTCTATATATTCTGAGTTTATCATAAAATAAATATGCGGCGGTTGGACTGGATGGCCCTTGGGGTCTCTTCCAACTCTATGATTCTATGATCCTATTATTTAATTAGACCAATGGGAGAGATCGTGAAACCAAAGACTAAAATATACCTTAAATTATTATTTAAAAGACATTTTTTATAAAATGTCAAAGTACTTAAGATGAATAAGGAAACATCTAATAAATGCTGGAAATGTAAAGAAGAGCTAGGCACTTTCATCCGCATGTGGTGGAAATATAAATACGCCAAAAAGGACTGGAAAGAAATACACAACTTGGTCTTGAAAATCTATAATTGTGGAGAAAGTTTAGACCCAAAAGAATATTTATTGGGTATGATTACAAACGAAATGCTAGGGAATAAGTATAGTAAATTCTTGTTCAATATGACTACAGTAGCTTGAATTTTGTACACTGGTAGATGGAAGGCAAAGGAGTGTCCAGACGTTAAAGAATGGTTATATAAATTGCTAGATTATGTGCAAATAGAAAGCTTACATGTATAGTGAAAGGGAAGTCATGGGAGAAATATAAAAGAGCTTGAGAACCTTTAATTATTATTTTTTTACAAAAGGAATGGGGGGAGAAAATTGTTTTACAGTTATTATGAAGGACACGTTATTACAGCTATAAAAAGTTTTGCTTTTTTATGTCAGTTAAAGTAAAGAGAAAAACTTTCTTTTCATTCACAAGTGACAAACTGATGTAGGCAGTAAAAAACTAAGCTAGGACAGTGTTCAAGAAGTCAATTTATGTTTGATTGTTTGATATGTTCATTTTGTCAGTTAGGAATATGTGTTGTCTTGAGTTATGTATTGTTGTATGTTGTGTAATGTTAAGTGTATTGTTCTTAAAAATAAAATTAAAAATTAAAATGCAAGAAGGGGATATCTAACTTCCTGTTTCTATCTCTGTTGCTCTCTAGAGGCACATAGTTACTTGTACAAACCTAGTTATGCATTTTTGCCTCTCATAGGTCTAGTTGATGTTTTTTGGGGTGTGACTTTATGAAAGTACTGTATCTATAACCATTTCCTCCACTGGTCACTCAAACTCTTATTCTGGCATATCTCCAAGCTTCAAATGGATACACCTATTTTTGAAATGATATGTCTTCCCAGTACCAATTCCATATGTCCAAGTCTTGTTTTTATGTACAGCTTCAGATTCTTCCTCTGCAAATTTCTCCACTTCCTTCAAAAACTAGATTTGATTAGAGACTCTTAAATCCAGTTTACAAAAGAGAAATATGCTGTATGTGTGCATATTTGTATGCACACAAATGTGTGGTTTTGGATAGGAGAAACTATGGTAGTTCTCAGAAATATACTTGCCCTGTTCCCTTGCTTTAGACTTTGGCCTCTGGGTTTAATTATTAAGGTCCTGAATTCGTAACACCCTTTTTAAAAAAAGTCACAGGGGATTTAATTATTAGGAGAGTTTACTAGCTACTTTGTGCAATTAAAAATCATTTTGGAAAACAGGATTATGTAAATGCTTGTTACTGGCCTTTGTTAAGAAACATCAACAGATATCAGTACATTATTTGTCACTTACATCTATTACTTTGTTTTTATGCAATCTGCATGTTGGATGTGGATTAGAAATACTTTTACCATCCGTCATTGGTGAAAATCACTGGAGCTGGATCCATCTGCCTTTGTTTACCTAGCAACCAGGGTTAGGTTGCTAATGCGAAGGTTGCAACATATGAACCCATCAATCACCAAGCAAACCATTTCAGCTTCAGACATATCACTATATTATTCAAGAAAAATGATTTAATTATCTTCTGCATGCTAGTGGTTGTACATATCAGTATTTCAGAATGGGTAATTCTGACGCTGAATTAAAGGAGGTAAAGGAAATCCCACAAATGGACTCAAAAGAGAAACATAAAATCTCCTTGAAGAAAACCAGATGTGATTCAGGTGTATTGTTTCCTTGCTTTATTGATTTTGGAATCCTGCCTTTTCTGTATACGCTGTGCTAAAATCCTGGAGTAATAGTGCTCTTTCAGGAACACCAGGATCTGTTTCAGAAGCATAGCTAGGACTCCACATGATAAAAAAAAATTAATGTGTGTCAGTTGTTGCAATACCACACTAAGTGCCAACATATGTTTATCCAATATGCGGAGTCTCAGTTATATTTCTGAAAGTGACTCATTAAACCTCTGATAGTTCAATCCTGTGCGTGCTTACACAGAGATAAATCCCACTGTGCTCAAGTGGCTTACTCCAATGGAGATTATCACATGGAGGCTTACCGTCATTAAAGCATTGCTAAATTGTCCCTAAAGTGCGGGAGTGTTATTGCCAGTCACACTCGCCCCCTGTGATTAAATCATTATGGAGTCGTCCCCTCACCTTTCCTGTCATTAAAGTGTTCGCGGAGCAGCCATTTCTCCAATAATGGTTACTTCTCACTGGTGATCACATCATCGTACTTTAGGGGCGATTTAGTAATGTTTTACTGACAGTAAGCTTCTGTGCGATAATCTCCTCAGTAAATGTCTACAGGATTGCATTTGAAAGCTGTTAAATGTGACACACTTCAAGAATAATCTAGGCCCGGTACAGACCGGCAGGGAGCAGCGTGTCTGTGCCGATTCTAGGGTTCCTGATCATGCATCAACTGCATGCTCTGGAACCCTAGTCCTTAGGGTGTACTGCAAACAAACAATTATCAACATCCAAGAGTAGTTGGTGATGTTCCACCAGGTGCAGAAGTGATAGTAAAGCTTGAGAACCCAAGATGGTAAAAGGCCTTGAATGGAGAAAAAAGAGGCTGTGATAGATTCCTGGAAACTGAGCCAAGGCAAGACTTGTGCAAAGAAGACCACTTAAATGAACTAGAACTAGGCTGCATCAATAGGAGTAGGAGTGTCTAGATTGAAGGAAGCAATAGTTCTACTCTATTATGCTTTGGCTAGACCCCACTTGACATATTGTGTCCAATTCTGGGCACCACAGTTCAAGAGGGATATTGACAAACTGCCCCAGGGAAGCAGCACACCTCTACTCTTTTCTGACCACTCTCTTTCTTTCTTATCCCATTTTCCCTTCCTTCTCATGCTTTTTGCCAGATCTCTGGATTCAGAATTCATTTTTATCCCTCCCCAGGGAAATTACTTAATACTTTGGCTCTCACAAGCAGCTTGCTAAAGCATTAAGCCTGCTCTGCTCTGTTCTGCATAAATGAGATGTGTACACCAGTAATACAGAGAAGCATTTTGCTTTTCTTTGCTTTTCTCTCCTCCACTTTCTCTAAGCTAATGTGGGTGGGAAACGGCTCAGAGACGGATGACATTTTAATCCCTTTTGTCTTAATTAACTGTTATAAAATCTCTGGGGGAATGGATTCAAACTGAGGTGGTGAGAATTGGACCTATGAGGTTTACATAAGGTTTCTTCTATGGAAATCCTTTCCGACTAACTTTACAAGTAAATCAAGCAATTTACAGATAACATATGTTTGGCAACATATATTACTAGACATGGAGCATAATCTGGGTTAAGAAATGGTATTATTGGAGGATGGTTGAGGAAAGGCAATGAACTAAAAAGAGGTGACTTGGCAAAACGATGTCAAAAGAATGCTTGTCTTTCTGCCAGATGGTGGAGATAGGGCAATGAAGAGGAACTGTAAAGAAAACACAAAGTGGGTGTTAGTTGGAGAGGAAGTCAGAGGTTCTCCAGGTAGCGGCCACTTTAAGAAAAAGTTTTGTTGGAGCTTGACTGGATGCCAAGGAGAAGAGCACTAGGTTCTGTTTAACTGCCATCTTCCAGCCTTGCTTACGTTTAGAGAGAACTTGGGGTGAAGGACTCTACGCTGCCTACCAAGTCTTGCCATAATTCTCCCCCCCCCCCATCTCCCTGCCAGACAAGCATTTTTTTCAAGGCCTAGGAATTCTCTGAAAACCTGTCCTTTTATTATTAACATATGGACCCATCAGCTCTGACAAATTTCCTTCTGACGTAGTAACAGAAAATTTAAAAGCCCCATGGAACCCTGAAATGATTGACTTTAGTAAATTCTTTCCTGTAAACAAGAAAACTTTATGAAAACTTTAGAGGCATCAAGGGACTCCTTTTAAAACTTTATCTTTCTGGCTTCCATTTGTAAAGTTATCTCCTTCACCATCCTGACATGCTTTTTAAACTTCCATCAATACTAAGTGATTTAAACAAAGTAGCATTCACACATATGCAGTATTTGATGTGTTCATATTGGGTATTTTTGTTATCAGTGCATGATGAACATCCACCAAAAGTAAACTGTTGATTTGATGATTTCTCATCTCCCCATTCCTTCAGTCTACAAAGACAGAATTTACTCTAGTTCTAATATCTGTCAACAAATATGGAAAACAAGACTTCCGGCGGTGACGCCTGGGCGAAAGGTCACCTTTGGACAGAACTCCTGCCGAGCCAATCGCATTAGTGGGAAAGTAAGGATTTATTCCTCCACCTCCCGATCTTGGTGAAGGGACTGGGATACAGGGCTCGATGGGGGTCTGGAGCCACCAACGGGGGGTAGAGCCAGGAGGTTTTCCCCGGCCGAGGGGAATACAGACCGCAGAGCAGCCGAGCCTGCTAATAGCAGCCATTACGGCACTGAGCCGAGCCAGCCACTTTCTTTTAGATTTAGATTGAGTTGCTTTTTGGGGAAATAAGCCTTTCAGCCAAGCTCAACACAACCTCTCTAGACTCTTTGAAGGGCTGCGAAGTTCACATAAAATCGGCAGAACTAATAGACCTGCTCTTTCTACCTTTTTTCTCTCCTCGCTTGAAGAAGTGGGGAGGGGAGGAGAGGGAGAACGGGATCTACAAAGCTTTGATAAAGATACTGGGTAGTGGATCCTAATAAGTTAAAAGAACAACTTGAAGATATTAAGTCTTTTTTTTTTTTTTTAGTTAAAGAAGCGACCAAGGAGGAAAAAATTAGCCATTAATGGTTATATACTTTTTGAAACTTTTGAAACCGCTCTTTGAACACTACAAGTAGTGTAGACTGAAAGTGGCAACTGCCATGTGGGACTAACACAAGACTAATGCAAGGAAGGTAATGGAAGGAGGGAAGTGGTGAAGTACTATTGTTATTTTTACTTTTGAGAATACAGAGAGAAAGATAGAAAAACAGAAAACGGTGAAAGCAGAGTGGATTGATCAGTGCAGCTTTGTTCCCAAGTCCTCTCTCACCTTTGTTATTTATAATTGCAATAGAAATACTTACCATCAAAATCAGAAACGATCATGCAATAAAAGGAGTTCAAGTTAAAGATTGCTGTTTTAAGTTAAAAGCGTTTGCTGACGATATCATTCTCTGCTTGGAAGATTCTGAAATATCTATAAAACGTATCGAAGAGATACTACAGGAATATGGAAGAATATCAGAGTTTAAAGTCAATCAGGAAATAACGACAATATTGACAAAAAAATCTATCCCAGAAGGAAGAGGAAGAACTCAAAAAACTATCAGGTTATAAGGTGGAAAGAAAAGTAAGATATCTAGGAATATATTTAACTAAAAGGAATATAGATTTATTTCAAAATAACTATCAGAAAATGTAGAACGAAGTACGAAGTGATCTGAGAAAATGGACCAAACTTCACCTTTCCTTTTCTGGCAGAGTCGCCACTATTAAAATGAATGTTCTTCCTAGATTTATATTCCTCTTCCAGAACTTACCGATTGTCTCACATTCACGCTACTTTAAAGAATGGCGGAAATAACTCTCTAATTTTCTGTGGTCTGGTAAAAGAGCAAGGATTAACTGGATAAATCTAACTGAAAATCCCGAAAAAGGAGGCTGCGCTTTACCTAATTTAAAACTATATTTCTTCGCAGTTTGTCTACTTTGGTTGGAAGACTGGATCAAGTTAGAGAATAGAGAAATATTATGTTTGGAAAACATCAAGCTAAGATTCGGTTTTCACGCTTTCCTTTGGTATGAAAAACACAAAGAAAATATTGATTTCACACATCATTTTGTAAGAAATTCTCTGTTGATCTCATGGATGAAAATTAAAAAATTATTTTATACTAAACTGCCAACATGGGTTTCTCCACAAGAAGCCTTTTTCTAAAGAACAAAAGCTAATCAAGAAGTTAACTACCCCACATATAAAGCTTTATTGCAACAGGGAACCACCAAGATAAAATCATTTGAACAAATGAAAGCAGAAAAAATTATTAATGATTGGTTTGTGTATAAACAAATATCAGCAAGGTTTAATTTGGATAATAGAAATATTGGAATAGCTGTAACTAATAATGAAATAGATAGAATTATATTTGATTAAAAAAAACAAAATATATCCCTAAGTATTATAAGGACCCGTTATAAACGGGCCAGAAAGTACGCACAGAGCGCGTACTAGGGTTAGAAAGGGGCGGTGCTTCCACACACCCCTAACCCTAGTGCGCTCTGCGCGTGCAAAATAGCAGCGGCCATTCCACATGGCCGCCGCCATGAGAACGTCACGACCGCGCTGCCTCTATACGGGGCAGTGCGGACTTGACGTCCTCGCTCCATGCCAGGGTGCTTAGTGCGCCCTTAGCGCGGAGCAGGAAGGAACTCCGTTTCGGAGCTCCTTCCTGGTTTGGTCCGCTGGGTGCAGCCTTCACACGGCTGCGCCCAGCAGACCAAAGGAGAAAGGGGCCAAGTGGCCCCTTTCTCCTCCTCCCCACCGCCGTGGGGTGTCCTTGGGGCTTGAAGCCCCAAGGACACCCCTTTCCAGGCTGCGGGGAAGGGGCCTTTTGCTGCTTCCCCGCAGCCTGAAAAGCGGCGGATCGGGGCCTCGAGCGGCAAAAGGGGGAAGAAGGTTCCAGGAATGAGGGGCAGCAAGTGAAAATTGGCGAATCTGAGATGGGACAGAGAGAATCCTGGGCTGAGACAGCCAACCTTGACTACCAGAATGGAGGGCCTGAGTGGGAAGGTGAGGAGAAAGAAGGTCTGATTAAGAAGGGGACAGCCCATGGAGGGCTTTAAACGACAACAACAGGAGCTTATACTGAATACGGAAAGGGAAGGGGAGCCAGTGAAGGGATGCCAACACAGGAGAGATGCGGTCAGAGAGATAGGCGGATGTGATAATGCGTGCAGCTGAATACTGGACAGAAATTAAAGGACAGAGGTGAGAAAGAGGAAGCCCAGCCAGGAGGATGTTACAGTAATCAAGTCGTGATTCCACTAGGGCATGGACCAGGATCTTGACAGTAGAGGCGGAGAGATATGGTCGGATTTTGGCAATATTGTACAAAAAGAATCTACAAGCCTTGGCTGTCATCTGGATCTGAAGACACAGATCATAATTAATGGAAATAAGACAGACTTCATCACGATTCAAAAAGGAACACATCAAGGATGTTCTAGTTCTAATATCTGTCAACAAATATGGAAAACAAAACAATGGTCCACAGACTGGGAAAAGTCAATATACAGTTCAGAAACGACAGGATTGTTGGATTAATTTCTCATGCAAGCAAATTGCTGCAACAATTCTAAACAAAGATTTTAGCATATATTGAGTGAGAAATGCCAGATATCCAGGTTGAATTCAGGAAAGGAAAAGTCACTAGAAAAACATATTTTGGAAAATAGAGTGCACCAAAAAATTTCAAAAGAAAGTCAGCCCATGTTCTCAAAAATTGCCCCCTCTGGCAGCATGAGCTTTCCTAAAGTCTGTTTCCTCAGATGCATTTATTCTCAGAGGTGCAACAAGATCTCTATAAAATAAGGATTTATATTAATGTTTATATATATATGTTT
Organism: Sceloporus occidentalis; assembly: GCA_023333645.1. Lineage (NCBI taxonomy): Eukaryota > Metazoa > Chordata > Lepidosauria > Squamata > Phrynosomatidae > Sceloporus > Sceloporus occidentalis. The sequence continues at coordinate 218,957,979 of JALMGF010000001.1, forward strand.
TGGGCTTTTAGTTGGCTGTTTCCTCCATTTTTCTTAAATGTCCTATATTTGGGGTAAACTGTGTCCTACATTTTGGCCTAAATTTTGTCCTACATTTTTTCTGATCTGTACGAGGCCTTAGAACCAAACACCTGCAAATGGGAAGGTCTCACTCCATCTGACTGTATAATAAAAATTACTTGAACTAGAATCTTAAATATACCCCTTAGTGCTTCACCTGCAGGAAGTTTTATTCTTGTTTGCAAGACTGTACAAAGCAAAATCCTATGCAGGGAGCGTAGAAGAAATTAGCAGTGGCATAAACTTGTCATCCTCTTTTGACAGATGAAGTGTCTTCCATCTGATACCTCAAGAAGTATGACAAATGGCTTGCTCTAAAAAGGATGGGCAAAGACCAGTACTCCAGATGTTCTTGGACTTCACCATCCCCCAGCATTGCTCACCATTGGCTGTTCTGGCTAAGTGTGGTGCCCCGTCTCTCTCTAACTCAGTGATCACAATTCATGGATGAACCAGAAAGAGTTCAATGAAAAAGGTCAGCACAGTAACACAGAACTGCTACTCCCTCTCCCCTGACCAGTACTAGACCTCTTCTAATATGGCTCCAGCATAGTATAAGCAAGGTGAACATGACAGAGGGAGCCTGCAAGGGAGACTTTGACAATAAAGCTGATGAGAGTTGCAGTCCAACAATATCTGGGATACCACCTATTTCCTTCTGCACTCAAAAAACTACACACAAACAGTTTTTAAAACTTGTTGTTTTTGTTTTTATTTTTTAAAAAAAACATAGAATCATAGAGCTAGAAGATACCCCAAGGGCCATCTAGTCCATCCCCTGCCATGCAGGAACTCACAATCAAAGCACTCCAGACAGATGGCCATCCAGCGTCTGTTTAAAAACCTCCAAAGAAGGAGACTCCACCACCCTCTGAGGCACACACACACACACAATTATAGCCCTGTGATTCCCCTTCAATTGTTTATGGTTCCCTCCTATGGTATGCCCAGATTGGCAGTTTAGGATCTGCAGTATTTAGAATTCTAACCCAGCGATCTTCAATGTCTACTCTTACCAAACTAGTGCAACATAGCACTTTAACTGCACAGTTTGGAAGGGCCCAGTTTCTGTAGCTTCAGACCAAAATTCTTATACAAGGGCTGCCCAATTCCAGCAGGGCTGCTTAGAGGCTCCCAAACAATACTCTTCAGGGAGTATTCTTAACTCCCAAGAGCCCCGTGGCCACAACTGAGCACTTTTTAAAAGCACCAAAATTCTTGGAGACTTGGAGGTGGCTTTGGGTTCTGTGGCTTCTGCCTCCAGGTTCTGTGCATCTGGAAGGAGTGGGTACCCAGCCATTTCTCCTAGAGGCCCAGATTCTGCCAGTTTCATTGAGTGACTGATGGTTAGGGGCTTATGGTCCTTCTTGTCTGAAGATAACTTTTCAGGAAGGAAGAGAAACGTTTTCAGCCTGGAGTCAAATTATAATATCATACAATTCTTAAGAAAAGCAATAGAACAGAATCATAGAGTTGGAAGAGACCCCAAGGGGCCATTCAATCCAAACCCCTACCATGCAGGAACTCTTCAATGAAAGCATCTCTGACAGATGGCTATCCAGCCTCTGTTTAAATGCCTCCAAAGAAGGAGACTCCACCACTCTATGAGGAAGTATATTCCACTGACAAACATTGGAATTTGGGAACTTTCTTGGCAGCTACATTCCATCACTGGGTGGAGTCCAGCTGGGAAACTTCCATGGACCAGAGGATCTACCTCCATGCTCTGTAGCAAGACCAACAGGAGCAGTTTCATCCTGTTCTCCTTGCCTTTTGCTTTTAAGAACACAAGGAGAACGTTCTTGGCAATGTATGCTAAGCAAAACACAGAAAATATGGATTACCAAGCATGAAAGCACTTTATCTAGTTTTCCTCCTATGACAACCCCTCATGCTTTCCACTACCTACACTTGTACAGATTTAATTTCTGTTTAAAATTTTAGTTTCCATCTCAGTGGCCAAGATATATAAATATGAGCTCAGCTTCCAGCGAGGACCAAGATGGAAACGAGACCTTCTGTTTTCTTGCTCTTTGGAGACACTCTTTAAAAAGAAAGAGGTGTTGCAGCATAAGGGCCAAGAATTTGCTTGCCAGCCATCAGTACATTTACAGGCACTGGCAGTTAAAAACAAAATCCCCAAAACAACAACACTTCTTGGCAATGAAACCAATATATTGCCAGTTGTTGTTTTTTAGAGAGAAAAAACACACAGCCTGTGACATATGTAAATATGATTAACATACAAATCCGTGTTTAAAGTGTCATTAAAATTAGTATAGAAAGTAGATAATAATGTTCTGCAGAGACTTCAAAATCTGGATAGAATATTTCAACAAGGCCAGAGCAAACATTGTATTTCCTCTGATCCCTGCAGCAGCTAAAAAGTGTGGAATTACTTACCACACAGAGCACCATCATTTCTGTGTTGGTTTATTTTAAATCTTTATAACCCACATTTCTTTTTCAGCCTCTCTTCCAACTGAAAGAACTATATCCAAGAAAGCTAAAATAAAATTAGAACTAGTACATACATATTACTGTCTCTCCCTCCCCTATTGCTGGCTTCAGGCTAAAATCTTTGTGTATGTATATGTGCCTTCAAGTTGCTTGTCTGATTATGGCGACCCCATGGATTTCAGAGGGTTTTGTTAGACATGCAATACTCAGAGGACCAGTCTCTTCTGGCAGGCTTATCCATATGATATTTTAATTGTGAATTCTAAATGACGAATTTTAGATGTGGATTGTTTTAATATATGTACATCTTATGTGTCTTTTAAAATTGATATATGTTTTAACTGATGTTGTTTTGTGTGTTAATTGTTGTTCTCTCCTGCCTCAATCCATGGAAAGAGGCGGGTAAGAAATTATTATTAATGTTGCTGTTGTTGTTGTTTTGTCAGTTCCTTCCTCTGAAATACAGACTACAGCACCTGGTATTCATTGGCAGTATTCTATCCAAGTACTAACCAGGGCTGACCGTGCTTGCTTCTAAGATCAGATGGGATCTGGTACTTCTAGGATATTTAGATCAAAGACCTGAAATCCTTACCTAAAAATAATTCCTATCAATCTCTGTAGAACTTTTTTTTCTAGTAGTCGAATGCAGGTTTACACTATCAGCGAGGCTAGCCAGTGATAGACACTGGAGACCAGGCCTATGGAACCACAGGTCATGATAGTAGCATTCCACATTACAAATATTTATAAATTACTACTGGTTTGGGGACCACATGCCAGTGAGAGGCCATGTTTTTGCAGCTTCCCCTTACAGACATAACATGTGCTCTTAATGAGGCCCAACCACACATAAAATTCAATATCTGTGATGAGAGCTCCTGCTTTTCCCCCCTAAAATGCAAAATCAGCCGTGGCAATGGCAGAACGGATCAAGTCTGTGGTCCAGGGAAAAGTGAATTAATCCTCCCTGCAGTGCATTTTCTAACATAAAACCATCTTCAGTCCATGCAAAACAAAGTCAAGGACAGTTATGGTGCTTGTGCTCTGCCACCCTTACTCTAGTAATAACTTCAGTAATGGATGGTTTTTAATGGTGAAATGTAATGTGGGGGGCCAAATTGTCCCTGTCACTCTTTTTAACTCTCTCCTTAAACTGGAGCCCTGGTGGTGCAGTAGTTAAATGCTTGTACTGCAGCTGTAAGGTTGTGAATTCGATCCCAGGGGCTCCAAGGTCCACTGAACCTTGCATCCTTCTGTAGGCCACTAAAATGAGTACCCAGCTTGTTGGGGGCAATTAGTTTACACATTGTAAGCCGCTTAGGGAGTGCTTAAGTGCATTGATAAGCGGTATAGAAATATATTTGCTATTGCTGTTGCTAAAAATGCCTAGCAATATATATGAGACAATATGATAGAATTTGTTGGAATGTATCTCTCCTTCTGTAGGATATAGTAAAAAGAAGGCCAATAAAACAGAAAGGCCTTGAAATAATAAGATTGGAAGAAATGTATCACAAGGCTCCAAATGGATCACATGGCAAATATGAAAGACAGGGCAGAAGGGAAGGGGAAAAAGTATGAAAAGAAAGAAAGAAAGAAAGAAAGAAAGAAAGAAAGAAAGAAAGAGAGGGAGAGAGAGAGGGAGGGAGGGAGGGCATTTTCTGCAGCCCAAATCAGCGCAGAAGAAGCAACAAAAAATAAAATATCATTGGAATAGAATGGAGGTGGTGTGGGGAAGTGATTTGTATGGAGACCAAGCCCCTTAAAGTGTCCAGAGAGATTTCAGAATATTAGGCACTTTAGGTCTGAAAGGCAGGTATGGTCCCCACCACCAGGGGTCTGAATGGAAAGAAGATGTTTGGAATCTTTCTGGAAGGGGGTACACCATGAGCCTTATCACACGGAGGTTTTTGAGGCTTTTTGCAGCTCAGATCCGACGTGACTGCAGGTCCAACAATGCAAATTCACGCAATAACGTGATGTATTATCACATGAGATTCCTTTCTATGGGAGCTCCTTCCATGGTGCTTCCGCAGTGAATCCAAAGTGACCCCTCATTTTGATGAATTCGGGGGACATGAATTCACAGAATTCGCTTTCAAGCTCACTTCGATTTCACTCTGAATTGGTCTGGTGTGGAATGCAACTTTGCTTCTGCTTTGGCACACCACCACAAACCTGCCGGGTTGCAAATTTCCCATGATGCGGCGCTGCAATTTTCCCCCATTTCCTTTCAGTGGTCCTTTCGCTTTCAGGACAACCGGGGGGGGGGGGGGCGTTGTTCACTCCATTGTTGCTGGGATAAGGCTGAAACCTTTCCTAAGGGTTATGCGCTTGTTAAACATTTTCACGTTATAACGTGAACTGGGCAGGACCCTGTTTTTCACCTTGAGCTTCCCATACCTCCCGTCTGCAATGGGGGGGGGGGGGGGGCTATGGTTTTCTTCCATTTCCTATCTCCCCTCCTCAGGCGCACTTCCCAGCAGCTCTGTTGGAGGAGGTGTGTTTGTAGGGCAACTCTTTTTGGGGGGGAATATATACATGTGTGTATGTGCGTGAATGTGAATATACAGATCTATCTATCTATCTATCTATCTATCTATCTATCTATCTATCTATCATGCAATTATGCGAAACAGGGAACAGGAACTTGTGCCCCTTTTCACCCCGGAAATGTACAAGGTCAGGATGCATTCAGACCCCCCACTGAGCATGCGCAAGGGTGCCAATTCAAACCATTGAATCCCACCGGTGTGGTAATACAATGTGCACTCACTCTGCTTTGCTTGAATCCGCATCACGTGACTTGCCTTGGATTCAATTCCCCCTCGATTCGTAAGGGCAACAGAAGAGCAACCAGGTGTGATAAAACACTCACATTATAACGTGAATTTGCATAGCTGAACCAGGAGTCATCCCAGATCTGAGCTGCAAAAACCTCCGTGTGATAAACACCCATGACTCTCTTCAATAACTTATTCTCTACTATTATATTCAGAGCTGTTTTTGTTGTGATCTCATTGTTGCTCATACAGAGCTATAAACCTTTCCTTCACTCCATACCCATTTCCTTCCCTTTTGGCTTCTCCCTCTCTCTTTCCACCCTTCCCACTCTGACTTTTACCCACACCTCTTTCTCTTTTTAATTTTTTTCCCCAGATAAAGTAAGATAGGTGCAGATAATAGTGGGCTTGTTGCATACCTGATTGTTTAAGATGAAGTTGTTACAGACTGAGTTTGGGATCCTATGTAAGGCATGTGCTTTACAACTGGGCCTTTGTCAACCATGCACAATATGAGCATGAAGTATGTGTATGCATTGATATATCTTGACCATATTTCTAAAAAATACATTTTCTGGGAGTTGTTGGCTGCAAAATATGCATTAATGAGTAGCCAAAACAATTGGATCTTCTGATCTGAATGATATATTGTTTATCTTTCCGGAATTGGAAAGTCTTACAACAATAAAAGAATGTTGGGGAGTAGAGAGACGCGTTGTGTCCACTATGACCACGTACAGAGTTGATCCACGCAGGCAGGACGCCACGAGAAGGCTCTTGGAGAGACGTCTGCAAAGGCTTCAGACAGAGAAGGGAAAATTCCTCTCACGCAGGATTCAGCCTTGAGCTCCCGGCTTGCAGAAAATAAACACTGTTGGAGAGCAAGACTCTCACTCAAAACAAAGAGGGCTTTAATTCACTTGTTGCAAACTATATACACTATCTCACAGAGTACCAGACAGCCATCTTGGATACTCTGTATACAGACAAAGTGCTTCGCCAGTCACTGACCACAACAACCCAAACATCAGAGATAGTAACCTTCTCCCTTATATAGGTGGTCTTCTGTGAAGTCTTGTGTTAGCCATGCCACCAATGAAACCTTGCTGGTTTCATCCCCAGTGCATGTTGCATCATACTGTATCACATGATGCACCTCTGGCTGACTTCACCTACTTTCATGTTGCATCAGACATCCCATCATGCACAGCTTCCAAATGCTGACTCATGCACACATGCCACTTGAACTGTAATTACTTCTGCTCCAGTTCCACCTAGTGGCCACATCCATGTCATTTCGAGACCGAGTGTGCCACATGGTCCTGACATATTGATCCTCAGTTAAATTCCACACTGCAGGAACGTTTGTTTTTTTAAAAAATGTACAGTCAACAAATCCAAATGCCAAATGATAAGTAGATTGCAATACTGTAAATGGCAGAAATTCATAGTCTGGACCAATTAATTGATTCAAAGTCCAAGGTATGGCCTTTATGGATATGGGATGCGGTGACTTTGTGTTTAAGATGCCAGTTTTGATGATTGGAAGATCAGAAGATTGAAAGTTTGAGATCTGAGCGCTGCTTGATGGGGTGAGCTCCTGTCACTAGTTCCAGCTTCTGCCAATCTAGCAGTTTGAAAGCATGCAAATACAATAGATAAATAGGCACCTCTTTGGTAGGAAGGTAACAGCATTCAGTGCAGTCATGCTGGCCACATGGCCACTAGAGTTGTCTAACAGAGATGAGCACCACCCTTATAGTCAGTTATGACTTTACCTTTATGGCCTTTATAATCCCACACAGTTTTTCATCATTTATGTTGTTATTATTTGTTTATATATAATACTATCCATGTTCATGTACACTTTGCAAACAGTTACAGGATAAAATACTTATAAAGAATAAATTATTCAATAATATAAAATATTAAAATACAATATTAAAATACAATGAGATAAACACAGAGAGAGAGAGAGAGACATAATGCAAAATAAAATAAAATAGACAATGCAGATAATCAAATATACTAAAAATATAAAATGGTGAAGGGTCTGGAAACCATGCCCTATGAGGAACGCCTTGGGGAACTGGGGATGTTTAGCCTGGAGAAAAGAAGGTTAAGAGGTGATATGATAGCCCTGTTTAAATATTTGAAGGGATGTCATATTGAGGAGGGAGCAAGCTTGTTTTCTGCTGCTCAAGAGACTAGGACCCAGAGCAATGGATGCAAGCTCCAGGAAAAGAGATTCCACCTTAACATTAGGAGGAACTTCCTGACAGTAAGGGCTGTTCGACAGTGGAACACACTCCTTCCTCGGAGTGTAGTGGAGTCTCCCTCCTTGGAGGTCTTCAAACGGAGGCTGGATGGCCATCTGTTGGGGATGCTTTGATCTGGATTTCCTGCATGGCAGGGGGTTGGACTGGATGGCCCTTGCGGTCTCTTCCAGCTCTATGATTCTATGACTCTATGATTCTATAAAGCATTAATCCAAAATTCCAAACATTTTAGAAAATAAAAAAAGTTTTCAATTTGGATTTAAAAACATTGAAGGAAGGAACAGTCCACAAGTTTACAAGGAGGTGATTCCAGGAATAAGGGTGCCAAGAGAGAAAGGACGAAGTCAAGCTAAAGAGGAGGAAACCCTTGGCTGTGTGAGGAGCCCAGAGGTCATAAGAGGCTGTTAAGAAGGGATAAGAGCTGCAAGATAAGGAGGAGTTAGGTTATGTAGGGCTTTGAAAATCTGAACATGCAGCTTATTCTGAATCCTAGAGAGAACAGGTAGCCAATGAAGGGATTTCAAGGGTGGGATAGAGTTATCAAAGCGACAGGCCAAAAAAGATAATCATTAACAGCAGTATGAAGAATGGAAACCTAAGGACTAAGATAAGATAATGGAAGATTGCAGCAACTGAGATGGGAAATGACTGCAGTCATGGCGGTGGAGGCAGAGATGAAAGGTCTAATTTTGCTGATGTTATAAAAGAAAAATTGACATGACTTTGCTACAGCCTCAATATGAGGGGGAAAGGACAAAGAAGAGTTAAAGACAAATCCAAGACTCCATGCTTCCTGCATGAGATGGATGGGAGCAGTATTAACAGTAATGGAAAATGTATAATATAATGAAGGTTTCAGGGGGCAAATGAGTAGTTCTGTCTTTGCGATATTAAGGCAGTGAAGAAGCATCAATGCTAAAATACCAGAAAGACATGCTGTGATGAGATGTTCGCTGTTTGAAGACATTTCTGGAATGGAGAGGTATAGTTGAGTATCATCAGCATAAAACTGATATTGAAATCCATATGGACTGATAATGGCGGGATACAGACCGCCCAAAGGACTCTTGCTATACACTCGACAACTAACTGAATTATTTGTTTACATTAAACAGATGCAGTAGTTATCTGGGTATACCACAGCCATCCAATTTTGTATCATATTTGTTTTAAAAATGTAGTACTAATGCTATTAGCAGATGGATCCACATTATTGCAGAAGAGGGAACTGGAAACTCTCCATATACTCAGCTATAAATATTTCTTTGACATTTATTAACCTCACTTGAGTTCAGGTGCTAAAGTACTTGGACTGAAAATGTGGTTGAGGTAGGGAAAAAAACCTAGATATTGTTCCTAATAATTTATCAGACAAGAGCAGAGATCAAACACAGCAGGGAGGTGGACTTCTTTCATTTATACAGGTTGCTGAAACCTTGAATCAAATGAACCCAATTTTAGGCCCACTTCCTGGATCCAAGATGCAAAGGTATTCACATCTATTTGGACAATATAGCAGACCACATCCCAGGAGCTGTGAGAGGTTTTGCTTTGAAAGCTTTCAGTATAAACTTTCATTTCTGATGACAGCTGTATAGGAACTGGAGCTCTGTCGGTCCTGATTGCTCTTGAAAGAATAATTCAGAGATTAGGTTAAGCAAGATATACTAGCCCTTATAAAACCTCTCTGATAAAATAAACTCAGGTGTATGCGTCAAAGACTTTTCTTTTTCATTTAACAATATATTTTCAGCCTACAGGATGTGGCTGGTTTAAGCTTCATAATGGTGTATCAAGATTTTTCATCATCTCTAGATCACAAGTGCAAAGATTTTTCTTCTTTTTCAAACTGAGAATGAATTGGAAATCATGTATGAAAACATTATATTTTTGCATTTGAGAAATGTTCCAATGATTCAGACCGTATCAGCATTTGAAGTGACAGGTAAGGGATAGGCTTTCTGTACAGACACATAAGGCAACAGGACATTAATTAAAGGAGAGTTTAACAAATCTATCCACACCTCTTGCTGTGCCAAAGTTCATTCATACACACATTGTTCTAACTCCATAATTAAAAAACATTTGCACATAAAGTAGGCCCAGAAGCAGATGAAAGGCCCTCCCTCCCATCCCAACTGCCATTGCCCTGGCCTCACAGGGAAAGAAGAACCAGCAGTATCTTATGGACTTATTCCTCTCCCAAATTGCCATTCCCTTCTCCTTGTGTGTCATAGCTCATTTAGATTATGAGCCTGAGGGTAGGAGATTGTCAAATTAACAATGTGTAAGCCATGCTGAAAGATTCTGTGGCTGAAAAGCGGGGTATATATACTCTAAATAAATAAATAATAAAGTAAGTATATGATGGAACAGGAGGGATACTATATGAATGCTAAGAGGGAACAGAATTTAATAAGTTGACAGGGAGACCTGCATGTTCATTGAATGAAGTAAGGGCTGTTCGACAGTGGAATGCACTCCCTCGAAGGGTGATAGAGTCTCCTTCCTTGGAGGTCTTTAAACAGAGGCTGGATGGCTATCTGTCAGGGATGCTTTGATTTGGATTTCCTGCATGGCAGGGGGTTGGACTGGATGGCCCTTGCGGTTTCTTCCAACTCTATGATTCTATGATTCTATGATTCTATGATTCTAAGTGATATGCAAAATACCCGAATAATCATGATATTTAGCAATCAGGAGGGAAGGGGCAGGAATAATAGGATGATAGAGTTGGAAGAGATCCCAAGGACCATCCAGTGCAACTTCCTGACATGCAGGAGGACATAATCAAAGCAACCCTGACAGATAGCCATGCAGCCTCCATTTTGGTGGAATTGCCACTTTTTAAGCCAGAGTACATGTCAGCAAGGTACACCAAGTCTGAGGGCATAAACCCTGACTAAGGATCTCATTAAACAATTTCAATAGATGGAGGGATAGGATTATAGGATCATAGGCATGGTACACACTGCGGTAAAGCGCCATGCTCATGCTGTGCTGGGGTTACGGGACCATGCGGCAACCGCATGGTCCCTAACCCTAGGACATACTGGCAGTGCAATAATGGCAGCACCCCGTGTACATAGGTGCCACCATTATGACGTAACGGACGCATAGTGTCCGTACATCGCACCTCACCAATTACGTCACGAGTGCACTATTGGTGGCAGCAGCTTCCCTGCAGAGGAAAAACAGGCGCCAGCAGAACACCATTTTTCAGCGGTCTGTACTGCGCCATAGAATTGGAAGAGACCACAAGGGCCATCCAGTGCAACCCCCTGCCATGCAGAAACTCTCAGTTATAGCATCCCTGCCAGATGGCCATCCAACCTCTGTTTAAAGACCTCCAAGGAAGGAGAATCCATCACACTCCAAGGGAGTGTGTTCCATTGTTGAACAGCCCTTACTATCAGTTTTTTTATAAAGTAACCTATAAAATTCTCCTGAAAAGCCATCTGGCCCTGACAATTTCCCCAGTTTTAAAGAATGAATTGTCTGTCTAAGTTCTAATTCTGAAATAGGTTTGTTCAATAAGGCTGCATGGGGAGTCTCACAATTTTTTAATATGGATTTGTTTAAGAAACATTTCCAGATTGACTGAGGAAATTAATTCCTTAGTGTAAAGAGAGGAATAAAAGGTCTGAAATGACATCAGGGTATCACTGGGTGAGGTTTTTAGATCCCCATATGGTGTTTTAATAGCTGAGAGCATTCTATGATCTAACTTTCTCTTTGCCGTTCTGGCGAGTAACTTCGAGTTTTTATTATTTTATTCATAAAAGTGAACTTTTGTATAATATAATGTAGTCTGGATCTTATATAGGTCCAGTTCTTCAATTTCTGCCCTTTTCTTCAGCAGAGAGTGCGGTATTGCTTGGACTTGAAAAAGTGTATGGTGTTTTGTTAAGATTTCTATTTCCTGTAAGAGAAGAGAACTACGCCTATCCTTAATCTTTATTTTTTCTTTGAGGACTGCCTTCAGGGTATCCCATAACAGCACTTGTGACATGGTACTAGAGTCATTTTCCTGGAAGAAATTATTGATCACATCTTTAACAGTGGCTTCATAATAATAACAATAACAATAATAATAACAACAACAACAATAATAATAAATTTATTTATATACCGCCTTTCCAGGAAGATCAGAGTGGTTTACAAAATTACATAAAAACACATAATACATAAACGATTTACAGAAACAAACAAATAAATAAAATACCTAAGCAGTACATAACGTATACAAACTAAAATTCTATCCTTCATCCATTAACTAAAATACAACCATTGTTAAACATTAAACAAAATTACATAAACAATTGCCTAACATCATAAATGATTTGCATAAGCATATACATAAAATACCTAAACAAAACGTAATATATAAAACTAAAATCCCATCCCTCATCCCTTAACTAAAATATCATTAAACATTAAACACTAAGAATAAAATTTCCTCTCTCTTGCCTCCTTACAATCACTTCTGCTTGCAAGGTTTGTAAAGCAGAGCAGAAGGACAGGGCCAGTGGATGATGGGTGCTGGGAGCCTTCAGGGCCTCAGCTTCCCTTGCCTTCATATTTAAGAGGGTTTCAAAGCGTCACCTAATTTTATGTCTAACATTATGAGTGAATGATCTGAGTATAAAACCAGATCAATTGTGGCTGAGAGACTACGTTTCCTATTAATGATTTAGATATACATATAGATATATTAATGATTTAGATCGTATAAATCATTTGCCTTTCTAAAAAAACTTTTTAAAAGTTTTATTTAAATTGTTGTAAAATTGATTAACCATTTTGGACTGTTTTAAATAGTTTTAAATTGTTGTTTTGATTTCTGTATAAGGATATTTGGCATTTGTTCCAACAGACTGCAGCCATGGAAGTAATTATTCTGGATGCTTACAGTAAGAGGACAGGAGGAGAAAATTTGTTTCAGAAAAACCATCAAAAATAGGAGAGAAATCTCTAGACACTATTACAGAGGTTTCTAAAGCTGTTTGCTATACCTGGAAATATGCTGGGAGTTCTCATAGTAGCAGCAGCCAACATGAGTCTCTAAAAATGACTATTGAAGAAAAAGGAAATATATTGACAAGTATCAATCTGCATTTGAAAGAAATGGTTGCTGAGAAAGGACAAAAAATGGTGGAAGTTAAAATCTTACACAACAGCATGTTTTGAACCTCTCCTGAATCTGTTTAATATTATGTTTAATCCAGAGGGAAAATGGGAGATAGTCTCCAAGTGCTCAGTGGATGAGTGTTTTGATTTTGATTTTGAAAAAAGAGAATCATATGATCATGAGGAGGAACTTCCTGACAGTGAGAGCTGTTCAACAGTGGATTTCAAGGAGGTCATTTGGCATCTCCTACCACTGTAGTTTATCAAAGAAAAAATGTTCTTTAACTATTATACGGTGCAGAGATCTGGGGGTATAACAGTGCTCCTAGTTTGGAAACTGTTCAGAATACAGTGTGCCCGCGCCATACGCGGCCTTGAGCATATGTGCTCAAGCCGTGGCGCGCGCGCGGGGCAGAAGGGGCGGCGTGTCCCATTCAATTGAATGGGCGTGTGCACCCGTTGCGCCCCAATGGGGCTCAAGCATAGGCGGAATTCACCTTACGCGGAGGGATCCGGAACGGATCCCCCGCGTAAGGCGAGGACGCACTGTACATTCCTGAGATCCCTAATGGCTTTTTCTAAAACTACCCCTGTTTACTTTTTGAGAGGAGAAACAAGTCTAATCACCCTTCAAGCTGGTATACATATTGCTCTTGTTTCATACTGGCTGAAGTTGATGAACATGAGTGATACCAGACTACCAAAAAAAATGCTTTTTAGAGCAATTGCTTTCTTCCTCCCCAAACTTTTGGGCATGCACAGCTAGAAAGGTACTCAAGAGCTATGAGATTAATGTAGACTTGTTAGCAAATTATGCCTCCGGCCGAGTTAAACAACTGATTAAAAGTAAAATTCATCTTGTCTCTAAATGGGCCGATTTACACATGTTCTCCAACTCTACATTCTCTTTTTGGTATCCATTATATAAAACATCATTTGGATTAGAGCATTAATTCTTTAATCTTACGCTGCCCCTATTAGAAAAGCATTTACAGCCTTCCGGTTCCAATGTATGCCTTCTGCCTATTTATTGGGCAGAAGTAATAATACCCCTGTTCAACTAAGATTGTGCATCTGTAAACTGGGGTAGTGGAGGATATTGAACATTATATTTTACAATGTCCCCGCTATACAACCCTTAGACAAAGGTTTCTCAATCATATTTTACATTCCCTTTCTGACCGATCTAGTACTCAGCAGATATGTATTCTTTTTGCGGATAACGATACATACATTACCTCCAAAATACTGTTTAGCTGTTAGCAAAATTAGGCTTAGTTTTCAAGCTGGGGGGTGATGATTAGAAGTCTCACTCATTATATGTATCATCATCATCATCATCATCATCATTATATTTTATTTGATGGTCTCCTTATAAATTTTGTGCCTTATTTTTATACATTGTTTTTTTTATTCTTTGGCTTGACCTGTATTAAATTGTGACGGCTTTTAGCTTTTAACAATAAAGTTATTACTTACTTATTTACTTACTTACTTGCCAGAAGTCCGCCCTCATGGAACCACAGCCCATGAACCAAGGATCCAAATCAGTGTGGATTTCTTGGCGGCACCATCTGTGCATTCAGTTGTTCACATCTGCTATTTTCCCCTCCCTTCCTGGACCATACCCTTCAACTGGCAGAAATGAGATGACAATCTTTGCATCCAGCTGTTTCTGCTTCCTACTCAGAGCCTCATAATTATGTATTACATTCTCAAGGCTGTGCCTTGCAGTATCATTGGTTCCCACATGGACCAAAAGGAAGGGATAATGGTCAGTAGGTTTGACAAATCTTTAGAATCTTGCACTGTATAGCATAGATGACAAAACTGCTATTGCAAGTGGTAGAGCCAGCTCAAGTGTACCTCTGTTTGTCAGTATGGTTTGTAAATTCAGGCATTTCCATTTCCTGAGCTGTATGGTGACCGCTGCTGCTGGTGAGGGGTCTCTTTTTTGCCTCCATGAAGAAGATCAGAGGTATACTTTGGGCATGGTCTGAAGGCCATGTTGCCTCACGTGTAGGGAGTGAAGGAGGGAGGAGACCATTTAAGTGCCAGTCACCCCGTCACGCGCCCTTCTATTCCTTGCAGTGAGTGAGCCCAGCCTTGACTTGGCTAAGTCCTCTGTTGTTTTTGGGTGAATATGGTGTCTTTGTTTGCCTGTCTGCCTGTTTTGATCCCTGCAGTGTCCTTGTTCCCTTGTTGTTGTCTGTTTGTAGTTGTTTTGGTTGCCCCTTGGTTGTGCTTGGTTTCTCGGCAGGATTCTCACTGTGGGTGAGATTTCTCCCCACCACCACTGCCTTGCATTTCTTTCTTTCCCAGCTTTCTTATATGACTGTGTATCAAAATCTAACACATGTCAACAAACATATCAATAGTTCTACACAAAGCATTAGATGACCAGGTTTGCCTCAGATACTTATCAGCACATGTATCAGTTAGCACACATGTTGTATCCAATTTAAACCTCTGGCTGATACTGCTTGCTTGAAACAGGGAGACTGGCCATTGTAACATAAGGCTTTTTTGGTGACTTGTAGGAGAGAGTACAAAACATGGCAGCCAGGCTGGTCACTGGTATTTCCAGGGCCAGCCACATTACACCAGTGTTAAAAGATCTGCATTGGCTGCCAATTCGCTTCCGGGCGCAATATAAGGTGTTGGTAATGACCTATAAAGCCCTAAATGGCTTGGGCCCAGGATACCTGAAGGACCGCCTCTCCCCATACATTCCGTCCCGCACCCTCAGAACATCTGGGCAGCAACTACTTAGGGTTCCCGGGGCTAGGCTCGTCTCCACTACCAGGAAGACATTTTCCATCGCCGCCCCAGCCCTCTGGAATACGCTGCCCATAGAGCTCCGCTCGGCCACCTCCCTGGCCCAATTTAAAAGGGATTTGAAGACCTTCCTTTTTGGTATTGCATTCCCCGATTAAGATGTCCTATGGACCTCCTTCCTCTTCACTGGCAAGGGGACTGGCTAACTCGGGGCTTTCTTCTGTTTTTCTGTTTTTATTGTAAAGGTATTGATGTTTTTAATGTATTGTTTTTAAAATGTTGTAAACCGCCCTGATCTGTGGAAGGGCGGTATATAAATAAAAATTTTATTATTATTATTATTATTATTATTATTATAAAAACTTTTCCTAATTCATCATCAATCCCTCTGCCACTCTAAATTGGGTTGTTATCATAATCTTACAAAATTTCCCCTTAATCCTGTTACACTTTCTAATTTTTTAAAATTATTTTTATAAATATTCATACTGATCTAAAATATTCAATTTTATTTCATCTAATGATTTAGTTATCCCTTTTATTTGAATCCAGTACTAATTTCCAATTAATTTAAGTGTTTGGTCAGATTCACATTGAGTCTTCTACGAATGTTGCTCTAGTCTCCGTCTCACCCACTTCATCACCACCAATTTTCTGGAGAACCAGGGGACTAGTTTGGCTCCACGTCATAGGAGGGGATGCTCAGGAGATACAGAGTGTGCTCAGCACCATGAGTAGAGCCAGATACCACTTGGGTCAGGCCCATGGTTATCATGGAGGCCATGAAGTCCTGAGCACCTGCTGAAAGGGCAGTCTTGGCATAGATGTTGAAGTCCTCCAGTACTAGTAGCCATGGGGACTTCAACACCAACCTTGAGACCACTCCTGCTAGTCCAGGAAGTGAGACTATTAAGCAGCGGGTTGTATACCAACAGAATTGCTATTTCTATTTTTAGGTATGCAAATTCAAAACCAGTAGACTGTGGGAGAGGACATCTGGTCAGGAGGATATTATCCCGATAGTGTATTGCAACCCTACCTCCCTAGCCGCCCCCCCAGATCTCACCTGCTGCTTCACAGGGAATCCTGGTGGGCAAAACTGATTGAGATTAATCTGCCACTCCAGCTTCATCCAACCAGGTCTCTGTAATGCAGGCCAGATCAGCTTGTTCATCCAGGATCAGGTCCTGAATGGCAGCTGTTTTACCATTCACTGATCTAACATTCAGCAGCAGCATTTTCAACCTGAAGGTACCGTCACTATACTATAACAACAAAGGCCACCCCACTATCTTCTCCAAATGTGGCAGTGGAGGACTCACGGTCTGTTTACTGGAAAAAGCAATAACAGCAAACATTTTCCCACAAGCCAGCCAGCCCTAGTCCCCCCGGATCACTCCAAAGCAGCAGCACTTTTATACTGCTCCCCCTATGCTGAGGGAGATCCCCAATACCAGCTGCTGGTGGACAGTATGCCGTGATGTGTATGTACACATGGTCCCAAGCTGGAAAGGAAAAAAAAAGAAACAATTCCAGTGGGCGGAAATGAAAACCTCAACACAACTTCTGTCCACCCTTGCTTAGGATCAAAGCTGCAACTAAGCTACAGCACAAATCACATGTACAAAGGACCCCCCCCCCAAAAAAAAAAAAACACCTCACACCCAGGTTAAAGCAAAAGTAATGAACTAAAATGTCCTTTTTTACTAAATTTAACCCCCAAAAAACAGAAAGAAATGGAGAAAGACTGAAATTTGACATATGAATCAGTGAATGTCATGTGTCAACAAAGGACTAGGAACAGAGCTACAATGCATTTTCCGTATCATGTAGATTGGACCAAAGGTACTGAGGTCCATCTGACTATCTGACAAACACCTTCCATTGGTCGCTTGTTACTTGTTACTTGTGGTGTGCTGACCATGTGCCGTAATAAATTATTTGTATTTTGTTACTTGTGGATGCCTTTTCCTTCTAACACATTGTGCCCTGCCCCAAGATTTTATAGTATACAGCAGAGTCGACATATTTTTTATCCATACACACACATATAGAGAGAACTTCACATATATTATGTTATTGCAGCCTGCAATGCACATCTATATTATTATTCCCTTATTATACATTTGGAATGGGGAGCTGAGGTTCAAGGAGAGTGTGGCCTCTCCAAGACGCCTGTGGAAGAAGTGTGGTTCCAGTCAGGTACTTGCTGATATATGTCTTTGTCACTTTAGCTACTGTATATAAGAAAAAAGAAGGGATGGACGAATCTGTCAGTAATCTGCCAGTTTTTGAATCCACTGATTTGTGTTCTAGTCTCTGGAGCAGCAGAAAACATGAGTGTGCAAAAGAGAGCTTGGAAAGTTTTTTTCTAAACCATTTTTCCCCTGGAATTCATTGCAGTGTTTGAAATGCAACCCATTGTCATAAATTATAGCTGTGGTGGACTACAGTGAAACTCCAGAGAGCTTTGTTAGCCACTCAGGAGATCTTGCGGAGGCACAACCACCCCCAAAAAAACTGCCTCCAAAGCCTTTGCATAACTGATCCTCATCCTTATCAGACTTCCCGGCCCATCAAAAGCCTTCCCTGGTGTCTACACTCCCCTTAAAAGATTTCTTCCTTTTCTTTATCTACTTTTCAGGTGATTATGGGATAATTCTTGTGGTTTGCAGGGTCTGAAGACATCCCGAAACACAAGGAAAGACCAAAAAATGTCAGACCAAAAAATGTCAGGGTCACATGAGAGATGTAGTTTTCCTGATCACTGCTGCAAATTATTGCTCTTCTTTTAAAAAGAAAATGCCTATCTTTCTATTTAAGGAATTTAGTTATTGCAACATTAATTAAGTATATCCATTAATGCATTTCAAGAATTTTGTTACTGAGCACATGGCAGGACATTTCTTTAGAAGGAAAAACACAGACACTGTTCTAGATGTGAGCCCTACATAAAAACTTACGTGAAATGAAGAATCAGCAGGAAATCACTGGCTGAATTATGGCTTACATGTACTACAGAAGAGGAAGGATTGCTGGAACTATTTCAAATGGGGTATCTTTGTATATGTGATTGTCACAAAACACAGAAACTGAATGCTTTGATGTGCACTGGTGGCATAATGGAAATCAATACTGCCAAATAAATTTACTGAATCCACTACCACAGGTTTAAATAGCTTTAGAGATAGTTTAGACAAACAATGAAAGAAAGCATGATAACAAAATACAACTCCTTTATTTAAAGACATTATTCCTGTTTCCCAATTTCACTTCCAGCCCTGACTCATTCATCAATTTATTCCCCAGTTGTGCGCCCCCCTAATAAAGGCCAGATCTTTTGAGATCTGGGACTCAGCAAGTGGAACCTCACTATTATTGGTGCTTTCCTAGTAAAGCAGTTGAGCCTCCAACTGTAGCAGTTTGGCAAGAAGAGCCTCAAACTATCTGGGAGAAAAGGGTTCAGAATACAGTTGCCAAAATGCCACCGATAGAAGTGTCAGACACTCACACCTGCACCAGACCCATGCATCTAGAGAGCTGAACCTCACTCCATAGAATCACAGAACCATAGAATCGTAGAGTTGGAAGAGACCACAAGGGCCATCCAGTCCAACCCCCTGCCATGCAGGAAATCTCAATCAAAGCATCCCCAACAGATGCCCATCCAGCCTCTGCTTGAAGACCTCCAATGAAGGAGACTCCACTACACTCTGAGGGAGTATGTTCCACTGTCAAACAGCCCTTACTGTCAGGAAGTTCTTCCTAATGTTGAGGTGGAATCTCTTTTCCTGGAGCTTGCATCTATTGTTCTGGGCCCTGGTCTCTGGAGCAGCAGAAAACAGGCTTGCTCCCTCCTCAGTATGACATCCCTTCAAATATTTAAACAGGGCTATCATATCACCTTTTAACCTTCTCTTCTCCAGGCTAAACATCCCCATTGTTAGAATCCTCAGATTCTATCAGAAATAAATAGATATTAGAGAGGCTGGACATAATGGAATAGGAAAAATAATAGTTGTTGGCTGAGAATATTTAGTTTAGCTATAGACTGGATAAGTTTAGGGGGAGGTCAGATACTGACACTTTGTTATTAGTTGCAAGAGGCCCGCAGTGCCAGTACAGTGGTATGTGGTGTTAGAAACTGTTAGTTAAGTATAAAAAGGGGGGAGTGAGGAGGGTTTTATAGATGGCAAAGGAAGGAGAAGAATGTTGGGGGTGGAGTTACTGAGGATTTTATGTATTGTAATTGCCGGAGATGGGCAGTTTCAGCTAAGAAGCTGAATGAGTCACAAGTGCTGTTTGTTTTACATCACACCCGACGGACTGATTGATCCAAGAGCTAACTGACCGTTCCGACACCAGCTCTCTAAGTCGTTCTTCATAGGATATGGATTCCAGACCCTTCACCATTTCAGTTGCTCTCCTTTGGACACACTCCAGTTTCTCAACATCCTTTTTGAATTGTGGTGCCTAGAACTGGACACAATATTCCAGGTGGCGAATACAATGGCACTATTACTTCCTTTGATCTAGACACTATACTTCTATTAATGCAGCCTAAAATCACATTGGTCTTTTTAGCTGCCGCATCACACTGCTGAAAAATGTTCAACTTGTGGTCCACATGGTCTCCTAGATCCTTTTCACATGTAGTCTCATTAAGCCAGGTGCCCCCATCCTATATCTATGCATTTCGTTTTTCTGCCCTAAGTACAGTACTTTACATTTCTCCATGTTGAATTTTGTTGGCTTTGGCCCAGCTTTCTAGTCTATTCAGGTCATTTTGAATCTTGATCCTGTCCTCTGGGGTATTAGCTATTCCTCCTAATTTGGTGTCATCTGCAAATTTGATAATTATGCCCCCAGTTCTGTCATCCAAGTCATTGATACAGATGTTGAATAGCACTGGCCCCAGGACAGACCCCTGTGGGACCCCACTGGTCACTTCTCTCCAGGATGAAAAGGAGCCATTATTGAGCACCCTTTGGGTTCGACCAGTCAACCAATTACAAATCCATGTAACAGTTACCTTGTCTAGCCCACATTCTTCAAGCTTGTTTGCAAGAATGTCATGGGGAACTTTGTCAAAGGCCTTACTGAACTCAAGATATAACATATCCACAGCATTCCCTTCATCTACCAAGATGGTAATTTTATCAAAAAAAAGTGATCAGATTTCTCTGGCATGACTTGTTTTTGACTCTCTGTTTAATGATCTGCTCTAGAATCTTTCCTGGTATTGATGTCAGACTAACTGGGCGATAATTGTTGGGATCCTCTTTCTTCCCCTTTTTGAAGATGGGGACAACGTTTGCCCTCCTCCGGTCTGCTGGGACTTCTCCTGTTCTCCAGGAGTTCTCTATGGCCCCATACAGACAGGCCAAAATAAAGCTGCTTCGGGTCACTTTGGAGGTATGCTGTTTAAATGATGCATGCGTCCTAAGAGTCTGGAAACTGCACCAATGTCACGATTCAGTGCTAATGACTGGAGTGTAGCTTTGGTGCAGCTTCCAGACTCTTAGGACACATGCATCATTGAAACAGCATACCTCCAAAGTGACCCGAAGCAGCTCTATTTGGGCAGTCTGTATGGGACCAAAGATTATTGCCAATGACTCGATATTACATTTGCCATTCTTTTAATACCCTTGGATGTAGTTCATCTGGTCCTGGAGACATATTCCTTTAGATGAACCAGGTATTCCTGTACTATCTCTTTACTTATTCTGTGTTGAAATTCCCCTATTCTGTCCTCTGCTCCATTATCCTCAGGTTGAGCACCCTTTTCCTTTTCTGAGAAGACTGAGGCAAAGAAAGTGTTGAGTAATTCTGCCTTTTCTCTGTCTCCTGTTAGCATTTTGACATGTTCTCCGCCTCCACGCAGTGGCCCTAGCATTTCCTTATTCTTCCTTTTGCTGTGGACATACCTAAAAAAGACCTTTTTATTGTTCTTAACTTCTCTAGCAAGCCTGAGTTCATTCAGCTCTTTAGCTTTTCTGACTTTACTCCTACATTTACTCGCTATTTGTTTGAATTCTTCTTTGGTGATTTCCCCCTTTTTCCATTTCTTATACATGCCCTATTTAAAAGCTAGCTCTGTTGAAAGTTCTTTAGTCATCTATCCTGGTTTCTTGAGACACCTCCAATTTTCTTCCTCATAAGAAGAGTTTAAATTATGCCTTTAGTATCTCCCTTTTGAGAAATCCCCATCCATCCTGAACCCTGAGGTTTACTAAAGTCAGCTGTCCTAAAGTCTAGAATGTATATCTAGCTATGCCTGGCTTCTCCTTTCCACATGAAAACATTATCACTCCCATCTAAGGATCACACCAGTTACATCCCATTAATCAGGTCATCCCTGTTACTTAGGGTCAGATCCAAAATAGCTGATCCCCTTGTTGCATCTTCCACCTCTTGGACACTGAAATTGTCTTCGAGGCAAGTGAGGATTTTCCAGACCTTGAGGATTTGGTTTAGTTTGGCTTCTAGCAAATATCAGGTTAGTTGAAGTCACCCAACACTACTACATCTCTCCTTTCTGAGTGTGTGGTCATATGTTCTAGAAAGGCATCATCCAATTCCTCCATTTGACTTGGGGGTCTGTAGTAGACTCCCACAATAACATCCTCCTCCTTTCCTGTTTGGCCTATTTCTCTTTAAAAGGTTATACCCCTTTAAAACATTATTTTGAGGAGAACAATACTGAAGGAATGAAACATAAAATCATTTCGTATTCAAGTAAGGCCTTCATAAGAGGAACATTTATTAAAATTAACTAATAACAGACAAAAGAGGAGCAGAAGAAAGAAAAATTAATTACAGAACAGTTAAAAAGAAAAGAGGAGAAATCAAAGTAGAAAGGAGATAAAAAATTTAAAATACATATATTATATTCGGTCAATGACCAGCAAGATATAAAAAGTACAAAGCATAATATATAAGTGCAACAATAAATTGTAAGTGACACACACTAAAATAGAATAAAATAAAATGAAAATATATAAAAACACTCTCCTGTGATTATTTAAATTTCATGATTACATGAAAATAAAATATGCTATTTTTTGGAGGTGCACATTCTATAACGATTAAAGTTTTTGGCAATTAATGATATGCAAAGGAAACAACAGATTAGCAAACAAAAACAATTTGAATATGGAAAGAAGGCAGGAAAATTACTTGCAAATAAACTGAGAAAATAAAAAGAAAAGAAAAGAATGACAGAAATACAATATAAAGGAAAGCTGATTACTGATCAAAAGTACATCTTAAACATCTTCAGGGATTATTTTATTTTAAAAATTGATATGGAAACAACTTGAGACAGATAAAGATATGGATAAAATTCAAAAAATATTTAGATGGTCAAACAATAATAAAATTAATGAAGAAAAGAAAATTTAAATTGAAAGATCTCAACAAAGGAAATATCGAATGCAATTAGAAATATGAAATCAGGAAAAACACCAGGCCCTGATGGATTACCAGGCAATTACTATTAAAAAAATGGAGGAAATTCTACTGATACCACTAAAAATACACTAAATAAGATATTGGAATTCCAGACTCGTGGAGAGATTCTCTTTTTACATTCCAAAAGAAAGTAAGGATAGATTAGACATCGGAAATTATAGACCTATATCACTAATAAATTCAGACTGCAACAATTCTCGCAAAAAGATTGAAATTATTAAAACAAATAATTCACAAATGACCAAAATGGATTTATCCCAAACCGTTATATTAAAGATAACATAAGAACTGCCTAGAATATATTAGAACAATTTGACTATTACAAGGAGAGCAAACTGGCGATGATATTAATAGATGTGGAGAATGCTTTCAACAGGGTCAGTTGAAAGTTGAATAAGAAACAATAAAAAGAATGAATACAGGGGATAAATTTACAGATTGGATAAAAACTATCTATAAAGAACAAAGAGTGCAACTAATTATAAATGAGGAGAGTGACCTTGAGCAAGTTACACTCTCTCAGCTTCAGGGGAAGGCAATGGCAAACCTCCTCTGAACAAATCTTGCCAAGAAAACCCCATTATAACTCCACCTTAGGGTCACCATTAAGTCAGAAATGATGTGAAGGCATACAACAACAACAACAACAACAACAACAACAACAACAGGGAGTAAACACAAAGGAAAAATTGTGATAATACTGCCAATTATAATTTTAAATCTAGGATTTGTTCAAGTTTGGGACTCCTGGAATATTTTTACCAGCACACATACAAATCCCAAGACTGCAGGCTGATAGATTAGAAGCAATTTAAAGTAGGTGGGAAATGGAATTTTTAAAATGGGGGTGAAAAAATAGAGGAGAAATGATGAGAATAGGAGGCACCTGGATTCTTCCTACACCACACAGTCCTTTCCAGGATGCCTCAGGGCCCTATACAGACAGCCAAAATAAAGCTGCTTCGAGTCAGAGTGGAGGTATGGTGTTTCAATGATGCATGCGTCCTAAGAGTCCAGAAGTCACACCAAAGCCACACTCCAGTCCTTGGGCTGGAGCGTGGCTTTGGTGCGACTTCTGGACTCTTAGGACGCATGCATCATTGAAACACCATACCTCCACTCTGACTCAAAGCAGTTTTATTTTGGCTGTCTGTAACAGGCCTTCCTCTATATTCCCTTGTCTTCAGAATGACACATCTGGGGGAGGGAACACAAACAGAAAACAATAAAGTGTTTCCCACTTAGACTGTTTCTGTGTCCCACTAGTGTTGCATGGGACTGAGAACTGTATATACAACAGAACTGCACGTAAGGAAGATTTGGAGCACACAGAGTTGGCCATGAAATTCATCTACTGTTCCATTGCTCAGTCACTCAATCAGCTTCATGAAATGCATCATGATCAGGGATTGTACATCCTGAGTAAAACTAGTACCATCTTCAAATTAGGCGGCCTTGTGGCTTTTGTATAGCATTGCAGCAGCTCTGCAGCAATTTGCCTTTAAGCACAGTAATCAGCAGAGCTATCTTTCAGGCTATGAAAGGAAAAATGATCCAGAAAATTGACATTCCTCAAAGCTTCTTTGCAACTTAATAGGACTCTGATTACCCATGTAAAATAAGTCATGTTTTATTGCACTTTTCCCTAGCCTTGACCTTTACTCTTCAAGTACCTCACTTGGAAAGTGAGGTGGAAGCAAGTTTCAAGGGCAAAAGGCAGGTAATAATATTAAATGGTCACAGTGGGACCAGAGAAATGGATAAAGCAGACTGAAGTTGCCCAGTGCACCTGAATACACATTTCGCCATTAGCTTCTCACAGACTGTGTTCTTGGTCCCTCTGCGCTATATTTCATGGTCACATTCAGGTGCTGACATGGACAATTTAGTGCCTTAAGTTCTTTTTAACACAAGACATGGTGTTGTAATTACATGCTCCAGCGCAAGGTCTACATTCCAAGATAACAAACACTGTAAAAAATAAAAATTTAATAGACTTCAATGCTCCCCCCCAAGCTCCCAAAAGATGTAAATATGTATTTGTCAGTTATCAGTGAGATCCAGTGACAATCAGTGATAAAGTAGAAATATCCAGGAATATTGCCCATTTTAGAACTTTCTCAAACTTGTTCAGTGTAGTCTTTTCATTGTTGTTGGATACAATACAGTACAACACATTGTGGAGTAGCTCTGACCATCAGGAAATTCTTGGTAATGTTTTGCTGCAATCTGCTTTTTTTCTAATTTAAATCCTTCAATTCAATTCCTGTTGACTGGAACAGCAGAAAACAAGCTTGCTTCATCTTTTCCATAGCAGCCTTCCAGATAATTGAAGGTAGGTATCACTTCCCTGTCTCCTCTTCTGGAGGTGAAACATGCTCACCTCTCTCAACTGTTCCTCAAAAGGTTTGGTTTCGAGACCATTTATCCTCTTGGTCACCCTCTTGTGACCCTTCAAGTTGTTGATACTGCTGTTCAACTGGGCTGTCCAGACCTTGACACATTATTCTATTTGTGGTCTGCTGAAACCAGAGTATTAGTAATGATCTGTGCTTCTTTTGATGCAGACTAGAACTGCATTGGCTTTTTTACTGACAGATCACTGTTAATTAAATGTTTAGTTATTTTTTTATTTATTCTTTATACAATTCCAAATTTCCAACTTAAAATAAATAACATTGCATTGTGCATGTGGAAACCATGCCTTATGAGGAAAGACTTAGGGAGCTGGGTATGTTTAGCCTGGGAAAGAAATGGTTAAGAGGTGATATGATAGCCCTGTTTAAGTATTTGAAGGGGTGTCACATTGAGGATTGAGCAAGCATGTGCTCCAGAGACTAGAACACAGAACAATGGATTCAAGATCCAGGAAAAGAGATTCCACCTCAACATTAGGAGGAACTTCATGACAGTAAGAGCTGTTTGACAGTGGAACACAGGCGGGTTATAGACTGCCGAAAAGCAGCAGTCTGGCTCCGCCGCCACTTGCAGCATCCGGGAGCCGCAGCTTCTAAACTGCGGGACTCCCGGATCCTGGGCCCCAGAAGTGGTGCCGCAAAGCGTGCTTTCACGGCATCACTTCCACCACGACGCGTCTGGACGCTAGGCGTCCAAGACGTCAAAATGATGGCGGCCGTGTGGAACAGCCGCCTCCATTTGTTACAGACAGAGTCCGTAACAGGAGTAGGGGCGTCTAGAAGAGACGCCCCTTTTTTAAACTGGGACATCCTAAGGACGTCCCAAATGGCGGTCTGTAACCCGCCACTGTCTTCTTTTTTGGAGGTCTTTAAACAGAGGCTGGATGTCCATCTGTCGGGGATGCTTTGATTATGATTTCCTGCATGACTGGATGGCCCTTGTGGTCAGATTTCTTTACACATTTTGTCAGGCCTGCAAACTACTGATTCTGTGTTCTGCACATTCCTCCAACTATCTACCTCCTGTGTACACATATTGACTTTCTCCCCGGGCACATCCCTTGGGTGTTCCTCAACCAAGACTTCTATGCCACACTGTCCAATTAAACCATGGGCACCCTAATATAGTGATGAGTGAATAGGCCTTAAGTTGCTGAACCTTGTCTTTCAATTTGCCTTGCTGAAGGTGTAGCTACTCCTCTGCAAGGATAAAAGCATACCACAGTGGAGTGTGGGAGTAAGAGAGAAGGAGAGGGTTGAGACTCAGATGGGATTTGACTTTGAACCTTTGATTTGAGATTACAATTTTGAATGGACTAAAAGAAAACTATGAAATAAGATTATAAAGGACTAATATTGCAGCACAAAACTTTGAATTTTGAACTTGGACATTTGGACTACAACTTAAATAACTGGATTATAAATAATAATCTGTTTTGGACATTTGGACTATAGTTTAAATATTTGGACTATAAACTATAAATCATTAATTTTGGATTATAAAAGCTGGACAGTGTTGGACAGAGCTGGACAGTGTTACTTTCGTTAAGGAGAATGACATGGTAAAAGAGAGGAGAACAGCAAACTGTAAATTCAAAACAACTGTAAGCCCATGGATCAGACATAGACAGTGAGGGGAAGAAATAGGATATTGGACTTTCTACAGGAATGAAAGACATCAAAGAAGGAAAGGAGTAAAGAGAAAAAGGGGATGAAAGAAGACGAAGAGGGAGCAGATGGAATAAGGGCTGGAAATATTGAAATTATCAGACAATATAAAAGCTATAAACTTGGAGAAAACATAATATAATATAATACAATATATTACAACACAGTTTTAGTAGAAAGAGTTTTAAAGAAGGGGGATTTATTATACTCACTGTTAATTTTAGCAAGGTCACTGAAGCTGATTAGGAAGAAATAAGGTAAATACAGGATAGATAAGTCTATCTACAGGGAATATAAGAACAGCTGCAACTAATTTAGAACAAAGAAACTGTCAATCCTTTTGAAACAGGACAGGTGGAACAGAGGACCAAGACTGCCATCTACTGGTTTATTATGGGGGGAAGACTACTATTAAGTAGAAGGGGAAAAGGGGAGGGAAAAAAGAAAAAATATTAATATCTAATTATTACTGTGGGAAAAACGGTTTATTGATTGTCTACCTCTAACCTATTAATTAATTTCACTAATACTGAGTAATTAACTGTTTAATAATTGATTGTTTTTTATATTAAATGATCTAATTATTATTGAGGGAAAACTTATTTGATTGTCTACCTCTGTCTTATTAATTAACTTTATTAATATTGCATGATTAATTGTTCATTAATCGATTGTATCTTGTATACTAACTGATTCCATTAATTATATTTCAGTTGATACTTTTATAGTTACTTAAGATCTAGATAATTAATGTTTTATTGGTTAATGAGATTCCAGTGACTCCCTTTTAGGATCTTCATTTGATTAAATAAGGACTGTAGGAGATAAGTAAATACTATCACTTAAACAATTAATTCAGTCATTCATTGACAATCAAATTTCATTAATACTGAACAAATAATTGTGGCTGTTTATTTACTGAGTTTATTTGGGAATATTTGACCTTTTTCCATATTGATAGAGTTTATTGATTTCTTATAGCTATCCTAATTAAGTAAGGTTTTGGTGGATTGACTGAACCATCAAATATTAATTAATTGTTTTTTCTATGTACTGATTGACTTTATAAATTATAGTGATTTTAGTTACTTTAGTAAGAAATTAATTGATTCAATTGAATTAAGTGAATTGAAGAAACTGATTGGGGTTAATATATAGTATATTAGACTTGAAGTTTAAATTTCTCCTTGACTATACTTAAATAAGTGGATAGTGTAGAAAAAAAAAGGAAAAAGACTGACTGCAAAATCTCACTGAACTGACTGGACAGTATATGTAAAGAAGCATATAATAGATTTGATAGCTTTGGTTAAGTAAGCTAAATAACAAATAACTGATAATTAACCTAACCACTTGGAAAGATAATGTCAAGGAATAAGGCAGCTACCCATACAGTGCTGTTAACTCAGAGAAGACCATCATTAGAAACAACAGAAAAACCGACAGAAGAAATCAGGAGATTAAAGAAGGAGTTACAACAAGAAATCAAAGATTCTAAACAGGAGATTAGAAAAGACATTAACAATTTAGCTCATAAAAAGGACTAATTAACAGAAGATATGATTCAAACAAAAAAAGATGTGAAAGAATTAAAATCAAAAACTCAAGAATTAGAGAAAACATCTGACGTTCTAATGGACATGCAGGAACAAGATGAGGTAAAGATCTCATCTTTAGAGTTGAGATACAGAGAAAAATGTATTAAACTATGAGGAGTTTCTGAGAGAGCAAATGAAGAAATCTATGAAAGAATAATTCGAGGATTGGCCAACTTTGAATTATTGGAGGAAAGCATGGAGATGGAAATAGATAGAATCTTCTGAATAAATCCTACAGTTGCCAGAGAGAAAATACTACCGAGGGACATCGTGGCAGCCTTTATGAGAACCAAATGAAAGAGGAGATCATTCAAAGAAGTTACAATAGTCAATTATTAATCAAAGACAAAGAGATTATTATTTTTAAGGACATTCCGTCACAAATATTAAAGAGAAGACAGGATTACAAGTTCCTGACAAGACTTCTAGTGAAAAACAGGATAGAGTACAAATAGGAAAGTCTGGAAGGAATATCATTTAGCTACCAACAAAGAAGATACAAAATAAATACAGTGGACAAAGCAAAAGATATTTACAAAAAAAATGTCAAGAGATCTTGAAGAAAGATAGGGATGGTTGAGAAGAGAACAGGAATGAAGCTATGAAGATTCTAAAAGAAAACAAAAAACAAAATGAGAAAAAGGCATCAACCCCAAAGGAGGAGAAGAAAAGGGGAAAAAGAGGACAATATACACGGAGGGAAGAAAGAGAAGAGGAACTAGAGGAACAAGAAGGAGGTGAGGAAGAGGAAGCTCTAGGAGAAAAGAAGGGACAATAAAACTGGAATAAGAAAGGGGGAGAGAGAAAAGGAACGCCAACATATAAAATTGGATTATGACAGTGAAGATTTTATCATGGAATGTGAAAGGTTTCCACTCCAGATCTAAAAGACACCATATATTCCATTTACAGTCGTTCCTCCCCATACATAGTGGATCCGTTCCGGACCCCCCGCATATGGAGAAAAGAGTGTATGCTCAAGCCCCATAGGATATAATGGGGCACATGCTTGTGGTGACGCGTGGGGTGTGCAGCACAAATACACACCCCATTATTTCTGCCTGGGCATGCCTCCTGCGTGAGCTCAAAGCCACAGAAGGCAAGCCCACTTATAAGGAGGGCCGACTGAATTAGAAAAACAAAAGCTTGATATTACACTGGTACCCCGGGATACGAACGCGCCGCGATACGAAAATCCCGGGATACGAAAAAAAAAAAATTAATTAATTATTTCCGGGTTACGAAGGTTTCCCCGGCTTGCGAAAAAAAGCCGGCGCTGTTTTAAATGGAGCCGCGGCGGAGCCGCGGCTTTTCCCCATTAGCGCCTATGGGGATTCGGCTAACGAAAGTCCCCCGGGTTACGAAAATGGCGCCGGAACGAATTAATTTCGTAACCCGGGGGACGAGTGTATTTGTCTGCAAGAGACGCATGTACATACAAGAGATACTAAATATTTTTTAAAATCATAAATTAGATACACTCTTTACAGCATCAATACAGAAGAGAAAAAAAGGAATGGCAATTTAATAAAAGGATTCAAGCAAAAGAAATATTTATTGATAAAGATGGATTTTATGTTGGACTCGAGGTTACAATAGCAGAAAAGAAGAGTCTAATAGTTGGGATATACATCCCATGAGAAAATAAGGACAATTTCTTTACAAAGATTACAGAGAACATTCTAAATCAGGAAAAAGATGAGGTACTTATTTTAGATGATTGGAATGGGGTAATAGAGCCTTCCATGGACAGATCTTCACATACATCTAAAAAGAAACCTCAAGGGAAATTACCTAGAGTGGTACAGAAATTGATAGCACATTTAAATGTAATAGACACTGGGAGATTCAAACATGGAAGCGCGAAAGGGTACACATTTTATTTGGACTGCTAAAAATCCATGTCACGAATTGATATGTCTATGGTCTCAAAAACACTAACTGCAAGAGTAGATGACATAGATATATTACCAAGGGCAGTCTCAGATCATAATCCCATTCTGTTGAAACGCTTTGGCAAAAAGGAAGGAATTCTATTGGAAAATAGATGGAAGTATGTTAAAGGAAAAAGCCAGTTTGGTAAACATAAAAGAGACGTTAAGATTATATTTCCTGGAAAATGAAAAAAGGACACAGGTAAAAACGATATGGTACATGGGTAAAGCCGTGATCAGGGGGATTGGAGCAGAAAGCAAGAGAAAGAAAAGAGGAAAAAAATAGAATAATTACTGGAAAATAATGGAAAGAAGGAAGAAAGATGAAAAGAAAACCACCTGAAGAAAAATAAACCGGGAAATTAAAATGTTACAAAAAGAGTTAAAGACTGAAACCACATTAGAAATTGAGAAGAAAATAAAATTCTACAAGTTAAAATACTTTGAACAAGCAAATAAAATGGGCAGATGGCTGTCAGACAAACTAAAAAAAGGCAAGAAAAAAGATTGATAACAGAAATCATTCAAGACAGTAGAAAAATTACAAATCAAGAAGACATGAAAAAAGCATTTTATAAATATTACACAGAACTTTATAAAGAAAAGAGACCAAGGCCGCCTCTATAAAAACTGCTCTTCTCTCCATTTGCTGTCTGTGGAGGACAAGAAGGACCTTGAGGCTTGGCTGCAGAGGCCACTCCCTTCCCTCTAATTACATCCTGCTGGAGGACTGTTTGTGGACTATCAGCAGAGGAGCATCTTAGGGTTCAAAGCCAGCCTGCAATCCCTTCCAGAATCAACAGCTGTGGGGGAGGATTTCAGTGGCTTGAAAGCCTTTGTTGCCTGGATTTTAATTCTAATTACCCTTTATTGATCTGAGAAATTTACTTTACTACAATTTTGTAGCTTCCGGAGTTACTCAGAGTAGCTAATTTATAGGGAAGAAAGTCCTGCTGTTTCCTTTGAATTTACACGGGTGAAGTCATTGAAGCCTCCCTGCCAGTGCCAGTGTGAGAGTGTCGTAACAAATCTCCAAGTTTAATATTATGGAGTGGAAAAAGCACCAGAAAGAGGTAGAGACTAATACACCCCCAACGGCTCAACAACCCAAAATTTCAGATTTTTATAATATTCAAGTCCAGCTGATCCCATTTGCTCTAGTAAGGAAAAGGTGATAAGCGAGAAGGATACTGAACTGTTTAATTTGCTTGACTGTTCAAATACAATACAACTTATGGCCATAACAGTTGAACATATTTACAAGGCGCTGAGGATGCTAAACTGTAAAATGGATCTTATTTATCAAGAATCAGGAAGTGATAAGGGCTTGGACACACAATAACAGTGAGCTAGACTTGGTTAAAACCTCTCCTAAGAAGTCTACACTGTTGTTCCATGAAGTAGAAGAATCTACAAAACTGGTGTTAATCCCAAACAAAATTTGCTTGGAAGTATACAACTATAGAGGTATTGTGCCCCTATGGAATACTTTTCAGCTTGCTATAAGGCACATACATGAGCTTTTGAATACAGAAGTGGAACATCTAGATCTCCTTACAATGGAAACACTGCCCTCTAGTAGAGGCCAAACAAAAGTTATATTAAGCTTCCTTACAGGCTGTATGCACCTGAGAACTAAATTAGCCTCAAAAGGCATTTTCCCCAGACGTATGTTCCACCATGAAGCGATAGTCCCCATAGTCTCAAGAGTTCAACAGGTGCAGTTGAACTCAGGAAGCATAAAAGGACATGTTATGGAAACACACAACCTGTTTTTGGAACACAATCATAAGAATAATCCCTCAACCTTCCCTCTACAAGATCCACGGGAACCTACTAAAAGCACTGAACTGTCGCTGATTAGCAACTGTAACTTAGATTCGAGTTAAAAAGGCCAATCTGAGACTTTACACCCTACACAGGACCTATTTGACATTGTGATCAAAGATGTTCTACCCAACCCAGCCCCGTTATCCCCCAAAGGAGTTACTAACATGGATGGGACCTGTCAATCAATCAATCAATCAATCAATATTTACTGATTAGCCCATAGGTCATCTCAAAGTACCACAATACAAAATAGAAAAACAAGATAAAATTCTATATAAAACTCTGTGTAGAACTCTAAATAAGAGTTATATAAGAGAACATGAGAGAGAAAAAAATATATAAATAAGAATAAAAATATAATAAAAATGTATAGATGCAATACAGTGAATGCAACAAAACTAATAAATCACTCTGTAAGACTCTATGTAAAAAGTTAAAAAGAAAGATAATGAATAAGTAAAAATAATAATAATACAAAAGTCAGTAATGCAATAAACAGTCGGACTAAAATTACAGTCATACATCAAAATTTTTCATCATCCCTGAAATTTACCCCAGTCATCCCTGCATATCTAGATCTCAGGTGTATTGCTTTGTTTAAATACCAAGCTGTAATGGGGAAAAAATGAATCTTGACTGCTCATAAAGTATGTTGTTCTAATATGGGTATCCCAGTACATAGTTCGTTTGATATATGGACCGAGATACAGATCTCTTTCCTGCTAATAC
Source organism: Sceloporus occidentalis (assembly GCA_023333645.1). Classification (NCBI taxonomy): domain Eukaryota; kingdom Metazoa; phylum Chordata; class Lepidosauria; order Squamata; family Phrynosomatidae; genus Sceloporus; species Sceloporus occidentalis. The sequence goes on from JALMGF010000001.1 coordinate 218,991,124, forward strand.
AGTTTGCATTTAAATAATATGTTAGCTATATCCTCACTTTCATGATCTCCACAAATACAGGTTCGCTCATTATAAGGAATGCCATTAAATCTCCCAAACCTTACCATGGTATCAAACTGCTTGCATCTAGCTCGTGTAAATACCTCCCTCAGGTGTTTTGGCATTTGAATTTTTAGGTAGTTTGCTAATTGAAAGGTCCGTTTATATTGGCTCAACCATTTTAAATTGCCTACCTTACTAAGAGTGGCTATATCTTTTTGGGCCTCAATATCCAGGATTCTTTGTCTCGCATTCTTTTTTGCCTGGTCACTGAATGTGCAACATACAGAGAGACCACAACTCCTTATATAGCTTGTTAATTGGATAGAGCAAACAGCTTGTAGATGGGATTGTAACTGTTCAAAGAGACACAATCTTGGAAGTCTATCTGGCTCCATTTCGTTGATTTTACACCAATAATTAAACACTCTTATTTTAGCTTGCAAGTAGATTGAAAGGATTTCTAATCCAGCTCTAATTGCTGCCGCTGATGTCTTTTTGTCTACGCTCAATATACTACTCAAATGTTGAGACTGTGCTTGTTCTACAACTGAGATGGGATTTAGACCCCAAACATCTGCTGCGTATAAGAGCATAGGAGTCACTTTAGCTTTATATACTTTTATTATTGGAGACAGGGAACTGGGGTAATTATGTGCTTTGGTTTTAAGTAAAAGATTTGTGCATGTCTTTGCTGTAAGAGAACTCCTTTGGTGATGGCGTAACCAGGCTCCATTCTCAGAAAATAAGATACCAAGGTAGGAGTAGGTCTTCACTTGTTCTATTACCTCACCCTCTAGTTGCCATCGATGTCTTTGCTGACTTTTACCAAACAGCACTACATTTGACTTTGATTTGTTAATGGATAAAGAATTATCCTGGCAATTACAGCTGAATCTTCTTAACAATCTACGCAAGCCAACTTACGAGTAAGAGAACAAAATCATATCATCAGCATAAAGCAGGATGTTACAAGATGTGTTTAAGACTGTGGGCATATGGACTGCAGAATCCTTCATTTCACCTGGTAAGTCATTAATAAACAAATTAAATAACAATGGAGCTAACAGACACCCTTGTCTTACCCCTTTATGTGTGTTAATCTTATTTGTCATGGCTCCGTTTATTCCACAAGGATAAATGTCAGTTACATGGCTTAGTTCCGAAGACTGTGGTACCACATGAAATAGAGGCGGATCTGTTTCCTGCCAGAGTTCTGAATCTCACAGAGTTGAGGATGAGAAAACATGGGCACAGGAGCTGGCTGTGCTAGCTCAAAGTTCAGATTCTGATTTTGTAAAGGTACTGAATAGCCGTGACCATATCACGGTTAGAAATGAGTCCAGCAACATGGGGGGAATTGCTGTATTTATAATGACCACATGGGGCAGTTGAACAAAATTACATCAGAATGACTAAATGAGTATTATGGACCAGAGAGTAAGATCGGATTTCTAACCTGGAACATAGCGGAATGAAGAAACAGAGCTACCAATGGAGACTTGATTGATTTCCTGATGAAATTTCACATTATAGCTCTTCAAGAAACTTGGCTTATCTCTGTGGATGAGCAGGCAAATTTACCCAGGTTCAAATCCTGGTCCAGATCAGCAAGAAAAGATAAATATAAAGGAAGCCCTCTGAGAGCTTAAACATATTGGTGAATGAGTCTTTGGGTTGGCAAAGTGAAGAGTTAGCTCTAAACTCAGTTCCAAATTTCATATTGTCAGTAAAACTCCAATTCAAACTCACAAACATAATTTGTTTGAATGTATACATGCCACCGACTACCTCACCTTTCTTCTCCAGTAGCATGTGGGACGAGTTGGAAAATCTAAGCTTGAATTAAATTTAAAATATCCTAGGGCCATCAAAGTCATATTGGAGGATTTTAATGCCAGAGTGGGGTCTTCTTTACAGGAGTTTGTTCAAAAGGGGATTGTTCCAGCTTTTTATCTACAAAATGAATCAGCATGGCACTCCCATGACCGGATAAAGAACCATGCTGGTTTTTGTTTTATTTCATTAGTTTATAACTGTAGCCTTCAGATTCTGGGGAGTAGAGATGTTAGCTTTGTTTATCCTTTCACTCCAGCATGTCTAGTAGTGTACTGGATTATATTGATGTTTCATCTGGGAACATAGGCTTATTTTCAGATATTAAAGTTCTTGTGAGGGAGCATAGTGATCATCAACCTGTCACCACCACTTTCCAAGTCCAATCAGATCTTAGACCCAGTAGCGCTGAAGTAGAATACCTGTGGGCTATCATGGAAGATGGTCAGGCCAGAAGGCTCAAATGGAGCAAGGTGGACACTGAATTACTTGCTAAATTTCTGTCATCTGAGCAGATTATGTCTGAATATATATCAATAATGGTAGGTAATTTAGACAGGGATGATCCCCTTCTTGGCTTTGATAATCTTTGTAGTCTACTAAGAAAATTTCTAATTGATGAGTCCCCACATAGAAAACCCCAGTCTGTTGGATCAACTTGGTTTGATCTTGATTGTATTAGAGTCAGGAGATGCTTGGAATCTGCAATGCATCAGACTCATTATCAGCCCTCAGTTTTGAATCATTCTAAGATGTTAAACCTTAGACACAATTATAAGAAGCTTCTGTCAACAAAGAAGTCCAATCATTCAATTAGGCTTTGGGCAGATTTGGAATTATCTGCTAAGGGATCGAATACTGCCATTTTCTGGTTTACAGTAAATGGTTTGTTGAAAGAACGGAGATTACATTCTGATGTTACCATTCCAGCTTTAGTCTGGGAGGACTTTTTCCTAAACTTATTTCAAAATCCTAATCAAGAATTTTCAGATGCTTCATCAGACAATCTTTCTATTCTAGCGGAGACACCCTTGTGGACCCCAGTCACAGTGGCTGAAATTAAAAGCATTATACAAACTTTGAAGCCAAATAAAGCACCAGAGGAAGACCTACTCCCACCAGATACAGTCCGTCCTCGCCTTACGCGGGGATCCGTTCCGGATCCCTCCGCGTAAGGCGAATTCCGCCTATGCTCGAGCCCCATTGGAACCAATGGGGCTCGTGTGCAGCGGCGCGGCAGCGCAGGCGCACGCAGGGCGCAACGGGAGCGGGTGCCCATTCAATTGAATGGGACGCACCGCCTCTTCTGCCCCGCGCGCGCGCTGCGGCTTGAGCACATATGCTCAAGGCCACGTATGGTGCGCCCGCGTATGGCGTGGGCGCACTGTATTTTCAAGTCATATGTTGACTGGTGGCCTATTCACTTTTATTAATAACACAGGTCATTTTCCACCTGGCTGGAAACTCTCCATCATTGTGCCATATACAAAAAAGGCAGTAAAGGGGACCCTAAAAACTATAGACCCATAAGCCTTATTGACATTTTGGCTAAAATGTACACAAAACATCTATTAGGCAAAATTGAAGATTGGATTATTGATAGAAACCTATTAGTAGAAGAACAAGCAAAATTCAGACCAGGTAGATCCACCATGAATAATTGTTTTATTTTACAACATCTAATTAATTATAAAGAAAAGAATATAGGGAAGAAAATAAAGGGAAGAATCAAACTTTTTAGATAAACAGGAAATAAACAAATTGACAGAAGAACAACAGAATATATTAAACGAACAAATAACAAAAAGGAAATATCAGAGAGTATAAGAAAGATGAAATGTGGAAAGGCCCCGGGCCCCGATGGACTGATAGCAAATTGTTATAAAAGCCTGGAAGAGGAATTGGTAGGGCCATTGCAACAACTTTATAATAAAATCCTGGAAGAAGATTAACCAAACTCGTGGAATTTTGCAAACATTTCATTAATTCCAAAAGAAGGGAAAGATGTCCCCATCACCCCTGCTATTCATTGCTATATTGGATAATCTAAAGAATCAAATCAGGAATAATACTAACATTAAAGGTTTAAAAACAAAGGGATAATGTTATAAACTTAAAGCGTTTGCGGACGACTTGGTCATATTTGTAGAAGACCCAAACAAATGTATAGAAGAACTCCTGAATACCTTAAGTGAAATTAGTGAATTGACTGGATTCAAGATTAACTAAGATAAAGCAGCAATACTCACAAAGAATATGACAAGAGAAGAAGAAAGAACTGAGTGAAAAAGCAGGATTCAAAATTGAAATAAAGATTAAATATATTGGAATTTGGCTTACTAAAAGAAATGCAGATCTGTTTGAAAGCAATTATAAAAATGCTTAGGGAAAAATAAAAAAGATTTAGAGAGATGGTCAAAACTTCAAAGATCACTGATGGGTTGTATCATAACAATTAAGATGAGTATTCTCCTGAAAATGGTATTCCTCTTCCAGAACCTCCCAATCATTACAAACGAAAAGTAAATAACAAATTGGATTAATCTAAATGGATGAAATATAGGGGTTTATTGAAGGAGGAAGCATGAAAATGGCAAATTAAAAAGAGACAACAGCTTGAGAAAGAGGGATTTAAGTTAAATTGGTTCCTATATTATCAGATAAAAAAATAAATGAAGGAGGACATGACAGAATCTCAATATGAAAAGGAAAAATTGGAGTTTGAGAAATTATTATGCACGAATGATGTCCATTTAATAAATAAGATGTACAAATTATTATTGTGATTTAGCCAAGAAAAAAGAGCGCATGGTGGAGTGGGCAAAAAAATCTGGGCCACAACATCCAAAAGAACCAGTGAGAGGATATTTGAAGTAAACAGTTATTTTACTCCATCTAATTAATTATAATTAATTAATCTTTATTTCAGTTTTGAATCCTGCTTTTTTACTCAGTTCTTTCTTCTTCTCTTGTCATATTCTTTGTGAGTATTGCTGTTCATATTTTTTGAAAGAAATTTTTTATAAAATGATTTTTAAATGGTATCTGATAAAGGGGTAAAGAATATGTGTTGGAAATGTGAGAAACAAATTTTTATCACATGTGGTGGAAGTGTTAAAAAGCCAAAAAAAAAGGACTAAAATTAGCAATTGGATGTACAAAAAATTTGGAAATTATATCAGGCTTAATGCATCAGATGAGGAAGTAGACTGAAGTCTACGAGAGCTCATGCCGCCAATTTTTCTTTCTTTCATTTAGTCTCAAAGGTGCTACAAGATTTCTCTATATCCTGATTCTACAGACTAACACGGCTATGTCTTTGGATTCTATAGTTAATAGAAAGCTCTAGAAATAGTCAGTTTTAATTTCTGAATATGCATTACATTTTTCATTTAAATTAAACTACTCCCAAATGTCCTGCCATTCACTCTTAATCAAAGTATTCCTATTTCCCTAAATATTATTAAATCACTCCCTCGTTATTTCTCAGTATTAAAAAAACATCATTGTCAAACCCATTCAGATTTAATCATTACAATGCAATTTCTAATTATTTTTTAAAAAGTACAGTATATCCATGCTAGCGGGGATGCCCAGTCCCAGTGACATATAACCATATGTGGATCAACTGTCACAAAATTAATTCCTTTTGTCATGAAGTGCTCTATCAGATTGCTTTAATTACTTAACAAAAAATCAACTTCTGCCCAGAAAAATGGCTTCTTTGTATTGATTTTGTTAACACATATTATATAACTGTTCACCCACCATCCTGCCATTGGTCATTATGGTCTGATGTTTTTCAAACAATTCAGTCTGTATAGGATTACATATTTGTGGTGTTATTGAATGTCAGTTTTTATAATTGTAATATCTTGTGGGTTTTTTTGCTGTATTTTATTGTTTTATTTATTGTATAATTTTAATAAATTTAATATTAAAAAGTACAATTCATCTAAATTATTTAAAAATAACTAAAATTGCAACTGATTTAACAATTAATTAGTAAGACTTTGGTTTATATGACATTAACCATTATGGACTAAGAAATATAACATTAACTGTGATAGTGATTATACTTTTGAGTACAGTACATTATTGCAAAGAATCTAGTGGTCCCACACAAACTTTTTCTGCAAACACAATGCCATTTTTTCTGGGGTGATAATTCTGGGGTGTACAGGGCTTATAGAAGTAACACCCAAAAAAGCACATGGAGAGGGCTGGGCTTTGACCACCCAATTCTAGCATGGGGATTGTCATCACTTTTGTGAATGGGAGCCTCCTTCTGCATCTGGAAGAGGATCCTTGAGTCCCACCCAAAGGGTTTGGCAGCATCCTCAGAACTAACTGCACTAACTGTACTACGAGATTTCATTGCAGAGTTTCCAATATCCCTTTCCTTCCTTTAACTCCACAAAGAAAACAATGAGTGCAAGTTCCAGGCTGTGTTTCCAAAATCTTTCTCAAGCTATTTGTTCACCTTTTGGCACTTTCAGCACACGAAGGAGAAGTACTTCTTGACTGTTATTCTGTGCAACGCTTTCTTTTCCAAACCCAACCTCCTGCTGTCTTTACTCATTCCAAGTGACAACCCAACCCAGGAAAGTATTTATTTTGCATTATTGGTTAGCTTTGTTTTTACCTCCTAAGTAAACCCACCAGTATTTTATGGCCCTGCCTCCACACTTGCAGTATATATTAGTCTTTTATGCCTTCTCTGTCACCTGTTGAAATGAGAACTTGGAGTCTCTGCAGCCCTAGCCTTACATTGACTTAAATAACACCAGATGTGGACCCTTACTGCAAGAGGAAGACTAATTGATTTCGCCAGCCACAGTACACCTATTGTTTTTTGACACAAATAAACACTGTAGCATGTAGGTTTATATACATTTTCCCCTTCCTGCCACAAAAGCCAAAGGTTATTCAATTAAAGGAGTCCAGAAAGTGTGACTAATAGTCCATGGATAGAGTATTTCTACTGTAAAATTGAGAGGGGGGGTCCTCCCTCCTACCCTGAGAACGGTGGCCTCGCTGGATCTAGCTATAACAGTGATGGATGGATGGTGTGTGCAAGACGTTATTATTTGTGATGTGTGTGGGGGTAGATGGCAGGCGCGTTGGGCAGTACACCTGCTGAGCTCTGAGAACCAAGAACAGCTGTGTGCATTGATTTAGAAGCTCGCTACTTGGGCTGCAGGAACGAATCAAGCAACAGCTCATAAAAAAAGAGGGTTTTATGATTTCCCCCCTTCTTTCTACAAACAAACGGCCGCATCATATGTTTTTCTAATGCTGCCATAACTCAAAATTAAATCCCAGCCCAAGGTGTCAGCTTGGTACCATGTCAGAATTGTAACGGCTTATTTTAAAGGTCATTATGTGAGCACTGGTTGGAACCCTAATGTTCGGGAGGGTTCAGCACAAAAGTGCCATTTCATTTCACTTCGGCCCAACCGGGGCACTTAGGAGCAATTAGCTTCATTGTTAAAAAATGAACTGAAAGTGTTTTAACTGGCAATTTTATGCTAATAACAACTACTAATTCAAACTGTTTAAAAGAGAAACTTCAAGCTGCAAAAGGGCAGTGTGTTAGTCGCTTCAGCCTATGTTCAGTTTGCCTACAGTTTGCTCTTCATCTTAAAACAACTGAGGGTCAAACACAGTCAAATGAACAAACATCCTCATTTTCACAATTGCAACTCAGATGACTATCTCCTCCATCACTATAAACAAACGCCAAAAGGTTAAAATAATACATATAGCTATGGGAGTTTGCTATGGATCTATTTGATTCAGTAAATTAAGGCTTAGAGAAATGGCTTGGAGAAAATTAAGTTTCTCTAAGCCTTCCAGTCAGACATCTAAGAAGACAGAACATGAAAAAGGCATGCAAGATCAGACCAAAATCCTATAGTTCAACGCTCTAACTGTGACCAAACAAATGGCTAAGGAAAACCCAGGAGGATGTTGTTGTATGCCTTCAAGTTGTTCCCAATTTATGGTGACACTATCACAGCATTTTCTTGAAAAGATTTGTTCGGAAGGAGTTTGCCTTTGCCTTCCTCCAAAGTTGAGAGAGCGCAGCTTCCTAAGGTCACCCAGTGGGTTTCCATGGCTGAGCAGGCATTAGGACCCTGGTCTCCAGAGTCATCGTCCAACACGAAGACCACTAGACCATGCTGGCTCTGACATTTGCAGAAGAGCCCTCCATCTCATATTCTCTAGCAATTGGTATCTAAAGGGATATCCTTCCTCTTAAATTGGGGGTCTTCTTAACATGTAGTCTTATCTCTTATTAATTTAACTAGAAAATATCTTTAAAGAATTCTCTTTAAAGGTAGTATCTCTTTAAAGATATTAGTTGGACACACTATGCTTTCTGATAAAAATTCAATAGTTTAACTATGAACTGGAAAACTGCTTCCTTTTTTCTGCTTTTATTCTCCTACTATTTAGTTTTACTGGGTGATTCTATATTCTAGAACTGTATGAGAGAAGGGGAAAAATACATTTCTGTATCCACTTTTCTCATACCTGTATCAAGTTCCTCTTCCTTACTTATGTTTTTTCCAAGAGAGTCTCTCTCTCTCTCTCTCTCTCTCTCTCTCTCTCTCTCTCACACACACACACACACACACACACACACACACACACATTTTCTTTACAGAGACCTGAACTATATACATTATTTCAAAGATGACATTGTTGATAGTTTTATCTTTATTATTTTTCTGATTTTTTTAATTTATATCATTTCTTTCTGCAAACATGGAACTCAAGGTGGTTTAAACAGAAATTAAAACAAAATACAATTAAAATACTGATCATAATAAGTAAGATGTTTTTTCCAAAATTAAAACTACTTTCCTAATGATCCACAACATAAAATTTGCCTTTTATACACAGCTGTTCTATATGAGAGCAACGTTTTTCTGAGCTTCCCACTAAAAATCCAGAACTCCATTCAGCCACAACCCACTTGAGCCCCCTTGTGCACCTTACCGCTTACAGCTTTTTCCATTTCTTTACCATTTGAACCAGCCTGAAGACATCCTTTTGTCTTCCCTTTCTGTTTCAATTGCCCAAAATATTTTTCAGCAAATGTAGCCATCAAACTGGTCACTTAACTCTAGATCAAAGAATCATGGAATCACAGAGACTGAAGGGATCTCAAGACCCTTCCAACCTACTAGGCATGTGCAGGGGGGTAACAGGGGAAATGCATGTAGGAGTGCATGGTAGTGCTGCAAGCATCCTGCGTATGTGAACATATACAGCATGCTCACCCTAACTGACCTTCCCTGCTCACAACCCCACAGCATCTGGGATATATATTTTGTGATCCAGCAAGGCCCTTTTGTGTGATGTGCCTAGCATACCCCGAACCACTGTGCCCCCCTGGAATCCATCTTGCCAAGAGTCGATAGAGAAGGGAATGATGGATGGTGATGGCAATGCCAGTGGATGTGGCTGATCGCTGCATGGAGGAGAACTCAGCACACATGAGAGACCTGCTTGCACATCTGGAATGGTAGGCAGAGTGCACCCATGAGTTCAGGGGGAGGGAAATGGAGCAAAGATAGAGGGAGACAGATTTCAAACTGGAGTTTATGGAGAGGGAAGTAAAGCACAAGAGGCAGGTGGAGCATGTCCTCTGTCAGCAGGAATGTATCATTGCCATTCTCGAGACCCAAACTGCCCTGCTGACCACACTATGGCATGGCTGACCCAGAGTAGTGGTGAGGGGAATGTGTCCTGTGGCACAGGGCCAGGGATTACACCACCACCTCAGGAGGAGAGGAGACATGGAGGTGGACAGCCAGGAATCCCTCAGGGTGCCTGGATCCCCCCTGCCATGGTGAGAAGGGAGTCCTCCTGGCAGGGAAGGCCACCCAGTGGAGGCAAATCTCCAGTGACATGTGGTGACCTGAGATGTGGGATCTGCCACATAGGACCACCTCCCAAAACAGACCAGAACATGCTGGATCCCCCATCTGTACCCCCTAATGCCTTTAGGCCCTCCACCACCCTCTCTTCACCAGCTCTTGTCACTGCTTTGCAAACTCCACTTCCTCCTTGACAATTTCTCCTCCATTGGCAAAAATCACCCATCCCATAAGGGTTCCAGGAATGTCTCTTGGCTATCTCTAGGATATATGAGTGCATACCATCTCTGAAGTACTGGATTTTGTTAGCCTCCAGCTAATTGGGCACTCCTGCTGCCAGCCATCAGAATTCCTCAGCACTGATATTGAACACTGCCACAGGGTCAAATGGCAAGTGTAGGTTTCTTCCAAATGGCTCATCATGAAAGCCTTCAAGCCGTTCAGCACAGATGCCACTTCATTGTATAGATGCATCAGCCACTCCGCTGCTTCTCCTTTGAGGTGGGCATCTACACACCTCACTTTGGTTGCCTCTAAGAAGAAAGCATGTTTCACTTGGCTGTAAAACCAGTAACGTGCATGAGGAAAAATGGCAGGCTTTCTGCACCTGTTGCCTTATGACTTGCTGTATGTGCAGGAGAAGAGATCTCTGATGGAGGGTTACATGATGGGAAACTGCTTCCTCTAGATAAGATCAAAGATTCCTACCATCACCACCATCATCAAGTGTCTGGAAACTGACACACAGCACTCCTGGCAATATCTCAACATCACCTGTAGATTTAAAGTGAAAGAATAATTATATAAGGTGGAAGACGAATGGCTCCCTATTGTAATGTATTGGGGAGGGGGGAATGGGGTATTGATAGAAGTTTATTGCAATAAAATCCTGGTAAGTGGTTTAACAGGATTACTAACTAGATAAAACAAAGATGGGGAAGAGGAAGAGGGGAAAAGGGAAGGAAAAAAAGGATATTGGTAATAAAAATAACAATAAAGAACAGATAATCGACCAGGATGAAGAAAATATTTTCAGGTAAATCAAAGTTATTGGAAAGAAAAATAAAATATCGCAGATGGAAAAATTGGATAAAATATTTTATTAATTTTGGACAAGACATAAAGATGCATTGATGAAAGATACAGGCAATACTGGAAAATACAGGTTTTGTTTTGTTTTTTTTGAAATTATATATTGATATGTGATTCAAAGATATACATAAGATTAAGGATGTAAATATTGTAGGTATGGAGAATGGAATAGAAGAAATGATCATGGGAATATAGTAAGACACAGTAGGATGTATATAATGACAGCAGGAATCAAGAAGAAAATGAGATAAGTAACATATAAAGGACATTTAACATGGGAAGTATAAGGAAAAGAAAGAAGATGAAGAAAGAAACCGTAGTATGGACAATAATAGATAACAGGCATGGTTTGGTTATTTGTATGTATTAATACAATTTGTGAAATATAAATGTATTGTAACAGAAATTTCAGGAAACTTAAATTTCTAGGATTGGCAGAGCAATAGGATTGGCAAGAGGACCTAGTAATTGAAAATCCATAAGTTTATTTCCAATTGTCGACAAAGGAAAACAATGAACTCAGTGGAATTCAAGTTCCAAAAGCTGAGACCCCGAACAAGACAAAATGGCTCTTTTTATATTATTCAAGACAAAGAAGCTTCTTCTATACACCTGATTGGCTAATTACAATTTAAACATACAGAATTCTTACAATCAGAACAGAAATACATGCATACATTAAAACTGCATCATCACTCCTTACCCCCTCCTGTAGGAATTCAGTGGCTTTCCTCCTAACCTTGCTTCTGAATGTCCTTATCTCAGTAGTTTATGTTACGTCTTTTTACTGGTGCCAGCTTCCATCCAGGTCAAGATGCACTCCTTATTCCTTTGCTCTAGTTTTTCTAAACTCCAAGCCTTTATTTCAAAAACCATCTCTCTGGCTGACAAAGGTGACCCCATCTTTCTATAGTTTTTTATTTCAACAAGGAATATTTCCACCACAGTATGATTGTGGAAATGATTAATAAAGATGATGAGTTTTCACCATTCCAAATCAAAATTTCTTTGTACGTTAGCCATCTTTTTTCTTTGAATCTCTCTCTCTTTAAAAATGCTTCTTGTGGCAATAGTCATTCTGGTAACTGTAGAATTTCTGTTTGTATTTTTTCCAAACCCTGAGTAACAAGCATCTTATAATATGATGGTTGAATTCTTTATTTAGTTCCAGTTTATTATACCACAAATAAGCATAACAGCCATGTCTGACATTAAAGCCTTCCAGGTTTAACAATATTTCGTCTTTCAGATCTGTCCAGTCTCTCAATCAATCCAGGCAGCATGCATGGTAGTATAATTTAAGATCTGGTAGTCCGACTCCTCCTCTTTCTCTCGCCTCCATCAGATTTTTCCATTTTATTCTGGGCCTTTTTGCATTGATCCAGTGGGTTATCATTTAGTATCACTGGTAAGTTTTGAAATAAGAACATCATTTTTGCAAATATGTTAATCTTTACTGAAATTATTCTTCCCATTAACGATTTAGGCAATTTTAAAGGTCCTTTTTAATCTCCCGCCATGTCATTCTATAGTTATTATCAAAAAAAACCTGCATTTCTACTCATAAAATGAATGCCTGGGTATTTAACTTTTTTTCTGTATTGAAATTTCTGTAGAGTCTTGTAGAATATTTTGTTCTTTTTTTTTTGTCATATTGAAGGCCAAAATAGCAGATTTTGTTTTATTCATTTTTAATCCTGCGTACTTTCCGAATTTGTTTATAATTTCTAACATTTTTGCAATATTTTCTTGACCATGCCATCTGCAAAAGTTCTTGTCTTATATTTTGATCTGCTAATAGCGATGCCTTTTATCTGGTTTATCTGGATATCGGTTATAAAAATGAATATCGTACAAAAAATTATCTTCCTCTTCCAAACAATTCCTATAATTACAAATGAATTTCCCTTTCAAAAATGACACAAATATATATCTTCCTTCATTTAATCAGGGGGAAAAAATCTAGAGTGAGACTTAAAATGCTACAGGATGCAAGAGAGAAAGGAGGCCACACATTATGAAACGTAAAAATATATTACAATACCAGCTGTTTCATGTGGATTAAAGAATGGATTATTCTGATGGATAAAAGACTGGATAAAAGACCTGTAGGCTCAGTGGTTAAATGCCTGTAATGCAGCCACTCACTCATAAACCACAATTTTGTGAGTTCAATACCAGCCAGGGGCTCAGGGTCAACTAAGCCTGGCATCCTTCATAGGTCACTAAAATGAGAACCCATCTTGTTCGGGGTAATTAGTTTACACATTGTAAACCAATTAGGGAGTGCCTAAGTGCACTGATAATCAGTATAGAAATGTACATGCTATTCAGTTAGAAAACTCAAATATAAGTTTTGGTTGGCATTCATATTTATATTATAAAAAAGAGAAAGCTAACATAGACCCGTTACAAACGGGCGTAAAGTATGCACCGAACGCGTACTAGGGTTAGGAAGGGGCATCCTTTACAGACGCCCCTAACCCTAGTACGCGCTCAGTGCGTACAAAATGGCGGCGCCCGTTCTACACAGGCACCACCATCTTGACGTAGTGGACGCTTAGCATCCACATGTCGTGCGGCACTAATGATGTCGCGAGTGCACCATTGGCGCCTTGTGGCATCATTAGCACACTGCAAGAAGAAGCTGAATTTTGCAGCTTCTTCTTTGCTGCGTGGAGGAGCCGTGCGGTTTGGCCGCTGAGGCTCCTCCATGCAGCAAATGAAGGCGCTTTGCAGACTGCCCTTTTGGGCGATCTGTAAAGCGCCATAGACTTCAATAACCACCAGCTGAGAAAAGCCTTGCTATGAGTTTGGAGGAAATATAGATCAAAATTGGGGGACAAGATCTCATTGGAGGCATCAACTCATGAAGTGTTTTATAAAAGAAAATGGGAGAAATTTAAAAATGGATTCAGTATAAGGACATTCTAATTCTACAAGATAATAAATACAGATTTAAAACCCAGCAAAAACTGAAAGAAGAGGGAATAAAGGGACACTGGTATTTATTCAGACAACTAAAAGAAAGATTTTTGATGAATTGCAAATTGAATAATATTGAATTTGTAAAAACAGAATTAGAAACTATATTAAAATGAGCATATAAGGGAATGTTATAGAAACTATAAAATATCTTTTGAAGATAAAGATAGAAAGAGAGGTAATAAAAAGGGTATGATTAGTTGGGCCCAAAATATTGGACATTCAATTGAGCCAGTACAATAGGAAGATAAATGGTCTGAAGATTAATATATACTAAAAGCCAAGACATGAAGGAGAACTACTATAAGATGTTTTATTGCTGGTATTTAATGCCAGATAAGCTCTCCAAAATATATAAAGGGATAGAAAACAAATACTGGAAGTGTTTAAAGGAAAATGGGACTTTTTTCTATATTTGGTGGAGCTGTCCAAAAGCCAAAAAAATAAAGGGTTCAAATTCACAAAACAATTGGAAAAATGTGAAGTCAAAGGCTTTCATGGCCAGCATCCATAGTTTTTTGTGGGGTTTTGGGGCTATGTGGCCATGTTCTAGAAGAGTTTCTTCCTGACATTTCACCAGCATCTGTGGATTATGGGTAAGGGGAAGGATAAAGGGAAGAGAGATATGAACGAAATGGGAGGAGGAAATTAAATGGGAAAAGAATATGAGAGGAGAAAATGCATTAAGGCATGGTAGGAGTTATAGTAGAGCTATATAATAAGGAAACCTATTGAGAAGTATTATTTTGTATGTGATTGGATAAGTTTTAAATGGTCAGCCAAATATTAAATGTGCAATATGCTTGTTAAATGATTTTTGTTAAATGTGTAATATGTAATGTGTTGTGTTTAATCTTTTGTTTGTAATTTTTTTGAGAGGGGGACAGACAGGATCCTGGTAACTGTCACCCAGTAAGTCTTTTATCAGTCGTGGGCAAACTATATGCCAGTTATTTGGATTTGAAATTACAGAGTTGGATGAATGCACAAGCTTTGATAGGTCCAGAGCAAGAGGGTTTTAGAAGACATGTGTCCACTGTGGATCACATAAGAGTGCTTTCATTCCTCGTAAACAAATGCCTGTCACGCCCTAAAGGTAAACTATATGCTGCTTTTACTGCCTTTACTTTGGGACAAGTTGGCTAGATAGATCCTCTATCGTTGTTTCTTTTAAGCCAACTCCGTACAAATAATCATTGTAGAGTGAAATTTTCTGAATCGGGTCTATTAACAGATCCTATCTACTCTGGTATAGGAGTCAGACAGGGCTGTGTGTTGGCTCCTCATCTGTTTAATCTATTTGTGGCTGATCTACCTGCCTTTGGCCTGTTACAGACTGCCAAAATAAAGCTGCTTCGAGTCTCTTTGGAGGTATGCTGTTTAAATGATGCATGCATCCTAAGAATCCAGAAGCTGCACCAAAGCTGCACTCCAGTGCTTAGGAATGGAGGGTGGCATTGACGCGACCTCCGGACTCTTAGGACCCAGGCATCATTTAAATAGCATACCTCCAAAGAGACCCGAAGCAGCTTTATTTTGGCAATCTGTAACAGGCCTTTATGACCACAGTAGATTCTCACCCACCCTCACTGGGAAATAGTCTGCTTTTTGTACTCCAATATGCCGACGATACTCTATTACTCTCTCTATCTCAGGTGGGGATGGTAAGAGCATTGAAAAGATTCTCTGAATATTGTGACAAATTTCACCTACTGATAAACTTTGAAAAATCCAAAATATTGGTATTTTCTAAGATATTTGTACCGAGAACGTGGAAGATTGGTAATCAAACAATTGAGCAGGTCAAAAAGTATGTTTACCTTGGTGTCCTTTTTCATTTTAACAGGCAATGGAGTAAACAGAGAGCTAAAGTAATACAAACAGGGAAAAGATCGTTGGCGGCTATACAATATTTTTATTATAAAAAAGGCAACCAGGATATTCTAGCAGCCTTAAAAATTTACAAAGCCAAATTATTTTTCAGCATATTCACCTGGATTCTAGCCTTTAAATAAGGAGATTGAATGTTTGCAGACACATTTCAGGAGACTATTATCTGTACCGTCATGTGTACACCATCTGACTCTCTATGCGGAACTGGGATTGAATGCTCTTGAAACTGAAGCCTGGTTTTGGTTTAAGACACTTTTCTGGCCTAATAGATCCAGTCTTTTATGGTTCCTACTATCTGACGTTTACTATGCTAGTTGGGCTAAATTTTATGAAAGTAAAGTAATTTCTATAGGTTTAAATGTTGATTCTCTCCTTTTACTTACCAAAAAGGAGTGTCTTCAATCTATTAGGGTTTGCCTTGCAGAGAGAGAACATCAACAGACATACCCAATGCCTCCCAGAGTGTGTTCTCCAGTGATGCTCGGTATCCCCCCCCCCCCTTGCAGGGTAGGATACCAGACTATTTTCAAACCCTTTCACTGCTGGAGTTGAGGAAGGCCTTTTTGTTTGCAAGATTGAATGTACACCCCTCAAATGTGACCAGGGGCAGATATCTCCAGACCCCATTTTTTAATTGTGTATGTCACTGTGATCAAGCTCCAGAAGTTCTCCATCATATTGTATTGCTTTGTCCATTATATATGATTCCAAGGGGGAAATTGTTAAGAAGGTTATTGGAAATGAATATCTGTTTGAATGGGTTATCAGTGGAATACTTATTGGAAGATCGGAACCCACATATTACCAGGTTAATGGTCAATTTTCTGGTGGAGGCAACAAGATTATGGCTTAAATTTTAATAACAATCCTGAAGTTTTATTGTAAATCCATGTTGTTTTTCTATGCCTAATAAAGATTGACTGACTGACTTCTATTATCTTATTAATTTTGAACCGATATTTCTTTACCTTCCTATACTTCCATCATAGATGAAGAGAGTTTCCCACTTGTTTTGTACATTTCCAGAATAGGTTTGATATATCTGTGTGTATTTTAGCTAAATTGTTGGGGGTTACATACCAATTATACATCATTTTATAAACATTTTATTTAAGATTATAGGATCAAGTCAATTGTAATCTCTTGTTTCAAATTTCTTCTCATTATATCTCTCTCTCATATATATATATATATATATATTCCCAGATTTGTCACCTATCTAATCATACTTTGCTTAATTTGTTCTTCCTACATACTAAATCTCAGCAATAATGTATACATTTTACTGATCAGGTGATTGTCATCAGAGGACAATAATTTATCAAATTCAGATATTTCCCCCTCATATTGGAATATTTAAAATTCTTCCTTCACTCTTTCTCTTATTCCACTTTTTGACCATCAGATAAGTGGGGGCTTCCTAGAATCTATAAAACACAATCTGATTTTCATTTGAAATTCTCTGGTGCACTTCAATAGTCAGTGTATGTTTGCACTATAATCTTTCTCTTCTGAATCTGGACAGCTTTCTTTTCTGAACCCATTGGATATTTCTTGCCCTTGCTTTGTTCCAACATATTGTTATAAAATCACAGAATCATAGAGATGGAATAGACCACAAGGGCCATCCAGTCCAACCCACTGCCACACAGGAACTCACAGTCGAAGCATCCATCTGTCGGGGATGCTTTGATTTGGATTTCCTGCATGGCAGGGGGTTGAACTGGATGGCCCTTGCGGTCTCTTCCAACTCTATGATTCTATGATTCTATAAGATGGCCACCCAGCCTCCAAGGCATCATCTTCAACTGCTGAACCACTCTTGCCATTAGGACATTCTTTCTAATCTTGAGGTGGAATCTCTTTTCCTGTAGCTTGCATCCATTGTTCTGGGTTCTGTTCTCAGTTGCAACAAAAAACAAGCTTGCTTCCTCTTCAATATGACACCCCTCAAATATTTAAACATGGCTATCATATCACTTCTTAACTAGAGATGTAAAATTTCTGGAGATTTTTCCAAAAATTTCCTGTGGCTTCAAAAACAGGGTTTTTTTTCCTTCTGTTTTTGTTTGTTTGCTTTTTGGAAAAAATGGGAAAATGTAAAACCATTAGCACTTTTTACAGATTGAAAGTCACTCTGGTGGGATACAAACCGCCGCTTTGCGGCGTTCCCCTGCCGGCACCATTTGCTTCGCGCGGGAGCTGCAGCAGCCAAACCGTGCGGCTCCCGCGCGGAGCAAAAAAGAAGCTCCATTTCGGAGCTTCTTTCCGCGGTGCACTGATGATGTCGCGAAGCGCCAAGGGTGCATTCGTGATGTCATTAGCGCCGCGACACATCTGGACGCTATGCGTCCAGTACGTAAAGATGGTGGCGCCCATGTGGAAGGGGCGCCGCCATCTTGTATGTATTGTATATGTACTAGGGTTAGGGGGTGCGGAAGCACCGCCCCTTCCTAACCCTAGTACGTATACAATACGTACTATATGGCGGTTTGTATCCCGCCTCTGTTACTTTAGGAACATAAAATATGACTATTTACAATTGGATTTGGCATAAAAATATCACAATTTGTATATTTAAATATAGTGTATTCAAAACAATTATTACAAACAGAATTTACTTTTATTTATTTTTTTAAAAATATTTGTAACAAATGTAGTAATAATCTCCTGAACTTTAGTATTGCTAGTTTATGTGGAGCAGACAAAAAAATAAAAATAAAAAGTACAGTAGAAATCATCAACATTAGTAAAAAAAAATTAATCAGATTTTTTTCTGAGCCATAATTATCAGTCTCAGTGTCGTTCTCTGCTTCTCCTTCATTATTGTTGTGATCATCACAGTTATCATGGATTTCTGAAAACCAAAGGTTTGCCTGAATTGAAATGCTTCTCTACCCTTTCATATGTCAGTTTATTTCTTGATTTAGTGTGTTTTCAAACACGGACCAGATTCTTTCACTTGCTGTAGAAGATGCAGGAATCTGAAGGAGGTGAGAAGCAGAGGCTGCATTGTGAAAAGACCTTGCCACCATGTTGCAGGTAGGGTTGCCATATCCCGCCGGGGGGCGGGACAATCCCGGTTTGGGCGGAGCTGTCCCGGTCCCGGCCCGGTTTGGCGCCCAAACCGGGACGGCCCCGCCCACCGCGGCCACCTCAGGCCCCGCGGCGGCTCCAAGGCCTTGCTGAGGCCTGGGAAGGCTCTCCGCGGTTGGAGCTCCAGCCGCGGAGACGCTCCCTCCTGGGCCCCAGCGAGGCCTTCGAGGCAGCTCCGCGGTCGGAGCTCCGGCCGTGGGGTCCTCAAGGCCTCCACGAGGCCAGGGAGGAGGAGGAGGCCGCTTCCCACCACGGCGATCGCCGCGATGAGGGGCGGCCCCTGCCTCCTTCCCGGCCTGGGAGCCGGCCGAGGCTTCTTCCCAGGCCGGGAGGAGGAGCAGGCCGCTTCCCACCGCGGCGATCGCCGCGATGAGGAGCAGCCTCCGCCTCTTTCCCGGCCTGGGAGCCGGCCTAGGCTCCCTCCCAAGCCGAGAGGAGGAAGAGGAAGCCTGGCACCGCGGCGATCGCCGCGATGCCAGGCTTCCCCCCGCCCTTCTCGGCCTGGGAGCCGGCCTAGGCTCCCTCCCAGGCCGGGAGGAGGAGGAGGAAGCCTGGCACCGCGGCGATTGTCGCGATGCCAGGCTTCCCCCCGCCCTTCTCGGCCTGGGAGCCGGCCTAGGCTCCCTCCCAGGCCGGGAGGAGGAGGAGGAAGCCTGGCACCGCGGCGATCGCCGCGATGCCAGGCTTCCCCCCGCCCTTCTCGGCCTGGGAGCCGGCCTAGGCTCCCTCCCAGGCCGGGAGGAGGAGGAGGAAGCCTGGCACCGCGGCGATCGCCGCGATGCCAGGCTTCTCCCCGCCCTTCTCGGCCTGGGAGCCGGCCTAGGCTCCCTCCCAGGCTGGGAGGAGGAGGAGGAAGCCTGGCACCGCGGCGATCGCCACGATGCCAGGCTTCCCCCCGCCCTTCTCGGCCTGGGAGCCAGCCTAGGCTCCCTCCCAGGCCGGGAGGAGGAGGAGGAAGCCTGGCACCGTGGCGATCGCCACGGTGCCAAGCTTCCCCGCGCCCCTTCCTGGCCTGGGAAGTGGCCACCGGGAGGAGGAGGAGGAAGCCTGGCACCGTGGCGATCGCCACGGTGCCAAGCTTCCCCGCGCCCCTTCCCGGCCTGGGAGGCGGCCTAGGCGTCCTCCGAAGCCGGGAGGAGGAAGAGGCCACTGGAACCGCGGCGCGATTCCAAGCGGCCCCTGTTCCTCCTCCCGGCTTGGGAGAGAGCCTAGGCGTCCTCCGAAGCCGGGAGGAGGAGGACAGGGTTTGAAAATGTAGGACTTTTTTTTTTAATTTCCTAGCCAGGAAATTAAAAAAAAAAAGTCCTACATTTTCAAACCTGGTCCTACATTTGTCCCGGTTTGGAGGTCCTCCATGATGGCAACCCTAGTTGCAGGAGGGATATGTTTGGCAGAATCCCAGATTGCATTCCTGGATCAAATCCCTGAAGATGCTCTATATTATTATTATTATTATTATTATTATTATTATTAAGCTTTATTTATATAGCGCTGTAAATTTACACAGCACTGTACATAAAATCATTTAATTAGACAGTTCCCTGCCTTCATGCTTACAATCTAAGAAGACACGACACAAAAGGAGAAGGGAATGGTTGAGGGGAAGGGGATCAGGTCCAGCATTCTGCTCTCCCTCTGAGGCCTGGACCAAGGCAGATGGACAGATGGAGGGCTCTGTATCTTAAGGATAGGCCTGATGGCATTGGCCCACCCTCTCTCCCCCTCAGAGGCCAAGATGGAGTCAGATGCCTTGTGGGAAGGGTTCAGTTCCTTTCTGCAACGTTTGCAAGTACCTTCCCAACATCAAGTCCTAAGTGTGATGCTTGTTTTGTAACCCAGTCAAATGAAGTAGCAGTGCTATCATTGCTTATATGACCACATTTGAATATTGGATCTAACAGATTTGCAGTAGCATGAATTGGATGGCAACAAAATTATTCTCTTTTTTAAATTAAATCTTTCACTGTATTTTTTTCTACAGTGGAGATATGCTGAGATTCTCAAAAACAGCTGTCTTTATCTTAGCCATTTGATGAGGAATTTCTGACAGAAGTGCACTGTCTGATTCAGATGCAGTGATTGCAGAAGAAATTGGCTTTAGAATCTTCAGGGAACTCTGAAGCTGAACCCAAAAGATATCCTCATCAAGAACAGTGTTTCTTACACTCCTGGGTACTTTAAGATCTTCAGCTATTACTGTTTCATGAAGAACTTTTTTAGTAAACTTTCAAAGGAGATCACAACTCCACCCCACTGAGTTTTACTACAGAGCGTCAATGTCACTATTTTATTCTTTGCATTTTTTCTATTTGCTTCTTGAAAACTGCAGCTACAATATGAGTAGCTTTCACATGTTTTATAATTTCTTTTTCTTGTCTATAGATAATTTGAAGGGTGTCCAGTTTCATTATATCCTTAAGAAGCAAGTTTAGCCCATGAGATGCACATCCTATTGCAGTAATATGTGGATACTTATCCATTATGATCTCCCATGCTGCTTTCATATTGCTGGCATTGTCAGTCAGCAAAGCAAATACTTCACCACTCCCAATTTTCTCTGGGACTTCACATATTTTACAACTGATATCCACTGCAGTATGTCTGTTGTTTTTTTTCCATGCTTCTGTAAAAAAAAACTACTTGAAGTGTTGTTATCACAAAATTTATAATTCTTTCTCACACATTTGTCCATCCGTCTGTAAGTAGTGCAAGATACAGTGGTTAGTTGATTTTTCCTTGCACAGATTCCATTACACATTCATATTCTGACTTCAAAAGAGGCTTACTCTAAGAATCTCAGATAGGCAAATGGTATGATGGTCTTAACAATTAAAAGTTTCCTGCCAATATGTATTTTCAGTTATTGAAAATGGCGTTCCAGAAGAATATATTGCTCTTGCAAGAGCTTGATCATTTTTTTCCTGATCTTCAGGTGTCATCTTGTCTACAAAACGTATCTTGCATTGGACAGTTCATTTTGTAACCTAGGTTTGTCTTCACTCAATGCACAGAAATGCACTCAGTGCTTCTCCTCACTCAGTGCACAGAAATCTGATACTGTAAATAGTTTTTAGAAGTGATTTGGAGAATATGTGAACATCTTGTCTTAAAGATATTATTCATCATTCTAAAATAAAATGTTCCGTAACTCATGTTCTTTCTTTTTTCAATTTTACAAAAAAAAACTTCAAGGAAAAAAACAGAAAAAAACGTTAAAATTTTCCCGGATTTTTTTCTGGGCCTTCGCATCTCAATTCTTAACTTTCTATTCTCCAGGATAAACATACCCAGCTCCCTGTCTCTCTTCATAGGGATTGGTGGTTTCAAGACCCTTCACCATATTGGTCACCATCTTCTGGACACTCTCCAGCTTGTCCACATGCTTTTTGAATTGTGGTACCCAGAACAGTGTTATTCCAGGTGAAGTCTGAACAAAGCAGAATAGAGTGGTACTATTACTTCCCTTGATCTAGACACCATACTTCTGCTGATGCAACCTAGAATCTCATTGGCTTTTTTAGCTGCCGTATCACACTGTTAACTCATATTCAATTTGTCATCTACTAGGACTCCTAGGTGTCTTTCAAATGTGAGATGAAACGGCTGGAGAGAGGAAGAAACCTGGGCAGGAGGGGACAAGGGAGAGGCAGAGAGATGGGGAAAGGAAGGGGGTGGCCAGAAAAAGGGAAAGAAGAAGCATCCAGCGGAGGGAAGAGACCAGCTGGAGTGGAAATAGCCCCATTTCTGAGGATGACAAGGAGTGGGAGAGGGAGCAAGAGAGGGAAGGAGAAAGCAAGAAATAGGGGGATGAGGTAGGGAGAGAACGCCTGGGGGAATACCCAACCCATAACGGCTGACTCACTCTGAGAAGGGGGAGTGGGGGCCTGTGCTCATGTGCTCCGACTATGAAGAACCCACTGGAGTGTGTGTGTGAGGTACTTGGGAAGGCAGACTGGGAGGTCAGAGAAGGTCCCTGGGGTGAAAGCGAGAGGTGCAACCGTAAAGCCCAGCCAGCAGAGGGATTACAACCCCTCTAAATTGCTATGGGGGGTTTGTTTGTTTGTTTGTTTAACTCACTCCAGAAAGGGAGATATTTGTGTTACAGCCATTTTGCCTCTAATGTATAGCCAACAGGTTCGGGCTTCATTAAAGAACTGTTGTTGACCATGTTCATGCCTCTCTAGAGTCAGCTTCGTGAATCCTCAGGGCAGAATGGGAAGAGTTCCTGTGACTATGGGAAGCCACAATGTTAACTAATGAAGGAAGCAAAATATTATGTATATGTGGATGCCACAGACAATTATCATCTTATATAGTTCAGCCATATTCTCTACCTTATTCTCTCTCTCTCTCTTTTCTTTTTTATTAGTGTAGCATGGCATAGTGGTTAGAGTGTTGGACTACAGAGGTTATCACATGAGTTAAGGAGGGATTGCTCCTGTTCTTACCCCGTCCTGAAATTGTCCTTATCTCGTCTGCGCTTATCCTGTCCTTCGTCTGTCAGTGGCCCTGTCGTATTAACAGGAATTTCCATTAATATACAGTGATGGGACCATGTCACTTCAGTGATGGGAAAAGGACAGGATAAGCGTGATGTCGCAATCTTATTGCAATTGCACAATAAGGAACATCAGAACAAGGTAATGACAGATGTCATCTAAAAATCTTGGTTTGATTGCACCATAAGGACAGGATAAGTGTGGGAGCATGCAATTCTTTACCCCCTTGAGATAATCTCCTATGACTCAGGAGAACAAGGTTTGATTCCCAGATTGGCAATGAAACAGCCTAGGCATCCTTGGGCAAGTCACACTCTCTCAGCCTCAAGGGAAGGCAATGGCGAACCTCCTCTGAACAAATGTTGCCAAGAAAACCCAAGGATAGGGTTGCTTTAGTATTGCCATAAGTCAGAAAGAACTTGAAGGCACACAACAACAAATATTAATCTACAAACATAGAATAATTGGGGGGGGGGGATAAGGGTGGTAGGGAAGACAGCAAACAGGACCCAAGCAAGGCACTCTACTAGATAACGGGCTCAGTATTGGGGTCTTGTACTACTAAAATTAAATAAATGAATAAAAATAACCAATTAACTAAACAAAAAGTGCTGGCCTATCTGTCCTATTGGAGCATGTGTGATCTGGCATCAACATGCTGAAGACCTATGCCAGGAACAAACCACCACAGAAGAGTCTCTGCTGCAAAGTTCGGTACAGGATGCAGAGATTGCATCCATTGTTCTGTGTCCTACTGTCTGGAGCAGCAGAAAACAAGTTTTCTCCATCCTCAGTGTGACAGCCCTTCAAATACTTTAACAAGGCTATCATAGGACCTCTTAACCGTCTCTTTTCCAGGCTAAACATACCCAGCTCCCTAAGCCTCTGGTTTCCATACTGCTTTCTTTCTGATGAGGGCTTTGGGAAGATAGGTGCTCTAAGAAGACTGTGCCACCTTTTATTTAAACCACTGCTGCTACTGTAGGTGCCCAGGAAGATGAAGTTGTTCAACAATTTTGCAGTGGGGCAAGTTCAGAAAGATGTTATTTGTGTCTCAGGACATTCTTTTTTTTCCTCGGGGAAATAACAGTTATTTTTAATCTCTAACTAGGCCACAATCTCTGGACCAGAATAGACATATGTGTGTCTGTTGTGTGCTCTGTGTTCATTGTTGTATAAATCCAGGTTACCATGTTATTTCGGGCTTGTGGGGAGTTGCTACACCTAACTTTTGCAAATCTATAGTATGGTCTATATGTGCTTGGGGAGTATATCCTGGAATTTCCTGCAGGGCTCCTCTTACAACCTTTGACTTCCAGGCCTGCTGCCAACAATTAGCTACAATACCAGTGTTTGTTTTTGACAACAGCAAACAGATTGTATTACACCAATGGCTATTTTAGTTTTAAAGTTAGGACAGAAATGTCTCTGCTCTCTGGGTTAGTATAGAGGCCAGGTTGGCTCTTAGATAGAAATCCTCTACATATCTACATAGGAGTAAATCCAAATAAATGGAACCAAACCCATCTCAGAATAAAAATGGATAGGACTGGATGATTCTAACACAATTGATCCCCCCCACCAAAAAAATGTAAGTGATTTTGGAAGTATTCCCAAAGTGTAGGAAACACTATATCAGAACTAAATGTCCACACTGTTTTTCCAGAAAGGATTTGTGAGCAGGATATTAGATTCCTACTCATGTTTTCTATTTATATTCAACTAGAGGAACAATTTAAACAGTTCTCCCAGAAAAAATGTTATGCCTGAACTGGTAAATCCAACATTCAGTTAGTGGTAGAAGTACAAAGACAGTGTGTCATTTTTTCTGGGTAGCAATCAGAGATTTGCTACCCTGCAACAACTAGAACTGAAGGCGCTGAATTGCTACATCAGAGAGCAAGGTAACCACATCTCTTTCTTGGTCCTCAATTAGTTTTTGAACTCTCCTCTCTTAAACTAAGACCCAAAGCAACAGCAGTTGTTAGAGTCTTCCAGCCTTCTGTCTATGATGATGGATGAGTCTAGCTCTCAAAACACAGATACTGGAGCCAGCACAACACAGATGTTGCCATGGAACCAAATTTACATTTCATGTGAATGTGCAAAGTATCCAAAGCCTGCTTCTCTGAAAAGCAAAATATTAGCAGCTCACATATGGGACATCCAGAAAATTTTCTCTTACTGATCATGAATTGAGCTAGCAGCACATTGGCAAGGATGGTCATTTTTCCCCCAAGGGGAGTACAGCACTAGGTTTTTAAAAAATACCATCTGAAATAATGATCCCTTCAATTTATTACTAAAAGCTCATTAAAAATCTTGAGGAAACTTCTAATGTTAACTTAGGAGCCCTTTTCAGGTTATTGAAGAAAGTCTGGCAGTCAGCCACCACCCTCAAAGCTGTTCCAAAGCCGTGCAGAAGCAGCAGGAGCGGACCTTTCTAGAGCAGATTAAATCTGCTCCTGCTGGTGGCCCATTTGGGTTCAGTCACTGCGATTCCAGTGCGATTGTCTGCTTCAGCCAGGAGTAAAACCAGCAATGAAACAACAATTAAAATAGGTTAAAACAAAGAACTTTTTTAAAATCTGTTTGAAAAAAAGTATTTACCTAATATTAAAATTCTAACACAGAAGGTGCAAGGTGAACCACCTTAGTGCAAGACCACCACAGGTGAGTTGTCATAGAATCATAGAGTTGGAGGAGACCTGAAGGGCCATGAAGTCCAACCCCCTACCATGTACGAATACACAATCAAACCATCCCCAACAAATGGCCATCCACTCTCTCTTTAAAAGGTGCCAAAGAAGGAGAATCCACTACACTCCGTGGGAGTGTCTTCCACTGCTGAACAGCTGCTACTGTCAGGAAGTTCCTCCTAATGTTGAAGTGGAATATCTTTTCCTGTTGTTTGCATCCATTGTTTCGTGTCTAAGTCTCTGGAGCAGCAGAAAACAAGCTTATTCCATCCTCAATATGACTTTTTTCAAATATTTAAACACAGTTATAATGTCACCTCTTAACCTTCTCTTCTCCAGGCTAAACATATCCAGCTCCATAAATCTCGCCATCCTCTGGACATGCTCTAGCTTTTCAACATCCTTCTTTAATTGTGGTGACCAGAACTGGACACAGTATTCTGTATGAGGATGACCAAAGCAGAATAGAGTAACACTCTTACTTCCCTTGATCTAGACAGTATACTTCTCTTGATGCAGCCTAGAATCAAATGGCCTTTCTCAGCTGCCACATCACACTGTTGACTCATATTCAGCCTCTGGCCCACTAAGAGTCCTAGATCATTTTTGCATGGAATCTAGGTGTCCTATATCATTTTCCTACCAATCTAGATGTCCTAAACCTGTGCATTTCATTTTTACTGCCCAAGTGTACCTACATTTCTCCGTGTTGAAATTCATTTTGTTTGGCCCAACATTTTAATCTGTTAAAATAACCTTGACTTCTCATCCTGTCCTCTGGGTGATTAGCTGCTACTCCTAATTTGGTGCAATCTGCAAATTTGAGAAGCATTCCCTCCAGGTCATTAATAAAGATGCTGAATAGCCCTGGGCCCAGGCTAAGCCTATGCATTGCTTTACTTACTGTTTGGTCACAAGTGGCTATATTGTGAGCTGACTACATGTTTCAGTCATTCTTCAAATGCAACCCCATAATGCATTCATGTGTTATAACAATCATTTTTGGATGATACCAAAGTATGAATACAGTCGGCCCTTCTTATACATGGATTTTTTTATACATGGATTCAAGCATCGACGTTTGAAAATGTTCCAAAAAAGTATACATTTCAAATATCAAGCCTTGATTTTCCATTATTTTTATAAGGGACATCATTTTGCTATGTCATTATATTTAATGGGACTTGAGCATCCACGGATTTTGTTATCCACAGGGGATCTTGGAACCAAACCCCAGCGTATAACAAGGGTCCACTGTATTAGTACCTGAGTGTCTTCCAAGAGCAGTCCAAAACTTTTAGCCTTAGCTGCTAAAAAGATACTCCATGCCACAAAAGTCTGTTGTAATAACCTGGATCTAAAAGCAGTCAAAGTTTGACCCAGTGCTTTAGAGCAAGGATAGGCAGCCAGTTGGGGGCAAATTTCCCTAGTGGAATGTGAACCACCAACAGCATCCCCAAATATCCCATTCTCAAGTTAGTCCCCAGCCAAAATGGCAACATGAAGGCGATGAACCTGAGTAATGCAGCTGTGGGATTATAGTGCAGCCTCAGCATCTGTGGATTTATGAGTTTCCTGTTGGCAGCACCTTTATTCAAACAATCACCACCAGTGACAGCGTAGCCTATTCTAGCCTCAGAGTGATGGTCTTCCGGTCCTTGCTGAGAACCCCTGCAAACTGTTTTTCATTACCATCCTGAATTCAGCATTACCCAATTTAGAGAGGATCTACAGCTCTAGGAATAGACTCCAGTCATGTACGGTATGTGCGGGGCCATTTCTCCAACTAATCTCATCTAATTGCCAACAGGAGCCTTGGCATTCAGCGCAGAGGTGTGTGTGTGTGATATTAGGACAAGAATATGGAAAGTTATTAACATTTATGCTGACCATGTAGGACAGATGAAACCCTTTGGGTGATATAACCACCCACTCAGGGTTTTGCCTTCTGTGTATAGTTTTAAAAATGAAAGATTCTCAATGGATAGTCATTCCTTAAACTCAAAACTTTGGCAAGTTTTTCTTTCTCTTTCTCTCTCTTTCTGGACCACAGTGTCAAGAACACCCTGGTCAGCATAGCTAGTGGCAATCATGCTGGTCAGAGGAATTTGGGAGCTGCAAAAAAGGGTTATAACAAGGAAATGTTTATAACCCATTTAACCAAATTGATTGAATGTCTAACATAGATTAGACATTTCTGGACTTTGCAGTTCAGTACAGACTGAACCTTTGTTTCCTGGATAGTCACATGATGGATTCACTGAAGAAAACAAGTGTCAAATCCCAGGGATAGAGAAGGCCAAAACAATTTGTCTCATTACAGGAGAGTGCAACAAATGACCTTCAAAATCTCAGGCATACAGTATCCTATAACAGCTTAGCTGGAGGTCATGGACACTTACTACTGTCAGATTACATGGGTATACATTTATGGGTATCTGGGAGCCTTGATCACTTTCTCTTTTAAAGACACTGATTCTTCCCTACTGAGGTAATGTAATTGATTATTAGGATCACTAAGATGGATACACTTGTTGGCTGTAACTGATATAGAGCATTATAGACCATTGGTGGTAGCAAAGACAGTATTATTGCAACATATTTCTGTTAAACATTAATACTACTAGTGGTAAGTGTTGGAGGATTTGTAGAAATATGGCTACAGCAAAGATGTGCTATAGCCAAGTGGGTGATGGAAGGGCTGGCAGCTGCTCAACTATATGTGCATATCTGAGACTCTTTGAGGTCAGTAAAGCAGCATAGTCTTAATTCCTTTTCTTGGTATATACTTTGTTGATTAATTGCATAGGCGTGCAAATAAATGAAAGTGGAGATAACTGTTGCTGCAGCTGAAACTATAAAGTGATATTACTTCCCCTGATTAGAAGGAATAATATTTTGTCTAGTGGGGCAGATACCCCCCAAGTAAAAGAGGTGCAGGTTCCTTCATCCCACACTCACATTCCGAAAATATTTCTCCATTTACTGCCATATAGAATAAGAGAAGGGGGAGAATCTGCAGACATATTGGCATATTATGGAGAACTTGAAAAAGTTATTTTTGGACTCCAACTTCCACGTTTTCCCAGCTGGGAGATTCTGAGATAGATTGATAGATGATAGATAGATAGATAGATAGATAGATAGATAGATAGATAGATAGATAGATAGGCAGGCAGGCAGGCAGGCAGGCAGGCAGGCAGGCAGGCAGGCAGGCAGGCAGGCAGGCATTTTAAGAAGCTTTTTAAGCTCTTGATATTGTGCAATTTCCCATCAGGACTGAACTGAAAGTAAATCAAGGATATTAGGATACTGGGAGAGACTTCTCCCTCAGACATTATCGTGAGGGTTCAGTCAAGCAGAAGATTCCCATGTTGATCCATGGACAAAGCCAATGAAGCTATCTCAGCACAAGGCAGACAAGATGTAGATGAGAGGCAATGTCAGAACTGTCTGAAATCACTTCCAGGGCTTCAAAGAGTGTTATTGGCAAGGAACAAGTATGAAACATAGTCAAAGTTGGTCTGAAATCATATACGTTTGTGTTGTGTAGGTCTGAGGTGGTGACTGTGACTTGCCCAAGATCACCCAGTGGGCCCCGATTAGGGTTGCCATAATAGCAACCATTGCCATACCTCAAAACAGGGAAATGTAGGATATTCCAAAAAATAGAGGTCACACCCAATTAAAGGCCAAACACATTAATACATTAAAAAAAATTAAGCCCCCACCCCAAGCCTCCAGAGAGGCCTGCCAGGCCCTAGGCCTTCCTGCTGCTCGCCCACCATGCTGAAAATGTAGCAAGGGAGGTGGAGGCTGCAGCAGAAGGCCCAGTGCCCACCCTGAGCCCCCTTATCATCTGGGGCCTCTGCCAAGGCCTCGAGTGTGACACTGTCTCCTCCAGCCCCAAGGAGCTGTGCTGGATCTTCTGGGGCCTCAGCCAAGGTCTCGAGCATGCTGCCTCCTCCAAACCTGACCAGCTGAGCCAGCTAAGCCTCTCTGGGGCTGAAGGAGGCAGCATGCCCCAGAAGATCCAGTGTGGCAGGCTAGGCCTCCCTGGGGCTGTTTTTTTCTGGTGCGTGCCTCCCTTCCTTCCGGTGCGGCTTCCAGCATATGCTGGAAGCTGTGTAAAATGCAACCGCGTATAACGTGGGTGCACTGTATTGTGAAAGGATGCATTAGCATTTCTATGGCAACATAGTGTCATGGTGAGTATGACTTTACTGTGACCACATTTAAAAGTATCTCCTTCTGTGGCACCTCTTTACCTCTGCCTTTAGTGAGAAGACTTCAAGCCTTCTTGCTGAAGGAAGAAGAACTTCCTTCTAGTGATTGGTCGGTTTGGCCAGTGCTGACTTCTGGTTACTCAATTCTGAGTAAGAGAAGGGATACCAAAATAATTACATCAACACCAACTCATTTGCTATCGGACCTCCTACTCATCAAGCTATTGTTTGGAAAGATACTTTGATCCCAACTTCATCAACTAGCGAATCTGAGTGATGTGTTTAGGACTTTGTTACTGCTATTACCCCACAAAAGATAGCTTTTATGCAAGTTTACATGTAAGAGTCCTCCAAGGCTATTTGTTCCTTATGTAATAATTACTTGTTTTGTATTGTTATTATAATATATAACAACATATACAATATATAACAGTATATAGCATATATTGTTATAATATATAACAACATATACAATATATAACAATATATAACAACAATACAATATATATTATTTTTTCTCCTTTCCATATAAACTTTACTCCTAACAAGTGTCCCTTTTTGTTTTTGAAGATATCTCGCAAGTTCAATTGCTCATTTACAGTTGGCCCTCCTTATCCACAGATTTTTTATACATGGATTCAAGCATACACGGCTTGAAAATATTCAAAAAAAAGTATAAATTCCAAGTATCAGACCTTGATTTTCCCATTTTATATAAGGGACACCATTTTCCTATGCCATTGTACTTGAGCATCCATGGATTTTGTTATTCATGGGGGTTCCTGGAACCAAACCCCAGCGTATAACACCCAGGGGACCTGAGTGTGTGGGGTGGATTGTACGGAAGTAGGCGGTCTCTTAGGTAGGCTGGAGCCCCAGGTAGGGCTTGTACTGTGCCGGAAACCAACAGGCAACCAGTGAAGTGATTTCAGAATAGGTGTAATATGGTCACGCCTAGTTTTTCCTTTGACCAACCTGGCTGCCATATTTTGTACTAGTTGGAGTTTCTGAACTAAGCACAAGGGTAGCACCAGGTAGAGCACATTACAGAAATTGAGTCATGAAGTTACCAGTGCATGTACCACAGTTTGAAGGTCCCCTGGTTCCAGGAAAGGGCGCAGCTAGTGTATCAGCCAAAGCTAGTTCCCTCGATCTAGACACTATACACCTATTAATACAGCCAATACAGCCCAAAATTGCATTAACTTTTCTAGCTGCTGCATCACACTGCTGACTCATGTTTAGCTTGAGGTCCACGAGGACACTACAGATACAGGTGCGAAAAAGACAAATGAATGGATCCTAGACCAAATCAAGCATGAGCTCTCCCTAGAATCCAAGATGAGTAAACTGAGACTGTTGTAGTCTGGACATATGAAAGGACATGACTCACTATAAAAGATAATAAGGTTTCGTCAGCTAGAAGGTGATAGGGGAAGAGGAAGACTGCATTACAGATGGTTAGACCCAACCAAGGAAGCTTCTATTAATGAAGGCTAAAATATTGGCCCGGTACAGATGGGCCGAAAAGGACGCCCTCATCACGTGTGAGGGGCAGCGTTTCTAGATGCCCCTTGCCCCTCGCACATGATGAAGGCATCCTCACTGTGCGGCTCCCAATAGACAGCGTGCATAGCGATGACATCACTGCTGCGCAGCCTCTAGATGGAGCCACGCAGCAGCAATGTGCTCGTGCCGCCGCCAGCTGTTTGCGGCGGTGTAAAGAGGAGCAGCTTTTTAGCGGTCCATTTTTTCTGTGCTCCCAGCTGCCTCTTTCTGGCGGTCTGTACCCCACCATTATTTGCCTTCTTTGCTGCAGCATCATATTGTTGGCTCATGTTCTACTTATGATCAACCATAACTACAAGGTACTTTTCATATGTAGTAATGCTGAGCTAAACATATTCCATCTTATATCTGTGAATTTGGTTTTCATGGCCTAAATGTAGCATTTTGCATTTGTCTCTGTTGTATTTCATTTTATTAATTTCAGTCCAGTAGGAAAAGAGGAAGAAGACTGCATTGTAGATGGATCAATCAAGGAATCTATGGCTGACCTGAGTCTGCAAGACAGGGTGACTTGGAGATTTCTCGTTCATGGGGTCATCATAGGTTGATGTTGACTTGAGGGCAGTTAACAACAAGGAAAGGAAAACTGTTGAAACCCCTCTCTCTGATTAGTGTTACTCCTCCAACAAAGCTCTTTCTTGACAGTTGCCTTTCTTGTCTCTGCCTCACACATGCACCCTGAAGCCCAGACCCCCATCTCTTCTGGGCAGCTGTTGTCCTTTGGCTGCCTGCAATTCCTTGTCAGCTGTTTGATGTCACCTATCAGTCTTCCATTTTTGCTGCAAATCTCTGATGATCAAGTTTCTCATTTCTTGGTCCTGGTTGTAAAGCTGCCCTTGCTTCCATTACCAGTAATTACAGCTCATTGAATAAACAGACACTCGGTTCCCATCTGCTGCATCAAGACGTCAGTATTAGAGCCAATCTCCATCACAGATTATTGAATGGGTTGTTTGACTTTCCATGTACATCTTAATTAAGCCTCCATTCTAAGAAAGAAACTTAAAAGCCCTGAAGTCATTATCTACACCTGACTTCTGTTTTAAATGTTACTTGCATTCAGTGATGTTGCTGCTGTTGTTGTGTGCTTTTAAGTTCTTTTTTATTTTTGGTGACCCTACAGTGAAGCTGTCATGGGATTTTCTTGGCAAGGTTTGTTAATTTGTTTGCTATGACTTCCTCTGAGACTGAGAGAGTGTGACTTGTCCAAGTTCACCCAGTGGGTTTCCATTGCTGAGCAGGGAGTTGAACCCTGGTTGCCAGAGTCACAGCCCAGTGCTCAAACCAATACACCATACTACCTCTTTTACCTTTATAACATTTGTTTTATCCTCTTCCTATTCAACAATTAGCTGGGTAGAGGTTAGGGCAGTAGGCCCTAGTGAAGTAGAAAAATGGTTTCTTTTGAAAATATCAGTTGAATATTATAGACTGTCAGTGATATCACATCTATTAGTAAAATATGTGAACATTCACATTCCGATTTCACTAGCCAGAATTATTTTACTTAATTATAAGACATTATTTAAACATACATCTACGCTGAATAGTATGAAATCTTGGCTATTGTATATTGCATTATATAATAAGAGCATGCCACACAATATATATAATAAGAACATGCTACTCAAATATTTTGTGCACAAACGGCACCAAAGCCACCTTGTAGGTGGTGTGCAGGCATGGTGTACGCATGACACATGGCTGGATGCTGTGCTGATGCTGCCCAGAAATCACCCACCTGCCCACATGTGGGCTGGCTTCACAGCACTCCGGTGGCATGGCGTTTAGACACCATACACTGTCCAAGCACCATAAAGCAGTGATGGCAGCAACAGAAAGGGTGCCCTTTTGCTGGCTCAAAAAGGAGTGGCATTTTGCCACCTCTTTTTGAGCTAGCAAATAGCCAGATTCGTGCTGCGGTTGCCACAGCCCTGATCCAGCTCTCTCAGGGGCAGCATCACACCTCCCCTTTGGGGCTGTCTGTTTCTGCCCATGTTTAGGTATTTCAAATAATACCCTTATATGTTCCAATTAATACCAGCCTGGCAAAGGGCAATTATAAATTATAATTATACCTTATTCATGACAATATGCACCTGAGGGTTTCTGAAAGATTATATACTGGAAAACTAAAAGTCGGTGGGTTGGGTATGCCCAGTTAAATGTCTATTGTGACATTGTTCAGTTATGGTGGATGGTAAGATGGATATTGCTTCAATACATTTTATAAAATGATCTTGATACACAGGGATTTTGAGAACATTTTCCAAATAGGGCTACAGGTACCTTGATACCAATTACCTCTAAAATTCTTCCAAAAATATATAATCTATTTTTAATAATATTCTTCCAAAGAGGTGGATAAAGTGACAGAAACAATCTCTATCCCTTGTGAAGTCGAAGGCTTTCAGGGCCGGCATCCATAGTTTTTTGTGGGTTTTTCGGGCTATGTGGCCATGTTCTAGAGCCACATAGCCCGAAAAACCCACAAAAAACTATAATCTCTATCCCTGATTTTACCTTTTTAATGTCTCCCCTTCCTTTACAATGATGGTCCATTTATTATATACACAAACTGGGTAGCCACCTGGACTTCGATTAAAACAGCAGTTTCTTGGCTCCAAATACACCAAATACACCAGGATGTTCTGTGTCCCATCTTGAGCTTAAACTGGTTATAAATGTAAAATGTAAAAGTAACAGGCTTGGTATAATATCCAAAATTTATTCTATCCCAATTGATATGATAACATGCTTATAGCTAAACAAAT
This sequence comes from Sceloporus occidentalis, assembly GCA_023333645.1. Classification (NCBI taxonomy): domain Eukaryota; kingdom Metazoa; phylum Chordata; class Lepidosauria; order Squamata; family Phrynosomatidae; genus Sceloporus; species Sceloporus occidentalis. The sequence goes on from JALMGF010000001.1 coordinate 219,025,724, forward strand.
CTGAAATTGAAGATAAATTGCAGTCATCCGTATGAGCTAGACTGCCATTTAAAACCAATTTAACCAAGGTGAAAGGACATATTTTTAAGGTCACATCTGATTGACTGACTGACATTCAGCTGTATAGACACACAAAGATCAGCCATATATTGAGGAAATCATAATGAAATTGTTATCTTTTCCTAAATGTTGTTGATGTGCCTCTTACCAATCAATTTAAGTGATTTTGCATCATTAGCAACCCTTGAACTGTCACTCTTTGAAATGACTTAAAGAAATTCAGATGTGCTTGGCAGGTCTCCTGAAGCTTAGATCCTGAAACTTGGGTGATGGAACCAAAGGGTGATATCTGATGCAAAAGTGAGGAGATGATGTCTGGACTTTATCTTTAAAAAATTATTTCTGTTATCTTACAGATGGATAGTTTATTACAGATTTTTTTTTACAATAACAAAAGGCTAATGGCACAATATTTCAAACATATTTTCCTGGAAGTAAGTTTCACTGAACGCAGTGTGGCTTGCTTTTGAATAAGTGTAATATTGCTGTCTTTAACGTGCCATAATACTCATCATTGTTTTCTTTTTTAACTTGGAGGATTTACCATACACACTCAACTATAAGTTGACCTCATCTATAAGTCAAGGCCAGGTTTGGGGACCAAAATTATGAATTTTGATATGACCCGTGGATAAGTCAAGGGTAAAACTTGGGGGCATGTAACAAAGGATTTAAAGAATGAAGCAAAGAAAAACAATGCCAAAGAATTCACAAAATTCTGGCAGACATAACTGTTTGCGCTCACCCTAAAAGATGGATGGATGGAAGGGTGGATGGATGGATGGATGGATGGATGGATGGATGGATGGATGGGGAGGGAACTACGGTAAACTATGGTTGCGTGAAGTGTGGCACATGCAACCAATTTCTGAGAATTTTAGTTTTGTGAACCATTTAGGCTTCTCTGTCAGACAGCTCTAGTGCCACAACAAATTACAACTCCCAGAATTCCACAGCATTGAGCCATGGCAGTTCAAGTGATGTCAAACTCAATTATTTCTGCAGTGTGGTTGCAGCCTTGGTTAGCAGTGATTATAGACTTTAATGTGATAACTTTGCCTGATTTTAGCCCAGGAAAGCTGGAAAACATCCACAGATATCTCATTCTTCAGTGCTCATTTCCCTTTTGGTTTACCCTTGAAGGGAAGCATGAAAGAGCTCCCATCACTGCCATTTTCCCATGCAGGCATTTAAAAAGGCTGGAAGTGGTGCCATGGCAGAGAGAGTAGAGCAGGTCTCTGCCTCTTTTAGGTTCTCCCAGGATAAGACAGAGTCTTGCCTTTCACCACTCTACCCAAAGGAAGGGATGGCATCTTTTATTGTAAGAGTTAAGGTACAGTAACTAGACTGACCCATGGATAAGTCGACCCAGGGTTCTTTGGTCAATTTTTGGACTAAAACATCTAGACTTATACATGAGTATTTACAGGGATGATCTGATTCAAGTGGCAGCATCCTCAGGCAGGAGTGGTCACATATTTTCAGTTAAGCTTCCCTTATGGTAGCCAACACACAAAAGCATCATTGAACAACTGCAAAGCAGCATTAAATGGCAGCTGCTTCTGTTGTGCCACCATGCGCCTCTACAGCCCAAGGCTGCCCCATGGTAGGAAATTGTCTCCTGTCCCCTCCACAATTGTCTACCTTTGAAAGGAGGAGAAACTGCAAGTGGTGGGTCATACGGAAAATAAGCTCAGATCCTGAAATTCAACTCCTTCCCTTGAGCACCCTGAGGAAGACTCTCCTATTTTAAAAATTCAGATCAGATTAGGATCTGCGACCCAATCTTTAGTGTCCTTACCAAACTAGTTTTTCAAAGACGTTGTGATAGATAAGTTCTCACTAAAAGAACAAACATGTTTTTGTGAAGCATAGATAAAATACATCAGTGTCTCACAGTATCTTTCCATCTTCATGAATATATTCTTGATCTGTCAGCTGGGTCCTCTCCAATAAAGTCATTTTTTCTCTCTATCCAAGGCTGCTTCATGAGGACATCTGCCCTGGTCTTGACAGAGATGGAGGATCTGGAGCAAACATCTTCTTATGGGAATAAGAGACAGCTTTCTCCATCCATTGTTATATTGTGAAGGAAAATATTGATGTTTTATTAAATTACACCTCTAATTCAGATCATGTAACATGTGTAAGATCTAAATGATGATCCTGTTCTGAAGGAATGCAAGTCTGAGCATGATGAGATAAACTTGGTGTGGGAAGATCTCTCAGAATTCACTAAATTGCTTCCCTTATTTAATTAGAAATTAATTGAAAACATTCCTAGTTCAACAGCTCTATACTGAAAACAGATTTGTTGATAATAGTCTTATTCCTTTGCAATATCCCTACAGGTTTAACCATAATTATGTCACTGATTTTACACTCAACTCCTCTTGAAAGAATAGAAGCCCAGCCATGAAGATTGCTCTTTAATAAGAAAATATGTGAATCTGCAGCTCATGCCACCCGTTATTTTCTTACTGAGAAAGGTTGTATGTAAATTACAGATAAAATATCATCTGAATGAAAAAAGTGATATACATTCTTTTGTTAACACAATAATGAAGGGCCAAATTAATTCAGAAAGAGGTAATTTGGGAATCAGGTGATTTAGGGATAAAGATAACTTAAATTTAAAGTTACAAAACATAATTAAATTATTACAACTAGGCTTTCATCCAAATGATTTCCATACATATTTTTCCTGTTTCCCTGCCTCACCATCCTTTAAAGCAGGGTATTTTCCTTTAAAACAAGGCTTGACAACTGCATTGGGGGGGGGGGGGTGAGGCCCAATTTTCTACCCTCTGCAATTGCTGCCCCCATTCCCTGCAGCACACTGGGATTGGCACTTCTGGATGATTTCCATCACATACATACACACTATGTGTTTAAGGAGTTCTGAGGAGCAGATGAGTTAGACTACTGGTTTGCAGGTAATTTGGGGGCCTGTTTCACCTCGAAAATCACCTAACAGTTATCCTGAAAAAAATCAGACTGCCAAAATAAAGCTGCTTGGGGTCTCTTTGGAGGTATGCTGTTTAAATGATGCATGCATCCTAAGAATCCCGAAGCTGCACCAAAGCTGCACTCCGGTGCTTAGGAATGGAGTGTGGCTTTGGCGCGACCTCCAGACTCTTAGGACCCAGGCATCATTTAAATAGCATACCTCCAGAGAGACCCGAAGCAGCTTTATTTTGGCAGTTTGTAACAGGCCCCAATGAAAGGGACTGTAGGGGCCTTGTAAGCATTTCCCCACTTACATTTCCCCCACTCCTGTTTTGCAAGTATTTTGCAAGGGCCCATTGCCAAAATAGGGAAGGTGGTGTTTTATCAAGTGAACACACATACTACAACCTTTTGTTTTTCTGACTAGTAACTGTGATGTACCTTTTTGATTTCTGCTTGGCAGTAAAACTCTTCCCAACTGTTTTTTGAAATCGGCACCAAAATCTAAACTCGCCTAATACAGATAACACATTCTACAGTGGTCCCCCGGGTTACGAAATTAATTCGTTCCGCTGCCCTTTTCGTAACCCGGAAGACTTTCGCAAGCCGAATTGCCATAGGCGCTAATGGGGAAAAGCCGCGATTTGGTGTGAAATCGCGCCGAAAAGCACCAAAAGTTTTTTCGTAACCCGAAAAAACTTTCGTAACGCGGAACAGTTTTTTTAAATTATTTTTTTTCGTAACCCGGGAATTTCGTAAGGCGGTGCTTTCGTATCCCGGGGTACCACTGTATATGTATATATACAAACAACATAAACCAATATAGGATTTATATTACATTATATTACTTTATATTACTTATATTATTTATATTATATTCCCAACTTCATACATAATTGCAGAAACAAAACCCTTTTAGGTTCTGGCACCAACAGTGGGAGTGGGGGAAAAAACTTTAAAAGGCAGGTAGGAGAATGCCATTATACTAATGCTCACAGCATGGGAAATAACCAAGACTGAACTCGAATTCTTAGCACAGCAAAGTAAATAAGATATAATAAGCATCACTGAAACCTGGTGAGATGAAACACAAGTACCCAGCTTGTTGGGGGCAATTAGCTTACACATTGTCAACCACTTAACCACTCTTGGTATGAGAGACCTCCAAGGCCTATATTCGGTCCTTATTCTTCTTGATCTCTCTGCAGCCTTTGACACAGTTGACCATGAACTCTTGTTGGACTCGCTTCATAACCTAAGATTTGCTGACTCAGTCCTCAGCAGGTTTACATCATATCTCTCAAACCAGTCATTTACTGTAGTATCCGGAGGTCATGTATCTTCTTCTTTTCCTCTTTCAGTTGGGGTTCTGCAGGGTTTTATTTTTTATTCTTCTTTGTCCTTTGTTCCCCAGATTCAGGCTGTAGCAAAGTCATGTTGATTTTCTCTTTATAACTTTGCCAAAATTATATCTTTTCTTTCTACTTCCTCTGCAAAGACCTTAATTCATATCTTGGTTATTTCCCACCTTGATTATTGCAATCTTCTTTTCATGGGGCTTCCATAGTCTCACCTTAGTCCTCTAGTTTCCATTCAATGCTCTGCTGCTAAGATTATCTTTTTGTCTCTATCTTTTGATCATGTTACTCCACACTTGGTATCTCTTCACTGGCTACCCATATTTTTTTTAGGATTTTGTATAAGCTTCTCCTTTTAACCGAGCCTCCTTCCCCCTTACCTTTCAGCCCTTATTTCTTTTTACCAACCTGTTCAAGATCTGCACTCCAGGATCTCGGGGCTTCTTACCCAGCCAAGTGTTTCCTCTTCCTTGGCTTGGCTATGACCCTTTTCACTCACCACACCATACTCCTGCAATCGCTTTCCTGAACATCTGTGGACTGCCTCTTCTCTTGCTAGTTTTAAATCTGAATTAAAGACTTTTCTGTTTTCTAAAGCATTTGGAAATGTATTTAGAGACTGTTTTGTAATTTTATATTTGATTTCATGTATTATATAAAATTACAAAACAGCCTCCAGAGCCTCTTTAGTGCCAACCGAGTAGTCCAAGATTCAGCTATTCAACATATGACAGAACAACCGATGAAAAATGAATTGGACATAGCTCCCACTTTGGAAGAAACCCTCAGGGCCATACAGCAGATGAAAAAAGGTAAGGCAACCAGGATTGATGGAATTCCACCTGAAGATTGGAAACATGAAGGTGATGTACTCCATGCTAAACTCCACGAGCTCCTTGTGAGTTGCTGGAAAAAGGTGAACTGACATCAGATCTCCGAGATGCAGTCATCATCACCTTGTATAAGAAAAAAGGAGCAAAATCCAATTGCTCAAACTATCGAGGTATAACGCTTCTCTCCATCACTGGAAAAATCCTTGCAAGGATACTCCTGAACAGATTAGTTCCTGCTGTTGCAGAAGAACTTCTCCCTGAAAGCCAATGTGGCTTTAGAGCTAATAGAGCACTACAGATATGGTATTTGCCTTTAGACAACTGCAAGAGAAATGTTGAGAGCAGAACAAAGGACTCTATGTAACATTTGTTGACCTCACCAAAGCCTTCGACACTGTGAGTAGAAAAGGTCTGTGGCAAATCCTGGGAACGACTAGGATGCCCCCCCTCCAAATTCCTCAAAATGATCATCCTGCTACATGAAGGCCAGCAAGGTCAAGTCAGATATGGCGACGCTCTCTCAGAGCCCTTTCTAATAACTAATGGTGTGAAACAAGGTTGTGTTCTCGCTCCAACTCTGTTTACAGTCTTCTTCAGCATGATGCTCCAAAGGGCTAAAGCAGATCTCGAAGAAGAAGACGGCATTTATATACGCTACAAATAAGAGTTTTAGATCAGAAAATAATAGGTCAAATAGTCATAGTAGGAAACCCAAGGGAGCATCAGGTTGGGTCTGTTAGAACCAATACTTTGTACCCCAGAGATCTTATCCCATAAAGGATAAGATATGAGTTCATTCCTATGGAACCTGGAGTGTGGTAAAAACATGGAAAATTATATAATAATTATTATTATTATTATTATTATTTATTTATTTATTTATATCCTGCCGCTCCCTACAGATTGAGGTGGGAAAACAACACAAGTATAAAATTACAATTAATTAAAATACATTCTCAAAATAAAAAAAAATTAAAACACATCAAAAACCTATACATGTGCAATATCAATATCTGATTCCCCATACATGTTCCAAGTGGAGTGTTGTCTTAATGCTGTTATAGCAGGTCTGGGGGATAGGCTCGCCAGATGAGATCCATCTTAAGTGCCTTCTTGAAGGCATCTAAGGTGGTAATAAGAAGGATCTCCTCCGGCAATCCATTCCACAATTTGGGAGCACCACAGTGAATGCCCTGTGGGAAGTAGATCTTAATCTGGTCCTTGGGTAATCCAATAGATTCTTCCCTGTTGTTCTGAGAGTGTGGGGTGGATTGTGTAGGGAGAAGCATTCCTTCAAGTAACTCAGGCCCAAGCCATGTTGGACTTTGGTCACACTATTAGGCACAGTAGTGAGTGAACAATCAAATTGCGGAACAAATAGGTTTCACCAGTTGGTCAACAATATTTCCATAATAGCTAATGTTCCTCAATGTTGGGTTTGTGCCCACAGCCCCTCCTCTCACTCTAAAGCATGGCTAGTCAAAGTTGTGTCTACCCTAAATATGAAAGGATGGAATGAAACCAAGGTACAGTTAAGAACTGGACCTATGAAGGATTCAAATCAATTTATGGTTATGTCACAGGGGCCATCTATTTCAGCCTCCATATGTGTTAGGAGATGGAACCCCTCCAAGGAAGGATACTTATATAAGGATATCATGATAGAGAATGCTAAAGGGAAAAGGGGAGAAGGAATAAGAGAAACAGTCTACCATATTAATCTACGAAATTATCCTTGGTGTATATAGATATTAACTTCAACCAATAAATCTAAAGAGTTGGTAACAATTATTAAAGACTTAAAAATAATTCAAGGCTTAAAGAACCAAGCCCACCAACACAAAGGACAATCTGGGGGGAAGGGGGGCCGGCATGGCTTCCAGCGGAGCTGTCGGGCCTCCGCCACTGTTTCCGGGGCTGGCGGGCCTTCTGGCGGTTTTGCCAGCCAACACGGGCAAGTGGCAGTGGTGTAGCAGCAGTGCCGGAAGCCCTGTCAGTCCCGGAGAAATGGCGGAGGCACGGCACCAACACCAGAAGCCCCATCAGACCCAGGAACAGTGGCAGAGGCCCTACAGGAAGTTAGGAAAAAGGCAAGGAAGGAAGGAAAAGGAGGGGGAGAGGGGGAAAGAAGGAAGGAAGGAAGCACCATCAACACCGGGCAAGCGGAGGTGGCTTTCCCCGCAATGGGGGATCTGGGGGAAGGAGGAGGAAGAGGAGGACAAGTGTTTGTGGGGGGGGGGTTGTTTTGTTTTGCAATAGATCAGTTGCTTTAGCAATAGATTGATTATGCAATCAATTCTACTGCAAAAAAAACCAAACAAACACACGATTCTGATCTGGTGTTCCCACTTACTGGGAACACATCTGAATCAATTTTTCTCAAAAAAACCCCAAACATTTTGGATCTACTGTCAGGAAACCCCAGGTTATTTGTGTTTGCCTCGCTTCTTTCCTCCTAGAATTGATCCTAGGAGGATCAGAATCGGGTTCAAATGGGAACAACGGCTGTTTGCCCCAAACTGCAGTGGGAATGACCCCAGGTTAATCCAATCAGAAGACATTCTAGAGTTGATAAAGATGCAGGTGCTGCTGAAGACGCTTCTCCTCTGCCAGAAAGAACTCCAGAATCTCTTGTGATTGCAAACACAATAGAGTTTGTTCCAAGATGACAAACCTTTGGAACAATCAAAATGTACAGGATTGAAAGTTGCACAGCTTGATCATACTGAAATGGAAGATAAAACACAAACTAGCCTCCTTTTTCTAACCCTACTGCTAAAAGACGTCCAGTCTCAGGAGTTCCAGTTGAGACTACAGATATTGGTTTTAGTAATAGCAATAGCAATAGCAAGTACATTTCTGTACCACTTATCAGTGCACTTAAGCACTCCTAAGCAGTTTACAAAGTGTAAGCTAATTTCCCCCAACTATCTGGGTACTCATTTTAGCGACTTCGGAAGGATGCAAGCCCAAGTTGAGCTCGAGCCCTTTTGTTGGTTTTGAACTTGCACAACCTTATGGTTTGTGAGTGAGTGGCTGGCTGCAGTACAGGCATTTAACCACTGCGTCACCAGGGCACAGTAACTGCTGTGGAAAATCAAGAGGACCAAGAGAGCCGCCTTCTGAATGGACATGATGCATGAACAAATTGACACATATTAAATTATACTGGAAGTGCTACTGAATTAGATCAATAGTATTCCACACTTTTTTTTAGGGGGGGAACTAACACAGCGTACATGCAACTACACAATAGTACACTTTTGTATACACCAACAGAAACAGTAACACTTGCAGCAGTGGACTCTAGTATTGCAAAGTGGGACCATCAATCTGCCTTGTTACACTTAGGAGAAAGTATTACACGTGGTTTATTTTGTTACTTCAAGAATTAGTATCTTTTGAACTTGTTACACACTGTTTCTAGACACGTTAATATAGTGAAACTTTTGACAAATTGGGTTTATGGACAATCTTTTGTTATAGTTGGTGCCCTTTATTTTGTATATGCACAGGGCAAGCAGATGATTTGACAAAGCTCAAATCATTAAGTGTTAACAGAACATGTAAGAAATCTCTGCGTGATCTAAATTTCCAAGTACCTTATAAAAGTTTTGCCCTAATATTTTAATAAATAGTTTTTTGTTTTGGTTTTTAAATATGATGGGCACACATCCAGAGTAATAGAATGGTAGAGATGAAGAGACAAAGGATTGGATTAATGATGTTTAATATCATAATATCATATCATAACTAGGAGAAATGAACTATCACAGAAGAAGTACAGCTCAGTTTAGAAGAGTCCACTGGAATGTTTGGTTAGAGCTCTGTTGAGGAAGTAGGGCAGATGAATAAAGTCAGAGATCTGTTCAGGGAAGCCAGTGAATTGCCTGCAACTGTTGATTTGTTGTAACCATTGTAACAATACTATTTGTGAAACTATTCTACATAAGCAACATTATTAATACATGTTATTAAGTAAGGGTAAGGTTTGCATGTTACAAAGAAGCTTCTGCCTGAGTGACGTTACAACCATATAGACACGGAAAACACTCTACCAAAGATATCAAACTTATAAGAGGAAGACATTGGGAATCCTAGTCCTGATACATTTAGGGAAAGTGTATAGAAGGTGAATGTTGGGCAGGAGTCATTGATGAGGGGTCTTCTCATGTCTCTGAGGTAAAAAGGTAACCTCGAGGCATAGACAAAAAGCCTTGTGACAATAAGGTTTCTGGTTGTCCAGGTCTCAGCATGGCTTCATATTCCTGGAGGGCCTACAGCTGGACTCAGCCAAACGCAGTGTGCAAACAAGAATCAAGGAACATGAGAGGCACTGCAGACTGGGCCAGCCAGAAAAATCAGCAGTAGCAGAACATGCCACAAACCATCCTGGGCATAAAATACTGTTTGAAAACACCGAAGTTCCGGACCATGCCAACCACTACCATGTCAGGATGCACAGGGAGGCCATTGAAATCCACAAACACCTGGACAATTTCAACCGGAAAGAAGAAACCCTTAAAGTGAACAAAATTTGGCTACCAGTCCTGAGGAATAGCAAAATAAGGACTCAGCAAATGCAAATGGGAAACCATTCAGTCAGGGGCTTTCTCAGCAAATAATGATCACCAATTAGCAGACATTAATCCTCGTTTGCATTAGCCTCCCAGGCTGAGGCCAGCCATCAACACAGAACAATACACATGCAAATCACTCCTGAATTCCCAGGCTCACACAGTATATATAGACCCAATTTTTCCAGGCAAAGCATTCTCTGAAGATGCCAGCCACAGATGCTGGCGAAACGTCAGAAAGAAACTCTGCTAGAACATGGCCACATAACCCGAAAAACCCACAAAAAGCTATCAGTGAAAAGGTTTTCTTGCTTACCCAAGGACAAGCTGGTTACTCTGCAGGACCAAAACAGTCAAAGGCTTAGTCAGAAGAAGAACACTCTTAGGGAGCTGCAAAGGTTGTTGGGGCACCTAGATTTCTCTTTTTGGGTTGTTGTTCCCAGCAGGGACTTTTCTGCCCAACTTGCCTGGGCCATGGCTGGTGTCCACATTCAGGTCAAAGAAGGGGAGTTTGAGGACCTATGGGTCTGGCTAGAGTTCTTGCAGCACTTCAATGGTATGCCATTATGCCAGGAAAGGCTTCATGCTGGCAGAAATCTGCAAACCCAGTCTGATGCCAAAGGTATGATTGAGTTCAGGGTGTTCTTCAAGGTCACCGGTGTGCACAGTGGTGGCCAGCCCAATGGCCCAGAAGGACCAATGTCTACTGCAGACCTCCAAGATAGACTGAGGATTTAGATGATGCCCTTCTGAAAGAGATGACCACACATTCAAAAGGAGAGATGTAGTAGTAATGGGGGATTTCAACTATCGTGTTATTTATTAAAAGTCAAACTCAAGTCAAACTCACCCAGATATTTAAAATCCAACAAATTCCTCAATTGCATTGCGGATAATTTAATTGTCCAAAAGGTTGAACAGGCAGCAAGGGGATTGAGTACTTTAGATCTGTTCCTAACCAACAGGGTTAATGGGGCTGAAGTGGCCAGACCCTTAGGTGGGAGTGACCATTTTCTCCAGGAGTTTATTATAGAGCAGAAAGGGAAGCCAAGCATAGTCATAAATGCATTCTAGACTTAAATAAAACTAATTTCAGTAAAGTTAGGGAAATACTGGTGGTGATACCATAGTCAGGAATACTACTAGACATGGTTTCTCTGCCATGATATTTATCTAAAAAGAAAAACAGGGCTCAGCCTGGGGAAAATGGAGCAGATGATGAAGTTGGGGAAATGCAGCACAGAATAGGTAAAGACAGGCACAGGAATGCCTGGTCATTATAAATGAATTCAGATCTCCAGGGCCAGTTGAACTACATCCAAGGGTATTAAAAGAACTGGCATATGTAATCTCAGATCCACTGGTAATAATCTTTGGAAATTTCTGGAGAACAGGAAAAGTCCCAGCAGACTAAAAGAGCTAATGTCCCCATTTTCAAAATGCAAAGAAAAAAAAAAAAAGAGGGCCCATATAAATTTTGTAAGCACTTAGAAAGGAATAACACAATCACTAAATACAGTGAACCCTTGCCTTACGCGGGAATCCGTTCCGGAACCCCCCCTCCCCCCGCATAAGGTGAATTTTGCCTATGCTCAAGCCCCAGGTGCACGCCCCATTCATCTGAAAGGGACACGCTGCCCCGTGTGCCCTGTGTGCTCTGCACGGCTTTAGCACGTGTGCTCGAAGCCACATATAGCACACCCGCGTATAACTCAGGCGCGCTGTATCTGCATGGATTTCTCAAAAACAAGACTAATTATTATTATTATCTACCATAAGTTTGGTAGAGGAAGGCAATCCTGTGGATATAGTGTATAATTGATTTCAGTATGTTCTTTGACAAGGTCCTCCTTGCAAACAAGCTAGTAAATTGTGGGCTAGGAAGTGCAACTGTTAGTTGGATTTGTAACTAGTTGACCGGCCAAACCCAATGGGTGCTCAGCAATGGCTCCTCTTCATCCTGGAGAGAAGTGACCAATGGGGTGCCACAGGGTTCTGCGCTGGGCCCAATGCTATTCAACATCTTTATCAATGACTTGGATGAAAGAATAGAGGGCATGCTTTATTGATTCAGCCTAGAATTGCATTGGCTTTTTAACCTGCTGCATCATGCAGCTGACTCATGTTCAACTTGTGGTCTACTAGGACTCCTAGATCCCTTCTACATGTACTGCTGTCAAGCCAAGTGTTACCCATCCTGTATACATACATTTCATTTTTTCCCCATCTAAGTGCGATTCTCCTTGTAAAAGTTAATTTTACTAGTTTTGGCCGAGTTCTCTAATCTGTTAAGGTCATTTTGAATTCTGATCCTCTCCTCTGGGATATTGGCTACCCCTTCTAATTTGTTGCCATCCATGTGATGAATACTTTGTTTTTCTCTGATAGTGGAAGAAAAATTATGCCTACAGGACCTTTATGTATATACATATACCCAAGCCATATCTATAAAGACATATATATATATATATATAAACATATCACATAGTGACTCTGGACTAGACTGGTGCAAGTTTCATTCTCTGGTGTTTTACTTCTGTTTTCACTCAGGAGGAGAATAGTAAAAACTGTGTGCCAACTGACTGTCCCACGCTGAGATACACAAAGTTATCGTATTTGCCTTCTAGGAGCCAGGTCCTATGTTGCATGTCACCGCTGAGGGAAACCTTTATTTTATTATCACAAGTCTTCTGTTTCCAAAGATGAAAGAAACCTGGAAGAGTTCTACGGAAAGAAGAGCAGTCCCTACATTGACCTTATTCTCAAAGAACTTGGACAGTACAGCTTCTAAATGTAGTGCATTCCTATTTCCATAAGAGTGGGGACTTCTTGTTATTATTTAATAGCTCCCTTGCCTTTTCTTCATCTCTTCTGTCATAATGAAAGGTGGCAACAGATGAAAGGAAACATACAAAATCCATAAATTAACCAGGAGAGAGGGGGAGGGAAACATCCAAACTGCTGACAAGATTAATACGCAGTTGATGAGAAGTATTTTCACACCAAGGTGCTAACAAATAAACACAATTCAAAAATATCATACCTGCTATAGAGGATGATTTTCTGAGACAGGGAGTGACTGGTCTATTTACACCATGAAGTGCTCATATCCTGAATTCCTAACATGGAACCTGATAGAGGCAAATGGGGGTAGGGAGCAGAGAAAATACTCAGTCACATTGCAAGGTTATTTAGCTTAAAACAATGAATGGAGAATAATACTGGGAAGTCTTATAGGCTGCACATGGGAACCTGAAGATCAGGACTGTGAAGAACTGTTATTTCCCCCAGGAGTTCAGTGAACACATCCTCTGTATTGCAAACAGTAAAAACTTTGTTCCAGAAATACCTTGGGTATTAAAAGGAAGACATCTGTAGATAGCAGTGTCAACATTTCCCAACACTGGCTTAATTTGCTTACTAATTGAAACATAACAACCCTTTCTACTATGGCCCTCTTACTTGCCCAGCCCCCAGTCCCAGCATCTTCTCATCTCTACTTTCTGCTCTGAGAAGTTTCCTTCTACACACATCTACACATTCCTGCCTCAGGCCACAAACATGCTTTGGAACCACCACCACCTCCTCCTTCTCTCTGACCACCAAATACCCTATTTCCTTCCACTTCCTTCACTTCCCAATCCAATGTTAAAACCTTTTATTCACCTCTTCCTCCTCCTCTGGATTTCCTCTGACCACCAAACAGCTCTGTTTCCTTCCACTTCCATCCTTCTCAATCCAGTGTTAAAACCTTCTCCACCCCTAAGTTTGACTTATCCACGGTCATATCAAAATCCATTATTTTGGCCCTGAAACCTTCCCTCAACTTATACATGAGGTTGACTTGGACACATGTATATGTGATAGATCAAGGGAAGTAAGAGCACCACTCTATTCTGCTTTCGTCAGGCCTCACCTGGAATGATATTGTGTCCAGTTCGGGACACCACAATTCAAAACGATGTTGAGAAGATGGAGAATGTCCAAAGGAGGGCAACCAAAATGGTGAAGGGTCTAGAAATCATAAAGCGCTATGAGGAGAGACTTAGGCCTGTTACAGACTGCCAAAATAAAGCTGCTTCGGGTCTCTTTGGAGGTATGCTATTTAAATGATGCATGGGTCCTAAGAGTCCGGAGGTCGCGCCAAAGCCACACTCTATTCCTAAGCACTGGAGTGCAGCTTTGGTGCAGCTTCCGGATTCTTAGGATGCATGCATCATTTAAACAGCATACCTCCAAAGAGACCTGAAGCAGCTTTATTTTGGCAGTCTGTAACAGGCCTTAGGGAGCTAATTGCAGCTTCCACATTGCTTTCTAGCATTTGGATTTCATCCTTGTAGGCAATAGCCATACCCACAAATACTCTAGCTCTAGAATTAGATTATACAGTTGGCCCTCTGTTTGTGCAGGGATCCATTCTGGGCCACCCTGCGAAAATGGAGGCCCACACATCTTCAAGCCCCATAGGTAAGGGCACACACCCCATAGCAAATAAAGGAGGTTGCCCCTCCTAAGGTATGGATCTCAGATCCGCGCCCTTGAATATATGCGGAGGGGCAACCTCCGTTATTTGCTATGGCGTTTGTGCCCTTGCCTATGGGGCTTGAATAAGCGTGGGCCTCCATTTTCGTGGGGTGGCCCAGAATGGATCCCTGCACAAATGGAGGTCCAACTGTATAATTTAATTCTGCCAAAAGAGAAAGTTTACTATTTTCAATTATAGGCAATAGACAGCATTGATGACGAAAAAGTGATATGTCTAGAAAGCATTAAATTAAGATTCAGATTTCACACCTTTTTATGGTATAACAAACTGAAAGACAATAAAGATTTCTCTCATCGCATCATCAGAAAACCATTGATAAATATATGGTTGAAAATCAAAGATCAATTCTATACAGAACTTCCCATATGGACTTCCCCACAAGAAGCTCTATTCAGCAGAGCAAAAAACAAAACAAAAATACATCATGGATAACATACAAAGAACTAACGATATTTTTAAAAACCAATGAAATTACCTTCAAGACAATGGACCAAATGAAAGAAGAAAATATGAACGATTGTACGCCATAGGCAGGTTTACTCTTTTATATTTGTTGTTTTTATGTACAGCGCTACGCAAATCTACAGCGCTATATAAAATAATAATAATAATAATAATAATAATAATAATAATTGGTTTCTACATATGCAGCTACTAGACAGATTCAAATTAGACAAAAAGAACTGGGAATTAAAAAAGATAACTCAGAAATCAAATTTATTTATTTATTTATTTATTTGGTAATAAAAGAGGACACATTACAAAATATTACAAATTACTGAAAGAAAGAGATTTGGAACAGGAGATAATTAAACATAGCATGATCAGATGGGCTCAAGATGTAGGGAAAGAGATGGAATTAGAAAAATGGGAAAGAACATTACGAGAATCTAACAAATTTACTTTATGCCAAAACTACAGAGAAAATTTCTTTAAAATGTTTCATCGTTGGCACATAACACCTAATAAACTTAAATTGATTTACAAAACAAATCACTCTGACTGTTGGAAATGCAAAAAACCTGGAGCAACATTTTTCCACTTGTGGTGGAAGTGTGGAGAGGCAGAAAAATGTTGAAGGATTATACATGAACTAATGATGGAAATCATACAAATTAAATTACCCTTTCACCTTCTCCTTTTCTTACTAAATATGATACCAGCTATAGATATAGACAAAAGGAAAATTCATAGGCACGTGATTCTCTATATGCTCGCTACAGCCAGAATATTATATGCCAAGTGTTGGATGAAACCCAAAGTGCCAACAACAGAAGAGTGGATACACTGTTTAGATGAAGCAATGGAATTGGATATATTAACAGCACTAATGAAGGAAGAAAGCAAAGAAGAGGTGGGAAAAGACTGGTTATGTATTAAAGACTTTAAAGAGAAGTGTAAATTCATTAAGCAAGATTAGGATTGGCATACATTTTCTTTTTTAAAATAAAAATGGCTGATAGGTAGGGTTTTTTCTAAAAGATAATACTGAATTGATATTATAAGTTCTTATAATAGTAATAGTAATAGTAATAGAAGTAATAGAAGCAATGGTTGATTTGTTGATAGATTAAAAGAGGACATATTTGATTTAACATTAAATCTGAGCATGATATTGTACAATTACAACCCAGTTGGGCTATAAAATCTCTTTTGGTTATGTTTATAATTTATTTCATATAGTAATATAAGAGAAGAAAAGAAACGAATGTAAAGTGAATCATAGCTGGAAAAGTTGTTTAACGATTATAAATAGCTTTTTTAGTTTACTTTGAAGAAGGTATTTACAATTATCCAGGAAGTATTAAAATAACATACGTAAATAGGAAAGAAATAGCGGTTTTATATATGGTATATTGTGTATGTAAATGTATGTTTTTCTATGTATAGAAACATTTTTTGTGTGTTTCTGTTTATGTGAAATAAAAATTTAAAAAAGAAAAAAAGAAAATGGAGGGCCAATTGTATAATCTAATTCTGCCAAAAGGGAAAGTTTACTATTTTCAGTTATAGGCAATAGACAGCATTATAAATTATAATTTATATAAATTATATACAACATAAATGTCTGTATGGTTTTAATTGTCTGTACACCGCTTTGATCTGTGGAAAAGCGGTATATAAAAAATATTATTATTATTATTATTATTATTATTATTATTATTATTATTAATCATTACATTTTCAGGTTTCTTGTCTGTTTGGGGCCCTAAGTCAAATTGGGTGGCATCTGAATTGGTTCATGAGAAATAAAGCCATTTTTGGAAGCATCAAATGACAACCAGAACTAACTATGATCAATCCCCAGCCCTAGTAAAGGGCATCAGTTCACTCAGAATAGAGACAGTAAAGTAACATCAGTATCATAGTTGCATCAAACCGGGACCATAGAGAGATTTGTTCAGCGGACGAAAGGTGGAATGTCAGAGCCAACTCCAACACGGGGAGTCATTCACACGCAGTTTGTTTTTTATTGTAACAATATGAATATCCTCTGGTTTTGTTATTCACACTTTTAAATGTCATCAGTTGGTCTTGGGTTTGTCCTTCATGGTTTAGGGGTGGGTGGGAGTGCAATGCTGCTTTCCTCCCAGGAAACCCCTGGAAGCCACCCATTCGAACTGGTTATGCAGGGAAAGAGGAAGAGGGGCATATCCTCATAAAGCAGCCCAGGCAGAGCCTTGTCCTGCCAATGAGTTGACAATATGAATGTTTTTTTTAATTGTTTACAATACATAATTCTGTGTATATATTTCCTACATTCTATTACAATTTGTCTAAATCTCTTTTATATCTCACCTCAGTGCTCCCCTTCGCCGGAGCCGTTTTCACCCTTATACAGCGGACCCTTGTTATACGCTGGGGTTTGGTTCCAAGATCCCCCGTGGTTAACAAAATCCGTGGATGCTCAAGTCCCATTAAATATAATGACATAGCAAAATGGTGTCCCTTATAAAAAAAATGGAAAATCAAGGTTTGATATTTGAAATTTACACTTTTTTTGAACATTTTCAAATTGTGGATGCTGGAATCTGTGTATAAAAAAATCCGTGTATAAGAAGGGCCAACTGTATTCCATCCAAAGTCTCAGTTCCTCTCGTGGAGGTAATTTTCCATCTTCTTTTCTGAATACTTTCTCAATAAATTCTTTCCAAATTCCATCAAAATAATTTATTTTCCATAATCCCTTTTTTTAACTTTCAATTTGCATGTCAATTTATCATTAATCTCTAATTTCCAAACCTCTTTATACCAGTCCTCCAATTCTACAGTTATTTTCATTTTCCAACATCTCGCTGCTGTAATCAAATTTGTTATCAAATCTTTTTCTTCTTTTTTCCATTTCTCTTCAGTTATATAATGATAATAATACTATATTCGGACTTCTATCTATTTTTATATTTGTAATACTTTCTATTTCTGTTATCACTTTTCCCCAAAATTTTGGTACATATTTACATTGCCACCACATATGCATATATGATCCTATATATGAATGTATGTGGAACCTGTTCAAGGTATGCCAAGTTTAATTCAGACCTCTTTGCATCATTATTCACACTGCCGATGATGCACATCTTTTTTAAAACTCGTAAAAATTCCCGGGTTCATTGGCCCAGTGTTAAATTGTTGTTTTGGCAGCCTCCCCACACATCAAAAACTGATTCGAGTGCAATGGGGGTGCATGTAAACGACAGGGATTCATCCCAAATTCAACATGGATTATTTTCATCATGTGAATAAACCCATATGTGACACTGTCGGCCTTGATGTAACATCAGCCACATTCGACCGCATATGCTTTTATAGTTTAACCACCTTTTTCATAACATTTTATTTTTACAATTACTTTCCTCTTTAACAAGTGTAAAGAACGTTGCAAAATGACTGTTTTGCACGATGTCTTACCACATTGCTTGCTTTTCCGTCATTCCCCTGTAATGTTATGTTAGCGCTACAATTGCGCGAAAGTTGCGATTTGCGTGATGTGAAACCATGCATAGCGGAACTTTTTACTACACCAGCGCCTTCATTTTGTCTTGAACATTTCTCATCAACATATTTGCGCATGCTCCTTGGAGGTTTTGGTGGCATCTGACCTTTGTGCTTCTGGAGGGGAAAGGGGAGAAACCCCTTCCAGTTTCCAGTTTCATGCGGGGAAGAAAAATGGGGCTGGAATGGATGACCCCTAGTGGCCCCTTCAATTCCTAGCCTCCGCGGAGTTCATGTGGGGCAGAAGAATGGGGCTGGAATGGATGACCCTTAGGGGCCCCTTACATTTTCAGCCTCCTCGGTGTTCTTGCAGAGCAGAGGAATGGGGCTGGAATGGATGACCCTTAGGGGCCCCTTACATTTGCAGCCTCCGCGGTGTTCTTGCAGGGCAGAGGAATGGGGCTGGAATGGATGACCCTTAGGGACCCCTTACATTTGCAGCCTCCTCGGTGTTCTTGCAGGGCAGAGGAATGGGGCTGGAATGGATGACCCTTAGGGGCCCCTTACATTTGCAGCCTCCTTGGTGTTCTTGCAGGGCAGAGGAATGGGGCTGGAATGGATGACCCTTAGGGGCCCCTTACATTTGCAGCCTCCTCGGTGTTCTTGCAGGGCAGAGGAATGGGGCTGGAATGGATGACCCTTAGGGGCCCCTTACATTTGCAGTCTCCTCGGTGTTCTTGCAGGGCAGAGGAATGGGGCTGGAATGGATGACTCTTAGGGGCCCCTTACATTTGCAGCCTCCTCGGTGTTCTTGCAGGGCAGAGGAATGGGGCTGGAATGGATGACCCTTAGGGGCCCCTTACATTTGCAGCCTCCTCGGTGTTCTTGCAGGGCAGAGCAACCCCCCCTCCCCCGGGGTTGTCCTGGAAAAGGAAGGCCACCAGAAGGGAATGGGGTGAAAAAGCAGCTCAGCATCATGGGAACTTTGCAATCAGTAACTTTTGCATTGCGTTGTGTTACTGCCTACCACACCAAACCATTTCGCAACACATTCGCAAGGATAGCGGGAGACAAAGTCTTGACTTCCCTTTTTCCCCCCGTAGTGCCCAAAAAGGGGAGGAATGACGCTAAAACTACGGGAGTGTTGCGCAACGGGCTCCCATAGAAATGAATGGCGTCTGGAAGAACATCGCGCTTTCACATTACTGCGCAACGGTTGTGACACTAACATTGCGCGATAGGCAGGGGAAATCGCCAAAAACTCATGTCTGATAAACTCCTTTATTGAGAAGAATTTGTTGGGAGGCTGTTCCTGATAATTCATGATCAACAATCTGCCTTCAGAAAGGATAGAAGTAGACGTGTGTGTGTGTGTGTGTGTGTGTGTGTGTGTGTGTGTGTGTGTGTGTGTGTTGGTCCTATGTTGTACATCAATTAATCCTCAAGAATTCCTTTCTATTTTTAAAAGAAATATATTTCTGTATTTCCCTTCCATCTAATGAACAGTCAAGGCCATGATCGATTAAGAAAAATAAAATACATGCAAAAAAGTGGTATCGTTTTTGCATAATAAAACCAGTCATTAATATTAAGAAGCAGAGAACAACTTTAATTACTGTATTAAAAAATCTTGCTGGAATAATGTTATCTCTAGAAGTACTTGTTCAATGCCTGTAATGCTTTTCTCTCATTTCTGGAGGTTTTTTTAATTGATTCTTATCAGAATTCTTACTATCTAGTCTTATGGACTTTCCTTCCTTTGCTTAAAACAAAGTTTACAGTCTCAGCTGGTGTCTCCTAAGCAACCTTCAGGGTCAAGGGCATTACATTGATCTTGGGCTGACAGTAATAGTTATGTTGATGGATCTGTTTCACCAGCTGTATGGAAAGCTATGTGGGAATAGGCTCAGAATTAACCCTTCTTTTGCTTGCTAGCTGATAGCTTTCCCAAAGCCTTATTTATCCACAAAACAGACATAGCATTCTCACTTGGGAAATGTCGCAGGTACTGCCAGAGTGTCATGGCTAAGCGCTGTGTCTGCGTGTGAATCTCTCTGTGTGTGAATATTTTATTACAACACCTTGCCTTTCAGTATAACTTTGCCTCTACAGATTCGTTGCACAAGTCAGTATCTTCTCTTGTTTTCTGAAAGTTAAAATATTTATTTAAAAAAAAAACAACCAAAACTCCACATGTTTTTATTTCCTTCTAATAATAATAATAATAATAATAATAATAATTTATGTATAGCCCGCCTCTCCCCGAAAGATCGAGTAGCAGCATACCCTTGTATAACAGTATACCCTGTGACATCTCATTCAACCTGGTTTTTCAGGCTCTTTTTCCCAACTCCTATACACTTTAATTCAGCAAATATTACTATTATTATTATTATTATTATTATTATTATTATTATTATTATTATTATGGTGCCAAATCCCATTCATTGTAAACTCTGATTTGACTCTACATTTGATTGTGCTCCCCCTGCCCCTATACACACAGAGGGGAATATTTGTTTCAGTGGACAAACTTGTTCTACAGTATGCATTTTAGTGCATATTGCAAAAAAGGAATCCTCCATCTCAATTGCTAATAGAGGAATATGCTGCCACTTAGAGTGAAAGGGAGGGGACTATACTGAGCCAGCTTTGGAGGCTATTATAGAGAAGCACATAAAACATTAGTAGAAATCAAGGGAGGAGGCAACATATGCTTTCCCCTGACCTAAATGGAGCCATGCTGGTAAAGAGTTTCTCTCCTGTTTCTCTCTCTCTCTCTCAAAAGATCCCACAGCAGCAGGAAGCAGCTCAAGAGTTATATAGCAACAAGGCCTGTTGAAGGGATTAAAAAGCTCTGCCAACAATGTGAGATAAGCCATTCTTCTATCTAAAGGGAAACACTGGCCTGTTACAGACTGCCAAAATAAAGCTGCTTCGAGTCTCTTTGGAGGTATGCTATTTAAATGATGCCTGGGTCCTAAGAGTCCGGAGGTCGCACCAAAGCCACACTCCATTCCTAAGCACTGGAGTGCAGCTTTGGTGCAGCTTCCGGATTTTTAGGGTGCATGTATCATTTAAACAGCATACCTCCAAAGAGACCCGAAGCAGCTTTATTTTGGCAGTCTGTAACAGGCCACTGGTTTCCTTTTCTGGTCATCTGGACTATAAGCAGAGTACTTACTGAGAATCCATTAGAGGACGGCTTGCTTTTCCTTTTATCTGGAAATGTGACATTCCTCAGCATAGTGCCTCCATAGGCTGGTGTGACAAATCAATCTGAACTAGGTGTTACTCACCTGATGCACCCAGAAAGGAGAGAAACATTAGTGGCTATCTGCACTGGCCAGGATGCTGTGGGGGCAGCATGGAATATCCTAGTCCTGCAGCCCCGCCCGATACCCACCCTTCCATTCCCCATCCCACAGTGGCTGTCCATCTGTATGGGTCCCACTGAGCTGCCCAGTGTATCCACCGCCCCCACAGGTCACTAGCCTCTGGTGATATCACAAGGCCAGGCACCTCATTCTGATCTCTGAACAAAGGATCGGTGGTGGTGGCAGTTGTGCCAGGTAGCTCAGCAAGATGCCCAAAAGGCAGACAGATAATGTGGTGCAGGAACAGAGGGCTTCCTGGAAGAACCAGAGCAACAGGTAGGTGTTTTTAAACTGTTGTTAAGTCCTACATGGTATAGTGGTTTGAGTGCTGGACTGTGACTCTGGAGACTAGGTTTCAATTCCCCACTCAGCCATGAAACACACTGGGTGACCCTGGGCAAGTCACACTCTCTCAGCCTCAGGGGATGGTAATGACAAATATCATCTGAACAAATCTTGCCAAGAAAACTCCATGATAGGGTTGCCATAAACTGGAAATGAGTTGAAGGCAAACAACAACAACAACAAGGCTGTAAAATGCTGGACATTGTCCGGACTACTCTCATCAGAACCAGGGTTTGGAATGTGTGATGTCCAAATAGAATGATGCCAGAAAAGGGGGGGATCCATACAGGAAAAGCCTGAAGACTACAGGGAACAAGTCCATTGTGGTAGCAGCCTTCAGAGGCTAGAATATACCTGGCCAGATATCTAGGCAGATGGCTAAGTGCTGCCTCACAAAAGCATAGCTCACAATAAATTTGTTAAACTTTGAGATATCAACAAATTAGGTTGTTTCCACTGTACTACCAGCATGAATGACAAAGGAAGGAACTGGCAGAACCACCTCTGCATATTCTTTGTCTAAGAAAAACCCATGAAATTCATGGGGTCGCCATACATTGACAGGTGACTTGAAGGGACACACAGACACATACATACATACATAGACAATTATTTATGAGCAGTTCTTTTGAGGGACTGGGTGAAATGGAACTGAGCACTTATCTACTCATAGTTTTTTGTGGGTTTTTTGGGGCTATGAGGCCATGTTCTAGAAGAGTTTATTCCTGACATTTTGCCAGCAGCTGTGAACTCAGTGTTCAAACAAGAATCGGGGAACACAAGAGACACAGCCAGAAAAATCAGTAGTAGCAGAACACATTATAAACCACCCTGGGCATAAAATGCTGTTTGAAACCACTAAAATTCTGGACCATGCCAACAACTATGAGGTCAGATTGCACAGGGAAGCCATTGAAATCCATAAACACCTACACAACTTCAACAAGAAAGAAGAAACCCTTAAAGCAAACAAAGGCCTATTCCGAATAGGCAAAAAGTACATGCCGCGCACGTACTAGGGTTAGAAAGGAGCGTCCTTTCCAGACGCCCCTAACCCTAGTACAACCCTAGTATGCGCTTGGCACGTACAAAATGGCGGCGCCCGTTCTACATGGGTGCCGCCATCTTGACGTAGCGGACGCTTAGCGTCCGCACATTGTGCGGTGCTAATGACGTCACAAGTGTGCCATTGGTGCTTTGTGACATCATTAGCGCACTGCAAGAAGAAGCTGCATTTTGCAGCTTCTTTTTTGCGACATGAAGGAGTTGCGCGGTTTGGCCGCTGGGGCTCCTCCACACCGCAAAGCGCCAAAGTTTGGCTATCTGTCCTGAAAAACTCCAAAATCAAGACCCAGCCCATGCAAATGAAAACCACCCAGGGTGAGGGTTTCCCAGCAGATAATGGATCAAAGACACCCTCAGGCCATTCCATTCAACATCAGAACAATACACAGATTAATATGCAAATCACCTCCTCTCAACCAACCCCACTCTCTTCCATTCCAGCGTTCTCTGAAGATGCCAACCATAGCTGCTGGCAAAATGTGAGGAATAAACTCTTCTAGAACATGGCCTCAGGCCTGAAAACCCACAAAAAACTATGGATGCCGGCCATGAAAGTCTTTGACTTCACAATGATGTAATGCATAGCTTCTTCTGAGTTTTGAGTCTCTCAACACACACACACACACACACACAAACACACACACACGTGTATACATAAATCTTTGTTGACTGAGGATACAGTAACTCCTATGATGAAACAGAATCCACAAATGCACCTGCCAAAATAAATGTGTTAGCAATATTGTATTTGCAGGTGTATTATTTGTTATTTTTACTGTAAGGAATTTTCACAGCTCTGTAAGCTCTTCATAAATATGGTCCGTTGCAAGTTGCACCCCTTCTAAAGTTTGTCTGTTACAGTATTGTTGTGGTTGCTAACTGCTCTGAAGTCAACTTCAACTCATGGTGATCTGTGGATGAGACACCTCTAAGACTCCCTGTCCTCCACTGCTCAGGTCCTGTAAATGCAGGCTTGTGTCCTTCCTGACTGAGTCCATCCATCCAGTGTGTGATCTTCCTCTCTTTCTGCTGCTTTCTACCTTTCCCAGCTTTATTTATCTTCTAATGAGACCTGCCTCCTCACGATGTGGCCAAAGTACAACAGTCTCAATTAAGTCATCTTGGCTTAATCTTCTGGCTTGATCTGTTCAAGGACCCATTTGATTGTCTTTTTGGCCATCCATGGTATCCTCTGCACTATTCTCCAGCACCACATCTCAAATGTACTGATTTTCTTTATATCCCTTTTTATCCGAACTGTCCAGCTCTTGCATTCATACATTGTGATAGGGAACACAATGGCTTGGACTATCCTCACTTTAGCATTGAGTTATGTCTTTACATTTTATGATCTTGTCCAGTTCTTTCATAGCTGCCCTTCCTAATCCCAGTCTTCTTCTGATTTCATGACTGGGGTCTCTGTTCGTTCAATATTTGAACCAAACTATGGGAACTCTTTAACTGTTTCAATTTTTTCATTGTTTAGGATGAATTCTTGTAGCTCTTCCATAGTCATTACTTTTGTTTTCATAATGTTCAATATTAAGCCCACCAAGTCTTTATTTTCTGCTGGTAGTTTTGTATCATCTGCATATCATAGGTAGTTAATGCTCCTTCCCCCAATCTTCATTACTCCTACCTCTGACTCCAAGCCTGCTATGTGCAGAATATTTTTTGCATGCAGGTTGAATAATTAGGGTGACAGGATGCAACCTTGTCTGAACCCTTTGCCAATTAGGAACTGTTCTCTTTCTCCATATTTTGTTCCAACATCAGTCTCTTGTCCTAAGTAAAGATTATGCATCAAAACTCTCAGATGTTGTGGCACTATCATTCCTCTAAGAGCAAGCCACAGCTTTTCATGATCTATGCAATGGAAGGCTTTGCTAGAGTCAATAAAGCACATGCATTTTTCTTCTGGAATTCCCTAGTGTTCTCCATTATCCAATGTATGATTGCAATGTGATCCCTAGTGCTTCTTCCTTTCCTAAACCCAGATTGCAACTCTGGGATTGCTTGCTCCATATATGATTGGAGTCTTTGTGGCAAAATTTGGAGCATGATTTTTTTTTCCCATGGAAAATTAGTGCAATGGTTCTGTAATGCAATATTTTGTGTTTCCTTTTTTGTCAATAGGAATGTATATTGATTGCTTCCAATCTGTTACAATATTAGTAAATTGAAACTTCTTATAGCTTTTCTATGAAAAAATGTTCATGGGTGCTTACAAATTTTCTTATTTCAGGCATATTTTTTTCCTTGAATTCTGGACAGGGTTTTTTTCCAAACACATTGCTCTTCACTTTTCCACAGTGATATCACTCTGATTGGTTACAGAACATTATGTTGTGGTTCAGTTCTTTATTTTTATCATTGATATCATATCTCATGCAACTAATTCAGGAAGGGAGGAATAAGCAGCAGGCGGGATAAACAGAAGCTGAAGCAGCAGCGTCCAAAACCCTGAAAATCAACAGTACCAAACAAAATTTTAAAAAGAATTATTATTCATACAATGTAAGTGTTCCTCTGGTAATCCTTTTCTATAAAAATATTAAGCTCCTGTCCAGCAATCAAAACTAAAAATTATTTGAGAGTTCATCACAGTTTATCAGAGTTCCATAAACTGAAGCAACTCAGAATTGCTGGCCACTCATTAAAATCACCCTGCTCTAAAAATTGTAGATTAATTTTATTAGAGACCATCTTATGAATTTTCCACCTCCAGTTCCACAATTCTCACTATGAATAGAAAATCTGCTTCATGCCGTAAGTCTTACTAAAAGTATACCCCCCCCCCCCAGTTACTTGAGGCATCATTTTACTAGTTTTGATATCCGAAGAAGGAAGCTACTTATAACCCACAAATGCCATCTGGACATAGCTTTTCTCACTGAAATAGTCATGTCATTTGATTTATACTATGCCTGATGCCTAATATAGATCAGCACAGGTCACGACAGCTTAACTGTGGTAAACTTTTTTCCAACATTCAGCCACCTCCTAATACAGGGTGACAAGTTTAGCTCTGTTTGAAGATAATCTGCTCTGGCTGTGACATTTCCCCATACCTCTGAGAGATCTAATTCCAGGTCAATCGAGAAACATAATGACCAAAAGCAGGAACACACAGCAACTTAATTAAAGGTGAAATGAAATAATTAATGCAGCATTCAAAGATTGTGTCAGTGAGCACATACAAGCAAGGTAACAATTTCCTTCACCTCGCTGTTAGCACTATATGCACACTTAGAGTATATGGAGTTTATCACACAGAGGTCCTTCCGTGTGCTAAACGTCACACAAGCGCCCCCCCAAACGTCACGCAAGCGCCATGGGTGTGATCCTCCATGGTGCCACGGAGGTGGAATCGCAGCTCCCGCTCCGTTCCTGTCATGCACTCGCAACCAGGGGATCCTCCTGAACTGCGTTTCTTATTAACTGGATAAATCGTTAATAAGGAAAGCGCTCCAGGAGAATCCCCCCGTTATGAGTGCATGACAGGAACGGAGCGGAAGCCGCAATTCCACTTCCATAGAGCCATGGGGGAAGCACACCCATGGCGCTTGCGTGACATTTGGGGGGCACTTGCGTGACGTTTATCACATGGAAGGACCTCCGTGTGATAAACCCCTATGTCACCATCAGAGGTAGGATCTATCCAGTTAAAGTACTGATTAACTTGAAAACTTTCAAACATTATTATTAAGTATTGTTGTTGATGATGATCATAAATTGAACATGACCCAACAGCATTATGCTGCAGCAATGAATGTGAATGCTATTTTAGTCTGCATTAATAGAAGCATAGTTTCCAAGTCAAGGGAAATAATAGTCTCATTATATTCTAAGCATTTGATCAAGTCCAGCACCCTGTTCAGTGCAAGATCTCCAGCTAAAGCATGCCCAGCAGGTAGATGTCCAACTTTTAAACCAGTTATGGATCCATCCAACAGTGTTCCCATCTAATCCACATTCTATCCGTTTGCTAATCAAAATTCATGGAGAAATTTAACAAATGCTTTGCAGAAATCCAGATAAATGGCATCTATAGCATTTTCACTATCTACTAAACTGGAACCTGATCAAAACAGATCTAAAATTAGTTTGGCAAGTTTTGTTCTCTACAAACCCCTGCTGGCTCCTATTAAACACTGCATGAACATCAAGATACTAGCAAACAGACTCTTTTACAATATATTCTAATATTTTCCTTATATTGCGATTAGAATGATTAGCCTGTAGTTTCCAGGATCTTTTTTTTTTAAGCTTTTTTGAAGAGAGGGACAATATTTGCTCATCTCCAGTGCTCTGGCACCTTACATTCTCCGTGGTTTCTCAAACGTGATGGCAAATGGTTCTGTGACTACGTCAGCAAATTCATTCAGTACTCTGAGATGAACTTCATCTTGCCCTGCAGAGCTGAACTCATTTAGGTTAAGTATGGTGTGAAGCAGATGGGCTGCTAGGAGTGGCCTCTGGCCACTCCAACTGCAATTGAGCCACAGAATCATAGCATTGTAGAGTTGGAAGAGACCACAAGGGCCTTCCTGTCCAATCCCCTGCTATGCAGGAACTCACAATCAAAGCATTCCTGACAGATGGTCATCTAACCTCTGTTTAAAGACCTCCAAGGAAGGAGATTCCACCACTCTCCGAGGGTGTGTTCCACTGTCGAACAGCCCTTACTCTCAGGAAGTTCCTCATGATTGGCCCGAGACAGTGGTGACCACATGGCTTGCTCTCAAAGTGTGTCACCGCCATGCTCCCAAACGGGCCACTGGCAGGAGCAGATTTTTGCCACTTCTTTTCCTACAAGCTTCCAGCCATGGACACCAAATACTGAAGCATCCAAAAGCTGCTCCTTTTCACCCTTATGTTTTGGGCCTCGGTGATTCCTGACATTATCGTCGTCGCCATCACCATTATTATATTTACGTGTATCTCACTCTTTTCCCAAAACTGGGGTCCATAGCAGCTCACAATATTAAAAGAACAGTACAGTTAAAAAAACACAAAAGTGATACATTAAAATAAATTAAATTATTACAATATTAAAATAGATTACTTGTTAAAAGAATGAAATGAAGTTTAAAAAGAGAAGTGTTTAAAACACTTTAAAACAATACAGCACCCCAGTCCATTCATTAAAACCTTTCTGTTTTAAAAGCCTGTCTGAACAGGTAGGTCTTAGCCTGATGGTGGAAGGCCAACAAGAAGGGGGCCATTCTGGTCTTCCCAGAAAGGGAGTTTCAGAGTCTTTGGGGGCAGCCATGAAAAAGACCCCTTTCTCTTGTGTCCCCACCAACCGTGCTTGTGATGGTGATGGGACTGAG
Organism: Sceloporus occidentalis; assembly: GCA_023333645.1. Taxonomy (NCBI): domain Eukaryota; kingdom Metazoa; phylum Chordata; class Lepidosauria; order Squamata; family Phrynosomatidae; genus Sceloporus; species Sceloporus occidentalis. The sequence goes on from JALMGF010000001.1 coordinate 219,054,103, forward strand.
AGAAGGCCCTCTCCTGAGGATCTCAAAGCTCAAGCAGCCTCATAGAGGGAGATACGGTCTGCCAAATAGCCTGGACCTGAGCCATATAGGGCTTTATAGGTCATAACCAGAGCTTTGAATTGTGCCCAGAAACAAACTGGCAGCCAGTGGAACTGTTTCAACAGGGGCATTGTGTGGTCTCTGTAACCTGCCCCAGTTAACAGCCTGGCTACAGCTGAAGTTTCCAAACACTCTTCAAAGGCAGCCCCAAGTAGAGTGTGCTACAGTAGTCCAAATGGGATGTAACCAAGGCATGTACCGCCAAGCCCAGATCCAGCATTTCAAGGACCTGGCATGGTTGGCGCACAAGTTTTAAATGTGCAAAAGCATTCCTGGGCTCTGCAGAGACCCGGGTCTCCAGGTTCAGAGCTGAGTCCAGGAGTACCCCCAAACTGCGAACCTGTGTCTTCAGGGGGATTGTCACCCCCATCTAACACAGGATGGATCCCTATTCCCTGATATACCTTTCGAGTGACCAGGTGCACCTCTATCTTGTCTAGATTAAGCTTCAACTCATTTGCCCTCATCCAGTCCATTTCTGATGATAGACATTGGTTTAGGACCAGGACAACCTCCTTGAATTGAAATGGAAAGGAGTAGTAGAGTGTCATCTGCATATTTATGGCACTGCACCACAAAACTCCGGATGACCTATCATTTTAATGTATATGTTGACCAGCTTGCAGCTCCATGTATGTTGGGTAGCAGGACCCCACCGAGGCAGGCTGCTGACGTTCCCTTCACCCTGATTGAGTGACTTTTCACATGGGCAGAGGTCTTCACATGGGCAGAGGTTTGCTTGTCAGCAAGTCCATAGGCCACATGGATGGTTGCTGCCACCAATATGGAGAAATGCTGAGTTGAGACAGGACGTCTTTATTGGTTGGAAGAATAGCAGAAGAATAGCCTCTGAGGCCACACAATCAACTACTACTACTACTACTACTACTACTTCTATTTATTTATATTCCACCTTTCTCCCAATAATGGGACACAAACAATACAGATTAAAAACATTACAAAAGTTAAATGGAAGTATAAAATATGCAATCAAAGAACAACACTTTGGGCAACACTTCAGCAATGTTTGGGCAGCGGTAAGTGCTCTGTGTGATTAACTCCTAAAAAGAAAAAAGTAAACAGACTTGCATTATCACACTCCCTCTGCCATGTTAAAGTTAGGCCTGCTTAGCAATGCTGTAGCCATGTTGGGACCCTGGGTGTAAGGGAAGGGAGGTAAGCTGCTATGGGAAATTGTGTGTGAAACCAGAGTCCTACCCAGAGTCTCATAATAACTTATGATATTTTCAAGACTCTGCCTTACAGTCTTTGACTGCATACATCACAAAAAGCTATGGAAGGCTTTTAAAGGCATGGGAATGCCACTACATCTGATAGTCCTGATAAGGAATCTGTACTTAAGAAAAGAGGCCACTGTCAGGACAGAATATGGAGAAATACTATATTTCTCAATTGGCAAAGGGATCAGGTCCATTTCATCTGTTGGAGAAATATGCCTTTAACAAACTGAGAAAATATTTTGAGTGGCAGGTGATACATATTCTATGGCACAGTCATAGAATGCTGAGTCAGAGCACATGGCATGATGTAAACTTACTGAAAAGGTTGCATTATGCTGTGTGGCACCAGATGATGACTCATAGCCTATACAAGTGGACCAGGTCACTTGTGGGTTGGTCGTGTGGGTTGTGATTTGGAGCTGTGAGTTGGTGTAAAGCAGATGGAGAAGTTGATAAGAGGTTGGAGAGGAGAGTTTGTATATATTTGTATCATATTGCAACTGAGGATAAAGCCTCCAAGGACTTTGGATGAATCAACTGTGTCTGTGAGTTCTTCTTTAAAGGGTGAAAAGTGGTCAGTGCATTGCCAATACCAACCAATGAAAGTTTTTGTTTCCGTACTCTGCTACAATATTGTTTTTGGCTGCGTCTGAGTGCATCGTTGGCTTGGTAAACTCAGCTAACATCATCACCCTACCTGTTCAACTTGTATGTAGAAAATATCATACAAAGAGCAGGTTTAGACTCAGAAAAAGGAGTGAAGATAGGAGGAAGGAACCATCTAAGATATGGGGATGACACCATAACATCAGCAGAAAACATCACTGTAATGGGACCTTCTCTCAGACCTTAGTGATAGCTGGAAACCTCTTATCCCCCTAATCACTGATACTTTCACTGTGTTTACCTTATTAACACTATTGTGAAGTGTACTACCAGCAGTGGTGGCAAGACAATCGGAAGCATGAGGCAAGAGCCTGTCCCGTTCTCCATTCCTCCTGTGGTAAACTGTAGGAAAAAGTATTTCTCTACAGGGCCTCCTAGACAGTATTTCAGTCAGAGGTCTTGGGCAGGACAGGAGCTTAAAGTGGGGTGCTCTCAAGGCACATGAACCTTCAGCTGACGCCACCTTTGGAACCCCCCCAAGGCCAAAGAACAGGAATGGGAAGCCCCATAACAAGAGGCTAGAGCTTTGGCAGCTATCACTGTTTTTAATCAATTTGTTTTAAAATAAAACAGGAGCTCAATGAAGCTAGTCCTATTATTATTATTATTATTATTATTATTATTATTATTATTATTATTATTAGTCGTGCTGGTAAAGTGACATTGAGGGAACTCCACAATTTTCTTATTTTTACTTTTTTCTTTGTGAAGGAAACAAAGAAAGAGTGAGGTTCCTCCCCCCTGGGATTAATGATGCAGGGAGAGAAAATGAATTTGACAAATTAATATGGGCACAGGGTAAAAATAAGATCACTAAAATATATAAAGTATTGTTGTATAGGAACTTAGAAACAGAAGAAATGAAAGAAACCATGTTAAAACGGGCCAAAGATCTGGGACACAATATAGAACTTGAAAAATGGGACAATGCCAGAAATATTTTTTTAGCAAATTCACAGCATCGCAGGATTTAAAAGAAAATTATGTTAAAGTAGTAAATAGATAGTACTAAACCGTGCTTAAACTAAAGAAAAATTACAAGATTGGAAGCAAAAAATATTGGAAACGTTGAAAAGAAATTGAGTCAATGTAGTGTAAGTGGTGGGATTGCCTGATAATAAAAAAAGTTCTAGTCCAAAATACACATTAGAATTCAAAAGATTTTAGAGACACGATCCTTGCCCATCATGGTTGACCGCCCAGGGTAGGGATGCAGTGAAAATATTATTACAATCTATAATCAATGCATCTTTCAGGGAGGCTAAATTTCTATCAAAATTAAAACTAGTAGTGGTTAAACTGCTCTTTAAAAAAACCCTCCCTGGACCCCCTGGTGAGAAACAACTACAGGCCGGTCTCCATTTTACTATTCCTGTGCAAAGTGATTGAGAGGGCAGTTGCCTTCCAACTCCAGGCTGTCTTGGATGAAGCCGATTATCTGGGCCCATTTTAAACTGGCTTCAGGGCGGGATACAGAGTGGAGATGAACATGGTCGCCTTGGTCAATGATCTCTGGGCATCAACAGGGGAAGTGTGACCCTGTTGGTGCTCTTGGACATCTCAGCACCCTTCGATACCATCGACCATGGTATCCTTCTGGAACTCCTGAGGGAGTTAGATATTGGGGGCACTGCACTCCAGTGGCTCCATTCCTACCTCTTGGGTAGATTCCAGATGGTGATGCTGGGGGACAGCTGCTCTTCTATGAGAGAGATGACATCTGGCATCCATCAGGGCGCCATCCTGCCCCCCATGCTGTTTAACATTTACATGAAGCCGCTGGGAGAGATCATCTGGAGACATGGGGCGGAGTGTTATCAGTACGCTATTGGCATCCAAATATGTTTCTGTATGCCTCCAACTGCTGCAGTGACTATGGATGGCATCTCTCCTCTGAATGCCTGCCTTGAGTCGGTAATGGGCTGGATGAGGGAAAACAAACTCAAGTTGAATCCAGAGAAAACGGAGGTACTTGCCATAGGAACCTCAGGTCTGGGGAAGGAAATTTGTCAACCTGTCCTGGATGGGGTCACACTCCCCCTAAAGGACAAAGTTCGCAGCTTGGGAGTACTCCTGGATCTGTCTCTACAGTTGTCATCTCAGGTAGATGCGACGGCCACGAGTGCTTGGAACCAACTTCAGTTGATACGCCAACTGCATCCCTACCTGCAGGGACGTAGCCAGGATTTTAGGAAGGGGGGGTCCAGACTAAGTTCCACCATTATAATGGGGCTTGGGCATGGCGGCGCAGCAGCATGCACAGTTCATTTTTCTAATGGAAGAGGGGGTCCGGATCCCAAGAAACCCCCCCCCCCCAGCTACGTCCCTGCTACCTGGACCAAAAGGACCTTGAAGCAGTGGTACATGCTCTGGTAATTTCTCATCTTGATTTCTGCAATGCACTCTACATGGGGTTACCCTTGTACCAAGTTCGGAAGCTTCAATTAGTTCAAAATATGACAGCCAGGTTGGTCACCGGCTCTTTAAGGTTCGACCATATAACACCAATTTTAAAAGATCTTCACTGGCTGCCAATTTGCTTCCAGGCGCAATACAAGGTGTTGGTTATTACTTTTAAAGCCCTATATGGCTTGGGCTCCAGTTATTTATGGGAACGCCTCTCCCTACATAATCCACCCCGCACTCTCAGAGCATCAGGGAAGAATTTGCTGGAATTAAAAACAACTAGACTAGCCTCAACTTCTCAAATAGCTTTCACTACAGCAGCTCCTACATTGTGGATCAGTCTCCCAGAAGAGATCCGTCTTACTACCTCCTTGGAGCCCTTTAAGAAGGCAGTTAAGATGGACCTCTTCCGGCGAGCATACCCACCTGACCTTGTATAAAACACACAGATCCACCTCTTTGATTAGGACTGGAATATCTTTATCCCACTGTCGCCTTTTGATACTTTGTTTTTAATTATTAAGTGCTTATGTATTTTATTGTTTTCCGTTGTATCTGTATCTTTATACTAGGTTGTAATCCCACCTTGATCCACCTGGGAGAGGAGGGAAAATATAAATAAAATATTATTATTATTATTATACCCTTTTTCACCTGAATTATATTTACTTAATACAACATCTGTATTAAGGGCAGCGGATGAAGGGAAATATTGGAGGGTGATTCTATATTTGGTTATGGCAGCAAGGATTCTTATAGCAAAACAATGGAAAATGAGGGATCCACCCTTTATACAGGATTGGATAGCAAAAATTCAAAACATGAGGGAGATGGATAAATTATTATATATATTAAATCAGAAATCTATAAGCAAGTGGGAAGCAGAATGGAAACAGTGTGATATTATGGGAACACGCAAGTGATTACTGAAAACAGTTAAATATGTTGAAATAGTAGGAGGCAGATATGGCTTTGCTGGATTTATATAAGGACACGTGTGTAGATGAAGGATTATATTTCATATTAACTCAAATTTTATGTAGTACAGAATTTATTTGTCCGATCTACATTGAGGAATACAACAAGAAACACATGAAAGATGGATAGTATGATTGCAATAGAGAAGGAGAAAAGAAAAAATATTCAAATATCTAAATATTACTATAAAGTAAGATTAAGGTTTGATTTAGAGAAAATATAAAAATACTGTTAGAAGAAAAATGATGTAACCCAGAAGCAGAAGAAAATACAGGGAGACCTCTATCCACTTGGAAACGAAGTCAGTAGAACAGAAATAAAGCAAGATTTGTTCCGACTCAACAAAAGAAAATATATATATATATATATATATAATTAAAAATATATAATTTTTGTTACTATATTAATGTACTTGAGGTAATGTAGAAGATAGATAAATACAGTACTTGGGTGAATATCCAACTTTATGTTGATTAGCAGAATGTAAACATGTATAAATAATAAATGTAAAAAACTACTGTGAAGGGTATAGGGCCAGGGGCCAAAGTGTCTCACAAACCAGTTCAATGTTTGAATTAATGTGCTTGCCTTTGTCCACAGATTATAAAAATCACTCAGACAGAGATATCCACTGTAAAAAATGAATAGTGATTTTATTAAATGACATTAAGAATAAAAGTTGTCTTATGCAGGATTCTCCGGGCTTAGTGCAGTTACATTAACAACAATTGGCAGGCTTTGGAATACGCCATGTCCTACTCTCTCTTTCTCTCTCAGTAGGAATACTGAGGCAACTACATGCGGCGGCCCTGATCTAGCTTTTCCGAGGCGCAAAAAGAAGCTGCAAATAGCGGCCCCTTTTCATGCTGTGGAAAGGGCACATTAGCTGCGGTGGTGGTGGCTTTTTGGTGCTCCTTTGGCACAGCATGTTTAAGTGCTACGATTCTATGCTGTGCCAACAGAGCGCCATGACTCCCCTTGCCGGAGCGTGGGGAGAATATTAGCTTCCTAGCTCCGCCATGAAACCCACTGGGTGGCCTTGGGCAAGTCACACTCTCTCGGCCTGCTCAGAGCAAGGCCAGGGCAAACCTCCTCTGAAGAAATCTTTCCTAAAAAGCCCCATGATAGGTTCTCCTCAGGGTTGCCATGATGAGTCAAAAAGGACTGGAAGGCACACAACACAAGCAACACACACACATACACATCCTGATTGTTCATTATTGTTCTGGTGGGAAATTTCTCACATTCCCTACTTGAAGAAATATTTGCAACATCTTGGACTGCCTGAAGGAAGAGGCCCCTCCCTCCTCAACTGTCATCTCGGCCTCAGAGGGAGCCATCAGGCAGACCCAGCAACATCAGGGACTGCCTGAAGGAAGAGGCCCCTCCCTCCTCAACTGTCATCTTGGCCTCAGAGGGAGCCATCAGGCAGACCCAGCAACATCAGGGACGGCCTGAAGGAAGAGGCCCCTCCCTCCTCAACTGTCATCTCGGCCTCAGAGGGAGCCATCAGGCAGACCCAGCAACATCAGGGACTGCCTGAAGGAAGAGGCCCCTCCCTCCTCAACTGTCATCTCGGCCTCAGAGGGAGCCATCAGGCAGACCAGCAACATCAGGGACTGCCTGAAGGAAGAGGCCCCTCCCTCCTCAACTGTCATCTCGGCCTCAGAGGGAGCCATCAGGCAGACCCAGCAACATCAGGGACTGCCTGAAGGAAGAGGCCCCTCCCTCCTCAACTGTCATCTCGGCCTCAGAGGGAGCCATCAGGCAGACCCAGCAACATCTTGGACTGCCTGAAGGAAGAGGCCCCTCCCTCCTCAACTGTCATCTCGGCCTCAGAGGGAGCCATCAGGCAGACCCAGCAACATCAGGGACTGCCTGAAGGAAGAGGCCCCTCCCTCCTCAACTGTCATCTCGGCCTCAGAGGGAGCCATCAGGCAGACCCAGCAACATCAGGGACTGCCTGAAGGAAGAGGCCCCTCCCTCCTCAACTGTCATCTCGGCCTCAGAGGGAGCCATCAGGCAGACCCAGCAACATCAGGGACTGCCTGAAGGAAGAGGCCCCTCCCTCCTCAACTGTCATCTCGGCCTCAGAGGGAGCCATCAGGCAGACCCAGCAACATCAGGGACTGCCTGAAGGAAGAGGCCCCTCCCTCTTCAACTGTCATCTCGGCCTCAGAGGGAGCCATCAGGCAGACCCAGCAACATCAGGGACTGCCTGAAGGAAGAGGCCCCTCCCTCCTCAACTGTCATCTCGGCCTCAGAGGGAGCCATCAGGCAGACCCAGCAACATCAGGGACTGCCTGAAGGAAGAGGCCCCTCCCTCCTCAACTGTCATCTCGGCCTCAGAGGGAGCCATCAGGCAGACCCAGCAACATCAGGGACTGCCTGAAGGAAGAGGCCCCTCCCTCCTCAACTGTCATCTCGGCCTCAGAGGGAGCCATCAGGCAGACCCAGCAACATCTTGGACTGCCTGAAGGAAGAGGCCCCTCCCTCCTCAACTGTCATCTCGGCCTCAGAGGGAGCCATCAGGCAGACCCAGCAACATCAGGGACTGCCTGAAGGACGAGACTTCTCCCTCCTTTAACTGTATTTTGTATTGTATTACAATTTTACTGTACACCGCTATGATCATCGCGGAATAGCGGTCTATAAATAAAACATATTATTATTATTATTATTATTATTATTATTATTATTATTATATGTTTCTATGTCTCCCTCCATTTTGCTCCCCCACTTTCTGCTCTGGGTTCAAGTATTATCCCAGAGGAAGAGGTTCAAGGGGGGAAGAAAAAACACTTGACACTTGCTCCCATGTTGAGGATGGAGCAAACTTTGTTTCTGCTGCTCCAGAGAACAGGACCCAGAACAATGGATGCAAGCTCCAGGAAAAGAGATTCCACCTCAACATTAGGAAGAGCATCCTGACAGTAAGGGATGTTGGACAGTGGGACACACTCCCTCTGAGTGTAGTGGAGTCTCCCTCCTTGGAGGTCTTTAAGCAGAGGCTGGATGGCCATCTGCCAATGGGGATGCTTTGATTGAGAGTTCCTGCATGGCAGAAGGGGGTTGGACTGGATGGCCCTTGGGATCTCTTTCTTAAACACTGTGGCTAAAATGGACTTAAAATAAAACTGAGTCCAAACAAGTGAGCCAGTTGAGAGCTGGAGTGGGACACTGAGAGGCTCGACCCAATGGGGAGAAGAAAGAGACACACTCTCTCAGCCTCCCCAGAGGACGACCATAACATTAGCAAGACCTCTCTGAGAGGAATCCAGCCCTAATGGGCGCCTTAAGTAGGAAAAGGCCTGAAGGCCGCAAAGGGTTGCTATGGAGACGCAGTGAGGAGGCGGGGCGGAGGTTCCCCCGCGGTTGCTATGGAGACGCAGTGAGGAGGCGGGGCGGAGGTTTCCCCGCGGTTGCTATGGAGACGCAGGGAGGGGGGCGGGGCGGACGTTTCCCCGCGGTTGCTATAGAGACGCAGGCCGTCGCGGCGGAGGCGCCAAGGGGGCGGAGCTTCCGCCCGTGCGTGCGCAGGCGTGGAAGGCGGCGAGGGACGCGGTTGCCAGGGCAACTGGCGGCGCTCACTTCCGTCAACAAAGAAGGGCTTGGGGGCCTGTGTTGGGCTTGGCGATGGCTCCCAGGCGCCCCAAGAGCGGAGGAGGAGGAGGAGGAGGAGGAGCGGGGGCGGCCTCCCCGGCGCCGGGCTCCAAAAACTGGGACGCCGGGCTGGTGGCGGCGCGCCTGGAGGAGGTGGGTGGCTGCCCGGCTCCAAAAATGGAGGACGCCCCGAGGAAAAGTGTCTGGGGTGCTTTGACTGGGAGTTCCTGCATGGCAGAATGGGGTTGGACTGGATCAGGGCCCTTGGGGTCTCTTCCAGCTCTGTGATACTGTTCTATCAAAGCTCCCTTTACAGAGATGTGTGGCTTGTCTGCAGCTGCATGGCCAGGGATCGCATGGCCAGGGATCGCAGGCGTCCTCCTAACCCTGAAAGGAGGACAAGGCAGCGCTTCAAGAATGAAGGACGCTTCAAGGAAACGAATGGGGGACATGCCAACATGCAGAAGCTGAAAACACTCATGTCAGCTCATAGACAGCCATGCTTCCCTGAGTCTTGCTCCAAATGGAGGACGTGCTGGGATTCTTCCCTGGCAAGGAGGATCAAGTGTAGGGCACGTCCGGGGAAAGGAGGACGGGCTTGGTCCCCTCCGGGATGTTTCTGCCCTCTCTGCTTTCTTTCTGCCAGTAAGGGAAGACACTTTTATTTAGAGAGGATTTTGAATGAGAGAAATGCTTAGAACAGGCTCTCTATGATTCTGTTTAACATCTGCAAATACTGTACTAACTTATAGGATCATGGAATCACAGAGTTGGAAGAGACCCCAAGAATGGCCATCCAGTCCAACCCCATTCTGCCATGCAGGAAATCTCAATCAAAGCATCCTCATTGACAGATGGCCATCCAGCCTCTGTTTAAAGACCTCTAAGGAAAGAGGCTCCACTTCACTCCAAGGGAGTGCGTTCCACTGTCGAACTGCCCTGACTGTCAGGAAGTTCCTCCTAATGTTGAGGTGGAATCTCTTTTCCTGGAGCTTGCATCCATTGTTCTGGGTCCTAGTCTCTGGAGCAGCAGAAAACAAGCTTGCTCCCTCCTCAATATGACATCCCTTCAAATATTTAAACAGGGCTATCATATCACCTCATAACCATCTCTTCTCCAGGCTAAACATCCCCAGCTCCCTAAGGAGTTTATCAAACAGGAAGAATTTCTCTTAAATTCGAATGAAAAGAAAGTGAGGCCAGAACGCATTCACTCAAAGTCACTAGTTTAGCACAATTACGTGAATGTGCATTACATTCAAACTGACTCCCTATTGCCCAAAAATAGCATGCCGTTGCCCAAATTTGCATGTGGCAGTCTATCACGCAATAACATGAAACCACATGACTGCGTTCAGATCGCCATTGGATTATACTTCCAATTTCCCTTGTCTGATAAACTCCGTAGTCTTTCCTCATAAGGCATGGTTTCCAGACCCTTCACCATTTTGGTCGCCCTCCTCTGGACACGCTCCAATTTGTCAGCATCCTTTTTGATTTGTGGTGCCCACTCTATTCTTCTCTGGTCAGGCCCCACCTGGAATACTGTGTCCAGTTCTGGGCACCACAATTCAAAAAGGACATTGAGAAACTGGAGCGTGTCCAAAGGAGGGCGACTAAAATGGTGAAGGGTCTGGAAACCATGTCCTATGAGCAACGCCTTAGGGAGCTGGGGATGTTTAGTCTGGAGAAGAGAAGGTTTAGAGTAGATATTACAGCCCTGTTTAAATATTTGAAGGGATGTTATATTGAGGAAGCAGCAAGCTTGTTTTCTGCTGCTCCAGAGACTAGGACCAGGAACAGTGGATGCAAGCTCCAGGAAAAGAGATTCCAGCTCAACATTAGGAGGAACGTCCTGACAGCAAGGGCTGTTCAACAGTGGAACAAATTCCCTCAATGGAGGGTAGTGGAGTCTCCATTCTTGGAGGTCTTTAAACAGAGGCTGACTAGCCATCTGTCAATGGGGATGCTTTGATTGAGAGTTCCTGCATGGCAGAATGGGTTTGGACTTGATGGCCCTTGTGGTCTCTTCCAACTCTATGATTCTATTAATTCAGTGCAGCAAGTTTTATATTTCACAATATTCATTGGAGCAGAGACATGATCTATGGAACCGTCTTCCTTCAGTGATTTTGTTTTTTTTTTAAAAAAAGGAACTAAAATGCAACATAACTGTACTTATTAGGACTAATAATACGGAGAAAGGGGAAGGATACAAAATCCTGTTTAAAAATTCTTGCTAATAAAGAATCATTTACAAGAGCAAAGAAATTACTTACCATGAAAAGTTTCTTGTCTGGCTGGAAGGAGGTACAGTAATGTATAGGACTGCTTGAGATCAGCCGCTTCCCTTAAACTTATTTATGGTTTTAGACTACCATCTTGTGGCTAAGAAAAGTAGCTGCAAAAAGAAGAATTCTTTCTGCTTTTCATTTCGATTCCATATCATCATCATGTAGCAAAAAGTATATAACAAAAGGAATATAATTTTTCTGATTTCCCTCCTCCCTTCAGCCCCTTATCTGGTGGCAAAAGGGAATGTATGGTTACCAAGACATCCAGGACAACTAGGCTTTAGAGTATGAAGGATACTCATGTAAAAAAAGCTATCCTATTATTCACGGTTGGAAATATCCGATATCGCAGACTTGTCCCAAAAAATCTTGGATGAAATATTAGAGGGATGAGAGAAATAAAGGAATCTATTGGTCAGCTGTCAGGATGTGAAAAAGTAAACGAGAATGTTGATGTTTTCAAACTGAAAACTGAACTTTAAGAAGGACAGATAGAAAGTTTTGGACCATTTAAATTTATGGGAGCTGAGAGAAAAGTATTCTTACCTAAGACTGAGATCATTTCTGGAGGATGTTAGGAAAATACTAGAGATATTAGAAAATAAATGACCAATACTTCAGCTGGTTTGTTGTTTTTGTTTTGTTGTTGTTGTTATTTGAGAAAGAGAACCAAGAGATGAATTTTGTAACTGACGAGGCTTACAGAGTAAATGCAAGACAAAAAAAAAAGAATCAAAGAATCCTACAGTTAGAAGAGACCACAAGGACCATCCAGTCCAAACCCTCCCATGCAGGAAATCACAATCAAAACATCTTCGACAGATGGCCGTCCAGCCTCTGTTTAAAGACCTACAAAGAAGGAAACTCCACCACACTCTGAGTCAACAACTTCCACTCTCAAACAGCTCTTACTGTCAGGAAGTTCCTCCTAATCTTGAGGTGGAATCTCTGTTCGTGTAATTTGCATCCGTTGCTCTGTGTCTTACTCTCTGAAGCAGCAGAAAACAAGCTTGCTCCATCCTCAGTATGACACCCCTTCTAATACTTAAACAGGGCCATCATATCACCTCTTAACTGTCTCTTTTCCAGGCTAAACATACCCAGCTCCCTGAGTTGTTCTTCATAGGACATGGTTTCAAGGCCCTTATCTTGCCCAAGTGAAAGACTGGCAATGCAGTAGTTGCCAAACTTCCTTATATGGAGCAAGTGGCTAATTTTTGATCATGCATATTACTGGTGAACTGTACTAGCCTAGTCTAATGAACTCAACCCTTTTTTCAGCAATGCTTAAAGAGCAATCCAAATCCACTAGGATATTCCCTCATGCCAACTGATCAAGAGAGAAGACCAAAATCCCAAACTATTTAATGTGCTGCCTCTTTCTCTTTTCCTGACAGTTTTTCTTCTCTTGCCTTGCCAGCTAGTCAATAATCTCTCTCTCTCTCTCTCTCTCTCTATCTATCTATCTATCTATCTCTATCTCTCTCTCTCTCACACACACACACACACACACACACAAATATAATTAAACTAAAACTAATTAGTTGTAGAATATTAGTTAATAGAATATGGCATTTGCAATAGATGTGCTGAAGAAAGTGGGGGGGAAATCCTGACACAGATGGGAACAGGAAAGAGTTGAGCTGGACTTTAAGAAGAAGCATAAAAACTAAATATATTCTAAGGCTAAGGAACAATCGATCTCAGTCTCCATGTCAAGATGAACCTTCCATTTCTCATCCCAAAGACTCATGATTAGAACAGGTTTTTCCTGAAACAGCTGGTCAGAACGTGGAAGAACCTCCATCACTCTTGTTCCAGACAGGGTTTACAGTTGTCTGTCCTGTGGACAATTTGGTAGCTGTGGCCCATTCTGGTCACAATATTTCTGAGAGAAGGATCCTTGAGTCCTCACCTTTGGTTAGAGTGACTGCCTTCCCTACTCCTTCGAAGCAACTTCCATCTCTGAAACGTTCTCCAAACTCCTGGTCCTTGCCAAACTCTCTCACCCTCCCTAGAAGGCAGTGATCCAGCTTGTCACTCCCAATGTAGATCGGCCTTGAGGTCACGTTCCACAACTTGCTCCTGCTTGACCCACTCTAGAGAGTGCTGTCACCATTGGTGATCACATTAGCATCAGCCCAGCATATATACCATGCTGTTGGATGCTCTTGATCCCAGTCATTTGAGTACTCCATATACAGTCCTCTCTCCATTCTTGCGGTCTTGAGACTCGTGTGCCGTGCCTATCCGCGAGAGATGAACAGAGGGGGAAACAAGGGTGCATGTCCGAGGAGCGCACGCACCCACAGTGACATGCCTGTATTCAAGCTAATAGGGTTTGAATATAAGCGAAACTCTGTTTCCGTGGCGGGGTCTGGAATGGATTCCCTGCGAAAAAGGAGGGGTGACTGTATAGCAACTTCTCAGCAACTTCAGAGATGGAAGTTGCTTCGAAGGAGTAGGGAAGGCAGTGGATGATTCCAGGTGACTATGCCTGCTTCTATGAGGATAAGGCAGTACTTTAAGATGCATAGAAGACCTCGACACAGATGTCACAACCTTGTTGCTTCTGCCATTGACACCACTTCTGCAGACGAAGGCTCTCAGTGTACAGGCCAAGAAAAACCACCACCCAAAGAGTGAGAGCAACTCTCTTCTGGGACACAACAAGATACCATTAAGCAAGCCTCAACGTTGAAGCAATCTGTGGCTGTTGAAACTCAGCTTTTGCAATAATTTTCCTTTTTGCCACTGGTACCTCTGGATTTTGACTAAGTCCCTGCATCTAAGTCCTCTCTTACAATGGTGTTCCTGTAGCAAATGACACCTGGTGTGGGTAACTGAGACTTCTGAGGGTGGGACCTCTGGTGGGGTTTCTGTGGGTGGGCTTCCAGAGACAGTGTGCGCTCCCTCTCTCCGAGCCCACTCATCCTTTTCCTGATGAGGAAAAAGACGGGATGGCATGTGGGGAACAGCGCGAGGGAGGAGTTGCACGCGCCTGTGGAGGATGAAGTAGCGCATGTGGGGAGGATGAAGCAATGCACACAGGAAGATGGAACGGTGTGAGGAACGAAGCGGCATGCATGCCAGACGGAGCAGGGTTGGTGGTGCAGGGCGCCTTCTGGGGTGTTACATGGTGCAGACTGCACACACACCTGCAAACCCTCCCAATGACACTACTGCTTTCTTCTCACTCTTGGAGCATGAGACTCATCCTCACCAATGGATGGCATCAAAGTATTTGTAGATGAGATGATAGTGATGGCTACATTTCTTGATATGTCTGTGTCTCAGCCTCAATCTCAGTTCAACAATCCTGTGTTCCATCAGGTTCAGTCATAGGCCACAATCTTTGCTGTTCTACCAATACTACCTTATCTGGCTCAGATATTCACAAGTCCTCGTTGTCACCATCTTCCATTCCTGGTACTTCGACCAAGACAGAGAATCTTTACAGAGTTTAGGACTTGGATATCCCTTGGCTGGGGCAACACCTGAAGCCAGACTCAATAATTGTTGGTTCTGCTCAATCCCAGGCTCTAGCCATCTGCACTCCACCACTGCTGATAAGGGAAGAAGCTTGATTCCTTGTACAGAAAATTCTATTCCTTTGCCCTATTCTGTGAGATTTCCAGTTGTCTGGCTTGCAAGAATACTTATCATCAAATGTTGTTTTTTGCTTTTGAGAAAACTTACCCTCACCCTTGAGAATTTGAGTGTTGAGGACAGAAGAGTTGCATCCATGATTCAGTGTGAGGCTCAGCAGCTGGCTGGCTAGCAGTTCATGAGCTCGAGATACATCATTGATGTGTTTTGAGAGGATGTCTGGTGTGGTCGCACTCCATAGGCATGTGTAGCTATCCTCCTCAGGGCTCTCTGAGCAGGCTTGGTCAGTGAATGAAGACCTGCTATAGTCGGCCCTCCTTATCCATGGATTTTTCATTCACAGATTCAAGCATACACGGCTAGAAAATATTTTTTTTAAAAAGTATAAATTCCAAATGGCAAACCTTGATTTTCCATTTTATATAGGGAACACCATTTTGCTATGTCATTATATTTAATGGGACTTGAGCATCCACGGATTTTGTTATCCACGGGGGATCCTGGTACCAAACACCAGTGGATAACAAGGTCCCAGTGTATTTGATGACGATGGGCTCTTCAACTCCAAAGCTATTCCAATTCTAACTTAGCACACATGCAAAAGTTGCAGTCTATGGTCAGGAATAATAATAATAATAATAATAATAATAATAATAATAATAGTAATAATAATAATTGTGTATAAATTAAAAATGTAAATGTTTGTTTGTTCAAAATCTTAAACCTCCGAAAGTTCTTCACTGATTGCTTTGAAATTTGACACAATGTTCCATTCGACGACACACATGTTTTTATATACATATACCTACTATTATATAAATGTCACACCTGTGACAGGTAAAAATATGTTTTTTTCTGGAAAACAGTGTCGTCTGTTGGATGTAACAGCAACACACACTGTACTAAATATTCAATTGGTGTTTGCAGTCACCATCAACAAAGCTCAGGGCCAGTCTTTACAATTGTGCGGTTTAAATCTAGACACGGATTACTTCCCACATGGACAATTATACGTTACGTGTTCTAGAGTCGGAAAACCACACAATCTCTATATCTACACAGACAATTAAACAACAAAAAATATTGTATACCCACAAACATTGTGAAATTAAATATTTCAAAAACATGCACTTTCTCTTTTCTTTCTTTTCCATTTAACCAGTCTGGGCAACAGCAATGTGTGGCTAGGTACAGCTAATAATAATAATAATAATGTTTTATTTAGGGACGTAACTAGGATTTTAGGAAGGGGGGGGTCCAGACTAAGTGCCACCATTATAATGGGGCTTGGGTGCGGTGGCGCAGCAGCACACACCATTAATTTTTCTCATGGAAGGGGGGGGGGTCCAGACCCCAAGAATCCCCCCCCCCCTTGGCTACATCCCTGTTTTATTTATATCCCACCTACTCTGATTAGGACCGAGGTGGCTTACAGTAAAACAGTCAAAACATAGTAAAATATTAATATACAATAGTCCCAAGTTCTACCCTCCCCCCTTAAAATAACAATTAAATTACAGTTATTTTAAAAATATTTTTAAAAGATTAATTAAAACATATAAACATAAATAAAGTATTGGTTCAACTCTCTTTTTTAGGATACTCCCAGATCCAGGCACTCATGGTATTGGTATGATACAACCTCCAACAGACAGTTCTCTCCATCAAGGTCTTGGTACTATCATACATTCATGCTGCTGTCCTCTGCTGGTCAGAAGCAAGCGTCCTCTGCCCCGTTACAAGCATGGCCAGTCTAAGAAAAGACAAGGTGAAGCATCCAGACACCACCTTTGATTCTACCTTGGACAACAGTTCTGCTGCCACTGTCATCACCAATACTCTCTTTTTCTGCCCTTCAGCAAAACTCCAGTATTCTACCGATGCTAACTTTTCCCTTCCATGATCGGCTTCAGAAATAACATTCTACTTAGGCCTCCATTACTTCAGTCTCTTGGGTCCTTGACATTATCAACAGAGGCAATGCTATTGAATTTGAAGAGTATCCTCCCTACTGGTGTCATGAGACCCATGCACCCTTACACTACACTATTCCAAGAGGTGGATAATCTCTTGTAAAAAAAAGGGCATCAAACTGGTTCTGACCATCCATTATTGCTGAAGTTTCTTCTCTCGGTACTTCCTTGTCACCAATAAGGATGGGGCACTTGACTGAATCTATTTGCTTATTCCTCAACCCAAATTGCACACACACACACACACACCCGTTCTTCCCGCTGGTGTTGTTAATCTGTTTCAACAACCCAGATCCTCCTTTCCTTTCCACACCTCCATCAGAAGATAACAACAACAAAACCATCACATGGCCAGTAATAGTCCTCTCCACAGCCTTTTGCAGAATCTGGAGAGTAATAATAAATCTGTTGAGCTAGAGGCACAGGATGACACAAGGCCAGGTTTTATGGCTCAAAATAGAGGACGTTTTGCAATTCTTCCCGGATCACCAGACATAAGGCCGTCCAGGAAAAGGAGGACCTTTGATCACCTTGCCTAGGGCTGGTTATTCCACAGTTGGGGTGAGATGGCAATTTTTGTTCTGTATAATCAATATCTAGTTCCCTTAAATGAATAATAGAAAGAGGCTCAGAAAGGGTGAACTTAACCATAGTAAAAGTTTGTTGAAGTACGAATTTTAACAAGATGGATAAAAAGGTTGGCGTGACATATTTTGAAGGATAAATGCTGGTGCAGGATGTCTACTTTGAGTCAGAATAATGTATGTTGATAAAGGATTTGCCTGCATGGAATGTGTAGTAGACTACTGAGTGCAAGGCCAGGGTTGATGTGTGATATTTGGTGAGAGGCCTTTGATAAGAGAAAAGCTTGGAATGTGGCATACAGGGACGTAGCTTGGATTTTAGGAAGGGGAGGTCCAGACTAAGTGCCACCATTATAATGGGGCTTGGGTGCAGCGGCATAGCAGCACACACCATTCATTTTTCTAATGGAAGGGGGGGTCCGGACCCCAAGAACCCCCCCCCCTTGGCTACGTCCTTGTGGCATAGGTTGCTAATGCATAAGTAATGAGACTTTGATGTATTCAGAATTCTTTGTCCTGATTGAATGAATTTTTGTATGTTTAAAACCGTTTACATCCAACAGAATTTTGTCACAGAAAGTTGTTGTTAAGATGTCTATAAAAAGGAGGACTTTACTTTGATTCTTTATCTTAGGGGTTAATTAGGATCCAGATCCTAAACTGAAATCTTGCTAGCAAAATGAATTGTTTTCTTTACTAAACTAGGTCTTCTTTGCTTGTTTGCTGTTCCGTTCAGGAACCCATCATTTAAATTGGTTTATTAATATTGATTTCTGTAACAGGGGTGCCACAGGCAAGAAAGCCATTTCTCATGTTGTTCCATGATGTACAGTATTGCCCTCAGTGATGGGATACAGTGGGAAAATCCCTCTGGACCTTAGTCCTCAGATGAATATCTACAGAGAGGGGTTTCCTCAAGTTTTGCACTCGCAAGCCATTTAGGGGGTTGAAAAGTCATCACACACACCTTGAATTCAGACCAGAGGTTTACTGGCATCCAATGCAATTACTTTACAACCAGTGTTGTATGTTACAACATATATAACATAACTTTTATGTAGCTGCTGCCTTTTGCATTAGTTGATGCTTTTGAGTCCTCTGCTTAACTGGAATTTCCTCCTAAGGGAGGTCAGGCCAGCTCCATCCCTTCTGAATTTCCAGCAGGCAGTTAAGACAGTTATTTCTCCTGGCCTTCATTCTTTAAAATTAGAAGTGGTGCTATATTGGGGGGAAATGTGGACGACTGGTTTGAAAGGCTTATTATCCTATAATATGAGAGAAGAAATTTGTAAGATGTTCTGTCAATGGTATTTGGCACCAGCAAGATAATCTAAGCAATATAAAGGCACTAAAAATAAATGCTGGATATGTGGGGCACAAGAAGGGACTTTTTATCACATGTAGCAGTCTTGTGATAAAGCAAAAAACAAACATAAAACATGATTGGAGACAGATACAAGAATTAACGCAACCTATTTTAAAATGTAAACTTGATTTTAGACAACAGTTGTTTTTGATGCAGTACAGTATATGGTTTTTGAGGCAAGACTGTTGTATGCCCAGAATTGGGAAACAGACTTTTTGCCTACAGGAGAGGATTGAGTTATCAAAGTGTTAGATTTGGCAGAGATGGATAAATTGGCACTGCTGAATTGTTTGATAACTAAAAGACTGGGAAATATTTTTACCTATATGAAGAAGAAACAAGGGAAGACTTTAGTTGCAGGTTTTGAGGCTTGAAGCAATTGTATTCAGATTTTTAGGCCAGAAATGAAATAAAAATGTGTTAATATTATTGAGAAATTTAAGATATTGAGCATTTATATTTCTAAGCTTGGCAAGTGGGAAATCAGTTTTAATTGGTGTCAAATATGTGAATTGGAGTTTACATTGATATGTGGGTGGTATGAGATGTAGTTTTAAGGGGGAAGGGGAAGGAGAGGGGAAACGGAGAGGTGGGAAGTAGTTTATTTTGATTTAGGGATATATTGTTGATCAGAATATGATATGTTTTTGTGTGCATTTGAGTGTTTTTGTTGTGTCTGATATATGTTTTAAAACCTAATAAAATTAATTAAAAATTAGAGTGGTGCTGTGGCCGTTTTAATTGTCTGTGGCTTTAAATAAATTTTAAGGGTTGGGTCTTGCCTTTTAAAAAGGTTTTCATTTATCTGTTTAATGTTGTAAATGTTTTTATTAATTGTACATCACCTCGGGAGCTCTGTTGCATTGATATTCAGTACTACATTCAATGAGTAAGATCTTCAAGGGTAGTCCAGGTTACCAGTAGATGAACTATAATTATTATTCTGTTTATTACTTTTGTAGGAGAGGCTGCAGCTGCTGAACCAGTTGAAACTGGCCTTAAGCCCTCCCTGCAGTGTAGCCCACCTGGGCCTCAAGTCACCAAAATGGGTCCAAGTGTATTCTGCAGCCACTCAGCTGCTCCTTTAAGGGTAGTGCCCTCCCAGTGAGCCCAGGCCAGTTGTGCAGCTGCAAGACCCAAGAGCCACCAGATCCCAGCATTTATGGTGCTGGCCTTCCTCTAGTCTGTTATAGCATCCATTGCAGGGTCTGTCACCTGCATAGTGCCACCCAAGTGCAATGCCAGAGAAAAGCAGAACTGAATGTTTCTAGCATACTGATGACACCTAGCCCCCAAACCCTTACTGACTCCAACAGGAGCTTCAGATAGACATTAAACAGCATGTGGATTGAAATGGAAACCCAAGGCACCCAACAGATAGAACACCAGACTCCATGATAACTGTGCTGTCAGGTTTTGCATGAACACTAGATAGAGAGAAAAAAGTAGGTTGGGGCATTTAGATTTTGAAATGACACTTGCATTTTCCATTTATTATCATCCGAGGACTAAAGATTTGAAACTGTGTGTAGGACAGATTGGACCAAAGATCTGGGTTTTCAAGTGCATCCTGACTGTCTGTTTAATTCAAGCTGATATAACTTCATAATCATAAAGGTGTGTTTAATCCAACAATGCCTGCCTGATTTTAATGTGATTAACATTTAAATAAATGTGCATTATTACTTTATTTGCTGGCCAACCCTTTTAATAAGCTGCATTGAAATTGGGGCCACTTTATTCTAAAACTGTCACTTACTTAAGAATTTCCCCCCCAAGATGTGTAGGAGAGGGAGGACCTGGTGCAGGAGCACCTGGGGCAGACAGTCTTCCCTAGACCTCCTCCTCAGCTTCCCTGGGACAAAACCCTCAAGGGTAACCCATGAGCTTGGTTGCTCCCTGGCCAGCCAGCTGTTGGAAGGGAAACCCAAGGGTCCACCCCGTCCCATTACTTGACTTAAAGTAGGGACGGAACCTTTGAGCCCGACCTAAGGACACTCTCCTTCCCCACCCTTCATGTCGCATGACCTGTAGGGGCAGATCCAGAGGCCCCGCTAAACCCAAAAGGCACCATTGGTGTTCATCAAACTCCTCATCTGTCACCCCACAACAACCTGCCAGGTAATGACCTACTTAAGACTCCACCCTTTGCCAATTATCCAACTCCGCAGTGAGTGAATAGTGTGGGGTAGCAAAAACATCGGTGGAAAGGGGGGAAATCCCTATCCAGCCCCAAAGCGACCAGTAAGCCCACACAAGAGGTGGGAGGGTAGGTCAAAAGCTGGAGAGGAAGAGGAATGGGTGATAAGAGCTAAAAAAAAGGCTTTGGCTCTCCCCCCCCCCCCCCCCGCATGGCCTTCATTTGCTCTCTTCAGCAAACACCTCTCCCCAGGTAAAGGCTGCATGGTGCAGTGCGAGGACCAAACTGGAGAAAAGTAGTATCACATTCCTTGTGTGTTTTATTATCTAGCATCAGGTACATTCTTGAAATGCGCTAGAATAGAAGAAGGGCATGATAAGAAATTTTGGCTAATGGTTTTAGATTTCAATTTTGCTGTCCCTGGTATTTGGTGTGCCCTTGAGATAGGTTTAAAAACTCCATTTAGGCCCCATTCCCACTGGCTTATAACGCGGATCAAGACTCGAATTATGGGGGCATCATTCCCATTTGAGCGTGCATTCGATCCTCATTGCGCTGATTTCGTTCCCATTGGAATTTGGATCTGATCCCCATGTAATCGATTTTTCCAGGAAAAACCCTGGCGGATAAATCGGATAAATTTGACTGTACTTTTCTGGAGGTTTTTCTTGCACCTCCTGAGTCTGATTCGGGGCAAATGAATGGGAATGACATGGGTGTCCGATTCGGGAATTTGGGGATGGGAGGAGCAGTGATCAAGGGGGCTGGCCTGGGGGTGTCACCCACTTGTTCTCTTTCTTGCATTGTCGGCACCATTTTCGCCCGTTTACATAGCCTTTCCCATGGTGGAGTGGGAAGCAGGGTAAGACAATCGCATGTGTAGACAAATTTATTTATTTTTTAAATTAAACTTTCGATAGTCTAGGCGTTCTGTCACATGTCTAAACATAGCAAATTGCTACATTGACCTCCAAATGCAGTAGACACATTATGCCCCCCTGCAACCTCCCCCCTGCTGCTCCACATTCATAGACCGGCGTGTGAGGAGAGCCATTGAACACCATTTTTAACAATTTTTTTTCCTTTTTTTACATGCCTGCTCGATCGTCCCCAGACAGCCCAGGGAGCAATGCGGGAGGCAAAGGGACTTGGGGGGATAGAGGCTCCTTCTCCCTTTCCCAGAGGGACTCTGGGAAGACACAGCAGAGCCTGGAAGGCAAAGGGACTTGGGGGAATAGAGCACTTGATTGGCTGTGACATCAAGCACCTAGCGCTTGATTGACAGCTGCTTTTTAAAAAGAAGTTCCAGAAGGGCAATGGGAACGGGGAGCAAAAAAGTCCGCTTCAAATTACAACCGAGAAAATTTCAATGGGAATGAGAACATGGGTCAAAAAACCCCAAGTCCATTTGCACCCTTTCGTAATGGGAATGAGGGACCAGATTCGAATACGACTCAGGGGAAAAATCCGAGTCAGAATCGCAACAATATAAGCCGCTTTTTTTGCCCGATGGGAATGAGGGCTTACATAAAGAAGGAGAAGGCAAAGAAGAAACAAACTGTTTAACCTTTATTATTTAACAGGTTGTATTTTGCTGAGAAATACATTTTACTAATAATTTAATGAAGTAATAATTTGCCATTGTTTTGCAGCCATTAGACCTTTATTCTGCAATGTTTTGTAATCTGTGGTACATTGCTAAGACTTTTTAATTTTACTAACATTAAGATTTAATCTTATTTTTCTTATTTTCCTAACTAATGCATGAGTTACCAGAATAACAGAAATGTTTACTGCATTTTCTTAACTTCATGTATACAATGAAAATTATTTCTTCAATAGTCTGGTGGGAAAGACTAGCTGCATGCAAATATAATCACTATGAACATGAAAAGTACATTAAAGGAGAAGGAAGAAATACCATTACACTTTTAAAATATAGCTAAAATGCTTGCTTGTTTGTTTGGAACAGGAAAATTGGACTCCCAGTATTGCCTTTGTTGTTGGGAGCCAAGCTGAGGATGAACTCCACATGAAGGCTCTGTCACTTGCTGTGAAGGTGCCGCAGAGGAGGCTTTTCAGTGTGGTGTCCTGGGAAGGAATATTAGCGCAGGTATTTTGTCTCTCTAATTGTGATTCGAACCTGGAACTGAAACTGAGGGTCACCTTAGTCAGAAGAACTCTAGTCCCTATTGCTACATGTCTTCAGGAATATGCTGTTGCAAAGGAACTGGGTAGGAGCAGAATACAGTTTTGGTCTTAGAGCAGGGGTAGGCAACCTGCGGCCCGCGGGCCGGATGCGGCCCGCCAAGGCCTTGAGACTGGCCCCAGCCCGGTCCTGCCTCCGATTGCCGCTGGGGCCTTTGGCCTCTTGCGCGAGGGCGTGGGGCTTTTGGCCTATCAGGAGGAGGCAGGCAAGGGGGGCAAGCAGCGGGCAAGGGGGACAATTGTCTATAGAAGCCTCAGAAACATGTATTTATCTTAACTTTTTTTAAAAAATCAGCAAATTTTTTCACGTGTCCTCCATTTTTTAAATAAAAGTGTCCTCCATTTGAAAATGTTGTCCATTTGTCCCGGTTTATTTATGTATTTAATTTTTTAAAAAATTATTTAATTATTTATTTTTTGGCTTCGGCCCCCCAGTTGTCTGAGGGACAGCAACCTGGCCCCCGGCTCAAAAAGGTTGCCTACCCCTGTCTTAGAGGCAGAATTTAAGAGCTGGAGCAGGTTTGGGCAACCGTCAGGGATTACGAAGCCACATTAGCTCTCCAGATCGCTTTATGACAGTCCTTCATCTTGGTACTGAAGACGTTTGGGGACTAATACTCCTTTTTTTTAAATTCTTTATTGTATATAAAAACAACAACAACATATACACACCAGATATAAACACACACACATGAAACAGAGACAGAAGTCAGGCAAAGACGTAAATTAAAATGGCTTCCAAACTCCAAAGCAGTCGTCGTTTGTAATATTTGGGTAGTCCTTTAAAGCAGCGGTTCCCAACCTTTGTTGGGCCACGACCCCCTTTGGGGACGAAAGTCCCACCCGCGGCCTCCCTGATGGGTTGGGAGACCGGGAAGGGGCAGGACTTTCGGCCGCCTACAAGCCCCAGAGGGCTTTGCGACCGGAAGTCCTGCCTCTTCCCGACCTCCCAACCAATTAGGGAGGCCGCCAAGGGAAAGGGGTGGGATCTCCGGTCGCAAAGCCCGCTGGGGCTTGCAGTCCCGTCCCCTTCTCCCCGCGGTTGCTTGGCACCCGCCGGAAGGAAGGGAGAGGAGGAGGCGGCCCCCCGTCCCTTCCTCCCCGTGGGTGCCTGCACCCGCGGGAAGGAAGGGAGAGGAGGAGGCAGCCCCCCCCCTGTCCCTTCCTCCCCGTGGTTGCCTGCACCCGCGGGAAGGAAGGGAGAGGAGGAGGCGGCCCCCTCTCCCTTCCTCCCCGTGGGTGCCTGCACCCGCAGGAAGGAAGGGAGAGGAGGAGGAGGCCCACCGTTCCTTCCTCCCCGCGGGTGCCTGAACCCGCGGGAAGGAAGGGAGAGGAGGAGGCGGCCCCCCGTCCCTTCCTCCCCGTGGCTGCCTTCACCCGCGAAAAGGAAGGGAGAGGAGGAGGCGACCCCCCGTCCCTTCCTCCCCGTGGTCTGAAATGTTTTACCTCCAACACCTCCTTACTTTCTTTTGGAATCAGTACTATATCAGCTGTCTTCCAGGAGTCAGGCATTCTCTTTTGTGAGATTCTATTCATGATTTCTACTAGAGGTTTAATCAGTTATTTCTGTAAACTTTTATAATATATTAGGCCATCCAGCACTGGCACTCTAGATGTTTTGGTTTTACTCATTGCTTTGAGCATCTCCGTAATCATTATTGGTTTATTAAGTTCATTTCTTTGTTCCTCATCGATCTTGGCAACATCTTGCCTCTCCAAAAATTCCTGTATTTTCTCCTGGGGAACGTATGCTTCTTTGTATAGATTTGTGAAATATCTATATAGACATTCTTTCATATATTTTTGACTGGAGTAGGTCTTATCACCTTCTTTAATACTTGAAAAAATTTGTTTCTCCTTTTCTTTTTTCAGTTTCCATACTAACCATTTGCCAGATTTGTTAGCATTCTCGAAATGATTTTGTTTGGTGTATCTTAATTTTTTTCTCCTGGTCCTGTATCAGCCATGTAGATATTTCCTTCTGAATGTTTTTAATCTGTTGCTGGATTTTTTTGTTTTGGAGGCTTTCTTTAAGTAGTTATTCCTTATCTTTTAACCTTTCCTGTAATTCCTTCCAACTCTTTTCTCTATTTTTCTTCCTTTCAAAAGCTTGTTTCAAAAAGACACCCCTCATTACAGCCTTGCTTGTATCCCAGACTATCTCTGGGCTGACCTCCCCATTCGAATCTTCTTCAAAAAAGAAGCTAAGTGGGGTTTTTTTCAGTGGGGGGGGGGGTTGTTTGTTTTTTGCTTTCTCTAGGATTTTTTCATCTCTTAGTAAAGTCTCATCTAATCTCCATATCAGTTCCTTAGATTTATTTTTCAAAGACAGTAAAATTGGGTTGCGGTCCGATAGGATTTTTGGTAGAGTCTCAACTGTTTCTACCATTGTACTAATAGCTGGGGAAGTCAGAAACATATCTATTCTCAATCAAGATTGATGGGTATTTGAAAAAAACGTAAATTCCTTAGACAAACCATATTTAATTCTCCACGTATCCTCTAACGTAAGGGATTCTTTTAGTTCAAAAAAAGATTTTGGTAATCTCCCCTGCTTTAAATATATTAGTTGTCTGCATTTCTGTCTTTTTGGGGTCTATCACCCCTTCCTGAAGACTTTTGGGGACTAATATTCCTAAAGGCCTTACACCAAAGAACACGGTTGGAACCAGTTGAACTCTGATTTCAATTTGTCAGCCATCTGCAACTCAACGTCTGCTATTGCTGTAAGGTTCTGTAACTTCTGTGTTACCTACAGATAATAATAATAATAATAATAATAATAATAATAGGATTTATTTATATACTGCCCAATCACTGGGAATGTGGGCGGCTTACAACAGAGGGGATAATAGACGGTTCCCTGCCCACAGGCTTACAATCTAAAAGACACGACACAAAAGGAGAAGGGAATGGTGAGGGGGGAAGGGGATCAGGTCCAGCATTCTTCTCTCCCTCTGAGGCCTGGACCAAGGCAGATGGACTGGAGGGAGGGCTCTTCTTCTTCAGGCTAGCCCTGATGGAACTGGGTATGATGGTATGTTGTCATGAATACAGAAGAGTTGTTTCATATGGCAAAATTTTTCATCATGGAGATCAAATTATATGAATCATTCCTTGCTGAATATGTATAGGTTTCAAACTGGTGAAATACTCTATATCAATGGTCCCCAAACTGTACTCTTTAAGAGATTTTGGACTTCAGCTCCCAGAACCCTCAGCCATGTTAGCCAATAGTCTGTGATTCTGGGAGCTGAAGTCCAAAATCCCTTAAAGGGCACAGTTTAGGGACCACTGCTCTATATGAAACTAATGCTCATATTGTTGGAAGATATCTACTTGAGCATGCTAATCATCTTCTCAGAGCTCTAAATTTTTTTTCATGGTTTGATTCACTACACGCACACACAAATTATATCTTAGTGTGATCTGTATCACCACATTTTAAAAAAATGAATTCTTCAGTTTATGTAAATTTTGTGAATTTCTCTTATTTTGTTTAATTTATTTGGCTGTTTTTCTGCCACTGAGTAATTGTTCTTAATTCAGTGGAGTTGGTTGCCTGTTGACTTATGGTAACCTCATGAATTCCATAAGGTTTTCTTAGGCAAGGAATACTCAAGAGTGGTTTGCCAATTCCTTCCTCTTAAATAAAGCCCACAGCACTGGTATTTGTTTGCAGTCTCTCATCCCACTACTAACCAGAACTGACCTTACTTAGCTTCCAAGATCAGACAGGATCTCATGCCTTTAGGCAATTGCATGGTAATACTTATAAGATTAACATTAACATTGATGATAGGATTAATATAGTTATAATTACCTGTTAATCCTATTGTTTCTTTAAAAACAAATGAAGTGTGCTTAATGTAATTATTAATTTAATGAATGAACAGTTCTTGTGATGTACCTCTCCTTTCTTTAGCAAGTTAGCATGTTAGTCACCCATATATGTGATGCATAGATATCATGAAGACTGCTTATGTGTAATTATGGTTCTTTGAGTTGTCATCTGTGCAGTCAACATGCCCCACCTTCTTTCTCTATTGTAAATTCTCTTCCTTGATGCCAGCCTTGATGTATTAGTAGTTGTTTAGAAGTATGATATGCATGAGAACCACATCCTTTGAGTATGGAAAGATTGTCAGGAGCCTTTGTGCAGGCACACCACTCATATGTGTCACTGCACAGATGGCCAATTGAAGAGTTATAGGTAAGCAATTTATTCATACTCATTCATCCCTGTTCCTCGATATGCACTTTGTAAACCACTTCTGAAACACAGGGGAACAATATATTATATATCATGGCAGCCTGCTGTTCAAAGAGAAAAAAAAACAAAAATGGGGAAACTAATGTATTTCAAATTAAAGACATCTGAATATTAAACCCAATATAAACAATGAATCCAGGAAATGATTTCCATTAGATTAGTTTGTTTCCTTGTATTCATGCAGATCATAGAAGCTGGAGATGTAAAAGCAAAGAAGATCAAAGAAAAAGAAACACCCTTGTATTATGAAGTAAGTGAAAGCATTTTCTATTACCATTGCTCACATGGTTTGTTCCAGCTTTCTCTGGAATAGATGCTGTCATTCCGTGAACTTTGTTTTAATATGTCCTTTGATCTCCGTCTTGACTGCAGTTGTTTCCTTTGATTGGGTGGAGGAACTGCAGCCGAAAGATCTGTTCTTTACCTTGGATCTAATGGACGGCTTCCTGAACTGGCACAAAGGACAGAAAAACTGTCCTTGTATGAAGAAAGTGTCTGGAAACCATGCCCATTGGAAAAGACTTAGGGAGCTGGGAATGTTTAGCCTGGAGAAGAGAAGGGGTGATATGATAATCCTGTTTAAATATTTGAAGGGATTTCATATTAAGGAGGGGTCAAGCTTGTTTTCTGCTGCTCCAGAGAATAGGACACGGAGCAATGGATGCAAACTGCAGGAAAAGAGATTCCACCTAAACATTAGAAAGAACTTCCTGACTGTAAAGGCTGTTCAACGGTGGAACAGACTCCCTCGGAGAGTGGTGGAGTCTCCTTCTTTGGAGGGTTTGGAAAAGAGGCTGGATAGGGATGCTTTGATTTTGAGTTCCTGCATGGCAAGAAGTTGGCCTGGATGGCCCTTGTGGTTTCTTCCATCTCTATGTTTCTATGAACCTTTTGAATTCTCTTCCAGTCTTCCATTGTGTTAGTCACCCCTCCCAGTTTTGTATCATTTGCAAACTTATTAAGGAATCTCTCCAGCTGATCGCTTAAGTCATTGATTAAAAACATGGAAGAGTAATGGCCCTGGGTCAGTAAGTTGAGGCACTTGGCTTGAGATTACCTGTGGGAGACAGCCAAGGTGTTGCAAAGGACAGACAGAATTAAATTCAGGGCCCCCTAATATCTGACAATGGGCCAGTGCTTTGTTGACACCATAGGTACACCAGAATATATTAATTTATTATCAATACATTATTTCTTTATTATAAATTAATAAATTATTATTATTATTATTATTATTATTATTATTATTATTTTATATATGAAAAGAAAATTCCAATTACAGATTCTGTACCCAGTAATTTTGATGCCCAATTGAATTTTGAGATGCCAGAAAAAAAATAGGAAAGTGACATGGACTTCACCTCTTGAAGCTCCAAATGGCTTATTTTGGTATGAGATTTAAAATCTTGAATTTGGGGGTAATATGAGGATTTTTCAGAAATGTTCTACTGCCAGGATGCCTCTTCTTATCACTACTCCAAGTCTAAAACCCAAGGTTTAGGGGAAGATTGGGGGAAATGCCCCTTATATTTTCACATTGGCAGGAGCCCTTTTAGGGTCTGGAAAATCTATTAAAATATTTGGTTGATTTTTTTTAACTTATAGTTAAATAAGTGCTTAAAAGCTCGATCATTCTGTTTCTCTTTTCAGGTACTAGAAGCAGCAAAAAACATTATGGATGCTGGGGAACAGCTTCCTATAACTCTGATTGGAAAGTTAATTAAATATCAGATGCTTTGCCTCAAACAGAAAGACATGCAGAGAAGAGATGCTGAAAAGAAGGTATATTAGACAGCAGTCCTATACACACTTACTTGAAAATAACTTCCACTGAATTCAGTGGCAGTTTTTTTATGACACACATGTACAGTATTGTATTATTTGTCAAATATAAGGAAAAATATTTCAGAAGCATATATCCTAGATTACGTCATCTGTATTTTTGCTGGATATTTGTTGTTGTCTCCCTCCAAGTAATTCCTGACTTTATGGTCACCCTAAAGCCAGTGTGGAGTAATGGTTTGAATATTGAACTACAACTCTGGAGACTTGGGTTTGATTCCCAGCTCAGCCATGAAACCCACTGAGTGATGTTGGGCAAGTCACATGCTCTCACCCACAGGAGAAGGCAGTGGCACACTGCCTCTGAACAAATCTTGCTAAGGAATCAGAAATGACTTG
Source organism: Sceloporus occidentalis (assembly GCA_023333645.1). NCBI lineage: Eukaryota > Metazoa > Chordata > Lepidosauria > Squamata > Phrynosomatidae > Sceloporus > Sceloporus occidentalis. The sequence goes on from JALMGF010000001.1 coordinate 219,083,724, forward strand.
AAGTCACACAACAACCACAACAAGAACAAAGCAAACCAATCACAGTGTTCTTGGCAAGATTTGTTCAGTAAGGGTTTGTCCTTGCTTTCCTCTGAGGATGAGAGAGTGTGACTTTGCCAGGGCTGAGTTGTGGTGATTTTGGGGTTACTCCTTGTCCTACTCCAGAATAAGATACTTTTTCTTAATGTTACTTCTATTCCTATTATATTTCTCAATAAAAAATAAAAAATGATATTTGCATGTACAATATAATAACAGGAACAGGGAGTAACAAATATATTTTGTTACTCCTTATTCCTACTCATACTCCTGTAAAAACCTCTTAATCTTTTACTCCTTACTCCTATTTCTACTCCCCAGCCCTGGACTTGACGAAGGTCACCCAGTACTGATGGCTGAGTGGGGATTTAAACCCTGGTCTCCAGCCATTGTTCAACACCTAAGCCAGATAGATAAATAGATGTGATTAAAAAGCAAACCCCTAGAAGGATCTAGTTAGTCAGTGGAGATATGTATATTTATTGCTGTGATTAGTAAATAGAACTTATCAAGAGCAAAGCATTCCAGCTTCTGCCTTCTTCAGTTGTCAAGATGAAATTGAGCAGGTGGCAGCATTCTTAGTGGATTTTTCCCTCTAAGTTGGGACCATGTGCTATTACAATTTTTAGTCCAAAATCCAAAAATTCTCCCTTTTGTCCAAAATGTCTGAAGGAATTAGCACATCACGGACAGTGTCAGGAAGAGTTTTGCCATGCTTGTTAGCCATTTATGCTGTATCTGCTTTGTTTTGTATTGCTGGATAGTGGGATGTATTATACCTTTAGTATTGTTAAGTAGAAAATAAAATAGATGTTTATATTTGCTGGAGTTAGCTGAGCAAATGTGAAGGGAAGATGATAGGCACTAGAATCTGTCAAAGTCCATTCCATGGGAATGCCTGGTATAAAGAGGAACAACAAGGCTGTCCTGGGAAGAGGCAGCAAAAGTAAGAAGAAAATGGTAGGGCCATTGCGTGAAGAAGATGGCAAAATGCTAACGGGGACAGAGAAAAGGCAGGATTACTCAACACCTACTTTGCTTCAGTCTTCTCAGAAAAGGAGACTCAAAGGTGCTCAACCTGAGAATAATGGAGCAGAAGACAGAACAGGGGAATTTCAGTACAGAATAAGTAAAGAGATAATACAGGGATACCTGGTTAATCTAAATGAATATAAGTTTCTCAGATGAATTATATTCAAGGGCATTAAAAGAACTGGCAAATGTAATATCGGAGCCATTGGCAATAATCTTTGAGAACTCCTGGAGAAAAGAAGTCCCAGCAGACTGGAGGAGGGCAAATGTTGTCCCCATCTTCAAAAAGGGGAAAAAAGAGGATCCCAACAATTATCGTCCAGTTAGTCCAGTACTTCTCAAATAGTGGGGCGCGCCCCCCAGGGGGGGCACGAGGCTCCGTAAAGGGGGCGCGAGGCTCCGTAATGGGGGGCTCATTTGACCTCGGCAAATACTGTCATATATATAAATGATACTATTTACAGTCGTGCTGGCGGCATGAAATGTTTTCTTCTTCCTAGGGGGGGCGGGGGGGGCATGACAGAAAATAATTGAGAAGCACTGAGTTAGTCTGACATCAATACCAGGAGAGATTCTAGAACAGATAATTAAACAGAGAGTCTGTGAACATCTAGAAGGCAATTCCATAATCACAAAAATCTGAGCTCTTTTTTTGATAAAATTACCAGTTTGGTAGATGAAGGGAATGCTGTGGCTATAATATATCTTGATTTCAATAAGTTCTTTGACAAGGTTCCCCATCACATTCTTGCAAACAAGCTTGTAAAATGTGGGCTAGTCAAAGTAACTGTTATATGGATTTGTAATTGGTTGACTGGCTGAACCCATATAGTGCTCAACAATGGTTCCTTTTCATCCTGAAGTAACCAGTGGGGTCCCACATAAAACAAGTTTGCTCCAGCCTCAACATGACACCCCTCAAATATTTAAATAGGGCTATCACAACACCCCTCAACCTTCTCGTCTCCAAGCTAAACATACCCAGCTCCTTAAGCCTCTCCTTTACTATTTTGGTCATCCTCCACAGTATTCCAGATGAGACCTGACCAAAGCTTGGAGTGGCACTATTACTTCTCTCGATCTACTAGACACTGTACTTCTATTGATGAAGCCTAGAATCATATTGGCTTTTTCTGGCTGCCACATCACACTGTTGACTCATGTTCAACTTGTGGTCTACTAAGACTCCTAACTCCCTTTCACATGTTGTCTTATTAAGACCCTCAGCCCTCATATAGGTCTTCTGTGTATTGTTTCAATAACCTTTTTAAATCTCTATTTGGTCATGTAATGTGTTCCTCTGCTTGTTGTATAGCATTCCCACTTTTGGTTTAAATTCCCTTTGATTTCCCGTATCTTATGAAAGAGATCTCTTGTTGTTAGATAGTTATATCTTTTCCTTAATAGCTAATCTCTAACTAAGTTACATTACAATTTTAAATCAGTACAGTATAACCATTCTTTTTTCAGTATGACTGTATCAGAGTCTAACTTCTAGTTACTTTTATAGTTATTGCTATAGATTTAATTCTGGACTTGATATTAGCAGTTTGGTCTTCCTTACAGCTACGTGCAACATGGATTGTTACTGAAACAAAGCAATGTACACTCATCCCTCCATATTTGCGGATTTGATTCTTAGCGGATTTGATTAACATGTTCTTTCCTATATCTAGGTCCTCCAGTGCAACTCTATGGTCAACTTTAACTAACTTTAACTAAAAGTTGAAATGAAAGACCTAGAGATTAGTAGAGAGAATGCTCTACTAGGCATTTGTAGCTCCTCCAGTGAAGTTCTGTGGTCAGTGACTGTTGGATGTTGACCACAGAGTTGCACTGGAGGACCTAAAGTTTCCTAGAGAGGTGTCCTCTCAGGTAAAAATGTGGAATTTTTGTTATTTGTGGTTTTCCATATTCACGGGGGTCTTCTGCCCCTAACCCTAGCAAATATGGAGGGACAAGTGTACTTCAAATAAATATTTTTTACTATTTGATACTGCTTTCTTTCCATGGAGTAAGAACTGGAGGATTTCTCTGCAGATGCATGATGTTGTTGTTGTTGCTGCTGCTGTTGTCAACATCACTACCACTTCTACCAAAGATTTCAGGTGCTTCAAAATTTCCTATCCTGAGTTAGGAAGTGCTTTTTATGCTGACTAGATGTGTATAAACTTGATTTTTTTCCAATTTTTTATATTCCCCCTGTATCTTCTGAATTCAATAGACACTCAAAGAATTGTTTTGGAAATGCTATGTATATTTTAAATAACTGAGTCAAAAGAACAGAATTGCAATTATGTATTATATTAAAAATTATCAATTTATTAAAATATTTAAAAATATGAAAATTACAAATCATTCTAGGATTTCTACTCAACAGTCAGATCCTTGCAGCAGAACAAGGTTGTAATTTGAAAGCAGAATTTTAAGTATATATTTTTTTTCAAGTTTCACCTCCTTCCCCTGTTAACTTATATAAAATATGTACATTTTGGTAGGTAGTTGAAGATCGTGAAAAGGAAAAAGAAGAAAAGGGAAAAGGGAAAGGGAAAGGGAAACCTGCTAGCAAAAAGGAGAAGCCTCCTAGTGCCAAGTCTGGTGGAAAAGGAGGGAAAGGAAAGAAGGTATCTGATTCACCAAATGTGTCTGCAAGCACCATTAAAAAAGACACCAAGCTTAAGCGACGTGGAGAAGAGGATGACCTGGATAAGTACATTGGTGTGTAAAACATAAATTTGTGACATATTCTTTCTCAAAAATATCTGAACTGTTCTACAGATTGATTTCTTTTGACCTGTTAACATTGTACAGGGGAAACCTACATTTAGACTAATTCTAATTCCAGATTGTCCCCCCCCCCCCGAATCTTAAGGGTTCAAATCTGTTGCAAGAGTCATTAGTCCTACCCCTTGTCATGCAGGAAGTACAGCTAAAGCACTAACGAAAGATGCCCATCCAACCTTTGTGTGAAGTCCTCTAAAGCAGGAGAATCCACCACCGTATGAAGAAGTCTATTCCACTTTTAAAGCATTGCTATAGTAAATACATCTTTCTTAATTCATACAAGAACATGCCCTTTGTCCCCCCCCCCCATTATTCCCATTCTAAATAAATAAATAATAAAACTTTAATTTATATCCCGCTTTTTGTTTCCACAATCAAAGCGGCGTACAACCTTTTAAAAATACAATATATACAATCCCCCCCCCTTAAAAAGTATTAAACAATTCCATCCATTAAAATTACAGACGATAAAAATCTAAAAACAATACTACAATAATAAAATGACGGTGGGCAGAGTCTTTGCTTATGTATGTCTGTGGGGGGAGCGTTACATGGCCAGGATCTATTCTGGAAGAGATCCGTCTTGATAGCTTTCTTGAAGCTCTCAAGGTTGGAAATTTGACGGACCTCATCTGGCAGGCCATTCCATAAAGTGGGAGCGGTTGCAGAAAAAGTCCTCTGGGAGGTTAGTGTCAATCTGGTCTTTGTGGACTGCAACAAATTCCTCCCAGAGGATCTGAGGGTGCAGGGCGGATTATACAGAAGGAGGCGATCCCTTAAGTAGGTTGGGCCCAAGCCATGGAGGGTTTTAAAGGTAATGACCAACACCTTGTACTGTGCCCAGAACCGAATAGGCAGCCAGTGGAGTGATTTCAATATAGGTGTAATATGGTCTGTTCTGTTCTCTAGAGCAACAAAAAACAAGTTTGCTTTGTCCGCTGCATGATACCTCTTTAGGTATTTCATGTATTTGTTCTGTTCTGTTCAGATATCTCAATTCCCAGTTTGTTGACCTAAGTCCTAGTTTGTTGATCTAAGATGGTATCCTCCTCCTTCAAGAAATGTGCTGATTGTAGAGCCATACCTGGCTGAAATCAGCATTCTCGTCACCTACTTTGCTTAGCTAGGGGAACAATGTGAGTACCTGCACTCACTGTAAGGCTTTCACACCCCAGAATCATAAAAACCAGGAATTCTGACTTAAGGCTCTACTCTATGAGCAAGCCTTGAAGCCGCATGAGGTGCCTAGTACTATTTCTTCTGTCTCTCTAAGAATCAGATACTCTGATCTGATCTACATCATTCATTGAAACAAGCTCACAAAACAGTCACTGCAGCTAAGTCAACAAAATGACCCAGTTTCAACCATTGGTTCCAGAGACATGGATTCAAGAGTCACCCTGGAGTGTGTTGTACCATCTTGCCAAGATATCATTCCATCACCAGGATGTTCTGTAGCTTCCAGACCCAGAACCTCATTTGGAGAAGAGAAAACGTAAGAAAAAGAACAGTGGACTAATGTTTGGGAGTTGAGAAACCACGGTTTTCCATAGAAACAATCTGCTATTCAGAGTGTGGCTCAGACATCTGCCTTGGTGTAGCCGCAATCACCTCCCATATCCCTGCATATCATATTGGTGAACCTCAGTTCACCTTCAGAAGGAGAAATCTTGGATTTGACCCCATCTAGGATAGTTCAGCCAGTTTCTCAAGCAGAGGATCCTACTATAATCCATTCCTCGCCTCATAAGACAAGGAGTCCTTTCCTGATACTATCTCCCCCTTGGTCAAGATTCCTTGTCAGCTGCTTGGCCGCCTTTCCTTCAGGTCAGACAGTTTCAAGGCACTCCTCTAGGAATGCCTCTGTCAACAGAAGAAGGCCTAGATGGAATCAAGAGGTCGCCAACACAGTTGACACTCCTCTCCTCACCTCACCTCTCCTCATGGATGGTATTGCTCTCCTTACTGTTCCCCTTCTAAGGGGTCGTATTATATCCTGTCATGGTCACTACTTCTTATACAGGGTTATCTGTGTGAGGTCCCTTACCATCATATCCTCTAGGGACACTCACCAGCACGATCACTGGTCCTACAATCAGCTCTTGTCTCCTGTTCCCTCTAAAGGCAAATGGACCCTCCCCAAATACAACTATCTGTACAAACTGCTGCCTAATCTCAGATGGTTGATCAGCGACACAGGAGACAGAACAAATGGCCTTTCTCCAGTGTCCCTGAGAAAGCAGTCTTTTAGGAAGTGATGCTCACCCAATCCACCTCAGTGATCATGATTGCCTATGACCACTGGTACTGGTTCAGACACCACTTCATCACATATACCCCCTAACCATTCACCATCTCGCCATTTGGTAGAGCGTGAGTCCACTAATGATGTCTCTGCTTTTTTTGGAGCAAATGCTCTGGATAGCCAACACCTTAGAGCTCCTGGTAAAACACCAGGAACTGGAGCCTATGGACCTGGTTTATCATCAAATTCAAACAAAGTTTCCTACATCAGCTACCCTCTTATTTCTCCCTTCCTTACTGATGATATCTAGATGTTGACTGGCAATCTCTTTGACTTTTCCCTCCACAATGAGGAATATTGACAACCTCGACCGAGTGGTTGATTTGGACGGGCTGCTAGAGCATCCTAGGCCTAATTTGGTGGTGATTAAGTCCAAGTCGATTCAAAAGTCATCCTTGATGCCGGATGACAGGAAGAGCTGGAAATGCAACTTCATGGCTTCATGGTTTTACTTCGCTTCCACTCTTAGCCCCAGAGTTACAAACTGTACAGCTTCCATGGAAGTGTACCAACAGATTCTGTGGGAAAGAATCCTATCATTAGTCAACAAGCTCCTAGAGGAGAAGAAAAGATTTGCCAATGACATACAAGCAGAGGCTCACTCTTTGGCCAACCAGCAGATTTAATTCTACTTGCCATGTGGCCAATTATTCAGTGAAAGTTATTGCTGGATCTATTGCACTTCACCCCCATTCATGGCTTCATTCATCTGGCCTTTCCACTTGGGCTAAATCTACTATGGAAGACATGCTTTTTGATGCATCTGCCCTATTCAGTGTCACTGATAAGAGACTCAAATTCACACAGAAAATAACTCTATCGACCAACATTATGGCATTTCACCATATTTTCAAGGAACGAACAGACCATGATCAATATGGCCATGTTCATCCTTGGGACCAAGATTGTCCTACAGCCCATCTGCATTTAGGTGAATTCAACTTTCATCCCAGTCTTCATTGTCTGGCAAGAAACAGTATAAGCTTGCCTTTAAGAAAAAGTCACACAATTATTCAAGGTTATATTATTATACTTTGTTACATTATTCTTATTAAAGTCGGTCCTTGGTATGCGCAGGCTTGCCATTCACGGATACAAGCATCTGCAGATGGGAAGCCCGTGTTTTCCCCAGTGGTGGCTCTTGCACGTGGCTGTGCCACTATTAGGGACAGCCTCCGTTGTCACATGGCAGCACATGCACACAACTACATAGCCATTACATTCCATTGCCCTAATGCTGGTAAGGCTGACCAAAGTAGAATAGAGAGGCACTATGACTTTCCTCGATCTAGACACTATACATCTATTGATGCAGTCTAGAATCACATTGGTTTTTTAGCTGACACATCACACTGTTGACTCATGTTCAACTTGTGGCTTACTAGAACTCCTAGATCCCTTTCACATCTAGTCTTGTTAAACCAGGTATCGCCCATCCTATATCTATGCGTTTATTTTTTTTTCTACCTAATGCAATGCCTTACATTTCTGCTTGCTGAAGTTCATTGTTTTTCCTGTTTTGGCCCAGCTTTCTAATCTGTTAAAGTCATTTTCAATTTTGATCCTCTCCTCTGAGATATTAGCTACTCCTCCTAATTTGGTGTCATCTGCAAATCTGTATAAGCATGTTCTCTACTCTAATGTCCAAGTCATTGATAAAGATGTTGACTAGCCCTGGGCCGAGGACAGAACCCTGTGTCACCCCACTGATCACTTCTCCCCAGGATGAAGGGGAGCCATTGCTGAGAACTCTTTGAGTTTGGTCAGTCAGCCAATTACAAATCCATTTAACAGTTGCATTGTCTAGCCCACATTTTACTAGGTTTTTTGCAAAAACATTGTGGGGACCTTGTCAAAGGCCTTACTGAAATCAAGATATGCTACATCCACAGCATTCCCTTCATCTACCAATCTGGTAATTTTTATCAAAAAAAGAGATAAGATCACATAGTCTGGCATGACTTGGTATAAGAGGTGATTTCTGGGAAAGGCAGGAAACCACCAGCCAACAGATTGAAAATATTAGTTGTTGGGCAAGATTGCCAGAAAGAAAGAAAGAAAACTACCAGCTTAACCCAAAATAGTTAAACTACCCCCCTCCAATCTCTCCCTCACCCATTAAAAATATAAATATAAAACTAACATTACACACACCATCAGCATAGTTTAAATAATACAGCAAAACAAAAATGGACTTCCTCTTTCCCTTGTCTAAGCACACTAACACTCAATATGTATGTTTTCTCCAAAATATAGTGGGCCTTTGGTATCCACTGAGATTTGGTTCCAGGAACATATTTCTGCAAGAGAATTTCTGAAACATGTTCTCATGAAGACAAAATTCTTTGCCTATCTTTCTTGGGCAGAACGTTTATTTATCAGCAATGTCCAGACTATAAATTCAGTTGCTGTAGTTATAAAAACTCTATATGACAATTACACAGATATACCTTCTGTTGTTGTTGTTGTTGTATGCCTTCAAGTCATTTCCTATTTATGACAACATAAGGTGAACCTATCAAGTTTTTTTTACAAGATTTGTTAAGAAAGGGTTTACCTTTGCCTTTGCCTTCTTCTTAAGCTGAGAGAGTCTGACTTGTGCAAGGTCACTCAGTGGGTTTCCATAGCTGAGCGGGTATTTGAACTCTGTTTTCCAGAGTCATAGTCCAGTGCCCAAACCACTACACAACACTTGCTCTCATATAAAAATTATTTATTTATTTATTTAGTTAGTTAGTTTAGTTTATTGCCAATTGAGATTATATATTTTAATATAAGCATTTGGATGTTATTTTGAACAGATGATGAACCAGATGACGGTGCTCAGTATTATTTCATAGTTTGTGGATTTTACTACCCCCAACTTTTGCCTGTCCTCTGTGATCTCGGGGTCAATATTGGAAGTGTCATTAAGATTTCTTCTGACAATTATGAGCCACTCCAGACCCACCTGGAAGCAACATCTTCACCAGAGGAAACTCTTCTTGGAGCAGAAGGTGAGCTGGTCACTGTCAGAATGTAATGTAATGATCCTGCCATGATATTGTGGCGGGAGGCATGTTTGATGGGATAGATGTTATATGGCTATGTAGTTAACTGATTGTATATTTTTGAATGTTTTAAACCAGGGGTTGGCAACCTCCGGCCCGCGGGCCGGATGTGGCCCGCGGAGGCCTGGCGACCGGCCCCTGGCTGCTGTTGCTGCTGCCGCGGCCACCCGCCACAGCTTTTCACTGCTCTGGGCATGGCCATTTTGGGTGGCAAAATGGCGGCGAAGTCTCGCGCGACCTCCCCTGCCATGTTGGGCGAAAAAATGGCGGCGCCCATAGCGGCCTCTGGGGCTATGGGCGCCGCCATTTTTTCGCCCAAAATGGCGGCGCCCAGAGCGGTGAAAAGCCGTGACGGGCGGCGGCGGTGGCAGCGGCGGCGGGCCTCTAGGAGGCCCTTTGCCATTGCTGGGGCCTCTAAGAGGGCTCCTGCGGCAGCGGCGGGCCTCTGGCGTCAGGGACCGGCAAAGACGGGGAGGCCTCCAGCGCTGGCGGTCCCCGCCAGCTCTTTCCCGGCCTCTGACAGGGCCTGGGGCCCCGTCAGGGGCCGGCAAAGAGGAGGTGGCCTGGCCCCTGGGGGTGGAAGCTCCGCCCCCGGGGCGGAAGCTCCGCCCCCCAGGGTGGGAACTCCACCCCAGGGTGGGAGCTCCGCCCCCGGAGGGTGGAGGCTCCACCCCCGGCACGCAGCCCTGCCCCCGGGGGATGGAAGCTCCACCTCCCCGGCTTCGGCCCCCCAGTTGTCTGAGGGACAGCCACCCGGCCCCCAGCTCAAAAAAGGTTGCCTACCCCTGTTTTAAACCAAGGGTTGACTGCTGAGTTGAGGCTGCTTAGATGGAAGCTTGAAATGAGCAAAGGAATGTATAGGAGTGTTTCTCATGGCAGAGCAAAGGTTTATCACTAGTCTGACAGTTTAAACAAAAAAAGCCAGCAATCCTGGGAAAATGAAAAAATGTAATAACAAGTAGCAACAGCAAGTACATTAAGCACTCCCTACGCGGTTTACAACGTATAAGCTGGGTACTCATTTTAGCAACCGCAGAAGGATGGAAGGCTAAGTCAACCCTGATCCCCTGACTGGGATTGAACTCACAACCTTGTGGTTTGTGAGTGAGTGGCTACAGTACAGGTGTTTAACCACTGTGCCACATTGGTTTGGGAATGATGTACAAAGCCCGCCAAGCAGACGGGGTGGAGCAATTAATTTTTAAATGTCTATCTGTGATTGAGCGTCCGAGCGGCCTTACTGACAACTTCTATCCTCTTAGACTCCAGCCATAAAAGTTCTTCTGATTCTTCATTGGAGATGATTGACTGTGTCGGGGGGTGGGAGGTGGGGGAGAATTCACCAGTACTGACAGTTGCGTGAATGCAAATTTTGTTGTTGTCTATATAGGTTTATGGTTATGCGATGTATTCATAGCACTTTATTGGTTTTAAAAGCATATTGAGTTAATTAAACATATACCACAGTTAATGGAGTATATGTGTTCCTGGGCATTACTTCTTTAACAGAAAAGACGGTACCAGAATCAGAAATAATGTAGAGAGTTGAGAGAGAGGTTCCTGCGACAGTCCCCTTTCCACAGACTCTTGATTCCAGCCTTTGGAATCCTGCCACTCACCCTGTAATCCCCTCCTGAATCAGATAATGGGGCCCTACGGTTACCCCTTAAATATAGGCCTGTGGTGGTGGGCTTGTATTGGTCTGACTCCTTACTAGGTTTAATCTAAAGATCCGGAGACTGTTTTAGCAAAAAACAATAAGTATAGTTTATTAGAACACGGTAAGACAGGGTGATTGAAGATCCTCCTTTTCCAGGACATGTCCTCCATTTCAGCCTTCTTTCCAGGAGAAATTTCAAAATGTCCTTCATTTTGAGCATGACAAAGAAGTACTAATTTAATATTTATATTAATGCTTTTCATTGTTTATTTGGTCGTGACATTTTTCTTGAATGTCCATTTTCTTTTTGGTGCCTTGTCCTCCTTTGTGGTTATCAGGACATCTCGTCACCCTGGAAAAAGATAATACATGGAGTTTTGAATATTCTATTCTTGGATGCTTCTCAAAACCCAGAGCCAGTTCCATCTCCTGATGAGCCATCCTGTCTCTCAGAAATCACCACAGCGTCTCCATCCAATCAACTGGTCTCTCTTTTTCTCAGCTCCCAATTCCATCTCTGCGACAGGATCTTCCTGCCTGCTCCCCACCTGGCTTCCTTCAGATAAATCTGCTGTTTCATTGCAGTCATTTTCACTCCCGGTCCAATTTCACAGCCTCCCTGAGCCAATCTCAGACCAAGTCTTCCCAGTCAGGCCAGTTCTTTCTCTACTTAAATGAACTGGCAAATGTAATCTCAGAGCCATTGGCAATAATCTTTGAGAATTCCTGGAGAACAGGAGTAATCCCAGCAGACAAGGAGAGCAAACATTGTCCCCATCTTTAAAAAAGGGGGGAAAGAAGATCTCAGCTGCTGCAGAGAATAGGACATGGAACAGTGGTGGATGCAAGCTACAGGAAAAGAGATTCCAGCTCAACATTAGGAGCAAGCACCTAATGTTTGACAGTGGAACACATTCTCAGAGTGTGGTGGAGTCTCCTTCTTTGGAGGTCTTTAAACAGAGGCTGGATGGCCATCTGTCAGGGATGCTTTGATTGTGAGTTCCTGCATCGCAGGGGGGTTGGACTGGATGGCCTTTGTGGTCTCTTCCAACTCTAGGATTCTATGATTCTGTACTCCAAAAAAACCCAAAACAGTCCAACATGCTTCAGCCAACATTTTATTCAAAACTTTCAACACTTATATACACATGGGAAATGAAAACAACTACATTAGATAAGCATTGCATATGTAAAGAAAAACACTTTGCTCCTTCTAGAGACCATTTGAAAGCTTCTTCCAAAGATAGCAATAGCAATAGCAAGTACATTTCTATACTGCTTATTAGTGCACTTAAGCACTCCCTAAGCAGTTTACAATGTGTAAGCTAATTGCCCCAAGAAGCTGGGTACTCATTTTACCGACCTATGAAAGGATGAAGTGCAAAGTCAACCTTGGAGCCTCTGGGTTCAAATTCTCAATGTTATGGCTGTAGTACTGGCATTTAACTATTGTGCCACCAGGTCTCCATGTGCCTCTGGTGTCTTCCTTCCTTTCAACAGCCTTCATTTTTCTTATGATTTCCATTTTGGTGGCTAGACTTAAGAGATCTATGTTTTTTTTGTTTGTTTGTTTGTTTTTTGTAACATGCTGGTAGTAGCTGACAAAGCTGCCGTGGGGTGCCGCAGGGTTCTGTCCTGGGCCCAGTGCTATTCAGCATCTTTATCAATGACTTGGATGAAAGAGTAGAGGGCATGCTTATCAAATTTGCAGAGGACACCAAACTAGGAGGAGTAGCTAATACCCCAGAGGACAGGATCAAAATTCAAAATGACCTTAATATATTAGAAAGCCGGGCCAAAGCTAACAAAATGAATGTCAGCAGGGAGAAATGTAAGATATTGCACTTAGGGCAGAAAAATGAAATGTAAAGATATAGGATGGGGGATATCTGGCTTAACGAGACTTATACGTGTGAAAGAGATCTAGGAGACCTAGTAGACTACAGGTTGAATATGAGTTCTAGTAGATCACAAGATGAATAAGAGTAGACCACAAGTTGAAAATGCGATTCTAGGCTGCATCAGTAGAAGTATAGTGTCTAGATCAAGGGAAGTAATAGTGCCACTCTATTCTGCTTTGGTCAGGCTTCACCTGGTATACTGTGTCCAGTTCTGGGCATCACAATTCAAAAGGATGTTGCAAGTTGGAATGTGTTCAGAGAAGGGTGACCAAAAGGATGAAAGGTCTGGAAACCATGCCTAATGAGGAAAGACTTAAGAGCTGGGGATGTTTAGCCTGGAGAAGAGATGGTTAAGAGGTTATATGATAGCCCTGTTTAATATTTGAAGGGGTGTCATATTGAGGATGGAACAAGCTTGTTTTCTGCTGCCCCAGAGACTAGAACACAAAACAATGGATGCAAGCTACAGGAAGAGATTCCACCTAAACATTAGGAGGAACTTCCTGACAATAAGAGCTGTTCAACAGTGGCACACACTCCCTCAGAGAGTGGTAGAGTCTCCTTCTTTGGAGGTCTTTAAACAGAGGCTGGATGGCCATCTGTCGGGGATGCTTTGAATGTGAGTTCCTGCATGGCAAAATGGAGTTGGACTGGATAGTCCTTGTGGTCTCTTCCAACACTGTGGGGCCATTCACACTACATTATAGTTTGGATCACAAATTGGTTTATAAGTGGGTATTTTTCACTGATGCTGGTTTTTGCACACCCGAATTGAGGTGGATCCGGGGCAAATCCTCTTGTCACAGGCTCCAAAAGCATTTTTCCCCCCTGTTTCTTTTTGGAAAACCCTTTTTTTCCCCATGGTGCTGAAAAAGGTGAACTTGTCCCCGATCCTACTCAGTTCATTTAGAGGGAGGGATAAAGGTCAGAGGATGGGCAGTTGGACGAAACATGCCTCCCCTCTCACCCCGGTCTCTCGGTAAATGCCATTTTTTGCACACGCTGGATGCCAAGTTTAATTTTTAGCACTACTCCCTCCCTTTTTTTTCCTTTCCCTTTCTCTCGCCACTGCAGCCAAAAGTTCATATATGCACTTTTTGCTCTGAAGTTGCTGGGGCTGGCATTTGGGGTTTTGATTTTATTTTTTTAAAATAGATTATGTGAATGTTTGGTATAGGGTGGTCATTTGGGTGACGTGTATTTATTAATCTTTTCACTGACAGAATATGCGCTGTCTGGGATTTGTGTGTTGACTCTTGCAGGGTGTCATTCCCCATTCCATCCTCTGACATGGCTGCAATATTACTAGACGCCGCTATTTTGCAGGGCCATTGGTGCTTCATGTTCCCAAATCGATCAAATGTGCATATTCTGTTGGATATTTTTTTTTAAAAAAATGGAAATGATCAAATGCAATTGATAAGATGGCTCCATTGAAGCACCAATGCAGTTGACGAAAAAATGGCTGCAGCAGATACAAGCAACATGTCACCATTGACGACAGCAGATGCTCATCATTTGATTGACAGAACAAAAAAAGCCATGGGAATAATCGAAAGTGATTGATAAGGAGGCTCCATCTTAAATTGATACTTTGTAAGTGTGAACATCCACCAGGTTAAATTGCACCGGAGACGTTCAATCAGGATAAAGATAGTGGGAACATCCATTCCGGACATACTCAATCTTGGAGGATTGAGTATGCCCGATTCTACCCAGGGCAAAAGCACAAGTGTGAAAGGGCCTGAGATTCTATAATTCTAAGTATCAGCCTCCTGTGTTTGAGAATTGTTTTCCTTCCTACAAGTATCTTCTGATTCTTTCCTTTCCAGGAGAGTCTGTGCCACTCTTCCCAAACCTAAGTTCATCCTCCCTGATAAGTTAAAGTGTAGCTGATGTCCCATTTCTTCCAGGAGACCAGCCAGTCGCACTTGCTACAAGTGTAGGCTGGGCCAGCTCTAGGTATTTGGCCACCCTAGGCGAGAAATATTTTAGCATCCCCTGTTGCCCCTCATAATTATTTTCACCCCTTGATTTCCATTGTTTTGTTTGTTAAAGCTAAACATGACATAAAACTTAGGGTCCAATCTCTCATCATAGTATTGAGAATTAGTCAAAAAGCCAATTAGGTTTTTACAGGTTAAAGACTTTTTTTATTGCTGTAACATTTGGAATATAGTTTCAGTAAAAACACAGGAAAATAGTGTTTTTAATGCAAAACCATAAAAACCAATACAGTGGTACCCCGGGTTACGAAAGTAATTCGTTCCGCCGCCGCTTTCGTAACCCGGAAACTTTCGCTAGCCGAAAAAGCCCATAGGCTTTAATAGCGAAAGCCGCGATTCCGTGTGAAATCGCGCCGAAAAGCACCAAAATTTCTTTCGCAACCCGGAATAACCTTCGTAACCCGGAAACAATTAATTAAGTGAATTTCTTTCGTAACCCGGAAATTTCGTAAGGCGGCGCATTCGTATCCCGGGGTACCACTGTATATCAACAGGTGGTTATTATTTCTGATTTCTGATTACATAATGATAAAAGACATAGGATACAGGGCGATTGTGCGCCCCCCATCCCCTAAGATAATGTAATATTAAATAGAGCACTCACCTAAACAACTAAAACTTCCTCTTTACTTAGTTTAACACTTTTCATAAGAATGGAACACAGTATTAAACGTACTAGGCAAACATTTAAAATCAAATCAGTTTGTTTATTGTAAACAGTAAACTCACAGCAACTGGCAACCAGTGTTCCGTGTTGTGGCACCAAGGGTAAGGCGGGTGGGCAGCAAGAGGAGAGGGGGCTGTTGACCTTGAGGTTACATTCAAGGCGCATGCGGAAGGCAGATGATGTACCATGTGACCGCACCACAGACACGGGGGGCACACATTTATGTTTTAGCCATTGTACAAAGAAACCGTCATAAAGTCGCTTGCTTTTACGCCATTTGCTGTAATGAGTTTTCACTTTAATATTGTTTAATTATGCAAAAAAATTATACAAAAAAGCCACCAAGATGCCCCTAAATTTTGCCGCCCTAGGCAGCTGCCTAGTTTGCCTATATGGATGAGCCAGCCCTGAGTGTAGGCTTGAACTTCCTTTGGCAAGAGAACAAACATAGCACAGACATCATAGGTCCACCACCATCCATATGTGTCATCCTGCACAGATAGCAGTACGACTTTCCAGGACTTCCCTCAGTGTGCCCCACAAGCAGCCATTTGGCATTCTAAAATCAATAAATGAACTCAGATTTGTTCCACTGCATATAATTCTTCACAATTTGCTTTGATGTTTCTGCGTTCGAATATGTTATTGAATGTAATGGTCTTGCAAAGAATTATCCTGCAACGAGTAAGAAAGGGGTTAAAGTTTTCCATTAGACTTTCGAAGTACTTTAATTTGCTGATACGATACACAAAAATCCATTCAAAAGAACTAAAAGAAATCACACAGGAACAGCAGTGTCTACAGTTTATCAACTAAATTGATTTTAAAAAATTGAATTTGTGGAAGAACTGTGACATTTTTACTGTGTTTTTCAAATTCAGCACCCAAAAATATATTAAAAACAGCTAAAGTATTTTTAAAAAGTTTTTTCATCACAGTCCTGTGCAATTAAAAAGGAAGACTGATCACTCTTTACCACACTTAATCCAGCAACCAGTGTGTCCACTATAGTTGTCACCTTGACTTCATATCTACTTGTTAACCAACACCTGAAAGATAAATATCCTTTCCACCCACCAACAGCAAAAGTATGACATAGCCCACCATCTAGTAATAAAAAGCAAAGCAAATACAATATAATTGATTGATAAGTATGGCAGGGATTCTGAGGGACTCAGATCAGAGGGATTTAAAAACCTTTGAAAAAGATGGCTTTTTCCCACTTCATTAGAAAAAAAGTGTTCAGTTTTTAAAACTAGTATACTGTACCTGAGTCAGTGTTTATGTTTGTTTATCTATATCAGAAAAAATATTTAATTGAAATGTGTATAAGAATAAATCCGTATATACTCGACTATAAGTCAACCTCATGTATAAGTCGAGGGTAGGTTTTGGGGCCAAAATTATGGATTTTGAGATAACCCATGTATAAGTCGAGGGTAAGACTTAGGAGGATGTGACAAAGGATTCAAAGGATGATGCAGAGGAAAACAATGCCAAAGAACTTACAATATGCCAACAGGCATAACTATGCTCATACTAAAGGCTTAACAAACGAGAAAATAGAGGGGAGGTATCAATGCTTCCAGGACAGATTATGCTCTTGCTTTTCACCAGGGCATGGTTCCTTTTAAAATAAGAGTTATAGTACAGTACTTACATTGACCTGTGGATAAGTCGACTTAAGTTTTTGAGGTAAATTTTTTGGCTAAAATTTCTAGACTTATACATGAGTATATACAGTACTTGTGATAGCAGCCTGCAGTAGAGAAGCAAATGTTGGCTTTTTTCTTTTTGCCAAAGTATTCCAAAGTTATGTTTCACATTTGCCATGAAAAGAAAAGAGTGCTAAAAATGTAATGCTGGTATAATTCTAGTTGCTGAAACAGAAAACAAGAAGAAGAAGAAAATGGCTAAGGACCTGAAAAACTTCTGGAAATACTTGGAACCAGTTCTGAACAGTGGGAAACAAGGATCAAACCTTTTCCAGATTGCTAGACTCCAGCATATGGTCCATGAATCTACCTTTCCTGCTGATTGGAGTAATAATGATATGGTGGTTAGTAATCTTCTACTTTCTGCAAAGTGTTTGTGTTGTAGAAAAAGCAATCATTTGTATTATATTGTGTTACTGTATTACTTCATTTACATATAATGCATCTTTCCCTCAAGTCTAGGGTGGTGTTTGCATAGTCCAAAATACTCTGGAAGTAGCCCCCCCCCATACCTGAGGTAGCAGCTCTGACATCCTCCATTACCAGAAGGCCTCTGTTGTGATGTCCAGTGACAGTTTGCATGTGCAGCCTGCTGTGCTGCCCAGCATAGCTGCTGCCATGGGGGGGGGGGGGGGATCGCTGTGAGGTCAGAATTTGGTGCTTCATTCAGACCTCAGAGCGAGTAACTTTCTGTGGTGGCGGCTGGGCCAGACAGCACAGTGGGATGTGTTGTAAGCAGCTGCCTGGTGTCAGAATGGACAAAAGATAACTTATTTTAATCAGTTTCAAGGGAAGTAAGCAGCAGATTTAATGCTGAACTGGCTGGATATCATCCAGATTGTTCACACCAGAAGTAGTGTTTAGGCCATGTGTCCTGCAGACACTCTGCAGAGAGGTTAAGGGTGGGCATTTTTTTGGCCCCTGCACACAGGGTTTGGGACTCAGGGTGGAAACTTTAGGGTGGAAAGTAAGACCATCCAGCACAAAATAAATCCCCATTCCCTGCTATCCCCTTTGGCACTAACCAGGAGCAGCTCTGTCTTACCTGGATGAAGCTTCAGTTTGTTTCTCCTTACCCACTGAGCTCTCCATATACCTTTCCACCTCAGTCCCTGGAGCTCAGCAAACATAGTTCAGTTAACAGACAAGACCAACAGGGTGGGTAGAATCATAGAATCATAGAGGTGCAAGAGACCACAAGGGCCATCCAGTCCAACCCCCTGCCATGCAGGAACTCTCACTCAAAGGATCTCCGACAGATGGCCATCCAGCTTCTGTTTAAAGACCTCCAAGGAAGGAGACTCCACTACACTCCGAGGGAGTGTGTTCCACTGTCGAACAGCCCTCACTGTCAGGAAGTTCCTCCTAATGTTGAGGTAGAATCTCTTTTCCTGTAGCTTGCATCCATTGTTCTGGGTCCTAGTCTCTGGGGCAGCAGAAAACTAGCTTGTTCCTTCCTCAATATGACATCCCTTCAAATATTTAAACAGGGCTATCATATCACCTTTTAACCTTCTCTTCTCCAGGCTAAACATCCCCAGCTCCCTAAGTCGTTCCTCATAGGACATGGTTTCCAGACCCTTCACCATTTTTATCGCCCTCTTTTGGACACGCTCCAATTTCTCATCATCCTTTTTGAATTGTGGGGCCCAGAACTGGACACAGTATTCCAGGTGGGGCCAGACCAGAGCAGAATATAGTGGCACTATTACTTCTCTTGATCTAGACACTATACTTTTATTGATGCAAAATCAGGGACAGTCTATTTTAATCCTGGTTATAAAATGATGGGTATGTTTTACAGAAAGACAGGGTGTAAACCTTAATAGTGAATACATTATAAATTTTAACATACATAGACATCACCCCTCCCTGAGCCAGTTATTTGTTTTGCTAGAGGGCTGACCACATTCTTGCTTCCTCCATGGCATTATGCCAAATTCTCTTATCAGGAACATTGATTATACTTCCTATAATAAATGGTGGAAAGAAGGGAAAAAAGAACTCAAAATTCTGTGTTTTAATTGGTTAGTTGGTTGGTTTTATGACATATTCATCACTGAACAGACTGCCATAGGTTGGTGGGTGGAACAAAAATGAAAAAGGCCTTTCAGAACATGCCTTTTCTTTTCCTATTATGATAATTTGTGAAGGGGGTTAATGTTATTAGAATGGTTTTTGACTGTGTTAGGCAAGGTTATGTGGAGTGTGTTATCAATTATTTAAATTTCTATAAGAATAATTAAAAACTGTTTATTTTCTGTGCTCTATACTTATAACCCTTGTGTTTTTATTTATTTCTTTTCTTTTCTGTAGCTTGAATTTGGAACAGACATCTTTGAAAATGTGGCATGTTTGATGTATGACTGCCTGGATTGGAAAAGACAACATCAGCACTACTTGAAATCCACCAGATTTATTAACATTCCTCTAGTAGAAAAGAAAAGCAAATTAGCAGCTGAGGTCAGAGACTGTGCTTATTGTGCTTCAGAGAATATAATGCCGCAAATCAGTCCATGGAAGTACCTCTTTGCTTCTGTTGCCCTTCTTTTGTGGGGCCCACGCCATGGCCCAGAGCTTTTATTGCAAGACCAACTGGTATTGGGCAATCATTATCCTGGTTCACTGGTCAATTTTACAGTCTTGGCAAATGAGCAGGCCACCTTCAGTCACCATAAATTAATTGGTATCCCAGTTACCCTTCTATGATGTACTTCTCAGCACAAAATATATGTCCAGAGGATCTTTGTTAACTACAAACTCTGAAGCTTAGAATCCCCTCCAAGTGTGTACCAACGTTTTGAAATTGTTTTGCCACATTTTGCAACAAAAACTCATGTTTTGCAGTGCCCTCCAACAAGATACAGACACATTAGTTGAAGTTTTTATTTACACATCCAGAAAACCAATATTTTATTATTTGCTCCAAACCTATTTCAAAGTTCAAAGATGTTGCACGCAACACCTATGTTTTGCAGCACTCCCAAAACTGAGTAATGGAAGTCTCAAATCAGTGTTCCTCTTAAACCCTTAAAATCCAATATTCCAAATCTGCTTCCAACCTGTGGCAAAGTTTGCATTTGGTTTGTAACAAAACCGCTTTTGGGGGCATTGCAAAACCACTTTTGGGGGCATTTTGCAATGCCCTCAAAAGTGAGGCGTAGATGTGTCAAACTGGGATTACTAGAACATTCCCAAACTCCCAACAACATCCAATTTGCACCAAAACTGTGCTGAAGTCTCGTAATTGTTTGGTAACGTTTTTTGGGGGGGGGGGACCCTCCCTTATTTTGCAACACCCTGCAAACTGAGTAGATGGTTTCTCGCACCAGTGTTCCTAGCAAACTGCCAAAATTCAATTTTGTCTGATTAATTCCCGACTTGTGCCAGAATTTTGCGATAGTCTTCCAATGATTCACAAAAAATAATCCACATGTTTCAACTCCCCCAAAAGAAGATACAGACCATCAAACTCAGGGCTCCTGGTAAACCCTCAGAAACCCAACATTGCCCAATTTGCTCGAAACCTATGCCAGAATTTGCAATTGTTTTCCAGTGTTTTGCAATAAAACTCACACATTTTGCTAAACTCAAAACCAAAAATTTTTGACACATCAGCTCAACACCTAGCAAACACCCTCAAAACCAAGATTTTTCCAGTTCTGTGTCAATGTTTTGCCATTGTTTTTCCTCTTTTGTCAATTACTGTAAATGCCATTGTGTAGAGAGATCTTGTAGCACCTTTGAGACTAACTGAAAGAAAGACGTTGGGAGCATGAGCTTTTGTAGACCTTAGCCTACTTCCTCAGATACTTTTGGCAAAGTGGAAGCCAAGGACAGATATGTATATGCCATAGGTATGTGAGAATGTAAATTTGAATTCAAAATCCTTTCGGTATGAAAATGAAATAACAACTCCAGTTTTAACAACGGCCGTTTGTGGACAAAGGCATCACCATTGGATATGGAAATGAGATGGCAAGATCAGTTTGGCAATATAAAGTAGCCTATAGGTGGGGAGAATAGATGAGTCTGGGATGCCCCCCTGAGGATGGGGTCAGATAGTGTTGAAATGTGTAGTGAGCCAGGAAGCCATTGTCCCTGTTCAATCCATTGCTGAGGGACTGTAGTTTGAGGATCAATTCTAATTCTGCTGTTTCTCTTTCTACCTTTGTAGTTCTTCTGTTCAAGGACAACTGTTCTGAGGACTGACAACAGTCCTTGAACAAAAGAACTACAAAGGCAGAATGGCTATGTCTTTGTCCACAAATGACCATCATTAAAACTGGAGTTACTATTTCATTTCCATACCCAATGGATTTTGAATTTGAATTTGATTTGACATTCTCACATACCTATGGCACATATCTGTCCCTGGCTTCCACTAAGCCAAAGTCCCATTAAATACAGTGGCATAGTAAAATGGTGTCCATATAGAAAATGGCAAAATCAAGGTTTGCTTTTTGGAATTTATATATGTTTTTAATATTTTCAAGCCATGGATGCTTGAATCCGTGGATATGGAGGGCCAACTTTAGTAATAATAATAAAGAAGAGAGAGGTTTTGCAAGACGTCTTGTTTTCACTGATAGCAATATCTCAGTTTCCATTGATCAAAGGGTGGACAAACCTATGACAGACATCTATAAGAAGAGCTGATTTTTTAATCTGTTTGTTTGTTTGTCTCACTAGGTACAATCTACTGTTCCGATTACTCCTGCAAGGAAAAAACAGGCGATTGAAGAGCCTGCGGCACCACCAGTATTAACAACAGGTAGGTTGCTGACTGGCTAATAAAATTTCAGTTGCAGACTGATGAAGTGGACAAGCTGCTTGAATTAGTCAATCCCATTAGATGTAAACTTGACCCTTCCCCTTCTTGGCTGTTATAAAATTAGGAGGAGCAGACTGGTCGGGGGATCTAGATCAGTGATGGCGAACTGATAGACCCTTCACCATTTGGGTTGCCCTTCTCTGGACACGCTTCAGCTTCTCATCACATTGGCCTTTTTAGCTGCCGCATCACACTATTGACTCTTGTTCAGCTTGTAGTCTGCTAGGACTGCTAGATCCCTTTCACATGTTGTCTCATTAAACCAGGTGTCCCCCATCCTATATCTATGCATTTATTTTATTTTATTTTATTTTATTTTATTTTATTTTATTTTATTTTGCCCTGTGTTGAAATTCATTTTGTTAGCTTTGGCCCAGCTTTCTAATCTATTCCAGTCATTCTGAATTTTGATCCTGTCCTCTGGGGTATTAGCTATTCCTCCTAATTTGGTGTCATCTGCAAATCTGATAAGGTTGCTCCCTATTCTTTCATCTAAGTTATTGATAAAAATGTTGAATAGCACTGGCCCCAGGACAGAACCCTGTGGGACCCCACTGGTCACTTCTCTCCAAGATGAAGAAGAGCCATTGCTGAGTACCCTTTGGTTTTGGCCAGTCAACCAATTACAAATCCACGTAACAATTGCATTGTCTAAGCCACATTTTATTAGCTTGTTTGCAATAATGTCATGGGGACCTTGCCTTACTGAAATCAAGATTTGCAATATCCAGAGCATTCCCTTCATCTACCAAGCTGGTAATTTTATCAAAAAAGTGATCAGATTAGTTTGGCATGACTTGTTTCTCAGAAACCCATGTTGACTTTTTGTGATTATGGCATTCCCTTCTAAATGTTTTCAGACTCTCTTTTTAATGATCTGCTCTGGAATCTTTCCTGGTATTGATGTCAGACTAATTGGACAATAATTGTTGGGAACTTCTTCTTTTTTCCCTTTTTGAAGATGGGGACAACATTTGCCCTCCTCCAGTCTGCTGGGACTTCTCCTGTTCTCCAGGAGTTCTCAAAGATTATTGCCAATGGCTCTGAGATTACATTTGCTAGTTGTTTTAATACCCTTGGATGTCATTCATCTGGTCCCGGAGACTTAAATTCATTTAGATTAATCAGGTATTCTTGTACTATCTCTTCACTTATTCTGTGCTGGATTTCCTCTGTTGTGTCCTCTGCTCCATTTTCCTCAGGTTGCACACCCTTTGCCTTTTCTGAGAAGACTGAGGCAGGCATAGAAGGTGCTGAGTAATTCTGCCTTTTCTTTGTCCCATGCTAGCATTTCGTCATCTTCTCCATGTAGTGGACTTACCATTTCCTTCTTCTTTTTGCTGCGAACACAAAAAAGCCCTTTTTATTGTTCTTAACCTCTGTAGCAAGCCTGAGCTCATTCTGTGCTTTAGTTTTTCTAACTTTTCCCCAACACGTGCTCAGTATTTGTTTAAATTCTTCTTTGGTGATTTCCTCCTTTTTCCATTTCTTATACATGCCCTGTTTAATAATTAGCTCCCTTGAAAGTTCTTTAGTCATCCATCCTGGTTTCTTGAGACACCTGCCATTTTTCCTCCTTGTTGGAACAGTTTGAAATTGTGCCTTCAGTATCTCCCTTTTGAGAAACTCCCATCCACCCTGAACTCCCTTCTTTTTTACTATTCCTGACCACAGGATTACCCTCAGTATTTCCCTGAGTTTATTGAAATCAGCTTTCCTAAAATCTAGAATGCATGTCTGCCTATGCCTGGCTTCTCCTTTCCATTGTATAACAAGCTCCAAGAGAACATGATCACTCCCACCTAAAGATCCCACCACTTCCATCCCATTAACCAGATCATCCCTGCTGTTTAGTATTAGATCAAAAATGATTGATCCCCTTGTTGCTTATTCTACCTTTTGGACAATTAAATTGTCTTCCAGGCAAGTGAGGAATTTTCAAGACCTTAAAGTTTTGGCTCAGTTTAATTTCCAGCAAATATCAGGATAGTTAAAGTCACCAAACACTACTACATCTCTCCTTTCTGAGTGTGTGGTCATGTCCCAGAAAGGCATCGTCCAATTCTTCAGTCTGACTTGGGGTTCTGTAATTGACTCCCACAGTAACATCCCTCTTGTTTCTTTGCCCTTGATAATTTTTATCCAGATGCTCTTCACCTGCCTTCCAGGATTTAAGTCCTGGATCACTTCACAGGTAAGCATACTTGTCATACAAATTTACTGTTTAAATTCATCATTAAATTCAGTATCATTTGGAGCAAGGTTTTTCTTTTTATATTAGAGGCTGTGAAGTACAGTCTTGTTCTACAGTCTGATGGAACAGGACAACTTATCTCGCTGGATAGGCACTTCAGGACAGGGACCCTCTCTTTGCTCAAGGAAAATGAAGAAAATCATAGAATGATAGAGTCATAGAGTTGGAAGAGATCTCATGGGCCATCCATGCAGGATTTCCAGCTAGTGGTTCATCCTCTTTGAAAATGTCCATAGAAGGAGGCTCCATCACCAATCTAGACAATTGGTTCCTTTGCAGAACTGCTTTTACTGCCAAGAAGTTCCTATTTGAAATCTACTCTCCTGTAACATCAAACTATTAGACTTGTGCCTACCCTGTAACATCAAACTATTAGACTTGTGCCTACCCTTTGGGGCAACAAAAAAAAGTCCTGTGCCCTTCTCTGTGCCCTTCAGGTATTTAAAGAGTGCAACCACATCATTCCTCAATCTTCTCTTTACTAAGCTGAACAAGGACAGCTCCTTCAACTTTCCCTCATACATTTTGTCATTTGTACCTCTTACTATCCTTGTTGTCCTTCTCTGAACCTGGTCCAACTTGTCTATATCCTTCATAAAATTAACTGTACTCCAGATGAGACCTGGCCAGTGCATAATATAATGGGACTGCTGCTTAGAAACGATGCTTTTCTCAGTGCAGTCTAAACAGCATTTGCCTTTTCTGCTGTAACAACACACTGCTGGGTCATGTTCAGTTTATGAACAACAATAATCCCAAGGTCTTTTTTGCATGTAGTATTGCTGGGCCCTGTATCTGGTTCATGTCCAGGCAGAATTGAAAATGCTGGTTTTATCCTGTCTGAATGATTGTATCTCCTTATGTGAGCAAGTGTGTGCTTTAAAACCCTAAATGGCTTGGGTCCAAACTATCTCAGGGACCGCCTCCTCCCATATAATCCTCCCCGCACACTCCGGTCGTCTGGGAGGAATTTGCTGCAGCCTCAAAGATCTAGGCTTTCGGCTATCTCCCATAGGGCTTTTTCTGTTGTCGCCCCCAGATTATGGAACGACCTGCCGGATGAGATCTGTCAATTGACATCTTTAGACAGCTTTAAAAAGGCTGTCAAGACGAATCTTTTCTGGCAGGCCTTTCCGGGATAGATAACCCCGGCCTCATGAGCTCTCTTCTTATCCTCCTTGGAAATGCCACCGTAGTTTATTGTTTTGTTTTGTTTTGTTTTACTTGTTTTGTTTTGTTTTGTTTTGGCTTGTTTTTGTCTTGTAACGTGTATGTGTTAATGTTGTTTAATTTGTTGGTTTTAATTATAAGTGATTTAATAACTTTTTAAGGGGGGGAGGGAATTTTGATGTACAGTGCTACCTCGGGTTACGAAATTAATTCGTTCCGCGGCGCCGTTCGTAACCCGATAAATTTCGCAACCCGAAAAGGCGCTGGAAAGCCGCTGGAAAGCCGCTAGCCGCGCTTCCGATTTGAATTTCGCGCCGAAACGCGCCGAAATTAATTTCGTAACCCGAAAAATCTTTCGTTACCCGGAACAGTTTTTTTAAATCTAACTTTTTCGTACCCCGGAAATTTCGTAACGCGGTCAATTCGTATCCCGGGGTACCACTGTATAATGTATTGTATTTTATTGCTGTTAGCCGCCCCGATTGGCCTCAAAGGGGCAGGATATAAATAAATTATTATTATTATTATTATTATTATTATTATTATTATTATTATTATATCTATGGGGGAGGGCTTTCTCTCAGTCCCATCACCTTGCAGCTGTGGTTGGTGGGGGCTCAGGAGAGAGACTCCTCCATGGCTGCTCCCAGACTGGTGGGACTCCCTTCCATGGGAGATCCTTTTGACCCCTTCTCTGCTTTCTTTCTGCCAGTAAAGGAAGACATTTTTATTTAGACAGGCTTTTGAATTAGAGAGATGCTGATAACAGACTCTATATGATTCTGTTTAATATTCACAAATACTGTACTAACTTAACAAATCCATTTATAATGGAAATGTTTACAACAGTATTTGGCACAAATGCAGAATATTGCTTGCTCCACTGCAGTTTCCATTCTCCTCTTTTTAAACACCCAAATTTCAAACATTAGAACAAATATAAGTAATTTATTAAATGAAAAGAAGCTGTGCAAAAAATAAGAGACTTTTTCTAAAAGGTAAGCCTGTTATAGCTAACCAGCTGCAGAAAAAATAGAGTTAAGACTACCTTGGTTTCAGTGTGCCCAAGTCACTGTTCTTGCAGTTTTAGTGACCTCTGGGTCACTAACTCAAATTATGAAATCCCCATAAATCTAGAAGGACTAGTCACAAACATTTACAAAACCTTAATTTGTACACAAAAGGGGGAATGCTAATTTGGGAATCAAACTTTAATAGACTTATTTTAGATGATAATTGAGAAGAAACTGGAATACCTCACTGTACAAACCAGTTTCTGCTCCCTCCAAAGTACTAGTGCTCAAAACAGTTCAGGGGTGCTATCTAACAAGAGTTAAAATATACAAAATTAACCTTTATCAGTATCTCTAGTTAAATGGGTTTGTTTTATTTTAATAAAAGAAAACATTACTTTTTAATTACAGATGTGGATATGAGGTATTACAATGATCTTCTAAGCCCAATTCCTGATGAAGTTGTTTCTGTTGCACTAATATTGAATTGCATGCTGCAGCAGGTAAGCACAATCTTCCATTT
The DNA here is from genome assembly GCA_023333645.1 of Sceloporus occidentalis. NCBI lineage: Eukaryota > Metazoa > Chordata > Lepidosauria > Squamata > Phrynosomatidae > Sceloporus > Sceloporus occidentalis. The sequence goes on from JALMGF010000001.1 coordinate 219,110,677, forward strand.
ATCCAGGAATGAACAAGAAGAAGACTTAGTTGTTGTTGTTAACTGCTGTGAAGTCAACTTTGACTTATGGTGACCCTATGGAACATCCAAGTTTTCCTGTCATCAACCACACTACTCATGTCTTTCAGAGTCAGGGCTGTGGCTTCCACCATTGAGTGTATCCATCTAGAATGTGATCTTCCTCTTTTCCTACTGCCTTCTGGCTTGTCAAGCATTACAGTATTTTCTAGTGAATCATATCTTCTCATGATATAGCCAAAATACAACAGTCTCAGTTTAGTCATCTCTGCTTCTAGGGAAAGTTCATTTTATTTCTCTTTTTAGCAGTCCATGGAATCCATGGAATCATAGTATCTTCTCCAGCACCACATTTCAAGTAAATTGACTTTATTCTCATCAGCTTTCTTCACTGTCCAGCTTTCACAACCATACATAGAAATAGAAAATATTAAGGCATAGATCATCCTAGCTTTAGTATTCCTTCTGCTTCAGGATCTTGTCTGTTTCCTTCATGGCTGCCTTTCCAAGTTCTAGTCTTTTCTGATTTCTTTATTGCAGTCTCCATTCTGATTAATGATGTGCCTTTGGCCTTGCCAATGTTATCACACCTTGTTCAGACCATTAATGAATCCTGGGTGACTCCCTCCTCAATCCTTTCTACATCCATTGAGATTAAAACTTTCTACAGGATTCATGACTCTGGCCCTTATCACACGAGGGGTTTTGCAGCTCAGATCTGAAGTCACTCCTTGTCCAGCCGTGCAAATTCACTTTATAACATGATATATTATCACACCTGATTGCTTTCTATGAGGAGTCATTCCAAGGCAGATCCACAGTCAATCCGGAGTGACTCCTCATTTTGGTGAATTCATTAACAAGCGAATGCACAAGAATTGTTTCTAAGCTCACTTCGATTTCACTCCGAATTGGTCTGGTGTGGAATGCAACTTTGCTTCCGTCCTGGTACACCCTCCCCAAACCTCCAAGGTCCCATATTTCCCATGATGCCATGCTGCAATTTTGCCCCATTTGCTTCCGATACTCCCCCCCTTGCTTCCATTGCTGCCGAGGCGAAATGTGGTTGTTTCTGATGCCGCTGGGGAAAGGGCAGAGAGCTACAGGGGAATGAATGTATTCACATTTTAATGTGGACAGGAGACATGCTGGAGAGGAGGGGGAAAGCGGCTGTTTACAATACCGCTGGGGAAGGCTGCTTGTGTGGCTGCAAAAAAACGGACCATATATTCCATAGAAAGGGTGCTTGTGTGGCTGGAAAAAACGGACCATATCTTCCATAGAAAGGGTGCTTGTGTGGCTGGAAAAATGGACCATATCTTCCATAGAAAGGGTGCTTGTGTGGCTGGAAAAACAAACCATATCTCTCATAGAAAGAGTGCTTGTGTGGCTGCAAAAATGGACCATATCTCCTGTAGAAAGGGTGCTAGTGTGGCTGCAAAAACGGACCATATCTCCCATAAAAAGGGTGCTTGTGTGACTGCAAAAACGGACCATATCTCCTATAGAAAGGGTGCTTGTGTGGCTGGAAAAACAAACCATGTCTCTCATAGAAAGGGTGCTTGTGTGGCTGCAAAAGCGGACCAGACCTCCTATAGAAAGGTGCTTGTGTGGCTCCAAAAAACGGACCATATCTCCCATAGAAAGGGTGCTTGTGTGGCTCCAAAAAACGGACCATATATCCCAGAAAAAGAGTGCTAGTTAGGATGCCAAAACGGACTCCAAAGCCCATAGAACATGAAGCAATATTTCACGTGAGGCTAGCATTCACGTGAAAGTGGAACCAGGAAGTGGCCCCCTTCTTAACCCCAGAAGTGCAAAGGTTCACAATGCATTCAGACCCCCACTGAACATGTGCAAGGGTCCCAATTTGAATTGTTGAATCCACATGGTATATACTGGTGTGGTAATTCAATGTGCACTCGCTTCGCTGTAATTACCACAATTTCGTTCTTCACGTGTGATAGTTCATCACATGAATTGCCTTGTATTCGAAGTGACTCTGCTACGGAAGCGCTTCGGTTTAGAGTTCCAGTCTCACGTGTGATAAACACCTCTGATATGCTTCGGCTTGGTCAACATCTAAAGCTGGATTCGATCACTGTGAATTCGATCAGTCACAGGCTTCTTGAAAACAACCCAATATCAGCTGACAAGAAGGGTGTCGGGGCGTATAAGACGAGCTGTGTCTAGCACGCACACATGTAGAGTTGAAGCACGTAGGCAGAACGTCTAGATGAAGGTCTGCGAAGAATCTGAAGATCTATGAGGCCTCAGAGCTGTACAGTAAATTTCTTCTTACACATAGAAATGAATATCTGGACAGCGAGGCTTTTCTCAACAAGAGGGTTTTAAAAATCTTTTTTACAGAACTATATACAAAGATTGCACTGAGTATCAGACAGCTGTCTTGATTACTCACCAGACCAATGTTTCAACAACAGAACAGATCAGACCAGCAAACACCAACAACCAACTGACAGAGAGATAGTAACTCTCTCCCTTATATATATATGGTCTTGAGTGAAGTCATGTGACAGCCTTTCCAGCAATGAAACCTGGCTGATTTCATACTCAGTAGGCATACCGTATTGCATCAGACTACCCGTGATGCACTGCTGGCTGACTTCACTCACTGTCCTTATTGCATCAGCCTTCCCATGATGCACAGCTTCAAAAATGCAGACTCATGTACTTGCCACTTGAACTGTAATAAACTGTGGTTCAGGTCCACCTAGTGACCACATCCATGTCATTTTCTCAGACCTATGTGCAACATGGTCCTGACAGGGTTCCCAGAGGTGGGCAGGGCTTTCACCAAAATGTATTGCTCTAGAAAGCTTATGTAATGCTCTAGGAAGTTCTGAAGGATGTATTGGGCAGAAGCATAATAATCTATTTGTGTGATTACACAGATGACTACTTGAAAAACCACAACAATAGGTATTCAACCTGTCCGTGATCCTAGGCCAAATTTTCCTAACATCTTTGATTCTACTCTGTTTCCTGTTTTCGCATTCTAATCTCCTATGATTAACAAGAAGTTCTGTTTTGGTGTGATCAGTTTCCTCTTGGACTCCCACATATAATTTTGCATTTCTTATTTTTATGCCTCTGTAGTTGGAATACTAACTTTGATTAATATCACAGAATCATATAACCATCCAGCCCAACCCCCTTCTGCCAAGGAGGAAGACACAATCAAAGCACCCCTGACAGATGGCCATCCAGCCTCTGTTTAAAAACCTGCAAAGAAGGAGACTCCACCACTCTCTAAGGCTGCAACGTCTTCCATTATCAAACAGCTCGTCTTCCACTCTAAAACAGCTCTTACAGTCAGGAGGTTCTTACTAACATTTATGTGGAATCTCTTTTCTTGTAGTTTGACTTGTAGTTTTTTACCTCCCAACAGTGAGAGGTAAAAAAAACTTGCACAGGTAGCAAGTAAAGTGCACACATGGTCTTAGATGTCTCTACACAAATGAACAGAGCATGGGAAATTAGGAAGATGAACTTGAACTCCTAGCATATCAAAGCAAATATGATATAATAGGCATCACTGAAACCTGGTGAGATGAGTCTCATAATTGGAATGTAGGAATAGTATAACCTTTTAAAGAGAGATAGGCAAAACAGGAAAAGAGGAGGAATAGCACTATATGTTAGGGCTATTTACACCAGTGAAGAGATCTAGCATATCAATACTGGAAGCCAAGTGGAGAGCATCTGGATAATAATTAAAGGGGAGGGAAACAACAGGGATATTATTGTGGGAATCTACTACAGACCCCCAAGTCAGATAGAGGAATTGGATGATGTCTTTCTAGAACAGATGACCACACACTCAGAAATAAGAAATGTAGTAGTGATGAAAAGATGTAGTCACCCCTAAACTGTCCTGATATTTGTTGGGAGTCAAACTCAGCCAAATCCCCAAGGTCTAGCAAATTCCTCACTTTCATTGTCCAAAAGGTGAAAGAGGCACCAAGGGGTCAGCTATTTTAGATTTGATCCTAACCAACAGGGATGACTTGGTTAATGGGGTGCAAGTGGTGGGATCATTAGATGGGAGTGGTCATGTTCTCCTGGAATTTGTTGTACAGTGGAAAGGAGAAGCCAGGCATAGTCAGACACGCATCCTAGACTTTAGGAGAGAGGATTTAAGTAAACTTAGAGAAATACTGGGGGTGATCCCATGGTCAGGAATACTAAAAGAGAAGGGAGTTCAGGACGGATGGGAGTTTCTCAAAAGGGAGATACTGAAGGCACAATTTAAAACAGTTCCAATGAGGATGAAAAATGGGAGGTGTCTCAAGAAACCAGGATGGATGACTAATGAACTTTCAACTGAGCTAAGTTTTAAACGGAACATGTATATGAAATAGAAAAAGGGGGAAATCACCTAAAAGAAATTCAATCAAATAGCAAGCTATCCAGGAAAGCAGCCAATGAACTGCTGATAAAGGCTGAGGCCAACTTGAAAAGGCAAACAAATTCAAGGCTTTGCAGCAGCAAGAAACCAAGTCCACTATCACAGTACCAATACAATGTCCAATAGAGCAGAGTCAGAGACAAGCCAACGATCCAGGATTCCAGAGAGCAGGTTAGCTGCCGTGTCGCACTGTTGACTCATGTTCAATTTGTTGTCTACTTGGACTCCCAGATCCCTTTCACACGTATCAGTCACCTTAAGCCAGGTGTCACCCATCTTATATCTGTGCATTGCATTTTTCTGCCCTAAGTCCAGTACCTTACATTTCTCTGTGTTGAAATTCATTTGTTAGCTTCGGCCCAGCTTTCTAATCTATTAAGGTCATTCTGAAGTTTGATCCTGTCCTCAGGGGTATTAGCTACTCCTCCTAATTTGTTATCATCTTCAAATATAGGCATGCTCCCAATTCTGTCATCCAAGTCATTGATAAAAATGTTGAACAGCATTGGGCCCAGGACAGCACCCTGTGGGACCCCACTGGTCACTTCTCTCCAGCCAGCACCCCCCCCCCCAGCTGCCCATGTATAGTTTTTTTCCTTCCCACTGTTAGGTTCTTGTGCTATTTGCCTTCTTCCTTCTATACCAGTTTGATTATTATGTTCAGCCCTTAGTGAACTCCTGCCTTCCAAGATATTGTCTCCTACCACAACATATTGATCATACTGATCATTTTTACCTGACAGTGTTCTGGGGGGCTGGAGGCGGAAGTGGCAGGGATGAGGAGGAGGAGGGAGAAGGAGGAGGAGGAAGTGTGGAAAAGAGGAGGAGGAGGAAGGAAAAGGAGGATGAACGGAGGTAGAATGATGGAGGAGGGAGGGGGAAGAGGAAGAGAAGACTCCTTCTTTAGAAGTCCAGATACTGGATGGCCATCTGTCAGGGATGCTTTGAGAGTTCCTGCATAGTAGGTAGTTGGACTGAATGGCCCTTGTGGTCTCTTCCAACTCTATGATTCTATGATTCAATGTTTATTTCTTTACTGGTAAACTGTCTTTACATATTACTGTCAATTCTGTGAGCTTTCAATAGCAATATACCATTGGAAAAAACCTGCCATCTGAATTTCTTCCTTTGTAAAACAAATAGCTTGTAAAGTACTGTATATAGGTGAACATTTTGCCTCCTTTAAAGCTGCTCCACAGAGGCAAATGCTATTTAAAAATATGGCTTCTTCCTAGATCTTCCAGCATATTGTATAGTAGTTTGAATGTTGGACTAGGACTCTGGAGATCAGGGTTTGAATCCTTGCTCGGCTTTGGAATCCCACTGGGTAACCTTGGGCAAGTCTCATTCTCTCAGTATAACCCCCTCTCTGAACAAATCTTTTCAAGAAAATCCTGTGATAGGTTCACATTAGAGTCATCACAAGGCAGAAATTACTTGACAGCACACAACAGCAACAATGAATTCTTTTAACTACTTGAGGAATACTACTTGAAGGCACACAGACAATTGAGCAGTACATAACATTGATACTTTAGTTTGCATTGCTTTAATATCTTTAATTTCCCTATAAAATGTGTGTTTACACCTGAGCAATGATACAATGAAATAAGTGTGTTTTTGTGTTCTAGGTCATTGCGTCAGAAGAAAACCTTACACCACCCAGTTTGGTGGTTCCAGAGCCACGTGAAGATGGGCTGGATCATGCGGTAGCATGTCATATTCTTTCAATTCTTCCTTCTCTTGCCCTTCCTGAGATTGGAAAAAAGGTTTGTGTTGCCTACTATAATTGTTTCTTTCATGATAAATTAATTTACACTGTTTAAAATGTTTATTTTCTTTCATTAACAGAATCTGTATAACTCTTTTTATCCTGAAAATGAAGAAAAAAGGATGACTCTCAGATGGCCCCTGCTACTGAATTATCATGATACTTTGTCTCAAAAGCTGCACTTCTTAAAGGTATAATGTAATATAATTAGGTTTAGATGCCCGTCCCATTACTAAGATAGTACTAATTTATACCCACACTTTCCCCAGAACTTGGATTCAAGGTGGCTTTCAGCACTTTAACAAGTACAGATAAAAACCGCAGTCAAAAATGAAAGTTAAAATGCAGTTAAGCTATCTATAGAATCAATTATACATAGAAATTTTGAATTACCAATCACAGAAAATGGTAAGGAGGGTAGAAATATTTTCCTATAAATTTCCCCAGATTTAAAAGGCTTGTTTTTAAAGACTGTAACAGATTTCTCCCAGAGGACCTGAGTGCATAGGGTGGATTATATGGGAGGAGGCAGTCCCGAAGATAGTTTGGACCCAAGCCATTTAGGGATTTATAAGTAATAACCAACACCTTGTACTGGGCCCGGAAAATAATGGGCAGCCAGTGAAGTGATCTTAAGATCGGTGTTTTGTGGTCTCTTCTAGATGTACCGGAGACCAGTCTGGCTGCCATATTCTGTACTAGTTCCAGTTTCTGGGTCAAGCACAAGGGTAGCAGTCAGAAGTGCACTCATTTACAACAGATAAATTCTGTTTGCCACATGGCAGATTGCTGTGCCAAAATCTTTTCAGGTTCAATAGCTCTACAGAGACACGCCTGTCTCAGATCTTTGGGGCTTTTGGATCAGGCTAGGTCTGCCATTGAAGGTATGCCCTTTGATGAAACAGGGCTATTCAACAAGGACAGAGATGGCAAACTAGAGCATGCATAGAAAATGAGGACTATAGCCAGGAAGTATGGTATGCCGTCTTATCAGCCTCATACACCTAGAACTCTCTGGTACCATCCTGTGCATTGCTCAAGATGATCTTTCAGCCCTGCATTTACTCATTGATGGTTTCCTTCCAAATCCTCTTCTTCTTTGGGGAAACGCAACTTTGGGGTTTTCTTGGCTTCAACCCCAGTATAAGAAAAAGATGCAAGATCCCCCCTCAAGAAGCAATTTTGACAGGTATGTCAGCCCTCTTCCATCTCTTCCTGCAGTCTTTGGAAACATGCTACCTACCATCATGTATAAATGTTTATCACCATTGTCTCTTGGGTGATCAGTATTATCTTGGGGGAGGGAGGAATATGCCATTGAATTCTATGAATACTGCCCAACAAGTTACGTGTGATTCACTACTCCTCCATCAGCAATCCTTGAGGAGGTATTCACATGTTCCCCCAAGGGTGCTATTGAGCCTGTCCCAGTTCATTGTATGCACCAGGGATTCTTTTCCTGCTATTGTATTGTCAATGAAAAGGATGGTGGACTAAGTCCGATCTTGGACCTCAGAGCTGTCAATTCCCACATCCCTCACAGACTTTTCTGGATGGTATCAATTTCTTCTATTCTCCCATTACTGCAGGAAAGACGTTGGTTTGCCACATTTGTTCTGAAAGACACATTTCCACACTGGGATTAGAGAATCTCACTGGTGATTCTTGTCATTTGCCATTGGAAGAAGGGCTTTTCAATTTTGAGTTCTTCGGCCTCTCCACAGCAACCAGAGTGTTCATGAAGTGTATGGCAGTTGTAGTGGCATGGATGAGACAAAAGAGTATCGTCATTTTCCCTTACATAGATGATTGGCTTTTTGTGGCAAATTCCCCTTGAGGGCTTTCTCATCACATGGACTACACATTGTTGCTTCTCACCTGCCTAGGTAGGTTTGTCAATCAGGAAAAAATCAAATCTCATTCCATCTCAAGAACTGACATTGATAGGGATGATGCTGAAATCAGTCAGTCAAATTTATTGCTTTTGGCCAATGGCCTTTGCATAAAACAATATCACAATAACAACAAAGTACATACATATTATATTTGCAACATCAGTCTTATGATTATACAGCAATTTATGATTTACAAAATTGAACATTTAAAAAATTTAAGATAACTATAACTATAACTTCAATATTTGTCATTTCCAGTTTCTGCCACAGTAAGCGTCTGAAAATTGAGTCAAACTCTGACTTCAGATCAATGAAGGCAAGAAAATTTTTTGCTTCAGGTTATGGACATATTTACACATTAGGAAATTCAGCACAAAGCACAAATAATTGTTGACTTCCCTTTTTGGAAGCCAGCTTGTACTTCTGATAATAGATTTTGTCTATCTGCCCATTTTTCTATCTTTTTGAGGAGGAACCTGATGTACAATTTAGAAGAGATGTCCAAAAGATTAATGGGCCTATAATTGGCTGGGTCCTTCTTGTCACCCTTTTTATTTATAGGGGCAATAATACTCAGTTTCCATCCCTCTGGTATACAGACAGTTAGATTTACTGAATATGAGTAAACAATTTTGCAAGAACCGGAGAGCAATAGTCTAATTTTGCCTTACACAGTTCCACTGGGATCGTATCGTCTCCAGGGGCTTTATTGGTTGATTGTCTAGTGGTGATCCCTTTAATCTGGTTCAAGGTGACGTCAGGCCATTCAGGAAGATCTAGTAATTGGGTGTAATGAATTTGGGGAGACAGACCTATTTGGGACCTGTATATATTTAGAGAAATATTTCTCCCACTCGTTTCCTTGCACTACTGCTTCTAATGCATAGCCTACTGTTCTGGTACCTTGTGCAATTAGCTTCTGGGGCTTGGTCAAGACAAAGTGGACAAAGTGGTAAACCCAATTATCAATATATTCTACCTCTGGCCCAGGCCCAAACCTATTGTTTCACCTACAAGCAGTCTCTCTCAGCCAGGCTTTAGGTTTTCTAAAAATCTGCTTCGTTCATCTTCAATTCTTATCAGTTCTTCTTTTGAAGCAGACCTTTATAATAGGAGGGACTATTCCCTGGGATTCCATAGTGGTAAAGTTCAGAGTGGCCATGAAGGTTTGCTTTTCTTCTCTGAAATGCCATTCTCCAAAATATCTCTGACATGTTTGGTTCTTTTAAATGAAATCTGGGGCTTTTCTTGACAAGCTGGAATGTGCTGAACTACGTGCCAAAGTTTTTAGATGAAACTCTGGCGGGTTACAGACCGCCAAAAAATATGTATTCCATACGTATTAGGGTTAGGAAGGGGCGGTGCTTCCGCACCCCCCTAACCCTAGTACGTATGGAATACGTACAAAATGGCGGCGCCCTGTTCATATGGGCGCCGCCATCTTTACGTCTTGGACGCATAGCGTCCAGATGTGTCGCGGCGCCTATGATGTCGCGAATGCGCCAGCGGCGCCTCGCGACATCATAGAGGCGCCGCAAGAAGGAGCTCCATTTTTGCTCCGCGCAGGAGCCGCGCGGTGTGACTGCTACGGCTCCCTCATGGAGCAAGTCATTAACTCATGTTTCCTCAGCAGAAGCCCTGCTCCTTTGGACAATGCAGTTAGAGAGAGCAAAACTCACAAAATCACACAAGGAAACCTCCAAATAGCTTAGCCACATGATCAACCTTAATTCTAAAAACACAACCTTGCCTTCTTCTGTCACTTTCAGAGACTAAGCTCCAAAGATTGAAGCATCAGGTACAAGGAGCTAGGAGCTGCTACTTGGCCTCTGTAAGGAAATACAGTGCCTAAATCCATTCTACTCTTAAAACGTGTACCAATGCATAATTGTTTAGCTAGGACATAATGACATGAATCAGAGCAGATTCTTTTTTCCCCATTCATGATGGAATTAGTTGGCGGTTCAGAACAAACATAGGGTTACAGTAGCCTTCCAGTGATTTCACAATACAGGAACTATGAACCTTACTTAAAAAGTGTGTCCTTGCCCAAAAGTTCAGTAACCCAGTTTTGAGTTAAATTGTACTCTTCTAAACTTTTTAGTTTAAATAATATCATTGACATAAGCTCGTGTTTGATATACTTCTCTTCACTTCAGATACAAGATGGTTTAGACCCAGAAAAGGTTGAAGATGAAATGATGAACCAGCTGCCATTGATGAATCTTCTTAAATTTCCTCTTCCACCACCTGGAAACAATACAAAACGCCTTGCCAGGATTCATGAGCTAATGCACTATTGTACTAGTGGTAAAATCATTCACTTACTATCTTTCTTTGTAGGCAGTTTTCTGGAAGGTCCAAAATGTTGTTGTAAGACAGGAACAGGGAATATACAACCTGCAGTGTTGTTTCACTGCAGCTTCCATAATTCTTGACTACTAGCTGGTTGGTATCCAGTGGGAGGGCCACAGCCTCCCCACCTGTAATAAGAGGTTATAAGAGGTTCATAGGACAACAGAGGCTGTCTTTGTTCAATACACAATAGGCCCTTTTATTTATACAAGCTGTTGAGAGACTAGTGTGAATCAGCTGTTAATTATAGTGGTGGGGTTTCCTGGCAAGTTAAAACAAATCAGATAATGGATCTCGTTGCTAATCACAGGGAGAACTGTCCTGCTGAGTGTTTGCCCAACCCATGAAATTGGTTGTAAAATACACATAATTCTTAGTTGCCTTCTGGATGGCATTTCAGACCAATTATTGATCTTGCCCATGGAAGAGGTACCCTGGTTTCTAAAAATGGTTCTATGTGGAATTGCAAAATTCAAAGAGGGATGAGTGGAGACATCCAAGGACCTTTTTTAAAAGGAGATGTCAAGATACTTCACAATAGGAACTGTGTTTTATTGTGGTGACCATTCAATACTAATGCAGATGGACAAGAGTTTGTTAATTCTGGAAGATATATTGCGGGTCTTGAAAATATGCATACATGATAGTTGTGCATGTTCTTGACTGTGAAGGCTCAAAAGAAGAACCTGCAAGTACTTTGGTCTTTGAAGGCGATAAAGGGACAGATTTCATATTTTTATCTTGGGACCTGGTATTACAGCCTAGCATAATGGCCATACATACTGTAATGTTCTATCTCTGGAGAAGCTGGACAACCTGCAACCTTTTTGTTCACCTACTCACCATCAAACTCCATTGTGGTGGAGGCATCCCAATCAAAATCTTCAGGGAAGCCCCACTCTGCACCAGTGGGCAAAGAGGGGATGTCTGGATGCTTTGGGGTGCAGGTTTTACTCTTCTGCTTCCCTCTATGAGAGGGAATTCAGGATTGTGTTGCTCTAGAATCCATTCATTTGTCTTTTTAGCAGTCCATTGTATCCTCAGCAGTCTTGTCCAGCACCACATCTCAAATGAATTCTCTTTCTATCAGCTTTCTTCACTGTCCAACTCTCTGCCCAGAGTTGAGTAGCTTCTCTTTTTTCATCCCGTTTTCTTATTGGTCTTAATCATTGTTAGTTCTTCTACTAAAAATTAATGTTAGTGAACTTTTCCACTGCAGTTCTTCTCTTTCCCTCTGGACTTCAATCAGAGGCCTATATCCTTTTGTACAGTTTTAAAAGTGCATTTAAGGCACTTACAAAGTTTCAAAATCTAGCAGCCACACCCAGTGCCTTTTTGCTTGGAAGAAACATTGTGTTTGGTCATGCACTATTTGTAAAGGTTTTACAGTACAAAACCTTAAAAATACTCTCCACCCTAAGCTTTTATTTGTGAGAGCAGTCTGTTAAAAAGGCTGGTACTGGTGCTTAGAATTGGACTCTCCACTTAGCTGCATTGATGGTTTGTAACACTTGTTGAAATGAAGTGGTGGAGAACGAGAAGCTCCTCAAGCACAAGAGGTGATGCCTGTGGGAGCACCTCTACATGCTGATGAGCTTTGTGCTAAGACCCTGGTCAGAGCCTCGCAAGCTCCCTTCCCACCAAGACTTCTTCTGTTTTCCAGGAATTCTCAAAGTTTATTGCCAGTGGTTCTGAGATCACTTCTGCCAGTTCTTTTAAATCCTTGGATGTAGTTCAAATTTGTTTAGAGTAGCCAGGTGTTCCTATACTACCTCTTTACTTAATCTGTGCTGCATTTCCCCTACTGCTTCATCTGTTCCATTTTCTACAAGTTGAGCACTGTTCACATTTTTAGGTAAGCCTGAGGCAAAGTAGGTGTTGAAAAGTTTTGCCTTTTCTCTGTTCTCTCTTAACATTTCACTATCTTCTCCACAAAGGTGCCTAGCTATTTCTTTGTTCTTCCTTTTGCTGTAGACATAATCCCAAAAGTCCTTTTTATTGTTTTAACTTCTCTAGAAAGCCTGAGCATTTTCTGTCCTTTAGCTTTTCTGACTTTCTTCCTACATGAGCTGGCTGTTTGTTTCAACTGTTGGTAATTTGCCCCTTTTCATTTTTGTACATCCCCCTTTTGAGTCTTGGCTCAGTTGAAAGTTCTTTAGTCATCCATCCTGGTTTCTTGAGACACCTCCCATTCTTCCTTCTAATTGGAACTGTTTGAAATTGTGACTTCAATATAATCCTTTTAAGAAACTCCCATCCCTCATGAACCTGCCTCTGTAATAGTATTCCTGACCATAGCACCACTGCCAGTATTTCCATAAGTTTACTGAAATCAGCTTTCCTAAAGTCTAGAATGCATGCCTGACTATGCTTGAGTTCTCCTTTCTGCTCTATAACAAATTCCAGGAAAACATGGTCACTCCCAACTAAGGATCTTGCCACTTCTGCCCCATTCAACCAGATGATTACTGTTCATTGGGATCATATTTAAAGTACATGATCCCTCTGTTGCCTCTTCCACCTTCTGAGTAATGAAATGGTCTGGCAGGAACAGAACAAAAAACTGGAAAGCACATATTTAAAATAGATAATTAGGAGACAAATTCCTCAACTGCCTTGCAGACATTTTCATTAGGACATTAGAAGGAGACAAAGTCCCATTTGCTGTGTGATGGTCCAAAAACTTTCATTTCTTAAAAAGCTCAACATGTTTCGGCCTTGTCAACAATTGACCTTCTTCAGGGGCTAATAGCAGAAATTCCTGGAAATGCAATCTGCATTCTCAATCAGAGTGGACTCTCTTCCTTCCAATACTCAAGAGAGTCCACTTTGATTGAGAGTGCAGACTGCAACTCCGGGAATTTCTGGTAGTAGCCCCTTTAGAAGGCCAATTGGTTACAAGGCTGAAATGTGCTGGGCTTTTTAAGAAATAAAAATTTTTGGACCATCACACAACACGTGTGACTTTGCCTCTCAATCTAATGAAATTGTCTGCAAGGCAGTTGCGAAATTTGTTGGATGTTAAATTTTTAGCTGAGTATTACTTCCAACAAATATCAGGATACTTGAAGCAGTGGTGCTTACACTGGTAATCTCTCGTTTAGATTTCTGTAATACGCTCTACATGGGGCTACCTTTGTATCAAGTTCGGAAACTTCAATTAGTACAAAATGCAGCAGCCAGATTGGTCACCGGTACATCTAGGACTGACCATATAACACCAGTCTTAAGATCTCTTCACTGGCTGCCGATTAGTTTCTGGGCACAGTACAAAGTGTTGGTTATTACCTTTAAACCCCTACATGGCTTGGGCCCGAGTTACTTGAAAGAACGCCTCTCCCTACACAATCCGCCCCACACTCTCAGAACAACTGGGAAGAATCTATTGGATTGCCCAAAGGCCAGATTAAGATCTACTTCCCAGAGGGCATTCATGGTGATGGCTCCCAAATTGTGGAATGGCTTTCCGGAGGAGATCCATCTTATTACCACCTTAGATGCCTTTAAGAAGGCAATTAAGATGGATCTCTTTCAGCGAGCCTATCCCCCAGACCTGCTATAACAGCTTAAGACGATACACCATTCAGAACTTTGATGAGGAATCAGACTTCGATATTTCACATGTACAGGTTTTTGATGTGTTTTTAAGGCCTGTTACAGACTGCCAAAATAAAGCTGCTTCGGGTCTCTTTGGAGGTATGCTATTTAAATGATGCATGGGTCCTAAGAGTCCGGAGGTTGCGCCAAAGCCACACTCCATTCCTAAGCACTGGAGTGCAGCTTTGGTGCAGCTTCCAGATTCTTAGGATGCATGCATCATTTAAACAGCATACCTCCAAAGAGACCCGAAGCAGCTTTATTTTGGCAGTCTGTAACAGGCCCAAGTTTTTCTTTGTATAATGAGAATGTATTTTAACTATTTGTAATTGTATATTTGTGTTGTTCTCACACCTCGATCCGTAGGGAGATATATAAATAAAAATTATTATTATTATTATTATTATTACTCGAAATCCCCATTACTATGACACGTCTTCTTTCATAAAGTGGGGTAATCTGTTCCACATCCTCAGTCTGGCTTGGGGACCTGTAGTAGACCCCACCACCACCACCACCACATCCCTGTTGTTTCTCTCCCCCTTATGTTTTACCCAAATGCTCTCAACTTGGCTTTCAAAATTTAAGGCATGGATCTCTTCACAGATATTATACATCGTTAATGTATAATGCTATTCCACCTCCCTTCTTGTTTGGTCTGTTTTTTGTTTTTTGTTTTTTTGAAATTTCTCTGTTTCTATATTCCAGTCATGAGACTTATCCCACCAGGTTTCAGTGATTTTTATTTTTATTCTTTAATCTTTTTTCCTTCCAGCCTGTATGAATTTGAATAATTCTTGATGCCAATATTTAAACATTGTCATTCATACTTATCAGGATGTTCTGAAATAAAAATAGCATCTTCAATATGTCATTCAGTTTGATCATCGATATTCTGCCTAAAAGACACAAGTTCTCATATCTTCATTTATTTGAGTCCAATTTTTTGTAATTATTTACAAATAGTTCAGTATTCTTTTTAGTTACAGTTTTTCCTAACTAATTCACTTTTTTGTGTTTAAAATTTTTAATCTTTTTCCAAATCAGTTTCTTCTTTCGTAGATATATTCTTTATAAATATTTCTAGTATCATCAAAAATAATAATGGCATAGAAGGGCATCTTTGTCTTGTACCTTTTAAATCATACATGGGCCTGTTATAGACAGCCAAAATAAAGCTTCTTCAAGTCACAGTGAAGGTATGGTGTTTCAATGATGCATGCGTCCTAAGAGTCCAGAAGCAACACAAAGGCCACGCTCCAGTCCTTAGGGATGGAGCGTGGCTTTGGTGCGACTTCTGAACTCTTAGGACGCATGCATCATTGAAACACCATACCTCCACTTTGACTCAAAGCAGCTTTATTTTGGCTGTCTGTAACAGGCCATAGTTTTTTTCCTGTTTATCAAAATTTGCCCTAATTGGTATTTATAAATAACATTTTATCCAATTTGTTTAATTTGTTTGAAGATTCATTTTATTAAGTACTTCTATCATACATTTCCAAATTACTTTATCAAAGGTTTTTTTAGTGTTCAGGAAAGCCATAGCTAATTTTTGTTAATTATGTGCCTCATAATACTCAGTCATGTCTAAAACTATTGTAGCATTTTCCCTCATCAGTCTGTTTGGAAGAAAACAGTCTGGAATTTCTGATTCCTGTCTTTTAGTAGTGCCTTTTAATTTTCTCCTAGTATCAAAGAAAAAATTCTTATAGTTGATGTTCAGGAGTGAAATCGGCCTATAAAGTTTCTTAAACTTTACAATTCCAAAGTCAAAGAAGAAATTCCTTGGAAATACAAACAAAGAATGTCAACTCTAATCTGTTGAATTTGGAAGAAGTTTAAAAATGAGAGCAGAGATAAGGATGGAATTAAAAGAGATGAGACAAGAAATAAAATCAGATCTGAGGAAAGTATTAGAGATGTTTGGACAGAAATTAGAGTTGGTAAGAAAAGAAGCCAAATGAAAACTAAGATTCAGGAATTCTAAGATAAAACAGAAAACTTGGAGATTAATTTCAAAGAACCTAGAACAAATAACAGAAAAAGGAGCAACACTGAACATAACAACTGAAGTCAAAAACAGAGTTCAATGTATCAAAACCAGAAATTTGAAAGAGATGTATGATGAAGATTTATATAATTGAATAACTCCAAATTTGCTGAATTAATTGGCTGAGCTCCTGAACAGATGGACTTAGAGATCGATAAGGTATTCAGAATTAACTCTAAAATTCCGATAAAAGGAAATCTACTGTTGACATATGCTGAAAGTCGCGAGGGGAGGAAGGGGCGGCATGTTGCGTCCCACAGGGACGAATGGGGCACGCACCCATGGCGCACGCACACCACCGCGTGCACGAGACCCATTCATTTAAATGGGGCTTGAGCATAGGCATTATTTGTTTTACGCGGGGGAGTCTGGAACGGATCCCCCACGTAAACAAAGGGAGCACTGTAGTGATCTATTTAATCAGAGAACAAGTAAAAGAAATAATTTTGCAGTATAATTGTAGATATAAGCTGGTGATAGAAGCTTATCACATTGGTACTGAGAAAATTAAAAGATTATAATTATAATTTTCTACCCAAGTCCTGAAAAGAAAATTAATAATTTATAGATGATCAAATGTTGAAGGATTTTCTTTAACAATTCAGCAAAAAAAAAAAAAAAAACACAATCATTACACTCAGTACCTTCATTAAACTGAGTACCAAAAGCAAAAGACTTTCTAGGGGGTTGAGTAGATGGACCAGGAATAATAATAATAATAATAATAATAATAATAATAATAATAATAAAAAATTTTATTTCTATTTCCTGCTTCTCCCTGCGGATCAAGGCAAGATTACAACAAACAAATTATTCCCGCAATAAAAACATATCAAATACATTCAATAAAAACAATAGCATATTATCAATACAATAAGTTTAGTAAAATACAATTAACTTTCATAAAACATACAGTACTAATTTGGGTGAGATATTTTACAGGAAATTTGGAGGATAGGCTCGCCGGAAGAGATCTGTTTTGAGTGCCTTCTTGAAGGCGTCTAAGGGAATAATAAGGTGGATCTCTTCCGGCAAGTCGTTCCATAACATGGGGACTGGTGGAAAATGCTCTGTGGGAAGTTGTTGTTAACCTAGTTTTTGCACACTCTAATAATTTCTTCCCAGATGTCCTTAGAGTGCGGGGTGGATTGTGTAGGAAGAGGCGTTCCCTCAAGTAACTTGGGCCCAAGCCATATAGGGCTTTAAAAGTAATAACCAACACTTTGTATTGGGCCCAGAAGCTGATCGGCAGCCAGTGAAGAGATTTTAATATTGGTGTTATGTGGTCAAGCCTAGATGTTCTAGTGACCAATCTGGCTGCAGCATTTTGAACCAATTGAAGCTTCTGAACTTGGTACAAAGGTAGCCCCATGTAGAGTGCATTACAAAAATCTAAACTAGAGATTACCAATGCGAGTACCACTGCTTCAAGGTCCTTTTGGTCCAGGTAGGGGTGCAGTTGGCATATCAACCGAAGTTGGTACCAAGCACTCCTAGCCGTTGCATCTACTTGAGATGACAACTGCAGAGACAGATCTAGGACCACTCCCAAACTGCGAACTTCGTCCTTTAGGGGAAGTGTGACCCCATCCAGGACAGGTTAGCAGACTTCCCTGCCTGAACCTAGGGATCCTATCGCTAGTACCTCCGTTTTCGCTGGATTCAGTCTGAGTTTGTTTTCCCTCATCCAGGAGAGCACAGGTCAGGTTTCCTGGCCTCAGTGGTTACCTGAGCCAGTCCTTGACTTGGTGTCAATATGGATCTGTACTGGTGCCAACCTGGGACCTGCGATCTGTGCATGTTCCTTGCCTTGCCACACCATTGCTTTCATAAGATGTTAGGCAGATTCTGAAGCTGTCCATAGTGTGGAAAGGAAGAATAGTTTTGGAGTCTAGTCCAACCTGGGGGCTCAGGGTAAACTTTCCACCAGAAGAGAATCAATATTATTTGACCCTGCCTGTTACTGAAGGGAAGAGGCTAATAGGAAGGTCTGGAAGGCCCTTGAAAAGATACCTAGAAGCAAAGTGGCTAAAAAAAGCCCCTCTTTTTTTTTTTAAAAAAAAGGAGTAATTAGCATATATAAAATAAGTGTGACAACTAAACAATATTCATTGTACATTCCTTATCACATAAAACATTTTGCTGTTATTTTGACAGAAATGTCAAGGTAACTTAACCATACAGAGAATTTTATTTTTGTGTCATGATTTTCCTGCAGACTACATGAATTGGGCTGAAGTAGAACGAGCTTTTAAAGTGTTTACATTTGAAAGTCTGAAGCTGACAGGGGTAGACGATTCTGGACAATTAGAAGGTCCTGGCACAATGCTTGGCGGTGATTATGAGGTCTCCTATATCCCATGGGATAATCCTGCTAGATTTGCTATGCAACTGAGGCAAGAAATAACTGGAAAAAGCATTTCTGAACAAAGTATCAACAAATCAGGTAAAGTAGTTTTGTATGTGTTATCATTAATGCATTAAAGCATGTTATTGTATGAATTATTACTGAACATGTGATGCACCCTATGATAAAATATGACTAGTGAAAGTACTTGATCAAAAAGACGTTTTAAAGAATCATTAGGCCCTATACAGACAGGCCAAAATAAAGCTGCTTCAGTTCACTTTGGAGGTATGGTGTTTCAATGATGCATGCATCCTAAGAGTCTGGAAGCTGCACCAAAGCTGCACTCCAGTCCTTAGGACTGGAGCGTGGCTTTGGTGTGGTTTCTGGACTCTTAGGATGCATGTATCATTTAAACAGCATATTTGCAAAATGACTCGAAGCAGCTTTATTTTGTCCTGTCTGTATCAGGCCTAGTAGTACTTTCCAGAATTTCAGACATGCCCTCCCTTGCATTCTGTTCTTCCTCCACCTCTCTGAATGAGCTGGTGTTCCTCCTCTCTGACCTCTCCCTTACAATGGTGAAAGGTAGTACCACCAAGATGGCTGTGCATACCCAATGTGCCTTGGCTGCAGAAGAATTAGATTTTTTTGAAAGACTTCATTAAGGCTAGGGAGAAAGAAACAGCTAAGCACTATTGGCAAGAAGAAGAGCCACAACCGTGTACAAACATATATACAGATAAATAGGAATCATAGGTGTGGGAATACAAAGAGATTATTGTAGCAAGAACACTGAACTGGCTTGTAGGTATGTCTGGTTCTGATCTAGATATTCAACAGAATGAATCAATAGGTGTCTGGGGAGATAAAATAGATTGATGATACACTACAGCAAGGCATGTTGGTATTATAGTCATTAGAATGCAAAAGTATGTAACAAAGCAAATTATTGTTGGAGAATTTGGCCTTGAGACCAAGATAGGAAGCAGGTCAGCAACTTAGCAGTGTTTTTGAGGCAAACAGGTTTGTTACAGGCAACTAAAGAGACATCACTGGATTTTGTTTATAAAACAAAATTTTAAGAACTATCCTGGGGGTTCTGAGGTTGACTCCAGCACAGTTCCTAAGGCTGGAGATAGGTTCTCATTCTTGGTCCTCTAGTTATTATTAGTGGGAACAGAGTAAAAATGTTTGAATTAATGGCCAAGGACCCAATTAGTTTAGTTCATAATTTAGTGTATGTTCCCCAAAGTCTGTAGATTGTCCTCTAAAATGTTTCTCATGGAGGGGTGAACTCCGTTAGCTTCATCAGTGGCACATCTGTAGTGAAATCTGAAGGAACAGACTAGGATGTTACATGGTTATTTGGCTCCTGCAATAGACCCCGGTGAGTTCTGTGAAATAAGTTGTACTGTTTCATCTTCTTGGTCGATATGATTGATGAGTCTGTCAGAGCTGGTTTAAGGTTGTTTGTTTGACAGATGGTCATCACTCTGATTTTTTAAGATTAATATCTTTAAGTGATGGGAAATAGTCCTTTAGTACTTGAGAAGCTTTTGTAGGATTATAGGAGAGGCACTTTCCTGTAATCACTTTGTTTTCATGTCTTAACCATGTCAGTACTGTATATGTTAAAGGACAGAGTAATGGGAAACAGAGCTTTTTCTATCTTAAGTCTGATGAAGAGGGTGTATGGGTGGTGTGTTCATGTATATAAAATTTATGTTTTTCAGATTGCATTCTTGATAAATGTGGAAGGGACCAAAGAAATTCTCTTGAAAACAAGGCAAGAAGTAACTTGAAAGTAGTGTGTGTCCTAGTAAATTATGTTTGTGCAGCATATACCTATAGATTCGAAGCTGATCTTTAGGATTTTATATCGTAACAAAAGAGGGATAGGATCTTCTCCTGGGAGGTTGTTTCACTGTGAAATTAATATTTTGGTTTTGTTGCTTGAAGCAGTATCTTCTTGCATCTTAGATACAAAGATGGGAATATTCCTTGGTATTACAATAGCCATGGTAGAGGTGGCACCTTGTGTAAATTTCAGAGTGCACCCTTTACAATATTGATTTCCTTGGAGCTTTGACCCATAATATGATTACCAAAACAAGCATGTCACATCTCCCCACTGGGTGAGATTACAGAGATTTTATGCATTTTAAAATTATTTTTCACATTTTATGATTTAAAAGCATAGAATCATTGGGACCACAAGGATTCCCCTGCCATGCAAGCCCCAAATTTAGTTAAATGTGACTAATGTTATATACCTCTAAATGTTTGATAAGGTAATTGTGGAGACAGATTTAGCAGCCATACAAAAGACACAGCAGCGATGTTTGAAAGAATGGAGTTTTGCGGAACATTTTCAACCACATCTTCTCTTCCAGGTATTTTTGGTCTGCTTTCTGTATCATTGATTTGTCCTTAGTTGCTGCTTTAAAGTTTTGCTTTTCTTCTAATCACCCCCCCCCCCACACACACACACACACCGGAAAGGGTCTGATGTTTTTGTTCATCTTTGGCATCACCAATAATACGTCTGTTTATTGGAAGGATTTTCCCACTGTCACTTTTACCATCACCATTTTGATGTGACATGAGGAACACAGGAGATGAGGTAGTTAAATAAAGAGAGTATTAAGAACTTCTGAGTTTCTTCTTGTAGGAAGAAGAAATCTAGTGTTCTGAGTCAGCAACTGTTCTCCATTTGGTTTTGGATCCTAAAATGTATTTCAGGACAATACTATCAGCGAGTCACTGGGTTACTGAGAGCCTGTACAGACTGGTGTTACACGCCAGCGTGGCGGTGGTGTGGGTGCATCACGTACGCATGCCAGCTGCCCCCACACCAACGTCACACATCACATGCTCATTTGCACGGTGGGGAGTACAGCAGTGCTCCTTTGACGCAGCATTTAAATGTGCTGTGGCAAAGGAGCGTTGAGAAGCTGCCACAACGGTGACTAGGGTGCCCTTTCCGTGCGAAAAGAAGTTGCTTTTTGCAGCTTCTTTTTGCGCCACAGAAGGGCCAGATCAGGGCCTGATGTGTGGTTGCCATGGCCCTGATATGGCAAGGAATCTGTGGGCAGCTCAGTGCTGCCCCTTGGGGTGGTCTGTTGAGCCTCTAAGTTCACTCGACTAATTACCTAAAAATACTTAATTGCAATTGGGAGGCATCAAGCTTATGGCTATGATTTCTAAGTTTTATATTAACAATGTAACCATCCAGTCATTGGTTTCTGTAGGCTAGATGGTTCAGGGTCTCAATATTGATCATAGCTGCATTTGAATAAACTATTATTTTAGAGTTTGATTTTAAAAACAAGGGTAGTTTTTTTCTGCACATGTTGCTGTAGTTCTCAAAACAGTGTTTAAATAGACACGTTACATTGTGCAAATAGTAAATATACATTTATGCCCTTTTATTTTCTTTGGTTTACTTTATTCAACAAGATTTATAGGCAATCAAGGCCAGAAAAATAAAATAAAGGAAAAAAATAAATAAAGGAAATAAGACAGAATGTCCTCTACCTACACCAGGGGTAGGCAACCTACGGCCCGTGGGCCGGATGTGGCCCAGCAAGGCCTTGGGACCTGCCCCAGCCCGGTCCTGCCGCCGATTGCCGCCGGAGCCTTTGGCCTTTCACGTGATGGCGTGGGGCCATTGGCCTATCAAGAGGAGGCGGGCGGGGGGGCAAGCGGCAGGCAAGGGGGGAAATTGTCTATAGAAGCCTCAGAAACATGCATTTATATTAACATTTTTTAAAAAATCAGCAAATTTTTTCGCGTGTCCTCCACGTTTTTAAAAAAGTGTCCTCCATTTAAAAATGTTGTCCTACATTTGTCCCGGTTTATTTATTTATTTATTTAAAATGATTTAATTATTTATTTTTTGGCTTCGGCCGCCCAGTTGTATGAGGGACAGCAACCCGGCCCCCGGCTCAAAAAGGTTGCCTACCCATGACCTACACCATATCATTTACATTGTAACATTCCCAATATCTTCCCCTAAAAAGTTGAATTTATTAGTTTTTCTTCCATTTTCAGGTTCTTCACAATGCAACTGAGAATTACAGGTGCATTGATACTTACTATCACACTCAAGATAACTCTTTGTTGATAGTCCTTCACAATCCCATGAACCAGCGTTATCAGTTTCAGGAGTCCTGGAATGTTGCTTTGCATTCTGATGTTGGATTCAGGTAAAAGATTCTTCTTGTGATATCTGCAGGTTTCATGGAACTATGGATAGGAAATACCACATAAAAAGGAAGCTGATATTTTATGATGATGAAAAATGGTTGTTTAATATAGTATTATTGGCAACAGGAAATGCTGAAGTACTAATGACAATTCCTTCAACAATATAGAATATCCAGTAACGTTCAACTGTAAGATATAATTCTAACCATTATTTTCTAAAAACATTCAGGGGTAGCTGTGTTGGCCATTTAACAAATACAAACAAAAATCCATCAGTGATACTTTTATTGGCCAACCAAAATGCACAATATATTTGTTGCAAGCTTTTGAAGCTCCATGGGCTGCTTCATCAGGCAAGATGTTACAAACCAACCAGGAGGGGGGAAAAACAATTGGTGATGTTAGTCAGAAGCCTACATGTTGTTTTAGTCCTTAATAAAAATGGAGGGGATACCTTTTGCAAGCAGGCTCCTCCTCCTGGCCATGCGGTAATAGGAAGATTTTCAACATTCAGGAAATTTAAAGTCCATTTGCATCTCAATAGGGACCCTTCTTTTGCAATCCAATATGTCTCCATTCCACTCAGGTCACAGGCCTCTTTGGAGGCAGAGAACAATGGATTCCTCAAGAAGTCTCCATGTTTTTGTATCAGGAACATTTTGGTGATGTAGAGGTAAAACATGCGAATCCAGTCCAAATTTAAGAATAAAAAAATGTTTTACTTTGGTTGAAATCCCAGTCCACAGGCTACTCTTCCTAGTTCCCCTGTTGCAACTACAATGTGATATCTCAAAATACAGAAAACATTCAGGACTTTAAATTTCCTTGACTTTGAAAATCTCTCTAGTTTACCGACTATTACTTTCAAAAAGAGCAGACTCTCTCCATCCAGCTTATATTGAAATGTTCCAATAATCACTTTTGATCATTGTAAAATCTCCTCTTATATGTTTATCCTGTCTGTGTTCTCCTCCTCCTCCTCCTTCCATCTTTTCTCCCCTCTCATGCCTCATCTTTCTCTAATCCAAGTTCCTTCTCTAACTTTGTTGGTTATCAATACCCAAGTCTGTAATCTTCCTTAGATTGTGGTTAAATCAGAAGAACTTCAAAACACGGATGCTTCTTTTGATATTATATAATCTTTCTCTGCTTCTTTGATTTTAAAAAGAAGTGGGACTGACCAAGTTTCGCTGGTCTCCACCGTTTCCAGCTGGTTCCAGCTCCAAGCCGCAGATGTAGCTTTGCTTGTGGTCTAAACAGTCGTGCCCGCGGCTATCTTTTCTCTCCTCTTCTTTCCCCACGGGCGTTAGGACTGCAATTGATCCCCATGAGCCTGACCAGGTCTCCCTTATGGGGGGGGGGCTCTTCATGCCAATTTGGGATCGCTCCCTCTTCAGCAAACTGCCACGGTTGGCACAGTCCGTCACCAGCTACTTTGCCAGGCTCTGTTCACTCAGACACCATCTTCTCTTCATAGTGTTTTTCATGGCAAACAGTTTTCAAAAGGAGGTTTTCTGTGCCTCTCTCTGCACAGTATTAAAAAACATTAGCTAGTTTGCCATTGCTGTTGTCTCTGAGAGAACTTCTGCCAGTGTCACCCTCCACCACTGCAGCTGCCTAGTAGCTGTTTAGCATATTTATTCTGGATCCTTGTTGTGTTGTTGGGGGGGGGGGGGGGATAGGAGGAACCTAGGAAGACCATAAGTTTTGAGTTGCTGATAAATGGGATTAAGGCTTTTGTAGCAGGTGAATTATTTGACCTCTAAATATATTGTGTAACTGGACAAATTCTTCAGTCTTGAGAACAATTATGTACTAAGAACTGCTTACTGAATAAAGCTTATCTGAATCTGATAAGGCTTGTATTCCTGGAGTGGAGTTAGCTTGTACCTTCCAGTCCCTTACTTAAAAATAATCGTATCCCATCTCAATCCGAAGGGAGAAACAGGAAATATAAATAAATTTTATATTATTATTATTATTATTATTATTGCTAGCTCCTGCCATACAAAAGGAGGCAACTGACAGGAGAATTCATCTAGCAATGTAGCAAGTTCCAGATATGTTATTAGGTAGTACAGGACCAGAAAAGAGTGCAGAATTTTGATTTTGATTTGAATCCATTTCACGCTTTTAAATTTTGGCCTAATAAACCAATGTGAAAAATGGATGTGCTGAAGGTAAAATTTTAAGCAAAAACAATTTGTGACATTGCACACCATCCTTCCTTATAACAGGACATGCCATTGAAGGTTTTAGCTTAGCTTCTACTTTGTGGAACTAGATATGAACTATACATGAAACTATACATGAAATAGTCATATAATGGCAGCACTTTTATATCACTGAATTACAGAAGTGGCTTGCAATACACTTTTGGATTTTTCCAGAAATTGGTTAGTTGAAGACCAGTGATCTAATCCAGAATCCGATTTCAGACACTAGCTAGTCAGATGGTTTTAAGGGGTTCACAAGTGAGGAATGACAGGTATAAGTCATCCTTTTATCCCCACCCGAGCAGTTGATATTCAGGTGAATATCAAGTCATACAAACCCTAACAAGATGTCTTAATAATTTGATATGGGAGGGACACATGTTGACCAGTATGTGTTTATTACTATGTAATAAAAAAAGTAAAACTTGATTTTCCAGGAATTACCTGGAATTGGTGGCCAGCTCCATTGATCAGTGGATATTAAGAGAAGAAGCCAAATATCAGGAAGAAAAAATGGCTAAGGAACTGGAAGCACTTAGGTTAGCTAAAGAGATGGCAGAAAAACCACCCGTTGAAGTCAAGTCCCCACCTACTGGAAAAAAAGGTGCTGCCTCAAAGAAATCCAAAAGTAAGTTTGTAGTCCTGTATGTGTTCACTCTGAGAAAGCAGTGTGAGAAGATAGTTCAGGCTACCTGTTATCTCCAGATATTTAATAGAATCAAATAGATGGAAGAGACCTTAAGGGCTACCTAGCCCCTTCTGCCATGCAGGAAGACACAATCAAAACACCCCCAACAGATGGCTATCCAGACTCTGTTTAAAAACCTCCAAAGACAGAGACTCCACCACTCTCCAAGGCAACAGCATCTTCCACTGTCAAACAGCTCTTACTGTCTTAAAGTTCTTCTTAACATTTATGTGGAATCTCTTTTCTTGTAGTTTGAATCCATTCCTCTGTGTCCCAGTCTCTGGAGCAGCAGAAAAAAAGCTTGCTCTAACTCTGGTATGACATCCCTTCAAATATTTAAACATTGGTTATCCTAACTTTCTTTTCCCCAGGTGAAATGTATGCTGCTCCCTAAGCTACTTTTCATAGGGTATGGTTTCCAGATCTTTTATCATTTTGGTTTCCCTCCTCTAGACACATTCCATCTTGTCAATTTCCTTCTTGAATTATGTCAGTGCCTAGAACAGGACACAGTTTTCCAGGTGTGGTCTGACCAAAACAGAACAGAATAATACTATTACTTTCTTCAGTCTGGAAACTATACTTGCATTTATACAGCTTAGAATCACACTATCTTTTTTAACTGCTACATCACACTGTAGGGATGTGGTGGCTTAGCAGTTAAGATGCTGACTCTGACGATCACAGGGTTGGCAGATCGGTAGTTCGAGACCCAAACACCATGTGACAGAATGAGCTGCCGTCACTAGTCCCAGCTCCTGCCAACCAAGCAGTTCAAAAGCATGTAAAAATGCAAGGAGATAAATAGGTACCACTTTGGTAGGAAAGTAACAGCGTTCCATGCAGTCATGACCATGGAGTTGACAACACTGACTCTTTGGCTTAATAACAGAGATGTGCACGACCCCCTACAGTCAGTCACAATTAGACATCTTGTCAAAGGGGAAACCTTTACATCATACTGTGGTCTACTAAAACTCCTAGAGCAAGCCTAGGATTAGGACTCTGGAGATCAGTTTGATTCCCTACTCAGCCATGGAAACTTGCTGGATGACTTCAGCCAAGTCACATATTTTACACCACCACAAAACCCCCAAAAGTGGAAATGACTTGAAGGCACACAACAACAACAAAGGCTCCTAGATTCCTTTTACATTTGCTCTTGTCAAGCCAGGTGTTGTTCATCCTCTATCTGTACATTTCATTTTTAGTATCCAAGTGTAGCACTCAACATTTCTCCATGTTGAAATTCATTTTATTCGCTTTGGCCTTGTTTTCTAATCTACTAATGTCGTTTTATTTATTTATTTATTTATTTATTTATTTATTTAGGTATTTATATCTCGCCCTTCAGCCCTAATGGCTCTCAGGGCGGCTTACAATTATTATTTTTAACCAGACAGTTCCCTGCTCTCAGGCTTACAATCTAAAAGACACGAAACAAAAGGAGAAGGGAATGATGGAGGGAAAGGGGATGAGGTCCAGTGGTTCTTCTCTCCCTCTGAGGCCTGGACCAAGGCAGATGGATTGGAGGGAGGGCTCTTCCTTCTTCCAGGCTAGTCCTGATGGAGCTGGACCTGCCTGGTGAACTCCCTCTCAGGCCGGCAGATGGCAGTTATGGAGGGAGGAGTCTCCTTCCTTCAGGCTAGTTTTGAATTCTGAAACTGTCCTCTGGGGTATTAGCCAGCCCTCCTAATTAGGTTTCATCTGCAGATTTGATAACCACGCCCTCTATTCCTTCATCCAAGTCATTGAATAGCAAAGGCCCTGGGATAGAACCCTGTGGCACCCCACTGGTCAGTTCTCTCCAGGATCAAGAGGAGTCATTATTGAGCACCCTTTGGGTTTGGCCAGTCAACCAATTACTAATCCACCTAACAGTTGCATCATCTAGCCCACATTTTACTAGCTTGTTTGCAAGGATATCATGGGGGACCTTGTCAAAGTTCTTACTGAAATCAAGATATGCTACATCCACAGCATTCCCTTCATCTACCAAGATGGTAATTTTATCCCCCCCCAAAAAAGATAAGACTAATTTGGCATGACCCATGTTGACTTTTTACGTTTATGGCATTCCTTTCTAAATGTGTATAGACACTCTGTTCAGTGATTTGCTGTAGAATCTTTTATGATGTATTGATGTCAGACTAACTGAGCAATAATTATTTGGATTCTCCTTCCCCCCCCCCCTTTTTTTTTTTTTTGGAGATGGGGAGAACATTTGCACTCCTCTATTCTGCTGGGACTTCTTCTGTTCTCCAGGAGTTTTCAAAGATTATTGTCAATGGCTCTGAGATTACATTGCCAGTTCTTTTAATACTTGTGGATGTAATTCATCTGCCCCTACGGACTTGAATTCCTTAACTAGGTATTCCTATACTACGTCATTACTTATTCTGTGCTGCACTTCCCCATTGAATCATCTGTTCACTTTTCCTCAGATGGAGTACTCTTTTCTTTTTGTGATAAGACCGAGACAAAGAAGGTGTTGAATAGTTATGCCTTTTCTCTATCCCGTTATCATTTCGCCATCTTCTTCACGCAGTGGCCTTACCATTTCCTTCTTTTTCCTAACCAAAATAAAAGCCCCTTTTCTTTGCTTAACCAATCTGGCAAGCCTGAGCTCATTCTGCGCTTTTCTTTTCTGACTTTACCCCTACAGGTGCTAGCTATTTGTTTGAATTCCTCTTTGGTGATTTCCCCTTTTTTCAATTTCTTCTATATGTTCCATTTAAAACTTAGCTCAGTTGAAAGTTCTTTAGTCATCCCTCCTGGTTTCTTGAAAAGCCTGCCATTTTTCCTCCTTGTTGGAACAGTTTGAAATTGTGCCTTCGGTATCTCCCTTTTCAGAAACTCCCATCCATCTTGAACCTGGGTCCCATCGCCGCCTTGGGTCCCATTTTGGGAGAAAGGAGGGATAAAAATTAAATAAATAAATAAATAAAAATAACTCCTTTCTCTTTTACTATTCCTGAGCACAGGACCACCCCCAACATTTCCCTTAGTTTACTGAAATCAGCATTGCTGAAGTCTAGAATGCTTACTTTTCATCAATTCTTTTTTGTCAGCTGGAACAGGAAAGGAAATTCCTTTTGAAATGTATTTCTACTGAATGGTTTTGTTCCCTCCCCCCCTTTTTTTTTTTACTCTACCTAGTTAAAAAATAGGAAAACACAGGGAAGAATGAATCATATCCCTCTTTCTTTTTTTCTTCTTTTTTCTTTTCTAAATATTATATTCACAATCTGTTTTGTTGTCTTCTTATAGGTCCAATTAAAAGCAAAACCGATGTTTCTCCAGAACCCACAGTTGAGAAGGAAAAAGATATTTTTGTTCGAGATGACTCTCTCAAGGTAAAATAATAATAAAATCTCCAGCTCTCAGATAATTTTATTTGTTACATCTGTACCAGAAAAAGGTGTGTTTGCACAGCACAATTAGCCATAAGGATATGACAAAAATGCATCGTGGTTTGGAAAGCACATGGTATCTTTGTTTTTCAATATCTTGAACACTCAAGTCTTTTTGAGCTCTCAGGTGCGAGCTGCTCACTCCGAATGTCAGAATTTGTAGATGTTTCATTTGCTCAAAGTAATGGGGCACATCAGTGGGAAATTTGATGTTGAGAACTTTTTTATTCTTTAAATACTTTACATAAACAGTGCCTCAGGCATTCAGACAAGTTCAAGCGCTTAAAACAGCATAGGGCACCATTCATTCTGCTTCTATATAAACTACAACAAGATCTCTTTGGTTTAAAGTTTGTCATCTAACCCCTTTTCTTTGTCTTAGAAATTCACCACTAAGAAGGTTTTTTTTTACCATTTAAATGTTTCTTCTTCAAACACATGTCTAGAGTGTCCTGTCTGTGCATTCAGATAGGATTAAAATCCTATGCATGCTAGCAAGAGAAATCAGTCCCATTGTGCTCAAAGGGATTTACTTGAGAATAGACCCGCTTGGGCTTCTCCTCCTAGAGATGTGTAGTGCAAGCCAAGCAGCTGAACTACTCAGAATAAAGCCTTTGAATTTTGCCTTGTGCACTTTTAAGGCAACAATTCTATATTTGGGATTCCACAGATTTCTAATACTTACTTCTGAGTAGATCTATTTTGGATTATATTGTTAGGGACAGATTCATGGCATGGAATTATGAAGTTAAAATCCCAATTCCCATATAAAGTTTATGGGCTTACCATGAACCAATTGAATTCTTCTAGCTTAACATATCCCAGAGGGTTGTTGTTAGGATAAAATGGCAATCTTTACACACATGGCAAAGATCCCTCCTTGCCCTTTTTGAATAGTTGAATTATAGCCACATCTGATCAGAAATACTGAATCTCCCTCATATCTTTTCATGCTTGAATAATAAGGGCTTTGAATAATAAGGGCAACAAATCTAGAGCATTATGCTGCCAGGTGAATGAACAGGATCTGCAGCAGAGGCCCAAAGCACTCCATGAACACCAACGGCAGCAGGCCATGCCACCAAAGGCTCTTCTTTCCCAGCCAGTTGACCACAGCCATGTCTCCCAATCCCAAGTGGGATCAAAATTAGCCTCTTCGATCATGGCGTACTGCCCAGAAGACAAAGCTATGTCTGCAGTCTGGACACAATGCCTCAGTGGGTACATCCTAGAATATGTAAGAAATAATAAGAACAACCAGAACTAGTTAGTGCTGTAATAGCCTAATATACCCCTGGTAGGCCATCGACCTCCAGTGCCCAAGCCCTTTATTAGTTTGAGCCTATAGCAGAAGTTGTTCAGGTTGCTCCAATTCTAAACAAATGAATGCCAAATTTAGCCTAAATCATAAACCCACATCCATCTAAGTCTATCCATCTAATATGCAGTCTTCCTCTCTTTTTAAATTTTTTTTTTAAACACAGGCTTGGAAGGAAGAGCAAGAGAGGCTATTAGAGGAAGAACGTTTGAAAGAATTAAAAAAAGCTGAGAAGAAAGAAAAGTCTGGTGGCAAAAAAAAGGGTCAGGGTAAGGAGACATCAGCATCTGATGAAGGAAAGACATCTAAAAAAAAAACTTCCAAGGATAAACCTAAATCACCATCTAAATCACCAGAGTCAGCTAAATCACCAGAAACAGAAGATCACTCAAAACTACAAAAACAAAGTAAACAGAATATTCCTCTCCTGCCTCCAGAGAAAGACTATGAGGTGAGAATTTTAATTACTACTTGAGTCCTGTTTTGGAAAGGATTGTGCTTGTTTGTTTCCAAATAGTGAGGTTTCCATTGCTCCCATGTAGTGGCTGAAGCCTGAGTTTTCCAAATGAATAAAATGAATTATTCTACCATTCTCTTCTTTGTGGCCTCTCTGCAGTCCATGTATAGGTTCTGCATCTCATAGAGCCTTGGAACTTTTGAGAGGTAGGCTTCCACTACAGTGAGCAGCCCATCACACCCTCATTGCACTCTGTTAAGGGACCATAACTCATGACTTCCTGGTTAAGTCACGCTGATGGTCACAATAGTAGTTGCATCAGGGACTTTTTACTTTGTCTTCTTTTGACAAAGAGAGAGCTCAAGCTAGGTCTACCCTTTCCCTGAGGTAGAAGTGCCAAAACTAGGAATGTGTGAAGTGAGTTCCAGGTCTCCCTTTCTCTAGAGGATACGCACGTTGGGAGTTAATTTTTTCTTTAAACAGAAGCATTCTTTTTTTAAACTGAACTATGAAGAGTTTATTTGTTCAGTTTTAATAGACATTAAAAATCTTACCTCATCCCGAGAGCCTTCAAAAAATGGATATCATGGTTTCACTGTCTTGTCTTGCCCTCACTCCTGTAGGTGTATCAAAAATAAAATCTGTGCAGTCTATTTAATCATTCTTTTTACTCAAGAGTTTCTAATGGGATATCAGAGGTGCTTGCTTCACCTCTTCCCTCCATAGGATAGTGCTAGCTTTCCTGATGCTTCCTTGTGATCACAGAAATGTTTCAAAGGTTTCTGGTAAGGCTTGCTGGTCTCCTTTTTCACCACGTCCAGTTACTGAGGTCGCAAAAAGAGGTGACAGAAAGCAAGCCACATTACTGGGACACTCTCCAATAAACAGAACATTACTCAGAGCATCTCTCCGATCAAGTTTTGAAATACCAGAAGCAGTAACCTGGATAATACGTCTTAAACAAAAAGAACTATATTTTATTCTTCTTGCCTATCAAGTTGGGATCCCTCAGCTTCATTCAAGTACCATGCTGAACACCTTGTAAGTTGCAGCAACACTTGTTCTATCATTTAAGAAGGAAAGGACAGAGTTATTTGTCTTGCCTTTGATTGGACAAGGATATCTTCTGCTACCTGGTGGGATGTAAAACAAGGAGTTTATAAGAGCTGAAGGTTACATACAGTTACAAAACAAATTTTCTCTCTCAGAAGGGACTACAACTGAGCACATTTCATTCTGCCAAAACTTGCCAGGCCTAGTGGGTTTTGATTTAGCCAATAGAAGAAAACTGTGTTCCTTTCCACAGAAATAGGCATCAGTAAACTATTTGTGGGTGTCCTTTGCTGTGAATATACAGTGCAATATGCAGGTAAATCCTAAAAATGAGATGCCTTCAGATCAAAATGACCAGTGCAGGGAGATAGTACTTTATAAAGTGGTTCCAAAATCCTTTATGGCACTTTTCCTATTTTTGCAAGTTTTCTTTATGTAGACAAATAAGCTATCTTCTCAAGAGACTTGAAAAGGTTAATGAATAACGGTATCAAACAGATGTTAATTTTTTCCTTCTTGTTGGTGCTTCTAGAAGTGCCATGCAAAACAGTCACTAAAAGCAGTTCTTCATTGTGTAACTGGAATGGAGACATTAACTCCAAAGCCACCCATTTCCTTTTCAGGCCAGAAGCTGCTTTGGGATCCTACTGATATAGCACTTTAGAAATTCAACAGTTCTGAAGAAGATTGGCTCAATTTCCTTCTTGTTCTTCCTCCTAGAGATTTCACATCAAAAGAGATAAGATACAAACATCCTCGAGATCAAGCTAATTTAGGCAGCTGGCCTAAATTATTTTTCCATATTCTTACTACAAAATTCTTCAAGGATGTTTTGTTTTTGTTGGAAAGTTTCCCCACCATTTCACTACCTTTCTGTGATGGTGGGATTATGCATTCCTGTGAGGGTAAAGGCTATGCTGATAGTAGGTTCTCCCAGGTGATAAGACTTTTGCTGAGGAGCCACCCTAAACATGCCTAAAAGGTTCTGGGCAGCAGCAGTAGTGGGGAGGGCTTACACTTGTGGACATATCTCTCAAAGACCACAGCTGTGGCACTTCAGATCACTCTCATAGAAGAAGGCAGCAATGGATTATTAATTCTATGAATTAATTCTATGAATTACCTTCCCTAATGTACCATACACTTATGGCCTGGAAAAAATGGAGGCACATTCTTACTCCAAGCCCTTCACCAATACAACCATTTATTTCTCATCCCTTGTTTGTGGAGCCTGATAGGTGGACTTGTTTCCATCCATGGTACAGCAGGGGGTTTTATGGTGAGAGACCTATTTATACATGGTAAACCCAGGTCCAGAGAGTGTCTGATCAAGGCCCTTCCCCCTTTGAGCCCTCTTGGATGCAATTGAATCAAACTGCATCCTTTTTAGCTCAGCTCATTAGGAGGACAGAACTCTCTCGCTCACTTACTCTGTTTGAATGCATGTGTATAAACGAAGATACTTGCATTAAAGGCAGAGTGGCAAAAATATTCAAGTGGATGCTACACAAGACTTTCGGTTATGGGCTGATTCATAAAGTGGGGTGGAAGATGGATTTAAACATTCAAATAACAGATTCAGAGTGGCTTAAAATCTGGAACACTCCCCCATATAAATCTAATTCTATAACCCTGAAAGAAACTACTCTTAAAGTTGTGCATAGACCTCACACCACTACAGCTTGCACTCATTACTAAGAACTCCACCTAATGCTGTTGGAGAGGGTGTAGTAATGGAGATACCTTCTTGCACATGTGGTATGATTGTCCAAGTGTATTTGCATTTTGGCATTCAGTAGTTAACTTAGTTTCAGAAATCACTGATCAAAAAATTGTCCCTTCTCCAGAACTTTTATTGCTTTCAGTGTTTATTGATGAAAACAAGACATTACACAATAAAGATATTATTCCATTTTTGTTGGCATTGGCCAGGATTGAAATTGCCAGGGCTTGGAAAACTTGAAAGGTAAATTTGACTGATTGGTGGTCTCGATTTTGGAATTTTTGGTTTATGGAAAAGCTCACTGATCAATCTAGAAGGTTCCAGGGGTGGAATCTTCCTCTGCCTTTTGAAGAACGATGGTCCCCACTTATATCTTATCTCAACAACATTGGTGTTTATCACACGGAGATTTTTGCAGCTCAGATCTGGGGTGACTGCGGGTCCAACGATGCGAATTCATGTTATAACACCTGGTTGCCCTTTCATTGCCCTTCCGAATCGAGGGGGAATCGAATCCAAGACAAGTCATGTGATGCGGATTAAAACAAAGCGGACTGAGTGCAAATTGTATTACCACACCAGTGGGATTTAACGATTCAAATCAGCACCCTTGCGCATGCTCAGCAGGGGTCTGAATGCATCATGACCTTGTACGTTTCTGGGGTGAAAAGGGGTGCAGGTCCTTTTTAGCTGTTTCGCATAATTGCGTGAATATTTGTCTTGTGAATATTTCTGTGTCTTCTTCATCCCCTTTTTTAATTTTCCCTTCCATTTCAGCAATTGCAACACACAGATAGATAGATGGATAGATGGATAGATGGATAGACAGTACATACATATCTGTATATTCACATTCACGCACATACAAACATATATATATTCCCCCCCAAAAAATGAGTTGCCCTGAAAGTGAAAAGACCACCGAAAGGAAATGGGGAAAAGTTGCAGTGCTGCATCATGAGAAATTTGCAACCCGGAAGATTTGCGGTGGTGTACCAGAGCAGAAGCAAAGTTGCATTCCACACCAGACCAATTCAGAGTGAAATCGAAGTGAGCTTGAAAGCTAATTCTGTGAATTCACGTTTTTCTGATTTCACCAAAATGAGGGGTCACTTTGGAATCACTGCAGAAGCGCCATGGAAGGAGCTCCCATAGAAAGGAATCGCGTCTGATAACACATTCACGTTATAACATGAATTCGCATCGTTGGACCCACAGTCATATCGGAACTGAGCTGCAAAAAGCTGCAAAAAACCTCCGTGTGATAAACCTCATTGGAACAAAAGTGGGTCTTCCTTTGTAATATGATTGAACTGGTGCAAAGAAGGTATCTCTGTGTTCTGAGTCCATCCCTGTTTTTATGTAATGTTGCCCTTTTACATCCCATGTGACCTTGAATTTTTGGAGTTGGCTTTTAAGGACCTGTATTTTAGCTTGGTTTTTTGTGGTTTTTTTTGTTTTTGTTTGGGGGGTTTTTTTGTATTTGTTATTGTTTTCTGCCTTTTTTGGTAAGAAATAAAGTTATTTAAAAAAGAAAAAGAAAGCACCAATAAACCACTTCTGAATGCCTTTTACTGAATGCCCTGTCATTATATAATCCAAACTAGAGCAAGAGATAGTTCCAGAAGCTGAAACTCACAAATGAGGAGGCACTGAACCAGCTAACCAGAGAAGAGCAGAGGACAAGTGTAATTAGTGCTGAGGCTAGTGATGAGACTTGATTCAAACCATAAAGATATTCAGCTGCTACTATAGGTTAAATCTCCCTTATCCAAAATGCTTGGGACCAGAGGTGTTTTGAACTTAGGAGTCAAGCCTAAACATAAAATTCATTTATAATAATAATAATAATAAATTTTATTTCTACCCCGCCCTTCCAAGCAATGATCAGGGCGGCTTACAGAATTTTAAAAACATTACAATACAGATAAAATTCAGTTAGCAATTAAAACCATTATTACAAACAGGAACAGGAAAATGATAAGTAAAAATACATCTAACAGGGGCAGTAGAAAAAGGCAGAAACAATCATCAATCCAGGGTCAAGGAAACAAAAAGGGGCAGGAAAAACAGACAAACAATTTAAGGTGGGAAGGCCAGCCGGAATAGATATGTTTTCAGCTGTTTTTTAAAAACATCTAACGAGGCGGCTGAGCGAAGCTCTGCAGGGAGCGTATTCCAAAGTACAGGGGCAGCAGTGGTAAAAGCCCTCTGTGAGGTCCGAGTCAAATTAGACCTAGGGACCTCCAGCAATTTGGTCCCAGATGTTCTGAGTGTGCGGGGTGGATTGTGTGGGGAGAGGCGGTCCTCCAAGTAC
Organism: Sceloporus occidentalis; assembly: GCA_023333645.1. Lineage (NCBI taxonomy): Eukaryota > Metazoa > Chordata > Lepidosauria > Squamata > Phrynosomatidae > Sceloporus > Sceloporus occidentalis. Next base: position 219,146,542 of record JALMGF010000001.1, read on the forward strand.
CCTGGGCCCAAGCCATTTAGGGCTTTATAGGTCAAAACCAACACCTTGTATTGAGCCCGGAAGCGAATAGGCAGCCAGTGAAGATCTTTTAAAATAGGTGTTATGTGGTCCGACCTGGAACTACCAGCGACCAATCTGGCTGCCATATTCTGCACTAATTGCAGCTTCCGAGTTTGGTACAAGGGTTGCCCCATGTAGAGCGCATTGCAGAAATCCAATCGAGAGGTTACCAAAGCATGTACAACAGATTCTAGGTCCTTTCGGTCCAGGTAGGGACGCAGCTGGCGTATCAGCCGAAGCTGATAACAGGCACTCCTGACCGTCGCATCCACCTGGGAAGTCAGCTGGAGCGACGAGTCAAGGAGTACTCCCAAGCTGCGCACCGAGTCCTTCAGGGGGAGCGTGACCCCGTTCAAGGCCGGGTGACAAATCTCACCACCAGGAACCGGGGAGCCTATCACCAGTACTTCCGTTTTCCCTGGATTCACACTGAGTTTGTTCTCCCTCATCCAGCCCATTACTGACGCCAAGCAGGCATCTAGAGGAGAGATGCCAACCTTAGTTACTGCATCAGTCGGAGACATAGAGAAAATTATCTGGGTGTCATCAGCGTACTTATTTGTGGTATATGAAACTTATTGTTTCATATACCACCTATAAGGGACGTGGTGGCTTAGTGGTTAAGATACCAATTCTGGCTATCATAAGGTCGGAAGGTTGGCAGTTCAAGGCCCAAGTGCCACATGATGGGGTGAGCTCCCATCACAAGTCCCAGCTTCTGCCAATCTCGCAGTTTGAAAGCATGTAAACGTTTAAGTAGATAAATATGTACCACTTTGGAGAGAAAATAACAGCGTTCTATGCAATCATGCTGGCCACATGATCACCAGAGTTGTCTTTGACAACGCTAACTCCCTCAGCTTAGGAACAGGAACTCCCTGCAGTTGGTTACAACTAGACATTCATGTCAAGTGGAAACCTTTCCCTTTACCTTTTACTTTATACCTGTTATACAAATAATCTGAAGGAAATTTTATACACACTATTTTAAATAACTTTGTGCATGGAATAAAGTCTGTGTACATTGAACCATCAGAAAGCAAAGGTGTCACTATCTTAGCACTCCATATGGATAATTTTGGATTTGGAAATATTTTGGATAAGAGAACCTCAACCTGTATGCCCAGATGTAAAAGGGAAGTCTGAAGTTATCAAACACATATAATAGGAATATGAAATGTTAGAAGCTTAGAATCATAGAATCAGAAGACCATAGACCATAGAAACCAACCACCAGCTCAGTGCAGGAACTCCAGCAGATAGCTATCCATCCTCTTTTTGAAGGCATCCATCAAGAAAGACCACTTCACCTTTCAAGATAGATTCATAGAATCACAGAATCGTAGAGTTGGAAGACACCACAAGGGCCATCCAGTCCAACATCCTGCCATGCAAGAAATCACAATCGAAGCATCCATGACAGATGGCCATCCAACCTCTGTTTAAAGACCACCAAGGAAGGAGATTCCACCACTCTCCAGGGGAGTGTGTTCCACTCTTGAACAGCCCTTACTGTCAGGAAGTTCCTCCTAATGTTGAGGTGGAATCTCTTTTCCTGTAACTTGCATCCATTGTTCCGTGTTCTAGTCTCTGGAGTAGCAGAAAACAAGCTTGCTCCCTCCTCAATATGACATCCCTTCAAATATTTAAACAGGGCTATCATATCAGGTGCTTTCGCTATATCCTCTCTTCTTCCCTATATATAATATTTTTGCACTAATACCTTCCTTTCCCTATTTTTTTTTCTTATTTTGTTTTTTTTTTCTTCTCCTTTCCTCTCCCTCCTCCCCCCCTTTTTTTTAAATTCCCTCTCTTTAATTTCCCCCTCTTTATAAGAGTTTTCAGCAGTAGGGAAAATGTTTCTGATATGAGCTCTGCCTTGTTATTTCCCTCTTCACTATGAAGGGACCAACATGAAAACTGACAGCAGATTAACCAAGTGTAGCTCAGATTGCTAAAAATAATCTAATGCACCTCAAACAAATGTGTTTTATTACTGATGAGAAAATTATCTTGCTGTTCTGAACTACTTTTTAAAAAAGAAAGAGTTATACAAAATTCACACATTTTAAGGGCAGCAAGGCCACAAAACATTGTGAGCCTGGACGGAAATTTGCCTGATTTGACCTGAACTTGCCAATTTAAGTTATTTGAATCTTCTCTGCCTGCTTACACCCATTTCTGTAACTCTTCCCTTTCAGTTTCTTGGATACAATATGGGTGAGAACCCCATTCAAGTTGCTGGAACTATTCGATATTTCTTCCCTACTGATGGCGGGCAGATCCAGGCAGAAACAATAACATTTGAAAAAGGTGATTTTTCTCCAGTTCTCTGTTTTTCCCAAATACAGTTATTATGTGTACTGAATGATGCATGTGTTACCTAACATAAGATATAGTTGTCCCCATTAACCCAGATAGCTTTGAAGCAGGATAGACTAATCATAGAATCATAGCATTGTAGAGTTGGAAGAGACCACAGGGGCCATCCAGTCCAACCCCCTGCCATGCAGGGAATCTCAATCAAAGCATCCCCGACAGATGGCCATCCAGCCTCTGCTTAAAGACCTCCAAGGAAGGAGACTCCACTACACTCCGAGGGAGTGTGTTCCACTGTCGAAAGCCCTTACTGTCAGGAAGTTCCTCCTAATGTTGAGGTGGAATCTCTTTTTCTGTAGCTTGCATCCATTGTTCCAGGTCCTGTTCTCTGGAGCAGCAGAAAACAAGTTAGCTCCCTCCTCAATATGACATCCCTTCAAATATTTAAACAGGGCTATCATATCACCTCTAAATCTTCTTTTCTCCAGGCTAAACATCCCCAGCTCTGTAAGTCGTTCCTCATAGAGCATGGTTTCCAGGCTCTTCACCATTTTAGTCACCCTCCTTTGGACTTGCTCCAGTTTCTCAACATCCTTTTTGAATTGTGGTGCCCAGAACTGGACACAATATTCCAGATGGGGCCTGACCAAAGCAGAATAGAGTGGCACTATTACTTCCCTTGATCTAGACATTATACTTTTATTGATGCAGCCTAAAATTGCATTGGCCTTTTTAGCTGCCGCATCGCATTGTTCACTCATGTTCAACTTGTGGTCCGCTTGGACTCCTAGATCCCTTTCACATGGTGTCTCATTCAGCCAGGTGCCCCCCATCCTATAGCTGTTCATTTCATTTTTCTGCCCTTAGTGCAGTACCATACATTTCTCCGTGTTGAATTTCACTTTGTTAGCTTTGGCCCAGCTTTCTAGTCTATTCAGGTCATTTTGAATTTTGATCCTGTTCTCTGGGGTATTAGCTACTCCTCCTAGTTTGGTGTCATCTGCAAATTTGATAAGCATACCTTCTATTCCTTCGTCCAAGTCATTGATAAAGAAGTTGAATAGCACTGGGCCCAGAACAGAGCCCTTTGGGACCCCACTGGTCACTTCTCTCCAGGATGAAAAGAAGCCATTGTTGAGCACCCTTTGGGTTCCGCCAGTCAAGCAATTACAAATCCATGTAACTGTTACCTTGTCTAGCCCACATTTTACAAGCTTGTTTGCAAGAATGTCATGGGGAATCTTGTCAAATCAAGATATACTATATCCACAGTATTCTCTTATCTACCAAACTGGTAATTTTATTTTTAAAAAGAGATAAAATTTGTCTGGCATGACTTCTGTCTCTGAAACCCATGTTGACTTTTTGTGATTATGGAATTGCCTTCTAGGTATTCACAGACTCTCTGTTTAATGATCTGCTCTAGAATCTTTCCTAGTATAGATGTCACACTAATTGGATGATAATGATTGGGATCCTCTTTTTTCCCTTTTTGAAGTTGGGAACGTTTGCCCGCCTCCCGTCTGCTGGGACTTCTCCTGTTCTACAGGGGTTCTCAAAGATTATTGCCAATGGCAATATTTGCCTTCAAGTTGCCTGTGAACATATGGCAACCCTATGAATTTTTCATAGGATTTTCTGAGGCAAGAACTCCTCAGAGGTGGTTTTGCCAGTTCCTTCCTCTGAAATATAGCCTACAGCGCCTGGAATTCATTGGTGGTCCCCCATCCAAGTACTAATCAGAGATGACCTTTAGTTTCCAAGATCAAATTGGATGTGGTACCTTTGCTGTAAAGGCCATTACTGTAATAATATAACAATATAACATAAAGTGGGAAGTGTTCCAGGCAGATTGGGTAACTGTGGCCCTGTACAAACCGGCAAAAAGCGCTGGCCTGTGGACGTGGTGAGGGCAGATCGCTCACACGCTCCAAGCCCTACTGTCACCAGCAGGGCGCCATTGTGGTGCATGCCAGTCTTTATGGCATGCGCCACAATGATCCATCTCTGGCACTGGGTCCAAACGGCGCTGCGGCACTGATCCAGCCAGTAAAGAAGCGGTTGCAGACCGCCCCAAAGGGGTGTTCTGTATAGCCCCAGTGTTTAAGAATTAGAATTCTCAAGGATATATTTATCAATAAGTATATTACATTAAATATAATATTTTTAGACATATATCTCTGTAAAACTATATTCTGGACATTTTTGAGTCATGTTTTGGAAATGAATTGATAGCTGTATTTAACCTTGACAAACAATAACATTTAAGTACTTCATCAAATGTGCTAGCACTACATATTTCTGCTGTACAACTCTTTGACAGCAGAAGCATTAGTCTTCGGAGGGCATTCTGACTTATATTTTATTTTCCCAGGGTCAACCTTGATCAAAGTGAAGGTAATAAAGGACAACCACAGTTTCTTTGTTCACATCATAGACCCCAAGAAAAGCTCCAGAGAAAGTAATAATAAAGAAAAACATTCTGGCTCTCTAGAAGAACAAGAGACAGAAACAGGTCAGTGAATGATTGCAATATATGTATATATTCTCTTCTTCATGGTCTCTGTTGCTTACACAAATGGGTTACATGCACCTGTGCCGTGCATCTTTTGGAACTTTCTTTAGCATTACATAAGCATTTTGGCAGTAGCTCTGCCCACTTCCAGCAGCCCCTATATAGGGCACTTCCTGCCAAAACTGCAAGTTCATTTTCATACTCCACTGCAGCAACATTGATAGGAACTGAGTTTTACCTTCATTCTCATCACCGCCTTTAGCTGATTGAGCCAAATATTTAAATATTTAAAGGGATGTCATATTGATGGAGCGAGCTTGTTTTCTGCTGCTCCAGAGAATAGGACATGGAGAAATAGATGCAAACTACAGGAAAAGAGATTCCAGTTCTACATTAGGATGAACTTCCTGACAGTAAGAACTTCTTTGACAGTGGAATACACTCCCATGGAGAGTGGTGGAGTCTCATTTTTGGAGGTCTTTAAACAGAGGCTGGATGGCCATCCCTTGGGGATGCTTTGATTGTGAGTTGCCTTGCTCCCTGATCAGTCTAAAGCAGAAGATCCTTATTTGCCAAAAGACAAGGGTAACTATTTTCCTAGGCCAGGGCCTTCAACACTAAATATACCATTCATATTTGTCTTCATGAAAGTGGTTAAGGAAGAGTGAGCTAAACCTGCCACATCCTATGATTATTAAGAAGCTTTATAACTTAAACAGGTAATGGCAAAACTACAAAATCCAGTAAGAGATGCCTCAGTTTCAGTTTCATATGCTGAAGATGGGGAAAACACTTTTTAAAATCCTGAGGAGCCAAGGGTAGATGCATCACTCAAAATGGCAAATGAGGTATCCTTCTTGGCAATTAGGGTGGCCTCAGCTATATCAATATCACCTACGGCTGCCTTTGGATGGACTAAAGATTTTATCGATGAAGTCCCTAAGGGAAACTGCAAATTATGCCAGGGCATCAACAAGTTTTTCAAATTGGCTGCTTTCTCAGCTGTTGCCAGTCTAGATGTAGTGCAATTTAGCACTAGAGCACAGACAGCCTTTGTACTAGAAGCCTCAGCCATGTTGGCCAATCATCTGGGATTCTGGGAGCTGAAGTCCAAAATCCCTTAAAGAGCATAGTTTGGGACCACTGATCTAGACCATGAAAAACTATGGAATGCTCTCAAAGAAATGTGAGTACCACTACATTTGATTTTCCTAATGTGTAACCTGTACTCAGGACAAGAGGTTGCCATCAGAACTGAGTACAGAGAAATTGAATGGTTCTCAATGAGAAACGGGGTCAGGAAAGGCTGCATACGATCACTCTATTTATTCAACCTGTATGCAGAAAATACTGTACACGGAGCAGGATTAAACTCAGATACAGGAGGAATGAAGATCGAAGACAGGAGCATTAACAAGCTAAGATATGCATACACACCAATACTACTAGCAGAAACCAACAAAAACCTGGATCACTTATTGAAGAGAGTCAAGGAGGAAAGTGCCAAGGTAAGCTTGATGTTGAACATCAAGAAAACAAAAATAAAGACCACAAAATATCTACCGGAATTCATCATAGATAACTAGAAAATTGAAATAGTAAAAGAATTCCTGTATCATGGATCAAACGTTAATCAGAACAGAGACTGCAGTCAAGAAATTAGAAGAAGGCAGGACTGATAAGGGCAGCTATGAAAGAACTGAATAAAATCCTGAAAAGCAAATATATAATTTTGAACACTAAAGTGAGTATCATAGCAGTCATATTCTCCATCACCATGTGAGAGGTGAAAAGCAGATAGAAAGAAAGTCAACTCATTGATCAACTCATTGGTATTGGAAAAGAGCACTGAGGATACCATGGATATCCAAGAAGACAAGCAAATGGTTCTAGAAATGGCCAAGCCCTATTCTCCAGATGGCAGTATAAGTAATCCACTGATAACCTGGGTTTTACCCCATGTACCATCTGCAAGGCAAGAGTCAACATTCCTTTTTTAAAAAAGACTCCTAATCGTCTTCTCCGACAGGTTCTTAACTGTCTGCCTGCCATCCGGGTGAAGGCAACCTCTACTGCGAGGTTTTATTCTATTTAAAACAGATAAAAAATACTAAAGAGATAGGAAAGGAGTCAGGGAAGCAGCCAATTGCAGCAGCATTAGAAACAATGAATTTACAAACTAAAAAAGGAAAGCAGCCCTCTCAGATGACCAATGTTATTTCACCTCACCAGATGAGTGAAAATAAACATCTCTCTGGTAATGTGGCTTTAAAACAAATGTTTGTGTCATCCAGTGAAAGTGAAATGAATTAAATTGGCCATGGCTGCTGTGGAGGAGATGAGTCCAAGCAATCGCCTGCCTGAAACAGGGAGTTTAAAGGAGTTTAAAAAGTGAAAAAACGCTCTTACGTACCAAGAAAGTAATGAAAATACAAGCAGAGACGTTAAAACAATTGCTCCTATGAAATCTCATGTAAGGGATTTTAGGCATTCTAAGGCTACAAACTGTTCAAACAGGCGTGTTGCCTTGCTCTCTACAGTCATAGAGCCCGTATAGACAGGCCAAAATAAAGCTGCTTTGAGCCACTTTGGAGATATGCTGTTTAAATGATACATGCATCTTAAGAAGCCCAAAGCTATGCCAAAGCTGTGCTCCAGTCCTTAGGAAGCATGGCTTTGGTGCCGCTTCCAGCTTGTTAGGAAACCCTCGAGGATGAGGGAGGTAATGAATCTTGGTTTAGCTTTTTATTCACATGGTTAATTGGGAGTTCTTTCTCTGTAATCGTCTTTGTTTCTATTGGGAGTGGCATGTTAGTTACTGTATATATTCAGCTACAGTGGACCCTTGTTATACGCTGGGGTTTGATTCCAAGATCCCCCATGGATAACAAAATCCATGGATGCTCAAGTCCTGTTAAATATAATGACAGTAAAATGGCGTCCCTTATAAAAAATGGAAAATCAAGGCTTGATATTTGAAATTTATACTTTTTTTGAACATTTTCAAACCGTGGATTCTTGAATCCGTGTATAAGAAGTCCGTGTATAAGAAGGGTCGACTGTACAAGTTGACCTCATATATAAGTCAAGGGCAGGTTTTGGGGCCAAAATTACAGATTTTGATATGACCCATGGTTAAGTTGAGGGTAAAACTTAGGGGCATGTAACAAAGAATCTAAGGGATGAAGCAAAATGAAACAGTGCCAAAGAACTTACAAACTTCCAGCAGGCATAACTGTTTGTGCTCACACTAAAGGCTGGATGGATGAGAGTACAGAGGGAGTTCAGTGCTTCCAGGATAGATTATGCTCTTGCCTTTCACCAGGGGATGGTTCATTTTTAAAAAATAAAAGTTAAAGTACAGTACAGTTGTCCCTCCTCCATATTCACAGGGGTTAGGGGAACAAGACCCCCTCAAATATGCAAAATTCATGAATAGCACAAGAGCTGCCCACCTCCTCCTCTGGTGCTTGGGACAGCAGCTGTCCCAAGCACAGGAAAAGGGGAATAGGCAGTGGGTGTGCTGGTTCTATCCATCTTCTTCTGTGCAGGAGAAGGAGGTGGGAGGGGTTCACACTGAGACCGTGAATAATCAAATTCGCGAATCTCAAGTCTGCAAAAATGAAGGGACGACTGTACTTAGATTGACCCATGGATAAGTCAACTCTGGTCTCTAGACTTACACATGAGTATATACAGTACTCTTTTCTCCTGGGCTGCAAAATGGACTGAGGGCTGTCAGGGGTTGTTCCCCCTCGTGATAATTCCCTTGAAGTCTACTTCCTACCTACAAGAGCTATGAGGAGGAGGAGCCCATGACAGATGTTTCTGCCTCCACCACTGAAAATAAATATCTCACAGGTAATAAATAATAATAAATCGTTTATTTATAGCCCGCCTTTCCTTGAGATCAAGGCGGGTTACAACATCTTAATAACAACAAACGTTAAGTATAAACATCAATATACAACAATTCAACATTAAAAACAAGAATTAAAAACACAAATTAAAAACCATACAAAAACTAGCCAAAGTGCAAGTGCAAAGGTAAGATGGAGGTTCCTTTTTCTGCTTGCTCTGTTTCACAGACAGTGAACTGTGATTTGGGATTCTCTCACATTTGTTCTAGTTAAGACTTGGGCAAATGAAGTTTTTAATTCTACCACAGGGAGGACTCCCCTACTTTTAATTCTTTTGTAACTCTTGTTGGTGGCGCAGTGGTTAAATGCCTGTACTGCAGCCACTCATTCAAAAAAATAAGGTTGCGAGTTCAATACCCGCAAAAGGGTTCAAGCTTGACTCAGGCTTGCATCCTTCCGATGTCGCTAAAATGAGTACCCAGATTGTTGGGGGCAATTAGCTTATAGTTGTAAACCACTTAGACACTGTTATTTCAGTATGAAGTCCCCCATGCTGTTTAACATTTACATGAAACTGTTGGGAGAGATCATCCAAAGACATGGGGCACAGTGTCATCAGTACGCTGATGACACCCAAATTTATTTCTCTATGTCCCCGACTATTGCGGTGACTATTGCATCTCCTCTGGATGCCTGTCTTGGATCGGTAATGGGCTGGATGAGGGAAAACAAACTCAGGCTGAATCCAGAGAAAATGGAGGTACTCGCGATAGGTTCCTCAAGTCCACGGATGGAGATTTGTCAACCAGTCCTGGACGGGGTCACACTTCCCCTAAAGGACAAAGTGCACAGTTTGGGGGTTCTTCTGGATCCATCACTACAATTATCATCTCAAGTAGATGCAATGGTCAGAAGTGTCTGGTACCAACTTTGGTTGATACACCAACTGTGTCCCTACCTGGACCGAAAGGACCTTGAAGCAGTGGTGCTTACACTGGTAATCTCTTGTTTAGATTTCTGTAATGCGCTCTACATGGGGCTACCTTTGTATCAAGTTCGGAAACTTCAATTAGTACAAAATGCAGCAGCCAGATTGGTCACTGGTACATTTAGGACTGACTATATAACACCACTTTTACGATCTCTTCACTGGTTGCCGATTAGTTCCCGGGCGCAATACAAAGTGTTGGTCATTACCTTTAAAGCCCTATATGGCTTGGGCCCGAGTTACTTGACGGAACGTCTCTCCCTACACAATCCGCCCCGCACTCTCAGAACAACTGGCAAGAATCTACAGTGGATCCTTGTTATACGCTGGGGTTTGGTTCCAAGATCCCCCGTGTATAACAAAATCCGTGTATGCTCAAGTCCCATTAAGTATAATGACATAGCAAAATGGTGTCCCTAATAAAAAATGGAACATCAAGGTAAATTTATACTTTTTTGGAACATTTTCAAACCGTGTATGCTTGAATCCGTGTATAAAAAATCAGTGTATAAGAAGGGCCGACTGTATTGGATTGCCCAAAGACCAGATTAAGATCTACTTCCCAGAGGGCATTCATGGTGATGGCTCCCAAATTGTGGAATGGCTTTCCGGAGAAGATCCGTCTCATTACCACCTTAGCTGCCTTTAAGAAGGCAATCAAGACGGATCTCTTCCGGTGAGCCTACCCCCCAAACGTGCTTTAACAGCTTAAGATGATACTCCACTCGGAACTTGATGAGGAATCAGATTTTGATATTCCACATGTACAGGTATTTTAAGGTGTTCTTAAATTTTTCTTTGCATAATGAGAATGTATTTTAACTATGTGTAACTTTATATTTGTGCTGTTCTCCCACCTCGATCTGTAGGAAGAGGCGGGATATATAAATAAAATTATTATTATTATTATTATTATTATTATTATTATTATTATATAAATGAAGCTGTTTGTTTGTTACATCTTGTTATGAAAGTTACATTATCATCCGTTGAAGTCAGGGAGCTGGGAGAAACAAATTAGAGGGGGAGCAATGCTCACCATTGTAGTGGAGCATGGAGCCTTCTCCTGGATTTTTTATCTGGTCTGCTGGGGTAGGCATCAGTTCTCAAAGCTTCTTTTGAGGATCTTGGTATCTTTTGAGGATGTAGAAACTTTTTCTCTGAAAAAAGTTTCTGCTCAATGTTACTTCTTTTCTTTGTTTCTGGAACCTAAAGAGAGTATAGCCATTCTTGCAAGGTCACTGTTCCACTTTAAAATTGCATGGTGCAAAATGATCGGCTCACTACTTTGTATGAACGACTAAGGAAAATTTCTACATGCACACACTTTATATCTGCCATAGTGTTTTGCATCTTTCAGATGGGTATGGCTTCATATTTTGTCTAATTACAGTGACTCTGAAATGTTATTCCATTGAGGGATAAATCAAAGCTCAATATATATGTGTACATCGTATTTATTTGTGAATCAAGGAACACTTTAAATAACCATTTCAAAATATTTGAGTAAAAAACATACCATTTTTTTTATCTTTAGAAAAACCAGTAAATCAAGAGAAATGTGTGAGCAAATTTGGATCATTTTCTGCAACCTTAGAAAATGACATTCATCTTTCCATTAGTTACTATGGAGCTTCAGGGAAAGCAGCAGGTAAAGCAAGCAAAAGGTGTGTGTGTGGGGGGGGGGAATAAAAGTCTGATTGTAAGATCCTTGTCAAAGTGGTTCAGTTCTATTCAATGTTATGCTAACTTGGATTATGAAAATATGATTTATCTCATAGTGAAAATTTTTCAGCAAAGTAGATTATTTTCTTAACATGATTTAAAAATCAAATTTCAGAATGCATATAGGTTTTGAAATATTTCTTCTGATTTTCCACCCTTGCGTACATGTAGAGTCAATGAAAATGTGCAAACATGGACAATCACAATCCCTTCTTTAGATATTTATTTTGAAGCATCTCAGATGAAAAGAATCTTAGAATATGAACATGAGAGGGAGAAGAAATGGTTAAGGTTGGAAAGATCAATAAATAATATGGGACGTAGTTCATTAATTAGATTCAGTGGAAAGGGACAGAAGCATATTTGATCGACCCCTTGAGTTTAAATAAACAAATTTGGGGGAAATGGCAAAATATAATGGTAAATGGAAATTTTAAATGGTGTCCTATAGAAAGTTTTAATACATGCATTAAAGAAGACTTAGGAAGAAAACTAAAGAAATTTTAAAATGATGGTTATAGACGTGACCTGCTTGGTGAAGAGGGTGAGCCATGGGGAGTGGAGAGACTCACCAACTTAATTGGAAAGAAGTATTGGGTCCATGCAGCTGGAATAAATAAAGTGATGAAGGATATAGTTAAAAATATGAAGGAAGATAATAAAACACCATTGGAGGGGATTACTAAAAAGATGTGAAATGAAGGCAACGGTATTATTGGGTTCATATACAGAGTAATATTAGATCATCAGTTTAAAATTATATACATTTTGAAAGGAGTTTGGGAAAGAGATTTAAATTTAACAAGGGAAACTATACATTTGTGGATACATGAAGTTAAGAGAAACAAGCACGCTAGGATAAGAGAGCAACAGATGAAATTAATAGGACGATAGTACAGAACTCCTTCTCAGCACTTTTCAATAAAAACTTGAGGACAACAAATTGTTAGAATTTGAGGGAGACAGCCTGAGATTCAGGTGGCACAGTTATCTGGCGTACGAAAAAGAGAAATGTAACAAAGACTTCAATAACCACTGTATTAGAAAGCCACTGTTAAGGATATGAAAAAAAAAATACAAACCTAGAATAATAAGCAAAACACCATTATGGCTATCCCCACAGGAAGCCCTCCATAGAAGAGAGATGATACATAACAAGAATTGGCTAACATATAAATCACTACTAAAAAGTCAAATAGGATCAATAAGACTAAAATCACAGGAAGAATTGAGAGAGGAAAGATATAACATAAATTGGTTCCCATACATACAAATCAGATAAAGGTATAGAATTGACAATAAAGCAGCAGGATTTGAGACTGAGGATTCCAAAATAAGTAGAATTTTAATTGGAGACTCTAAAAAATTAATTTAAAATCTTTACAATGCCCTCCTGAAAATAGAAATGGAAGAAGAGGTGGTTAAAGAAGGGATGATTCAATGGGCAAAGAACATAGGACATCTATTGGAATTAGACAAATGGGAAAATGCATGGGGGAAAACATTAAAATATTCAGTATCACAATTGTTGAGAGAGAATTGTACTTTCTATGGTACCTGACTCCTGCAAAAATTTCAAAAATATACAAAAACACTAGTAATTCATGTTGGAAATGTAAGGAGGAAATAGGAACTTTCTACTACTGCTGGTGGTCGTGCAGTAAGGTAAAAAAATATTGGACAATGGTGAATAATACAATTAATGAGATCCTAAACATTAACATGCAAATGAAACCTAAAATCTATTTGTTGAATATGATGGATAAAGAATTAGAAACTAAATTTGGGAAATTGCTTTTTTATATGAGTAATATGGCGTGAGTACTTCTCGCGCAGAAATGGAAATCTGAACATGTCCCTGATAAAGACGAATGGCTACTAAAATTATTTGATGCAATGGAAATGGACAAAGTAACTCAAACGCTAAATGAGAAGCAATCAGACAATATAAATAATGAGTGTCAAACAATATATAATTATCTAAATAAAACATGGTAATTTTTTTTAAAAGGGAGAGAGATATAAATTTCTTTCTTGATTTCAGGAAAAATGCAGTAACAGTAGCATATCAAATAGAGAGAAAGGGAAAAAACAATAGAGAATTATATTCTTAAAACAATTAAGAAGATAAGAAAGAAAAATAGTGACACATAAGTAATCAGTAACAATACATATATAAGCATTGTATATAGAAATGCTATCAAATGACTGTTAGTTTATTGGTAGACTGCACAATGAAGATACCTCCTAAAATAGTATAAGAATGTATAGACTCTAGATTAGCAAGTTAAGAGATAGAAAGACTAGGATGGAAAGGACATTAATTAAATAAGACAAAGAAGATGATAAAATATATGAGTGAGCCTTGTAACAACTGAAATGGACTTATAACAGTTGAAGCAGGTATGATCTGCAGTATGTATTAACGTTTGAAAGTCAGTAATAGAAGGATAGATAAATTGGAAAGGAAGGCTAGATAAGATGGAAAGGAAGTAATGTACAGATGTAGATGAAGTTTTGAGAGTTAAAGTAAGTGACTGAGGGTCTGAGTAAGTGAACTGAGAGCAAGAGAGATGAAGAGTAAGTGAATCGAGATAGATTGAGAGGATAGAATAAAGAAAAGGAGAATAGTGAGAACGAAGAGACAAGGAAGGGAGAAAAGAACAGAAGAGAAGAGGAGAAAGGGAAAAGCAAGTACCTCTGAAGAGGAAGTAACAGAGAAGGGGGAAAGGAAAGGTGATAAGTTGAGGAAATAGAAAGAGGGAAATAGCTGAAGGCCATTACTGCCAAACAGATTGCTAAAACAAGTTTAAAGCTGAGTAGCTATGTACTGATATGTGTATGTATGTATATTGAGATGAAATTTTGATGGCGATGCGTGTTGTGATGATTTATGATTTATGGTTTTTGTATGATTTAAAAAGATTTAATTTAAAAAAATCTTTAAAAAACTTATCAGCAAAGTGTTGGCATTGCAGTGGTCCAAGGGTTTCTACATGCATATGTGGTGGGCTTGTACTTTGAGTCAGAAATTTGGGGGTGAAGTGATAAGAGAGATTAACAAAATAATAGGCAAGGATGTTCATTTGAGCAAAGAGAATTGTATAACATTAAATTTGAAGAATAAAGGAATGAAGAATGAAGAAAAAGCAGTGAAGTATATATTAAAAGCAATACAAACTGTGATAGTATCAGGGTGGAAACAAAATAAAAATTGGAACTTCAACAAGGTAGACAGGTATTTAGCAGATAACCTGCTGTTCAATGTTATTAGAGATAGAAGATTAAATTATACAGCAGAAAGGAGGGAAGAAGCTTAGAACTTGGATTGGGAAATTCTGCTTGAGGAGATCAAAGGGAATACGGTGGACAAATGAAGTCAATAATGTAATCCATATCCCACATATTGAATGTAGGTTTCTAATTGTAAGCAGTGATTTTAACCTCTAATAAGCCAGAGGGGAGGGGGGCCTGTGTAACATGGTTTGTATATATGTTAAAATAATTCAGTAAATTTATTTAAAAAGAAAGAAAAAATAAGACAATAACAAGACAACTCCCAACAATATCCACGTGGTGTTTATTTAAAGATACCTTTTCCAGAAATAGATAAAGATACCTTTCCTGAAAATATGGTTAACAGTTTCAGTTGCCTTCTACAAATGAAGAACTGCTTGTCTGAAAGGCATGATGACCCCTTGTTTGAACAAAATTCAGTGTACTCAGACATCTGGCACATAAAGAGGGTACAAATAGCACATTATTCCTGACTGATTGATTTAGGTCAAGTTTAGGGCTAGTCCAAAGACAATATCATATCAACCTCTGATACATCCGTGACAAAGATCCCTTATTAACCACTCCTTTGAGTTAACATTACTCCCCCCCACTAGAACGTTTCTTCATCTTCAGGTATTGATGACACCAGGAAAGTAACCACCTCCTCTTCCTTTTCCCTTTTCCCATTTCCCAGCTACAGGCAGAGACTCTCGTTACTAAAAAATGTAATTAAACTATAAATAGCTAACACTGTGAAAAGGAATATAAAGAGGCAGTACTTAAGGAAAAGGATTTTATTTGAAAGAAGGAACATTAAAGAAAAGAATCATGGAAGACAACTTGTCCTCCAGGCACAAAAACGTAAAGTATCAGTTTCAAAACACGATCGTGTCAGCCAAATGTAACATATTCCCAAACCTTGCTTCCACTCAGCCTTCTTCTTTCCCTTAGGCTTTCTTTCTCTCTCAGGCCTCTCTCTCCACTTCTCCTCAGCAACCATCCTCATCCAGAACAGTACCCCATCCTAGCTGGAGACTCCCATTTATCACATCCCATGACAGGGGAACATCAAGGGGGCCCTGACAAGCAGCAGCGCAGCTCCAGACTGCTAGCCAAATCCTAGCAAAGCTCAAAAAGCTTAAGCAAGACCCCAAATGTGAAAGCTCCTCCTTTGCCACTACTTCTCCCCAACTGCCACATGCTCTAACTCTGTGCTCCAATCAGTCAGTCTGTCCCAAAATGGCACCACTCCAAGCCACAGAAAGGATGTGCTGCTCCGAAGCCTCGCAAGAGTTTCCTGCCACTGCTAGTGAAAGACAAGGCTAAGGGAGTGAACTCACACAGGCAGGTGAAGAATGAGAGACACCACCACACAAAGTGATCAGTGAGGCTTCATGGTGGATTTAAGGGACCCTAAAAAGAAGTTTAATGCAACCTTCCTTCCTCCCCACCATGGTCCTGAAAGCAGCTGGTTCCCCTTGTTTTTCTTGCACACCAGTGCTTTTGACTGAAGCTCCCCCCTTGCCTCCTTTTCCCCCTCACTGGCCCCTTGGATCTTTCCGCCAACCCTGGGGTTACTTCCCACTTTGGGAATCACTAATCTAGACACTGTACTCCTATTGATGCAGCCCAGTTCTATTTCATTTAAGTGGCCATCTTCTTTGTACAAGTCTTGCCTTTGACTTGATTTCTGGGAATCCACCACAGCCTCTTTATACCTGTAGTGTCACCTTTGCCTCCATAAGGTGCAGCCTCAGCTGGACTTGCAGGCAATGACTACACGGTTTTGGTCCAAGATATTGAATTTATTATAACAAAATTAAAAACTAAAACTTCACGCTTAACAAAACTAAGAACTAAAACAAAAACTAAGAACTAAAACAAAAACTTGGGTGCTCGAGGGTGCCATTGCCAGGACCCAGATGTATAGTGGGTTCAGGCTTATATACAATTTGGTCTCAACACAGTTCCTTTTGTCCAGTCAGTAGTTGACAACACACTCCAGTCTATCTATCATAGTCTGCCACCACTCTATTGCCTTTTATGGTCAGAGCCCAGAAGAGGGGGTTCAGGACTATCCGCACATTTATTATTATGTTTATGTTTATGTTCATTTATATCCTGCCTTCCTCCCAGTACAGGGATTCAAGGTGGCTAAATCTAAAACAGTCCAAGTTAAAACACTGTAAAACATGCAAAATACAAGTTTAAAAAACAATTAAACAATGCTAACAATTTAAAAACATTACATTATTAAAAGTTAACGTTTTTAAAATTCTTTAAAGTAAAAACAAAACAGCATCCCTGTCATGTGAAAGCCTGGTGGCACAGAAATGTCTTTACTTGCCACCAGAAGGACAGCAGGGATGGAGCCATCCTGGCCTCCATGGGGAGGAAGTTCCAGAGCTTGGGAGCAGCCACTGAGAAGGCCCTTTCTCTTGTTACCACCAAACACACCTGAGAGGATGGTGGGACAGAGAGAAGGGCCTCTCCAGATGATCTCAATATTCTGTGGGGCTCGTACAGGGAGATATGGTCCTTCAAATACCTGGACCCAAGCCGTATAGGGCTTTATAGGTCAAAACCAGCACTTTGGTTTGTGCCCGGAAACGGACTGACAGCCAATGCAGTTGTTGCAACATAACTACTACTACAGTGGCTGCAACTTAGTCTACTCACAGTAGCACAGACTTTCCCATTCATGGATACAACACAAGCATCATTTTCAAATTCCACCTTATATCTATCACTTATTAAAGTAGACACACTTAAAAAAACAACTCTTTAGATTATGTGCAAACAAAACATGAAAATGTCTCCCCTATGCAGGGAATGTAGACTGTTCCCATTTTCTCCACTTTGCTAGGAGCATCATCAGCTAAGTTCACTTTGGTCACTGATGCCGGCTTCACATCCTGAAGCAATTCCATACGATTCACAACATGGTGCATTGTCCCACTGCCCATGATCCAGACGTCTGTTGACTCAGCATCACAAGCTGCTGAATTAAAATAGCTTTTTCCAGGAACAGTTTCTCTTGAGGCTTCCCTTGCAGGCTTTTTCTTCTGTTGCTGCTAACCACTTTTCACAAGTAAAAGAAAAGAATCACAGACAGTTGATTCATACAAAGTTCCTGGGGGCTTTTATCTTCAGTTAATATATATATACAATATAATACGGCATACACACACACACACACACACACACACACACATCTCTGATTTATAATCAACTTCAAAGTCTGCTTCACACTTCCAGACTCAATCCACACGCACACAGCCATAATCACACACTTGTTGTTCGCCTAGATTATTCTTCTCTCCCTTCCTGATCCTTGCCCTTGAACTGGGAGAAGAGATGAAATGACAATCCTTGCAGGTAAAGAGCCATCCAGGTTCTTCAACTTCTTACCCAGAGCCTCATAATCCCTTTAAATATTCTGAAGACTACTGTATATACTCATGTATAAGTCTAGAAATTTTAGTCAAAAAGTTGACCCAAAAAACTTTATCAACTTATCCACGGGTCAATGTAAGTACTGTACTTTATATGTATAAAAAAGGAGCATCCCCTTTCTCTGAATAGAATGGTAAAAGGTGAGAGCTTAGTCCATCTTGGGAGCATCAAAAAGAAGCATGGATCCCCTCTACTCCCTCGTCCATCCAGCTTTTAGGATGAGCACAAACAGTTATGTCTGCCAGAATTTTCTAAGTTCTTTGGCATCATTTTCCTTTGCATCATTCTTTAAATCCTTTGTTGCATGACCCTAAGTTTTACCCTCGACTTATCCACGGGTCATATCAAAATCTGTATATTTGGCCCCAAAAACTTGCCCTCAACTTATACATGAGGTCAACTTATAGTCAGGTATAAACGGTATGTGTTGCAGTGTCATTGGTTCCCCCATTAACTAAAAGGAAGGGGTAACAATCAGTGTGATTGTCTAGTTTTGTCAGCCTCTCCATTACATCATGAATCTTTGCCCCACAAAGACAGCACATCTCTCAAGACATCATGTCAGGCCTACAAACTACTACTATCACCACCATGTATGTCCTCAAAAGTTTGGCAGAAACCATTCAATGTGCTGAACCCTGGGTTCAAAAGTTTGCAACATGTATAATGTGCATTTTGGTTCATAGAATCATAGAGTTGGAAGAGACCACAAGGGCCATCCAGTCCAACCCCCTGCCATGCAGGAAATCTCAATCAAAGCATCCCCGGCAGATGGCCATCCAGCCTCTGTTTAAAGACCTCCAATGAAGGAGACTCCACTACACTCCGAGGGAGTGTGTTCCAGTGTTGAACAGCCCTTACTGTCAGGAAGTTCTTCCTAATGTTGAGGTGGAATCTCTTTTCCTGTAGCTTGCATCCATTGTTCCAGGTCCTAGTCTCCGGAGCAGCAGAAAACAACCTTGCTCCCTCCTCAATATGACATCCCTTCAAATATGTAAACAGGGCTATCATATCACGTCTCAACCTTCTCTTCTCCCAGCTACACATCACCAGCTCCCTAAGTCGTTCCTCATAGGCCATGGCTTCCAGACCCTTTACCATTTTAGTTGCTCTACTTTGGACACGCTGCAGTTTTTCAACATCCTTTTTAAATTGTGGTGCCAAAGGTACCACTGTCTTGTGGATTTTGAATGATACTGTACTTTGTTATATGGCCAACACAGCTCCCCCTGAATGTGTTTCCTAGGTTTCATTTACCCCCCTCCATCTGACTTGTTTCCTCTCAGCAGAAGCCCTACTTCCACACTATCAAGATTCCACTCAACTCACACAATCAGCCTTAGGCCAACAGACTCAAGGGACTGCGAAGAAGCATGCAAGGAAGGGAGGAAGCCAGCCAGCCAGCTTTCTGACCACCATCTCCAGGGTCTGGGGCTCCAGCTATAGAGAGAAGAGAGCAGGTGGTGGTTCCTCTCTCAGCCAATTCTCTGACTCACTGCCTCTCAACAAATGCCCCCACCCCACCCTGCCATTCCCTGAGATCATGTACGGAGGAAGGGGACCCAGGAAAAGCAACCTAATTTTTAAATAAGCTTTAAACCTACTAGTTTTTCAAAACCAAGAGTTGGTACCTAGCCAATTTGGATGTTTTTCTTGACAGTCCATGTGGTCTCAGGCCTGCCACAGTTGTGCATCCCTGCCATGAACCTTTAGTATCTGATTTCAGCTTGGATGGTATGCTTTGAACAGATTTTTACAAAAATTTAAAAGTTTTGGAAGTTTCTCCAAAGAGTCAACAAATTTACTAGCATGTATCTGAACTACTTTAATTAAACTGTGTATACCATTTTCCCCTTGCAGATGAAAAAGATCCTGATTTAGCAGCAATTTTGTCTATTCCTTCCGTAAATGTTCCCACTTCCACTCTTGTTGCTTCGGCTGTCCCTGCTGCTACGGTTTCTACTTCAGGAAAAACCAGGCCTGGTAAGGAAAAATCAGTCAAATCATTACAGTCTGCCAAAATGAGCTCTCGTCTCACAGTGACTGTATCACCAGAAGAAGCTCCAAAACAAGAAGAGAGAAAGGTAAGGGAATATAACGCAATAACAATAGCAAGTACATTTCTATACCTCTTATCAGTGCGCTTAAGCACTTCCTAAGTGATTTACAATGTGTGTAAGCTAATTACCCCCCAAAAGCTGGGTACTCATTTTAGCAACCTCAGAATGATGCAAGCCTGTGCCGAGCCTGAGCCCCTGGCTGGTATTGAATTCACAACCTTATCGTGAGTGGCTATGGTACAGGCATTTAACCACTGCTCCATCAGGGTGCTACAACTATATATGCTACTGTTAATCATTCATATATACTGCTGCAAGGCATGTGACATAATTCCTGCCCTTTGGGGGAACATGTCAGCTGCAACTCTTCCACTCTCTTTCTATCACTTCATTTAACTTCTAAGACAGAAGTGTGTCTATCTACCAGAAAGAGGGGTTCTCATCTAGTTTCAGTCCTATCTGCGCTCAA
This sequence comes from Sceloporus occidentalis, assembly GCA_023333645.1. Classification (NCBI taxonomy): domain Eukaryota; kingdom Metazoa; phylum Chordata; class Lepidosauria; order Squamata; family Phrynosomatidae; genus Sceloporus; species Sceloporus occidentalis. The sequence continues at coordinate 219,167,273 of JALMGF010000001.1, forward strand.
GTTAGGAATTGTGAACCTAGAGCTATTTAAAGTAAAGAGTTTTCATTGTGGTGTTTTCACATCTCTTTTATCTTTTTTAGGTGTTTTCTTTCTTTTTTTAAATTATGTTTTGTATTTTAACATGTTGTACCCTGTCTCAAGCCTTAAGAAGAGACAGGAAAGAAATAAAATGTTGTTGTTGTTGTTGCTGCTGCTGCTCTTCTTATGGTCTTTTATCTCCGCTCAGAAACCTGTCATTTGATCAGGTGGCATAGTGGAGTCATAGAATCTACAGACAGAATTTTCTTTATTTATAAATGGGACACAAGAGGACAAAATACAGTGGGCCCTTCCCTTACATGAGAGATCCATTCTGGACCACCACCACCCCCGTGTAAGGGAAATACCGTGTATGGTGGAGCCCCATTAAAAATAATGGGGCTTGTGTCCATGGCGTGATGTGCGTGCCCCATTACATCTTCAGTGGCTGCTTTCAGTGTATGCTGAAAGCGACATATATCGCACCCGCATATGACACAGCACACTGTATGTTCGAAATTGTTTCTCTCCTTTCAGATTTTTTTGTAGCATCGTAGAATTTTAGAGTTGGAAAAGGCCACAATAGCCATCTAATACAACACCCTGCCATGCAGGGATACAAAATTATCCTGAAACATTCCCATTCAATTTTTTTTCAAAGGCTACCCAAAGAAGGAGAGTCCACAACTCTCCGAGTCATTTTCTTCTGCTGTCAAACAGCTCTTACAGTAACAAAGTTCTTCCTAATGCTTAGGTGGAATCTCCTTTCTTGTTCATGTCCTCATCACTGTAGCCTCAGAAAAACAAGATCACTCCATCTTTTATATGACTTCACTTCAAATATTTAAGCATGGCTACTTCTCAGTCTTCTGTTCTCCAAGCTAAACATACCCGGCTCCCTCAGACGTTCTTTATAAGGCTTGGTTTCCAGAACTTTGATCATGTTGATCACACTATTCTGGACACATTATATTTTGCTACTTTCTTTCTTGAACTGTAGTGTCCAGAACTCAACTGCTGATTGGAATAATATATAGATAGCAGATCATGCTGCTCTTGAAAGAATTGCACTAGCTACTGATATGTTTTCAGTTTGAATTCAAGGTGCTTGTGAGGACATTTAAAGTCCTAAATGGCTTGGGACCTTGATACTTGAGGGAACACTTATCCCCATATCTACCTGCCCAAGGCTTAAGGTCTGCTGAGAAGTCCCTCCTCTGTGTCCCACCCACCAGTGAGGTCAATACAGTGCGCCCTTTTTTTATTGGGGGATCCATTCTGGACCCACCCACCCCCGCATTAAAAACCGCATATGCTCGAACCCCATTGAAAGTAATGAGGCTCGTGCATGCAGCGGCGGCGCAACAGTGCACGCGTGCCCCATTCATCTGAATGGGATGCGTCACCCCTTGCTCCCACGCAGCTCCCTCACAGCTTTCAGCGTATGCTGAAAGCCACATCTAGTGCAACCGCATATAACGCGGGCGCACTGTACACTATTTTGGGACATGGAAGCAGAGCCTTCTTGGCCATGACACCCCAGCTGTGGAATGATCTCCCCTTGGAGGCCCAACTAGGGCCTACAGTCAGGGCATTTAGGCACCAGGTTAAAGCTTGGTTGTTCATCAGAGCCCTTCAGCCTCATTAATTCAGCCCAAATACAGTTGTACATAGTTTTAAAAGCTTTTAAAATCTGTTTTTTAAAGTTAATATTGCTGTTTACTGTTTTTAATGTTTAATCTTTGAAACTTGTTTTAATGTTTTTTTCTAAGCCACTCTGAGATCTTTGATATAAGGCAAGGTATAATTTTAGAATATCGTGTGAGATCTGACCAGTGTAGAATAGCGTGGCACTACTACTACCCTTGATCTGGACACTGTCTTCTTGTTGATATAGCCCAGAATTACACCACATTGTTGACTCATGTTTGCTTTTGGTCTACTAAGATCCCTAGATCTTTTTACATGCATGGCTTTGAAGCTAGGTTTCACCCATCCTGTATTTCTGCATTTCATTTTTCATGTAATCTCTTCATTGTGGAAAGATAATGCTATGGTGAGAGTAGTGGTAATACTTCCATCAAATGAGGTTCCATAAAAAGCAAACAGTTGAATATTTGTACAAATAATTTTAAATGTTTTTAATTTTTAATTTCCTGTCTCTCTTTCATTCTGTAGGTAGAAGCAGATGAGCCTGTCCAAATCCAACATGTCCCAGAGGCCCATATTTTCAACACTTTGAATGTGTCCTGTCCCAATGGATTGGTACTGACCTTTTTTGGACAAAAGTTCACAGGTTAGTTCTGTGCATTATTTCACAGCAGCTGAAACATTCTCTAATATATAATATATTGGACCTGCCATATTGGTGGGCTAGAGATCTGTGGGTTCAACCACCCATGGATTGCCATGCCCCACATTATTCCTTAGTGCCATATGCACATGAACACACACACATTTAATTATATGTGCATGGCCGTCCACATTTTTCTTGTTGGGAGTCGACCTGGAAGTGAACTCCCATGAATGGGAAGGGTCCACTATATAATATGATAATTATAATATGATAAGTGGGGTTGATTGATATTATATGTTTGGCAGATGTTTCAGGCCAGAATGAAGGAGAAAATTCTCCATTTCCATTTCATGGTGGATTCTTCTACCTACCAATTCATAGAGTAAAAGAGAAAGAGCTCATACTATCTGCCAGTGCCACTAAGCCATTTAGGCCTAAGAGACCAGAGGGTGGGATGCTCTTGCTCCAGTGGGATCACTCATGCCAAATGCTTTCCCCCTTCGCAGAAAAGATGGGCACAGTTATCAAGTGAGAGGGCAAGAGGGCATTTTGCTAATAGAATATAGATAATGATGCCCTTTAGATGTTCCAGGAAATACTATAGCAATCATTCTTTTGTGGTTAATCCAACAATGCCCCATAATGTTTGTCAAGAGATCTTGTAGCACCTTTGAGACTAACTAAAGAAAGAAGTTGGCAGCATGAGTCAAAGATAAAGCCAAGGCTCTGTGCTTCCAAGTTTATGATGTTTCCACTAGTAATATGGTATCATCAGCATATCTTAAATTGTTACTGTTCCTTCCTCCTTTCTGTATACAACTTGAACAATTAGGGTGCTAATATGGTTCCCTTGCCAGCCAAAAACCACTCTGTTTCTCCATATTCTGTTCTAGAAATAGCCTCTTGTCCTAAGTACAGATTTCTTATCAGGACTATTACATGTAGTGGCACTCTCATGTCTTTGAGAGCAATTCATAGCTTTTCGTGTTCTATATAGTCAAAGGCTTTGGTATATTTATAATACTCATGCTGATCTTCTTTTGGAATTTCCTGGTGCACTCTACTAGCCATTGTATATTTGCAATGTGTTCCCTAATGCCTCTTCCTTGCCTGAACCCTGCTTACACCTGGGATTTCTCTTCCCCTATATGATTGGAGTCTATATGATTGGAAGATCAAACATAGCACATTGATATTAGAAAAGCCATGAAGATGCCATGGTAAAAGTCAGTGGACATGGAGGAGCAAGACCTCAGAAATTTAAATCCAGTCAAGTACCAGCCAAGTAAAGGATCCAGAAAATCATTAATCAGACTTTAGACCCAAGTACAAAGAGAATTTCCATGACGTTATATCCTGCAGTTATGTCCTGTTGACAAGGAAATTGCTTCAACAGAAATTAGCATCATCTACTTCCTTATCCATGCGGAAACTGTGAACAAGCAGTTCTGGCACTCTCCTCAGCACTAATGTCAACTAACACTAACTTAGTCAGAATTCAGAGACATCACTGTTTTAGTCTGGAAAACCAGTGTGCAAAGGTGTCTTGCAGCACCTTTGAGACTAAATGAAAGAGAGAAATTGGGAACATGAGCTTTTGTAGACTTAATCCTGTTTCCTAAGAAGCATGTTTATGAAGAAAGCAAAGTTGGCTTTCAAGTCTCTAAACAGGCCAAGGATGTTGTGACACTACAAAAACTTCCCTGAGGGATTTCTGCAGAATTCGCAACAATCCTGCTAGCAACAAACAAAAGTCTAGGCTTCTTTGCCCTGTGAAAACACATCTTCACGCTTTGCCGAGGAGTATTTGGCAGCTTATCTCTGCCCCTCTTCCTTCGCCCTCTCCATTACCCCTGCACACACACCTGTCTTCCAATTTCTGGTGCCATCCAATGCATCTGAGGAATGCTCAGGTCTTCAAAACTTTTCTCTTTCACTTAGTTTCAGGGGTGCTACAAGATCCCTTTGCATACTAACTTAATTTAGAATTAACCAAGGCATTTACACACAAAGCAGCTCTCCATTGCCACCTGCCTACTCTGCATCCTCCTCACTCTCCTCTCCTCTCCTCTCCTCTCTGTCTCCTTTCCTGTCAATAGTCCCATACCTTTTTCCCACCTTGGCCAAACCTCAAACTCTTCCTCCTCCACCTCTTTTCTTCTTCCCAGGTTATTTCAGTCTTCATCAAAACATTCTGAGGAGTATGATAGAATCACAGGCTCGGGGGAGCAGACTTCCATGTGCATAAATCCATTTTTGGACAATGTTTTCAGATCACCACTTATGGGGAGCAGAGTTTATGCACATGGAAGTCTGCTCCCCTGATCCTGTGATTCTGTCATACTCCTCAGAATGCTTTGATGGAGACAGAAATAACCTAGGAAGAAGAAAAAAAGGTGGAGGTGGAAGAGTTTGAGGTTTGGCCAAGGTGGGAAAGAGAGGTAAGGGACTATTTGTTGGAGCATGCAGAAACAAGAATCAAACATGTAAACATGCAGAAGACATGCACTTAGACCAGGAAATGCCAGCAGAAGTTTCTGTCGTGAAACTCAGCTCCAGGCTGCACAGGAAAATTCATCCCATGCAGAGACTGCTGCTGGTGTGATAAAGACACTGCTATACAGCCAGTAACTCACAAAGAGGCTTTTTATCTTCTGGGACAGGTTTCCTGTAACCCGACAGCTATGACTCTGACACTATTGGCAGGAAAGGAGACAGAGAAGAGAGGAGAGCAAGGAGGATGCACAGTTCATGTACACAAGTCTCTTTTTGGGCACGATTCTTTTCTTCTGGGGAGCAGAGTTCAGTCCTCTACAGCCTTCCAGCATATTAAACACCAATGCGCAGGCCCAGCCAGCCAACCTTTGCCTTGGTTCCTGTTGCGTGGTCGCTTCACTGTTGCTCAGCTTCCTCCCTGAGATGGGATGGCCGCATCACAGAAACCAAAACAATGGCTGGCTGGATGGATGGCCTGCATGTTGCCATTCAATGTACTCCAGCCACAAACTGGACAGAAGAGGCGGGAGAAAAGTCTTCTCCTGTACCTCCGAGGGAAGGTTCAGTGGATGGTGTAATGATTAATTATTCAGTGTTAAGGTGGTGGTTGTTGTTGTTGTTTTAAATCTCAAGTTAAGTCTTGGGGGTCCCACAGCACACAAAATGTATTTAAAGGGGATCTCTAGTAAAGAAAAGGTTTAGAACCTCTCATCTAGACAAACAATAAGCATTAGGAATAGGAGTACGAGAAGGTGCAGGTGGCCAGAAGGCCTCCCACATTCTTGTGTCCTTGTTGTCTCAGACATGAATAGATTTGATAGAATCTCTTCCTAGTCACATTCACATACTGGTGCCTGCTTTTTCAATACATTACTTACTGTTATTGACTAGTTTTCTTGATAATCAGTAAACTCTGTAAAATTGTATATATGATTGTTGTTGAAATAATTATACCCTGTTAATGAAAGTCATGTTTTGGTATGTGAAAGGTGAAGAAAAGGGAGACAAGGACAAGAACAATAATGAAGAAAACAAAATAGATGAGGCTAATTTGGACAAAGCCAAGAAAGATGAAATCAGGATACAAGAAGCCAAAGAAGAACAGGATAAGGGCAGCGAGGACATAGCAAGCAAGATCAAAGTAAATATTAACATGGCAGATGAAGCTAAATCCACTGATGAATTTGCAACAGATGGGGTCATAAGAAACGAGGCCACTGAAGACAAAGCAGAAGCAGAAGGAGAAGGAGACAATGTGGACAAGACCAAAGAATCTGCTTTAGAAATCCTTATTAGGCAAAGCTATCCACAAAGAGTGAAACATTCACAGCTGCACAAAACAGTGAAGAAACCAGTAGAGCAGGAAATATCCAGAGTTATTACCAGACAAGGGACTGTTATAAAGACCATGTTGGATGGATCCACCCAGGTTGGCATTAGTTTAAATTCAAGTTTATTACAGTTTACTAGAGGTGGCGATTACCTGCAGCATAAAACCCTGGTTTAGCAAAAATCCTCATTTCCCTTGTTAAGCTTGGATATCCTTAGTTAATAGCACTGCTTCCTAAATATCTTAACCTATTATTTTGCTAAGGGGAATACCCACCATCTAGAGGAGAATAGACCAAGAGAGTATGTGTTATCCTGCAGCCCACTTCCACTTTCACATGTGGTGCCACAGGTGCTCCAGTAGGCAAACCACTGCACAGTCTGTCTCTTCCGTGTCCCCTGTCACCACCCCATCACCCTGCTGCCTGACCTCCCTTCCCCATGCTACGCCCACCACCTGATCTGTCTTCTTGTCCCCCTTGGTGCCCCTACCACCTGACCTGCCTTCCCCTCACACCATGTCACTCTCCTCTGCCTGATCTAGCTCCCCCCCCCCCAATCCCATCCTGGCATGCCCCAAGTATGGCAATAATGGGAAGGAAGCAGGGCAGCTCAGGGACCAGAGCCACATACAGTGCAGCGGCATACTGGTGCTGAAGCAGAAGTGTGGTAAAGGTTGCTTCAATACCAGAATGTTTGTGTATGCTTCAAAAATGTAGTTGCTGTGCTACAGAAGCCTCATGTGGTAATCTCCTTGCCCTGTGTGAAAAATCCATCAACATGTGGCTGTATTCTGTTTTAATATTTTTTTTCTTACAAAACAGTGAAAAATTAAGAAAAAATTATTCTATTTTTTAAATTGAAATGATTTTCCTCCTTGGTTTTTGTCACATTGTTTTTTTTAAAAAAACAATTTTAGCTATATTTTCTGAAATATACTTGTTACTGTTTTAAGAATTTTAACACAGTGTATTTGTTTTGCTCATCCAAAGATACTGTTTGCTGATGGCACGGTGATTAGGAGTCCTGATTCTGGCCCAGTAATACCTCCTCCACCGGCACCTAGTACACCACACACAGAAGTCCTGCCCACTCCTGAAATAAGCACCAAGAAAAATAGTAGGTATCCCTCCAGTCCAGGGACTCATCATAGAAGCTGTGACCAAAACTAAAGTTCCCTTGGCTCCCAGTTCATGTTTCATGGCCCCCATAGGCTCAGGAAAATGATGTTACGGATTTACCATTATTCTGCTTTCAAGATGGCAGCCCCAAATCAAAAGGACAGATGAAATGTTACCTTACATCTGGACCAAGAATCTCATTATATAATGGGGACAGAGTCTTAGAGAAAAACAGAGTTGGTCCATAGATCTGTGATGTTAGTGGCAGTGAAGCAGGATACCTAGCTGCTTTTTACCATTTTACAACACCTGTCTTAACATGGTTTCTACATTAAATATTTGTTGTCCTTTTGGCACAGTGAGCATACATTTGTTTTAGAAGATTCCTAAACTTATGATGAAATGGTTACTGCAGGTAAAGTCATATTATCCCACTTCAGATTTGAAATTCAAATGACAATGCCAGTTATTAAACCATGATTTGCTAAAAAGAAAGAAACACACTTGCTCAAATAATGTCTGAGGTACCTCTAATCCAAGTAATATGTCAAATAAAATATATCAAGATTATTCAAGTAACATAGCCATAGCAGAAAGTGAATAATCTCAGTTGTCACCTGTCACAACTAAGGAAAACAAAGCACGAAATAGACAACACAGCTTCACACAGTGGACTCATCTGAGCAAATAGCAATACAGGTTGAGTATCCCTTATCTAGAAATCCAAAATCCAGAATATTCCAGAATCCAAAATTATCCATATGGGTGGCTGAGATAGTGACACCTTTTCTTTCTGATTGCTGATATGTACACAAACTATTTCATGCACAAAATTATTTAAAATATTGTGTAGAAAATTATTTTCAGGTTATGTCTAAGGTGAATTATATGAAACATAATATAATTTTGTATTTAGATTTGGGGCCATTTCCAAGTTATCTCATTTATATGCTAATATTCCAAACCCCAAAATGCAAAACACTTTTGGTCCAAAGAATTTTGGATAAAGGATACTCAGCTTGTACAAGCATAAGTTAATTAAAGGGATTCTTTTTGTTAGTTTTTTGTGGGTTTTTGGGGCTCTGTGGCCATGTTCTAGAAGAGTTTCTTCCTGACGTTTCACCAGCATCTGTGGCTGGCATCTTCAGAGGATGCTTGCCTGGAAAAAGTTGGGTATATACTGTGTGAGGCTGTGTCTGTGTGTGTGTGTGTGTGTGTGTATACACACACACACACACACACACAACTTTTTCCAGGCAAGCATCCTCTGAAGATGCCAGCCATAGATGCTGACGAAACGTCAGGAAGAAACTCTTCTAGAACATGGCCACAGAGCCCCAAAAACCCACAAAAAACTATGGATGCCGGCCATGAAAGCCTTCGACTTCACATTCTTTTTGTTGTTTGCATTTACTAGGATATAGGCTGCATATGCATTGCAGAAAAAATCCAGTTTGACACCACTTTAACTGCCATGGCTCGGTGCTATGGAATTCTGGAATTTATAGTTCATTGTGACACAAAAGCTCTCTGACACAGAAGGCTAAATCTCACACAAAACGACAAATCCTGGAATTCGATAGCATTGAGCCATGACAGTTAAAGTGGTTTCAAACTGGATTTTTTTCTGTAATGCAGCTATAGTGAATAATTGAACGAGGTAATGATATTTCTAAGGAATGTGTCACCCAATCTGATAGCACCAAATGTCTGCTTTTCAGCATAGTTCACACTGGAAGCTTGGCAGCTGGATTGTTAGAGCTGTCTCTTGGGCCTGCACATTAAAAGGTTCCAGATAAGCTGTCTGGGGGAGATTGTTGTGGTCCAGCTTTAGTAACTGAGTAAGATGAGTCCAATAGCAAAAGCAAGTACATTTCTATACTGCTTATCAGTGCATTTAAGCATTCCCTAAGTGGTTTACAAAGTGTAACCAAGGCCCTCTCCAGACGGGCCCTTTGTGGTGCATCCACGATGTGCTAGGGTTGTCTCGATGTGGCGTGTGCACACGCTCTGCAACCCTAGCACATTGTGCACGCGCCACCGTTACGCAGGACCTTACACACAGCACACGTAACTGTTACGTCGCAGCTGCCATACGGAGCTGTGCAGCTGCGACATATATATATATTTATATATATATATATATATATATATATATATATACACACACACACACACACACACACACACACATATATATGCGCCGTCTTTGGTGCTTTGTGGCACAGCAAAAAGGAACCGCTTTTTTGAGTTCCTTTTCTGCTGTGCAGCTGCGCCACGCAATTTGTATGCTGCGGTGCAGCTGCGCAGCAGAGAGAGGCGCTGAGGAGGCGCCTCTTCTGGGCAGTCTGTACCCCGCCCCAATTGCCCGCAACAATCTGGGTACTCATTTTAGCAGCCTCAGAAGGATGCAAGCCTGAGTTGAGCTTGAGCCACCTTAGCTGGGATTGAACTCACAACCTTATGGTTTGTGAGTGAGTGGCTGCAGTACAGGCATTTAACCACTGTGCCACCAGGACTCAAATAGTGGCGACTAGCAAGGAAAATAAAGTCTTCCAGCTACCTGCCATTCTGTGTAGGTTGTGCAAGGTGAAGAACAGTTGCTGGAGGGAAAAATCTTGACAGATGGGGTGATGATGATTTTGATAGTATAAGTAATAGTACTTAGAATACTGCCATTGCACGTAAGAATTACTAATTTTTTTGTCTGCTTCTCTAGGGAAATATACCAAGGGTGCTCTTCTAGCAAAAGTTGAAGCAGCTGAAGCAGTTGTTCAAGATCATCTGTCTGATACAGAACAGCCCCCTGATGCCCTGGCGGGCACTTGGATTACTACTACCCCTTTGGGCACTCAAATAGGTACCAAGGGATTAGAACGACTTGACCTAAAGCCCCTGTTGGCCTACCAGGCCACTGATCCCGTTAACGGAACGGTAATGCTACTTTACCATCTATCATTATATAACCATTTCATAGAATTCTCTTTCACAGTTAGTCCTGTCACAGCACTGTAGACTTTTTGCAAGACCAGACTCTAGCTTCGCATGTGTCTGTGTGTCTGTGTCTGTGTGTGTACACGTGATGACTATGCTCAAAATTAATCCATTCATGAAACTTCATTATTATTATTCTGCTATTCCAGGTAATGACTATGAGAGAAGACAGGGTAGTTGTGGTGGAAAAAAAAGATAGTTCCAAAATAGTAGATCATGCTGATGGCACCAGAATAACTACATTCTTCCAAGACTGTGTTGAAACTATGGTAGCTAACGACAGTGAAGAAACAGGTACAAATTTAATTTCAGTGTAACAGTTTTTCAAAGCATTTCATTGAGAGACAGTGTGGTTTGAGTATTGGATTAGGATTCTGGAAGCCAAACGTTTGAATCCACACTCAGCCACGGAAACCCTCGGAATGACCTTGGGGAAGGGACACATCCACTTAGAGGAAGGCCATGGCAAACCTCCTCTGAATAAACCTTGTCAGGAAAACCCTATGATGATGGATGTTGGAATTGACTTGTAAGCACATAACACAATCAGCTTTAGTTACCATCTTACTTGGGGAGTATTGTGTGTTTTTGTCATAATTTGGGGACATTAAGAATTACAGCTCCTTTTTGCTACAAGAAGACACTTGTTGAAGAACACATCTCCATTCAGATTATAGCTGGGATGCTCTTTCCCAAGCCCCCAGTTTACAATTACTAGCCCCAAAGTCTTTATCTTGGTAGTATATAAAATACTGAGAGAGGCTGTACAAGTTACCTCTGTTCAAATAACAACAGCAAGGAGAGAGGGACCACTTTCTTTTCCTCCACTTCCTCCTTTACTTTGCAGGCCTCACCTTGCCTTGTAGACTCCTCTGCTGGTCTCTGCAATGAATTCAATAGCATTCCAGGCATGAAGGGCCCCAGGGAGGAAGGTGGAAAGAAGAAGCTACACAGTAGGCATTTTATGACATTGACACCTCAAGAGTTTTAAATAGTGTCCACATAGTTTCATCAACCTGTCACCAAAACATTAGCAGAAATCAAAACTGTCCTAACAAATCTCTTGCACAATTGTATGCAGTTTTGTCCCACATAACGTAATGTGCCGTGCCATCTTCTGGGTGAGATGTGATGCGGAGAACCTGGTGAGTGTGCTCAGTTGAGAGGCAGCTCCACATTTGCAAGGGTAACCTACCTGTTCAGAGGTAGCATCGCAGCAAGTACATGCTCACGTGAACCTTTCCATTAAAAAAAACAGAAGCACTAATGTCATGATAACATAGATGACCCTGGTGCAACAGAAATCCACAGTTTGGTACAAAGCAGACAGAGATATTGGCCTCATGCTTCCAGTTTGTTTCTGAGCTCAACTCATAATTCTGGTATTTTCTTCAAAGCCTAAACTTTGAGGCCAGAGTGCCTTTTCCAGAGTTGTTCCACATTGTCCAAATGCAACATGTCCCAGAGGAGGTTCATATCCAACCACTATGAGAAATTTAGTTGACTGGGACATGGTGTGTGCTTTTTTCTGTGTCCAAGATGTAGAATGCCCTGCCCTAGGAATCTTAATAGGCATCAACCTTGCTTTGAAACCAGTCTTATTCCATTGAGTATTTTTTGGGTCAGTTTTTTGACTAAAATTTCTAGACTTATACATTTCTAGACTTATACATAAGTTTCTAGACTTATACATAAGTCTAGAAATTTCTAGACTTATACATAAGTCTAGAAATTTTAGTCAAAAAACTGACCCAAAAAAAACTGGGTTGACTTATCCACGGGTCAATGTAAGTACTATGTTTTAACTCTTATATATGTATATAAAAAAGGAATCATCCCCTTTCTCTGAATGGTGTGCTAAAAGGCGAGAGCTTACTCCATCCTAGGAGCACCAAAAAGAATCATGGATCCCCTCTACTCTCTCATCCATCCAGCCTTTAGGATTAGCACAAACAGTTATGTCTGCCAGAATTTCTTTAGCATCATTTTCCTTTGCATCATCCTTTACATCCTTTGTGACATGGCCCTAAGTTTTACCCTTGACTTATCCATTGGTCATATCAAAATCCATTATTTTGGCCCCAAAACCTGTCCTCAACTTATACATTAGGTCAACTTATAGTTGAGTATATACGGAAGTTCTTAAAACTTGAATCTGTTTCTTATTAGAAGTTACTTTGGCTCTAATTGTTTTGTTTTGCTTTCTGATTGTAAGCCACCTTAAAAGTTCCTAGGATACAGAGTGAGGGATATAAACAGTTTTATAAATATTTTGTCTAGCTAGTGTTTCATCAAGCTTCTGAAGTACAGTATATGTATTCATCCATGTCATGCATCCTTTCTTAACCTAACAACTTCCAGATGTTTTTGACTGCAACTCCCTTTATCCGTGACAGTTGCCATATTGGCTTGGGCCAATTTGAGTTGTAGTCCAAAACATCTGGAGAGCATCCAATTGCAGAAGACTACTTATGAGAAATAATGTTGCACTCTTCAAAGTAGACTTTCTCACATTCAGTATAAATGCTCTTCTGAGGTTCTGCTTGTCTGCTTTCATTCTTAGAAGGTAACTCCCAGACCATCACCAGGAAGGTGAAATGTATGCGTATAGAAAATCCAGATTTTGCAACTGTCATAACAAACTGTGAGGACAGCACTTGTTGTGCTATTTTTGCTGATGGCACCTCAATTATATCAAAGCCACAAGGAACGTACCAAGTGAGTCTTACTATAAGCACAGATGTCCCACCTTCTTAAATCACAGTGTCCTGTGTGCTTTATTGCTTTCCAGATCCCAATAGTCCCATTATTTGAAGTTTGATATAAAAGCAATAAATATCATTATTTCACATGTTGAAAGATGCTGAAAGAGTTGTTATTCTAGAGTCAGGTGGACAATCTCTGGAAGTAGGGTGGACTCATTGCCCCCACATCAAAGCCATTAAAATTACACTCTGCTTCACAACCATTGCTGCAAAATTTGCTGCTGCCATTAGTGCACCACCAAATTTCATTGGTGTAGCAAATTAAAGCCACGGTTTACCTTAAACAAAGTATGTGGGGTAGATGTGCATTCCTTTTAAGCTGAATTTTGTTTCAGGGAGGCTCCCAGGAGCATATCTTTTTTAAAATCGGTTTTTCCTATTGCAGCACATTAAAACTCAGCTATGCCAGAATATATTCAACAGCAGTGGGGCACACAAAATGGAGACACAGGTAGCTCACTTCTGTTCTAGAAAATGAAATGAAGATTACTAGATAGCATAAACAACTACACAAAAATAATCACTTATACTAAGTTTAAAGTGATGCTTTTTACTGTATAACTCATCCTTTTTTTCCATATCTTTTATGACATTATTATTAACATTTAGTCTGTTTAATGAGAACTGAATCTTTTCCCCATTTTTTTTTGTCATGGTAGATATTACCCATGAACAAAGGCTGCCTCTTCATTGATGAAGATTGTTCTGCAGTTTATTCTCCTGAGGCATTTGAAAAAGATGAAAATGAATTTATATCCAGTGTTGAGGACCAGCAAATGGGAAAATACTTTATGAAACACAACTCTGACACTGTCTGTGAAGTGATGGATCCTGCTGGAAACATTTTTAAGGTAAAATAATAAACTTTATTTTTGAAACAGTTTTGCAGCTTTGTTTTAGATGGTTTGTTTGTTCTTTGTGGTCTCTTGGACTCACACACAAAGGTTCTGTGCCTATAGTGCCTTGTTCAGGACATTTCATAACCAAACCAAATTTTGATGGATCTGTGCCTCCCCTATTTATCCCTGCTGTGCCTGCAATGTCAAGTATGCTCCCTTCCTTCTTGGAGTGTATCTCTGGATTGGTCTGTTGTTCTGTGGACTTCTCAGCCATTCATCAAACTAGTGACATTGGAAATCAGCAAGGAAAGATCCCTTCTCAAACCCAACAGGTTATATGAGAGAGATGGTGCCCTGGCTGATAAAATTGCCTTCCAGCTTGCTTCCATCCAGGATGGCCTGTGGTAGATCTGGATGAAATGGATGGGATTAACCTTGGTACTATTATCACTCCGTCCACTCACCCACCATATAGTTGGATTTCCATAACTATCAGTTGTATCAACCATATCAAAGTCACCTGTAAGCAAAGACTTTGTCACTGTCGTGTTGTTACAAAATTGGTTCCAAAACCTATGCAGGCAGTGGTGGATCTGTTGAGATCACTTTTGAGGAAATCAGTTCAAAGCAAATAAAAACAGAAGTTCAGATGAAAATTGGTCTCTTTTGGACCATCCTGTGTACAAAATACTAATGGTCACTTCATGAAATTTTGTTCTTAAAGCTATAGCTTGAAGAAGAGAAGGTTAGGGGGTGATATGATAGCCCTGTTTAGGTATTTGAAGGGATGTCATATTGAGGGTGGAGCAAGCTTGTTTGCTGTTGCTCCAGATACTAGGACCTGGAACAATGGATTCAAACTATAAGAAAAGAGATTCCACCACAACAGTAGGAGAAACTTTCTGACAGTAAGAGGTGTTCAACAGTGGAAGACTCTCCCTTGGAGAGTGCTGGAGTCTCCTTTGGAAGTCTTTCAACAGATGCTGAATGGCCATCTGTTGGGGGTGCTTTGATTGTGAGTTCCTGCATGGCAGAATGGCATTGGACTGAATGGCCCTTGAAGTCTTTTCCAACTCTATGATTCTATGATTTTATATCTCAGCCATAATTAGAATTACGTATATTTGCGTTTGTATTTATTACTTATGTTTGCCTTTCCTTATGAGTCCTGGAACTGTCCCTGCCAAGTCCTACAAATTAAATATTCATGCCCCTTCTATAGTCTTCATGACTCTTAATTTCAGGCATACAACCTTCTTCTACCAGTACTGGTTACAGTGTCAACAGCAATGAAAATCTTTTAATATGGCCGTTGACTATCAGCAATAGCCGCACCCTTACCAGTAGACACCTGTATTTAGTCCAGAAATATGGTGCTGGAGAAGAATGCTGAGGATTCCATGGGCATCTAAAAAGACAAACAAATGGGTCCTTAAACAAATCAAGCCTAAACTTTTCCTGGAAGCCAAGATGATCGAATTGAGGCTGTTGTACTTTGGCTACATAATGAGACGGCAGGATTAACTGGAAAAAACAATGATGCTAGGAAAAGTGGAGGGCAGCAGAAAGAGAAGAAGGCTGCATGTCATATGGATGGACTCAATCAGGGAGGACAGGGCCCTGAGTTTGCAGGACCTAAGAAGAGCAGTGGAGAACAGAGGATACTGGAGAAGTCTCATCCATAGGATTGCTGTGAGTTGGGGTAGTTAACAACAACATATATATTTTTTCTTTTTTAACAAACTTTTTATAAAGTTTAAATACAATATAAAGATGAACTATAAAAACAAAGAACAAAAATACAATTTACAATTGCAAGCATATCGGATTGAAGAGTATGGGAAATTGAAAGGTATGGGAAAAGGAAACAGTAAAAAACCAATTAATTAAACACATTTCTCCATATGTGACCATGAGAAACAGGGAAACAATGAAACCCTGTTATGTCTTGATTTACAAATCAAAAGTGAACCATGTTTCCACAAGGAATTTGAGTCATTTTGCATTCAGTTTTGTCCTTTCTGCTATGTCAGTTCTCTGACAATATTAAAACCGAAGCACAGTGGTATCATTGATTTCGGTAGCCTTAGACCTTCAGGCACCCTTGCTGTCAACTGCCAAAACTCCTTGATAGACTCAGGACTTTGCACATGAGCCTCGTCCTTGCAGCAGTTGCAAAAGTAACAATAAAATGGGAACATGTCAATTTCTAGGCAGCCATTGCTGCATCTCTTGCAGTCACATGACCGGGTCTGCTGGCACTGTCGCACCTTAGCCCTGCCTCCCTGCCATATGCCCTACCCAGCATGCCTTTGGGGGGGTCATTTTCTCCCGTTTTTCCATGCTATTCCGGAGCTCTGCTGCCACAATTTAATTCTTTAAAAGTTTTTTTAAAAAGAAAAGAAAAAAAAGGAGAGAGAGAGAGAGGATAGATAGATAGATAGATAGATAGATAGATAGATAGATAGATAGAATAAAGAAAGGTTATCAGGGCACTTTGGAATACTGAGGGGGGGGCAGGATAGGAGGAGACACTGACACCACATGACCTCCAATCCCATAACTGCCCAAGAAGGACATTTTACGCATGGGAACTTGTGCAATTGCCAGGTCATTCACAGCTTTCCCCTGTGAATGAAAATGGATGGATCGGGAACAACAGGTATGGGTCGGAGTAGGTGGCATGCCATGAATATCATTGAAGCCACTACTTTCCCAGTGTAATCGCAGTTTAAAAGCCATGTGCAGTAAACTCCTTAACCAACAGCTTCAGGGCTATAAGGCAAAGGAGGTGACCATTGTCCAGTTTTTAGCTATTTCCTGTCTGGCAAGGAGAAAAGTGGTAGTAAGTAATTCCCTGTTGTGTGGAATAAAAGAAGTAGTGGGTGGGTCTGATAGATGTGTGAAGAGGTATGCTGTGTGCCAGAGGTGAAGATCTATTCTGTAACAGAGATACTAAGAACACCCATCAAGCCCACCGACCACTACCCTTTCCTTCTGACTTGCATTGAAACAAACAATACTGCAAGATATAGCCTTCAACATATTGCAAGAGACTATGAGGAAGGTAAAGGACTTTGGTTCTGAGATGGTTATTTCATTGTGTCTTTCTGTTGAAGGACATGGCCCAAGGGCACTAGAAGTGAACAACTGGCTCTGCAGGTGGTGCCACCAAGAAAGATTTTGCTTCTTTGACCATGATCTCCACTTTCATGAAGAAGAGGCTGCTTGAAGCTGCCCCTGAGAAAGCTGGATTGAGGCCACAGCAATCACATGCTGCTGTCCCAATCCACCTTCTTGCCAGTGCAAAAAGAAGTGCCAAATTGCCACTCCAGTGCAGCATACAGCTTCTAAACGCAGCACCACCGGAGCACCCGGAAGCTGGCCCATATATGGGCAACCAGGCGGCGTGAAGTCACCAGCTTCCAGGTGACTTCAGCAGCATCCAAGAGCACTAAAGGAATTTGCTGTTTTAATCTCAGAGACACTGCCAATAACGGTTGAGAATTCTTGGAGAGGTCCCAGCATGGAGAAGCTGGGTAATTCCAGCTTGAAGAAGAAAAGGCTGAGTGTTGGCATGATAGCCATCTTTAAATATCTGAAGGGATGGCATGTAGAAGATGGAGCCAGCTTGTTTTCTGCTGCTTCAGAAACTACAACACAAACCAGTGGGTTCAAATTACAAGAAAAGAGATTCTATCTATACATTAGGAAAAACTTCTTTATTGTAAGAATTGTTTGATAGTGGAATAGACCATCTTGAAAGGCAGTGGACTCTCCTTTTTTTGGAGATTTTTAAACAGAGGTTGGATGGTCATTGTTAGAAGCTCTTTGATTGTGTGGCAGAGCGGGGATGGAATGGATGGCCCTTGGGGTCTCTTCCAACTAAGATTCTATGATGTGATGAAATATAGAAGGGGAGAAACGTATGGGCAATTCTGAAGTGATTTTGTCTCATTTTCTCTCATTTATAAGGAACATTTTTATATCAACATTTGAAATATCAGTTACCTTTTTGGAAAGGTATTTTAGTTGATCCTATGACTGCAAAAACAGAATGAGGAAATGGACATTATATATGTAAACCCTAAGGCATGTTAATTGTACTATCTGTTATGAATGGTATTGATTCCTAATTCTTTTTCTCTTTCTTTGGCTGCAATCATACTGCAGAAGTAATTCATTTTGACACCACTTTAACTGTCATAGCTCTATTCAATGAATCTTAGGATTTGTAGCTTGTTGTTGTATCAGAGCTCCCTGACAGAAAAGGATAAACATCTCACAAAACTACGAATCCCAAAATTCCATAGCATTGAGCCAAGGCGGTTAAAATGCTTTCAAACTGGGTTATTTCTGCAGTATGGGTGCAGCCTTATTGATACAGAGTGGAGCACCATTCTGACTATGATGGGAGTTTTGAATTTGTCATTGTTGATTTATTTCATTATCCACCACATTTGGAGCACACAGTCCACGTGGTAATATTTCTGGTTGTGATGGATTTGTGCAATACCATCTGGCCACACTTCAGCTCTGACTTTAACCCAATTGAAACTTTCCATAAAATATTACAAAAGGAAGACTAATTGGATTGCCTATTTATTTGTGAAAAATGCCACTCTACACCAGCCCAACCTTCTTGAAGAGAAAGCATGGGGCTGCTTGCGACTCACTGTCCCTGCGAACTCCTCTCAGCAGTTACACTTAGAAGTGGCGTTTTCATAAATGCTGTCAAAAATGTCCAAGTTTCAGAAGGGACCAGGAGAACTAGTTACAGAAATGCAACTCTGTTCTTATTGCAGGTCATGGCAGATGGCAGCACATCTGAATACATTGCTACCATTGATGATGATGATGATGATGATGATAATGATGATGAAAAGGAATCAGAGCCCACAGACACACAGATGCCAGTCATATATGGGGAACATGCGCCCAGGTGAATAACAAGTGACTATTGTTTCCTCTAAATAAATTGTTCCATAAGCCTAATATTGACCCTTCAGTATTTCTTCTTTCTCATGATTAAATGGAAGTTCTTTGGCTTCGTGGTTGCCATGTCCAGGAATTAGGTAAACAACCTTCCCTGAAAGGTACAGCGATTGAAAGAAAAAGAAAAAAAATGTACCTGCTACAGGACTGCTGCTGCTGAGAATGTCTTACCATATTATGCCATATTTAAAAGAATAGCAAAGGCTACCACTATGCTTCCGTTCTTAATACAAGGTGCTCTGATGTAGCATTTACCGTATATACTCAACTATAAGTCGATCTCATGTAGACGTCGAGGGCAAGTTTTGGGGCCAAAATTATGGATTTTGCTATGACCCATGGATAAGTCGAGGGTAAAACTTAGAGGCATATAGCAAAGGATCTAAAAGACGAAGCAAAGCAAAACAATGTCATAGAACTTATAAAATGAACTCTATGTGCTTACTCTTAAGACTGGATGGATGAGAGAGGGGGTCAGTGCTTCACATATTATACTCTTGCTTTTCATCAGGAGATGGTTCCTTCTTTTAAATAAGAGTTAAGATACAGTATTTACATTGACCTGTGGATAAGTCGAGTCAGGTTTTTTGGGTTAATTTTTTGACCTAAATTTCTAGACTTATACATGAGTATATACAGTAAATCCCTAAATAGCTAGGCATGCATCTTGGTACTTGAAAGTGCACATCTCCCTCCAAAGTGCTGCCAGAGGGCCCTGCCTGTGTCACTCCACCGGGAGCAGCATGGACTGTGTGTGGATGGGTGTGGGAGAGGCCTTCTCTTCAAGGCGCCCCAGTTGCAGGATGCCGTCTGCTTGCAGGTCCAGTTGACGCCAGCACTGGCTTCTTTCAGGCACCAGGATTTTACTCAAAGCCTTTGGGGGCCTAAACATTCTGCCCAGATTTGTACAGATTTTAAACTTTTTCAGTATGTTATAACTGTTAAAATGTTTAATGTCTTAAGTTACTGAATTGTCTATTATAATTTAGAGTAAAGGTGGAGTCTCCCTTATCCAGAATTCAGAAATCCAAAATATTCCAGAATCCAAAACATTACTCATGGGTGACCAAGATAGTGACACCTTTGCTTTCTGATGGATCAAGGCACACATACTTTGTTTCATGCACAAAATTATTGTTAATATTTTATAAAATTATCTTCAGGCTATGTGTATAAAGTGTATATGAACGTAAATGAATTTTGTGTTCAGATTTGGCCCACATCTCCAAAATATCTTATTAAGTGCATATATGCAAATATGGGTGTGCTGCAGGAGCTATAAAAGCTAATATGATCCTAGGATGCATCAGTGGAAATACAGTGTCTAGATAGTGGTCCCCAATTTGTGCCCTTTAATGGCCTTTGAACTTCAGCTCCCAGAATCCCAGAGTATTGGCCAACATGGCTGACGCTTCTGGGAGCTGAGATCCAAAATTTCTTGAAGGGCACAGTTTGGAGACCACTAGTCTAAATGGAGGGAAGATAGTACTGTACCACTTTATTCTGATTTGGTCAGGCTTCATCTGGAATAACTGTGTCCAGTCCTGGGCATGACATAAAATGAAATGGATGGCCATCTGACTATCATCCATTTGGGGAGGGTTTAGGTGGTGTATTCCTGCATTCTTGAAGAGGCTTGGACTGGAAGACTCCTGGGGGACTCTCTCAACTATAGGATTCTAGGATTCTATAAACTCTTCTGGTCCCAAGCATTTTGGATGAGGAAGAGTTAACCTCTATGTAAATTTTTTAAATTAAATTTAAAATAAAAATTGTTTTACATTTCAATTGTTCTAAAATTGCTGTATCTGTATTCAGCAGGTTATCTGAGACACAGGGCAAGATAATTATTAATTATTTAATTTGATATAATTAATTAATTGAAATGAATATGCTGTACTGTGCTGATCAGATCTGTGTGGCCGACTGTTTAGGTTCTTCATTGTCTATGCCGATGGCTCAGGCACTGAGCTGCTCCGTACAAGAGACGCAGAGGAGTACCTGGCCATGGTCTACGGAGACCAAGTCACAGTCGTTCTGCAAGAACCAATACAAGAATGCCCAGGCAGGAATGGATCATATAATTCATATTATTCTTGATTCTCAGGGCCTTTCCGCTTTTAGGTTTTTGTACATTTGTAGATTAGATATATACTTCATATATTACATTCTTTGTATCAAATAGAGATGCAAATCCTGACCTTGTACATCAGTTTGCTAAATGAAAAAAATGCATTAAAATCTTCCTTGTCATAGAATGATATTTTAATTTTTTTTTCATCTCAGAGAGATTTCATATATTTTCATGACTGATTCTTGCATATTTCTGCCAAATGTGGAAATTGGGGAAAAATATAGAGCCACTAAGGAGCCACTGTAAAATCGTACCTCCAAGTCCCATCCCAGAGAGGCAGCCCAGAAGGATACCATGGCCGGTGGTATCAAAAGCTGCTGAGAGGTCCAGCAGAACTAACAGAGACACAATCCTCCTGTCCAGTTCCCTGCATAGGTCATCCACCAAGGCGATCAAAGCAGTCTCTGTTCCATAGCCAGGCCTGAAACCAGATTGAAATGGGTCTAGATAATCAATTTCATACAGAAACCCCTGGAGATGGGAAGCCACCACACATTCCAGTACCTTGCCCAAAAATAGTAGGTTGGACATTAGCCGATAATTGTTCATTGTTGCAAGATTCAGGGATGGCTTTTTTTAAATTATTAATTAAAACACGATAACATACAACACACTCTTCATTATTAAAGAATTCAACAGTACATATTATCCAATAAAATAAGGCTAAAGGTGGAAAACAAAAACAAAACTAAGTACAGTGGTACCCCGGGATACGAATGCGCCGCCTTACGAAATTTCCGGGTTACGAAAAAAATCCATGTAATTAAATGTTTCCGGGTTACGAAGGTTATTCCGGGTTACGAAGAAAATTTTTGGTGCTTTTCGGCGCGATTTCACACGAAATCGCGGCTTTCGCTATTAAAGCCTATGGGCTTTTCGGCTAGCGAAAGTTTCCGGGTTACGAAAGCGGCGGCGGAACGAATTAATTTCGTAACCCGGGGTACCACTGTATAGTTCATCTATGATTTAGTTCCTCATAAAACATCTTAAAACAGCATTAAATCTAATTTTCCTCCACACTCATTAAATAGCATTGTATAATTGTGTATTTCAAAGCTAGTAGTTCATTGACCTTCAGTTCATCTATTTCCCTTACTATCTACCTTTCCTTCTATTTTCTTCTCCTCTTTTTTATTTTACTTTCCTCATCTTCTCTTCTAACACCTACTTTCATTTCTCCTTCCTTCCTCACTCCATTCCTCTTTTCTATTCTCTCTCCCTTATACTTTATTCCCTCTTATTCCTCTCTACCTCTCTCTCCTTCTTAATTTCTTATACCCTCTTCACATTATTCCTTCTACTTCACCTACTCTAACTTTCTACATTTTCTTCCACTGTCATTCTAGCTTCCTTCCCACTGGTTATTTCTTTACTCTTTGACTTTCCATTATTGTTCTTTCAGTTGAAACTTATTCTATCTTTACTTCTTTCTGAAATTTTCCATTAGATTCTCTTCTAGTTTACTCTTGCTACTACTTCTTATCTTATTAATTCACTTATTTATCTTTTTTTTTACATTTCATTAACATTTTTGTTTTGTTTTCTTATTTTACCATACAGTTCACACATTTCTTCTTCATGAGCTAACCAATATGTTTCAATTTGTATCTGTCTAGATACCTGCATATGGACACACTTATATGTATACAGTGGTGCCTCGGGTTACGAAAATAATTCGTTCCGCGGCCGCTTTCGTAACCCGAAAGGCTTCGTAAGCCAAAAAACCCATAGGCGCTAATGGGGAAAAGCCGCAATTTGGTGCGAAAAAGCCGAAAAAAGCACCAAAAGTTTTTTCGTAACCCGAAAAAACTTTCGTAACGCGGAACAATAATTCCCTATGGGATTTTTTCGTATCCCGAAAATTTCGTAACCTGGGTATTTCGTATCCCGAGGTACCACTGTATATATATTCTACTTAATCAAGAAGAGAAACCTATGTCGCAATATTTCCCCATGTTTCTTCTAGATACTTAATCACTGGGTCCCATTCCTCTTTAATTTTCCCTGATATATTAAATTTTACCAATTTTGTTAACTTACCCATCTCTATGGTATCATATAATTTTATCAACCATTCCTTTATGCTAGGAATAAAACTGGAGTTGTATTTCTGTGCATATAATAATCCTGCCATCGTGGTCATGTAATAGATTTTCCATATTTTCTCTCTATATCTCCTTCAAACAAACTTAATAAATAAAATTCTGGATTCCTCTGTAGTTTAATATTCAGAATTTTACTTATTTCATTTACATTTTTACAATACTTTTTTGCTTTTTTACATGACCACCAACATTGATAGAAAGTTTCAGGTTCTTCCTTGTATTTCCAACATAGGTTATTAGTATTTTTGTAGATTTTTGCGATTTTTACTGTTGTGATATACCAGCGGAAACACATTTTTTAAATGTTTTTCCTCATGTTTTGTGATATTATATATTTTGAAACTTTTGCCCAGATGTTTTCCCATTTTTAAACTCTATCATATCAAATCATTTCATCTTTAACTGTTTCTTCCTCTAAATCTGTATTCAGCAACATTTTATAAAAATTCCCAATCATCTTATCCTGTTCTTCACATAAATTTTTATCTAAGTTTGTTTCTTTTTCTTCAAACTCATATAATTTATTGGTCATTTTGTAGGGTTCTCTAATTTGAATACATGTAAACCAATGTGTCTCATATCCTTTTTTTAAAATCCTCTTGGGATTTCAAATGAAATGTATTTTCTTGTTTTTTAAGTAATATTCTATACATAAGCCCAGGGGTCAGCAACCTACGGCCTGTGGGCCAGATCCGGCCCGGCGAGGCCTTGGGACCGGCCCCAGCCCAGTCCTGCTACCGATTGCTGCCCCTGCCACAGCTTCCGCACCGCTCCGGGCGCCATTTTGAGTTCGGACCCCCAGTTGTCTGAGGGACAGCAACCCGGCCCCTGGCTCAAAAAGGTTGCCTACCCCTTCATAAGCCATTTATTATCTGTTCCTATCTCGCTTCTGTGAAACGCTTCTTGGGGAGTTTTGCTATATATTTTTTCTCTATATCTTTTCCAAATATGTAATAGTGTTCTTCTTACGCAGTGGGCATTGAAATTCATGTTAGTCTTTTCCATATTGTAGATAGGCATACTGTCCAAATTTTAGGTTGTCTCCCTCTAATTCCAACAATCTATTGTCCTTCAGGGTTACCTATTCTTTTATCCATGTGAGAGTGCATGTTTTAAAGTATAATCTCATATTCAGGTCTCCTAGTCCTCCCTTATCTCTTAACTCTTGTAATGTCTAATCTAGCCCTCGGTATCTTCCCACTCCATATGAATTTAGAAATGTCTTTGTTCCATTCTTTAAATGGTGTATCTGTTGTGATTATTGGAATCATTTGGAATAGGAATAATATCTTGGGCAAGACTGACAGTAGATATTCTACCAAGTAGTGATAAATTTAGTTTATTCCAATTGGTGAAATCTTTTTTTAATCTCATTCCAAATTTTCTTGTAATTTTTCTCATAGAGATCTATTATCTTCTTTGTAATATTTATTCCCAAATATTTCACATTGTTCTGAACTTTGATTCCCATCTTTTTACTTAATTCTTGTTCTTTTCTTTTTACCATGTATTTTGTAAGAATTGCAGATTTTTCTCTATTAATTTTACATCCCATCATCTTTCCAAATTCTTCTAATGCATTTCTGCACTCTCACGTGGGTTATTTAGGATAATCACCAAATCATCTGCAAAGGTCTTCCTCTTATAATGGTTTTCTTTCTTCTTCACGCCTTGTATTTTTTCATTTTCTTTTATTTTTAATATTAATCTTTCAATCACTAACAGAAATAAGAGGGGAGACAGAGGACATCCTTGTCTTGTCCTTTCTTTTCTGTGGGTGCACGGGGGTCTTGGGTGCTTCTAGGGAGCCCCTCTGCTTCCGTTTTCTCAATGGGACACTGTATATCAAGTTGATTGTCTCACCACTCAGTCTAATCCCTGCAATAAGCAAATGCCCTTGTTAACTACTCAGAAGTGCAATCTTTGTACCGCTATTTGCCTCTGTAAGTCTAGGGATGGCTTTTTTAACAAAGTCCTCGCAACTGCCTCCTTTAGACAAGATGGAATTCTGCCTTGTTGCAGGGAGGCATTACTACCTCCTTCACCCACTCAGCCAGTCCTCTTCTGGCCTGTTTAATCAGTCAAGAAGGACAAGGGTCTGAGACACGTGTGATGGTTTTCACCTCTTCAAGGATCCTGTACACATCATCAGGCTGCACAAATTGAAAAATATCAATTGACACTGGACAGACATATACCAAGATTACATCTATTGGCACTATAAGTCAGAGTGGATCTGAACAACTTTATCTGCAAAGTCTGTGCAAATTCTTTCCAGTGGGCCACCAAGTAGTCTGCAATTTCTACTTGAGGGGAAATGTGTACAAAACCCCTGACCCACTCAGAACAGCTCTACTGGATGGCTATGTGCAGATGCACTGCGGGCAGCAAAAAATAATTTATTTGCTGACCGAACTGCCACAGAATAGGCCTTCAAAGAGGCTCTAGCCCATGTACGCTCAGGTTTGCTTCCAGTCTTCTGCCAACGTCACTCTAGTCTCCGTCTCACTTGCTTCATCACCATCAATTCCCTCGTAAACCAGAGGGCTGGTTTGGCTCCACTCAGTCAGAGGGGAAACTCAGGAGCAATCATGTCCATTGCCCTGGCCATTTCCCCATTACAAAGCTCAGCCAGAGTTTCAAGAATCACCTGCCAAGGTGACAGGAAACTCCCCAAGAGCCTTCAGGAGTGCATCTGGATTCATTAGCCTCCTGGGGTGGACCATCATGATTGGTTTCCCACCTCTGCAGAGGTTCTGAGTCCCAGTTAATTTAAACCTGACAAAATAATGATCTGTCCATGACAACTGTGGAGAGTTCCTGCACATCAGGATCATCATCTCCCCACCCAGCACAGAAAACAAGATCCAGAGTGTGCCAAGCAGCAGGAGAGGGCCAGATACCACTTGAGACAGACCCATGGTTGTCATGGAAGCCATGAACTCCTGAGCCACTCCTGACAGGGTAGTGTCAGCATGGATGTTGAAGTCCCCCAACACTAATAGGGTTGGGGACTCCAACACCAACCCTGAGACCACCCCAGCTATCTCAGGGAGGGAGTCTGTGGAGTAGCAGGGTGGGCAGCCCACCAACAGAATCCCTATTCTGTCCCAATAATCTGTAGATTGTGTGAGGTGGCATCTTGTCAGAGGGAAGGGATGGAAACACGAGAAACCACTGCAACCACCCCCCTCCCCAGGTTTCGCTTGCTGTTGCTGCACAGAAAATTGTGGTGGGCAAAGCTGAGAGAGATTTAAACCCTCCTCCCAGCCTCATCCAACCAGGTCTCTGTAATACAGGCCAGGTGGGCTCGTTTGTCCGGGATCAGATCCTGAATGGCAGCTGCTTTGCCATTAACTGACCTGGCATTCAGCAGCAACATTTTCAAACCCTGGGATGGGGGGACTGTTACCAAGGCTATCCATACTATTTGGGCTGGGAGACAGTTTGTGCTCCTCTCTTCCATGATATTTTAATTGTCTCCTCCCTTCATAATCTTCCTTTGCCCTGTATGACTCAAATGGCTGCCCCCCTGAAGCTGTGTATCCCCTCTCCACTCTGGATAGATAGGTGTTAAAATATTAATATAGTTTTCCTCTAGTAATAAGATGGGAACAGCAGTAGATCTTTATTCCACACTACAAGCAACCCCAATTATGTACATTTGGATTACTGGATATGTGTCTCCCAAAAGCATAAATCCTTTTAGAATCAACTTCACTTCGGCAAAAAGGTGTGAATTTCTCCCTTGTGAAATTTCTTCTGAACTGCTCAGGCTTCTCAATGATTGATGATATGTTTTTCTCTATATATTTTAAATTAGGAGTCCTAAGTATTACTGTCCTCCATCCTTTGTCCGAGACATCTCAATGGATAATGAAGAGAGACCGTGCCACTATTGTTCCTTATAATCTCCAATCAAGGGCCTGGGAAAATTTTCCAACAGTTGAGGTATGCAGCTTAAAAAAAAAGAAAAAATCCCTTATGCTTAACTGTGACATAGTAACACTTTGCTTATTGTACATGCACACTGTACATAGGGACGTGGTGGCTTAGCAGTTAAAATGCTGATTCTGACAATTTCAAAGGTGGCAGGTCGACAGTTTCAGGCCCAAGTGCCACATGACAGCATGAGGTCCCATCACTAGTCCCAGCTTCTACCAACCTAGCAGTCTGAAAGCATATAAAAGTGCAAGTAGATAAATAGGTACCACTTCGGTGGGAAGATAACAGCATGCTGGCCACATGCCCACCAGAGTTGTCTTTGACAATGTTGGCTCTTTGACTTAGCAACTGAGTGGAGATGAGCACTGGCCCTGACCGTCAGACATGACAAGACAACCCTGTCAAAGGGGAAACCGTTACCATTTTTTTACATGTTATGTTCTGTGAATTGTGTATCTTCTACAATTTTAAGCCAATGCAACTATACAACTCTTTGAAGTGAAAGATTTTAGTTGTCTGTGGTTGTCTTGAAAGTACATTTTGTATTCATAATGAAAATGAAAAGAAAAGGAATGAGCTATGTCCTATTGGGGACAGGAATTCCTTTACTGAGGCCATTTATTCCTAGCCTTCTCTTTTCCTGTCAGTGGTTTGTTTGCCTTTTAAGTTAGACCAGTGATTCCCAAAGTGAGTTGGGGCTGGTGTCTTTCTTGGCACTCAAGGAAGACGAGGGGAACCAGTGGCCTTTAGGCCCATGATGGGAATGAGGAGTTTGAGCACGTGGCAGTGGGGGAAAAGTGATAGCAAAAAGGAGTTTTCACATTTTGGACCTTGCTTAAGACTTGTGAGCATTGCTAGGACATAGCTGGCAGGTTGGAGCTGCACTGCTGCTCTTGCCTTCTTTCTGGCAGGAGAAGAGGAAGCAGAAAAAACAATATTTTTGGGGGGTGGAGAATATGTAAAGCTGTGTGGAGAAGGCACGTTTCTGGGGGAGAAGTATCGGAAATTGATTCTTCAAAAGAGACCTTTGCCAGACTCAGATTGAGACTCAGTTGAGTAGCAACCAAGCAGATCAAAGCAACTAGGAAGCCTCTTGCCCATATCAGCCTTCTCAGTCCCAGCTCAGCCGGCTGCACAGATGCTATTCCCAAGGTGGCAAGGTGCAAAGGGAGCAGACACTCAAGTAGCCACCGAGAAGCCTCTTGATTATGCTAGCCTTTGCTGGCCTGGCAAGAGGCTTCTCAGTCACAGCTCAGCCAATTGCTTGGTTGCTGCTTCCAGGGTGGCTGAGTGGCAAAGGGAGCCATGATCAAGAAGATTATCGCACAGGGCAAAAAACGTTAGATAAGAGCATTGTTACCGTCATTCTTGTGCAATCGGGGAAAGATTTTCACACAATTTCATCTTCCTATCATTCTTGTAACGCCCTGGAAGTGTCGTGCTACTGGAATTACTCATAGACAATAATAAAACATAAATGGCTTGCTGATCAATTCATTTGCGCTATTGCAAAATGTGCAAAAGGCAATCACATTTCAGTAGCGATATTGGGATTCCTTCATTTCATTTTCAGGAGAACATATTATCACACTACACTCTAAAAATGGAACTCAAAAACTCTTGCTGCTCTGACTGCCACCTGCTGCATTTTGGGTAGTTCAGTGAGGCTTAAGAGCTGTCTGGCTGGATATTCTAAATGACCCTGTCAGAGTTGAGTAAACTCAGAATCAGTGTGGATCAAAGAGTCCAGGATTTTAAAACAGCAAAGAACTTTATTGAATACACATAGTCAGTAATTCACCAGTCAAAAACTGCCCCCCAACAGCCAAGCAGTATATTAAAACCCCAAAAATCTAACCTCCACTCCAACCCCATTCGGCACCAAAACTAGCATCAGCCTCCAATTCCCACAGCTTATTCCCCCCCTACAAGCCAGCCCTCCCTTCCAAACCTTCTCACCAACTCTGTCTCTTTTAGACTCAGGTATTTCCACCACCCACCCCCTTACTACCAGATACTGACACAGCCCACGTCTCACACATTCAAGCCCTATCATTCCCAAAACTATCCTAGCCAGCTGCACACATCCCATACCCCATACCCCCTATGCCAACTAGCTGTCCATTTATCCATAAGCTACAGCAACTATCAACCTACCCATCAGTCCCCAAGCAAGCAAGCATATAGATCCAGCGTATGCCCAAACAGTTATATGATACCAGAGGTTTTGTATCTACCTACCTTTTCTCCTAACCCAATATGTCCAGAAGAAATGAGGTGGCATACATTGGATGTGAGAAGGGCCATAAAGGCATACATAAAGAGAACAAAATCTTTTAGGAAAACAGTCACTATTTGTTTCCTATAATCCAAGAAGTGTGATGTGGCAGCTAACAAGGCCAATG
Source organism: Sceloporus occidentalis (assembly GCA_023333645.1). Classification (NCBI taxonomy): domain Eukaryota; kingdom Metazoa; phylum Chordata; class Lepidosauria; order Squamata; family Phrynosomatidae; genus Sceloporus; species Sceloporus occidentalis. The sequence continues at coordinate 219,196,715 of JALMGF010000001.1, forward strand.
CAATTTTAGGCTGCATCAATAGAAGTATAGTGTTTAGATCAAGAGAAGTAATAGTGCCACTATATTCTGCTCTGGTCAGGCCCCACCTGGAATATTGTGTCCAGTTCTGGGCACCACAATTTTAAAAGGATGTCGAGAAACTGGAGCGTGCCCAAAGGAGGGCGACAAAAATGGTGAAGGGTCTGGAATCCCTGCCCTATGAGGAACGACTAAGGGAGCTGGGGATGTTTAGCCTGGAGAAGAGAAGGTTAAGGGGTGATATGATAGCCCTGTTTAAATACTTGAAGGGATGTCATATTGAGGAGGGAACTTGCTTGTTTTCTGCTGCTCCAGAGACTAGGACCCGGAGCAATGGATGCAAGCTACAGGAAAAGAGATTCCACCTCAACATTAGGAAGAACTTCCTGACAGTCAGGGCAGTTCGACAGTGGAACACACTCCCTTGGAGTGAAGTGGAGCCTCTTTCCTTAGAGGTCTTTAAACAGAGGCTGGATGGCCATCTGTCAGGGATGCTTTGATTTAAATTTCCTGCATGGCAGGGGGTTGGACTGGATGGCCCTTGCAGTCTCTTCCAACTCTATGAGTCTATGAAATATTGGTCAAAAAGTATAAAAACCAATTATAGGAAGATGGATAAAAGTATGCATCTTTCTCTGTTATGACTGGGAAAAGAAATCAAGGCTAGGACCAGTTTGGCCACATTCAACAAGATCTATGTCCACTACATCAGCATATTCAGTGGCAGGATCACTACCAGAAATATGTGACACTGCAGGATGGAAAGAGCCATCAAGATTTAGTCACCATTACAAATTTGATAAATATTCTGCAAAAGTAGCGTTTGGTAGAACTGTTAAACTGTCTTGTCAAAAGATTAATCACACCTATGAAGAAAGGGCTTGGGTGTATCCCATTAGTAGTGAATTGTGCCTCTGGCCATCTCATGAATGACACATTGAACTTACCATAAAAATTCATTCAGAGATAGCCGCCAATGTGTCATTCCTCCAATATGTGCTGCTTCAGACAAGCTCTGCCTGGTTGACTATGCCTACTGTTTGGGTCCCCATCTTTGAGTTTCTCTTTGCCTCAAAACAAGCCATGCAAGATCCTCTGCTTTAGAACCTACAATGGGAAGAGCTTACTTTACAATGTGCTCCTGTTATTTAGAGCAGTTATATTGAGCTTCTGGTTGCTAACTCCACCCCCAAGGAAGTTACCAGAACCCCTTAGGGGTTGCTTCTTGCTTATCTCAATATATGATTCCTGTTTTGTAAGCAGCAATATTTCTTCTGTCTGGCTGAAAGCAGATCAGCGGAATTGGCTGATTCTGAAAACTGTTACTAAGATGAAAGTTCTACTGAAATGCTTAATAACAAATAACTGATTCTTCTTTTTGTCATTTGGGTTCAGAGAAGGACTCCAGGCCCTCCCTTTGGAATGCATGCTTGGAAAGGGCTCTGCATAGAATTCAAAGAGCTGGCAGATTCTCCTGCACCTATTCAGAAATGCCCAAATGTACTCAAGATTCGACGGCTGATTCAGTATGAGCCAGTCACTGATGAACTGAGGCACAAATTGCAGCTTTCTGTCAAGGTAAGTCAAACCCTGTGAAGGCCTACCTGGGTAAATTCATAGGTAACCTGTGTATCCCTCATCAGTATGTACAAATAAATAAATAAGCTGAATAGTAAAACTCAGCAGGATCTCAGCAAGTAGGACAAAGTCTACTGGCTTTTTCATGGAATTGGTGGAAGAGAGAGGACATGGTAAACATGAATCCTTAGGATTAGGACTGATTGTTTAAACACCCTGTGTGTTTTTGTGTGTTTTGGTCTCTGTGCTCTCCTGAGTATGTGATCTAAGAACTAGGGGTTCTTCAGAGATAAAGTGGATCACTGACGTGACTGAGGACAGAACCAGCAGCCATTCTCTTTGGCTAGTTCCTCCCTCCATCTCTGAACCTCAGCAAACATGAGCTGAGCCTATCTGTACAAGGACACCAGGCATTTGGGGGGCGGCATTTCATCAAGGGTTTGAGGGGGAGACCTGGAATGCTGCTCCTCTGCTTATATGGGACAGCCTAACATAGCCTAACATAGTTGTCAAGAGTATGCTGTGTTCTGCAGTGTTTGTCCTTTGTTTTTCTGTTTGTGAGTGGCTACATCTGCAGCAAATGAAAGCCAGTTGCCCTGCTGGAAGAATAGGTGCAACAGCTTGAGGCTTTTGTTCTTCAATGATACTTCATTTATCAGGGAGGATGAGGCATTTTTGGACAGAGCAACTCTTGTGGAAGGATCACACGGGATATCTCTAAGGAGGATATCAATTGCCATACACAAGAGGCAGGCTCTTCAAGGAATGTATACACCAAAAAAGACCATCACAAAAGATAAACAAAGAACATTAAAGGATATGATAACAAAATAAATGAAGATAATGTTTATAGTTGTTATGGATAACAAATGACTAAGAATATACACAAAATTAATTAGAATGCAACAATTTACAACACACACAAAGCACTGCCAAAAGTCATGTTACAAATATAGCAAGTAAAGGTAAAGGTTTTCCCTTTGATGGGATTGTCTAGTTATGTCCGGCTGTAGAAGCAGTGTCCATCTTCGTTATCAAGCTGAGGGAGCCAGCATTATCCAAAGACGACTCAGGTGGTCATGTGGCCAGTATGACTGCACCAAATGCTGTTACCTTCCCACTGAAGTGGTACCTATTTATCTACTTGCACTTTTACGTGATTTTGGACTGCTCAGTTGGCCGAAACTGGGACTAGTGACCAGAGCTCACTTTGTCACATGGCACTTGGCGGATGCCCCATACACAGCTTCCTGTTTATGTGGAAGCTACACGATAAATGGCACATACACCACCAGCACGAGCCCCATTCAATTGAATGGGACTTGAGCTTAGGTGTTTTTTAGCTTACACAGGGGGTGGGTCTAGATCAGATCCCCGCGTAACCCAAGGGACCACTGTAATTGAAAATCTAATACACAGAAAGTTACCTTGTACCGGGTCAGCCATGTAGCCCAGTACTGTATGTTCCACTTGGAAGACATTCCCCAGATTCTCAGACATAGATTTTCCACATTGATGAACTCCTACCTAATTAACCCCAAGGGCTTCAGCCTGTAAAGGACATGCTCAATAAGGGGGATGTGATTCTGATATTAGGTAAGTTCAACAACCAGGTAACTTTGAATCAATTCAAAAAGCATTTCAGTTACATGAAAAGTTTTTGTTTGTTTGTTTGTTTGTTTTAATTAATTAAAGATTGATCCCAAATGGGATTCAGGAAAGGAAAAATGGATGGAATGAGCAGGCTTTATCAAGATTGTTCTCAGATGAAATAAAAAAATATTATACAGTGTAAAAAAGGGAACACAGTCCTTCCTTATTCCAATTAATCTATGTGTGTATTATACAAAATAAAATTCTTCTGTCTCACCTCCTCCTAAACTCATCTTGTGGGATATGTAAAATTTTAAGTCAGTGTTGAAAGAGCTTGCACATCTTCCCAGATGTGTTTCAGACAATACAGAGATGTGAGAGAGCTGCTGTAATTTGACAAAAGGTATTAAAATAAAAAAATGCATATTCAGTTATGAGTTTTCATATTCACCGCATATCACTGTGATAAACATTCATTTCTGCTGACTAGAATTTGTTTAGGATTGCAGCCTAAGAAAATTTCTTCTTTATATTGCTTTCCTCTGTTAGGAATACATTGACAAAATAATGAAGCAAGAAGAAGAAATTCATGAAATGACTGTTAAGGATCCAAGAATGGAAGAGGAGAAGGAAAATGCTGCAGATCTTCTCAAGCTGGTTATGGTGAGCAATATACCCATCTTAAATGGTTTAAACACACGCACACACACACACATATATACACACACACACACACACACACACACACACACACACACACAGTATTATCACTAGTAGCAATTGGCCCCATACAGACTGTCAAAATAAAGCTGCTTCGGGACACTTTGGAGGTATGCTCTTTAAATGTTGCATGTGTCCTAAGAGTCTGGAAGCTGCACCAAAGCTGTGCTCCAGTCCTTAGGACTAGATCGTGGTTTTGGTGTGACTTCTGGATTCTTAGGACGCATGCAACATTCAAACAGCATACCTCCAAAGTGTCCCGAAGCAGCTTTATTTTAGCCTGTCTGTATGGGGCCAAGAATGGCTCAGTTCACACTTAATCCAAAATGCTAGTTCTCTTCCATCTTCCCCTAATATGTTTACCGATGTCTTTGTTTTATTTATATCAAAACCTGAGATCTTACAGTATCCATTTAAAACATTCATTAATGTTTCAGTGTTCTTAGCTGGGTTTGCTAGTGAAATCAAAATGTAATCAGCCTGTGCTTTAACCTTAAATTTACGATCTTTTACTTTAACTCCCTCTACTATTTTGTCTTCTCTCAAGGTCTTCAGTAGTACTTCCAGTGATGTTATAAACAAAAGCAGGGAAAGGTGACAACTTGTCTAGTACCCTTCCTAATTTAACATTTTTTTGTTTTTTCCCCATGTTCGCCTCTTGTTCAGAATAAATTGCCTCTATCCATTTTATAAAGTTTCATCCCACTTCAGTTTTCTTTAATAACGTCAACATAAATGTCCAGTTAACATTATCAAAGGCCTTCTCAGCATGTAAAAAAATAAAGGCTACTTTTTTGTCTATTCTTTTTTCATGAAATTCAACCAAATTAATAATGTGTCTTATGTTATCTTTAATTGTTCTGGTGGGCAAGGACCCAGAATGGTCTTCATGTATCCAAAAGATAAGAATATTTTTAAGTCATGTCACTAGTATAGAAGCAAATATAGAAGCAAATTTAGAACAATTTCAAATGCCAATAATAATTTTAAAATACTAAAATTTATTAAACCATTTATCACTTATAACATGACAATTTGAAATGAATCAAAACAATTCAAAATAATGCCAGCCATAACATGTGTACAAATTGGATAAAACCAATGAGGCCTTGGAGGCTATGCTTTGACTTGGAGCTGGAATTGCCCCAGAATTGTCACCTGTCGGGTCTCTGTGGGGAGGGTGTTCTCTAGCCTGGGTGCCACAGTTGTGTCTTCTCATAGCGTATTCCCCTCACCATATTGGACACAAAGGAGAGCCCCTCCAAGGAACCTCAATTCTTAGCCAGGCACATATAGTGAGAGAGGCTCCTTCAAGGATTGAGGTCCCAAGCCATTTAAGCCTTTAAATGTTACTGCCAACATCTTGAATTCAGACCAGATGCAAGCCTGTATCATTCCTTTAAAACGAGTGTTATATAATTTCTGAATGATATTCATATCCACAGACTAGCTGATGCATTTTGCCCTGGCTGCAGTTTCTAAGTTGTCTTCAGGGGCCACCCCTCATATGGAAATCTAACTCTAGATTACTCTAACTAATCAAATCTAACTAGGAGGTTACCAGTGCATAGACTATGATGGCTAAATTATTTCGTAAATTTAAGAAACACTGTAGCCCCATTCTTAAACATAGAGTCTACCTGGGTCTCCACTGACAAAGAGGGATCCATGTGGCTTACCCAGTCCCAGATCTGAGAACTACCACTCCACAGAACCTCTGCCTTAGCAAAAATCAGCTTCAGTTTATTTGCCTTCATTTGGCCCATTAGAGCATCCAGACACTGTTCCAGCAGCTTCACAGCCCAGATGTTTCCAAAGAGAAGGAAAAGTAGAGCTAGGTGTTACCTAAATTGCAAGAGGGCACCCACAAATTGAATGTGATGGGGAAATTAATTTAGCCCAATGAGAATCAGCAAGAGGGCTTTGGTAATATTGATTCCGAAAAACTAGAACTCCAGAGTACTAAGTACAACTCAGTTTTATTATATGAACAGCAAGAGGGATGTCAACATTCACACAAAGCACTTACACACACACACACACACACACACACACACACACACGAACTAAACTATATAAAAAGGTGATAGTGGATAGCAAATTAAAGGATTGCAATGGGCAATGCTTACCAGTTCCGGAAGCTAGGCTCCAATCTGGAGAACAGATACAGAGTGAGTTGGACTCAGATCACTGGGTTCAGCTAGCAATCTGGGGAGTTTCAGCTGGAATCTGACAGCATGTCTACCTGACTCCAACTGAGACTGAAATAAGAGTGCCCCACCAGGGGTATTATGGGCCAAACTTGACTTGAGGCAGTTGGTGCTGATTTTCAAGGAATCCCAGAAACAATGGGTTTCCACCTGGTTGATGGTTTCAGAATGATAAAAGAAATATTTTTAGTTGATGGCAATGACATTGATTTAATCAAGCAGGAATAAGATCAGGACAACTCCAGGGAGTTTGGGATAAGATGAGGTGCGGAAAAATGCCATGGGGGCTAGCAGAGAGATTGGCATAATGCTTTAGGCTGAAAGGCTTCTTTGTCTGTGGCCTTCAAGAGGAAATGCACGTGGCAGGGGGCTGGGAAGCAGCAGTATTCACAGCCATAAAGTTACATGGTCCTTTCCACATGCCCTCAGGTATGTGACCAGTCATAAACTCACTTAAAGGCCATCTTACCTTTCAAAGTTCATGCTTTTGGCCTCTCTGTAACTTCTATTATAATAAAATATAACAAAATATTTGTACCCCCAAATAATGCAGGGTATGCAGACTGTCACCAATATACTGATGGACTCCAACCCCAAAAGTCCTCATGGCCTCCCCTAGCAGCCTTATATATATGGGAGAGAAGAAGGGATCCTGTGACATTCCACAGCACAGCACCAGAGGCCTCCAACACCATTCTCACAGACTGGAGCAGAATTAACATAATAGCACAATGCCTTCTGCTTCCATCCAATGAAGCCAGTCAAGTAGGATCCCATGACCAATGGAATCCAAAGCCACTGAGAAATCCAAGAAGGTCAACAGGGTGGCACTCCCCATGGGAGGTTGTCAGTCAGGGAAACCAGGGCTCTCTCAGTTCTGCACTCTGGCTTGAAACCAGATTGAAATAGGTCCAGATAATCTGTATCCTCCATGAACATTTAGAAGCTGTTGAGTTCATGCAGGGGAAAAGAGACAAATGTGGTTCCATCAAAAAATTTTGTATGTAGATTATTTATTTTTATGCTGCACTAATCCAGTGAAAATGTCTTTACTATTTTTATTCTGAGATCTCAGAAACATGTGCATCTGTAATGTAGGCATGTGGGCTACATATATTCTTTGTCTCTAAAGTCCTGGATCTTCAGTGAATGTCTTTTCACATCCTAAGCCCCACAACATTGATTATTCACAAAACTTGTGTATAAATGGCTGAAATATCTGTTTATTTGTCTGTCTGGTAGTACTGGGGGATGGGATACAGTAGTGATGACTGAAATGCCTCAAAAATATGTGTTTAGAAATGACACAGCTCAAGCTATTTGTGTCTCCTGCAGTCTTTCCCTAGCCTTGAGGAATCTTCAGATCACTGCACTAGAGGTAAGAACTTTATGTTCTATTTAAAAAATATTGCCTTGTCACATTAGTTGTATTTGCTTTCATCTACCTTTCCTGTTTCGCTAGCCTCTTCTCTTTTAATTTTTCTCAAGGCATTTTAGTCTCTAGTGTCATATTTTGTTACAGAATTCACACAGAACTACAAGATAGGTATTTTGCATCCTTATCTTCTGAACAGTCATGAACCATGAACATGTTACTGAGCAGTTGTGAATATCTAAGCTAGGCTTGTGCCTCTGTAACTGTTCGGTATTAATGTTTATGATAATGGCACTATTGTTACAATCACAAATGCACCAACACACAACCCAAAAAGCCCATACCTGGAAATATCATCCTGCCATGCCTCATTGCCAGCAGAGCAGGCCTCTGTCACTCAGTGTGGCTACTGGCTCTTAAAGTAGATTTGGGACGTTGAGTTAGGAGGCCATGTGTAATTACACTTCTTCTTAGTGGTCTCTGCGAATCATACAAATGGGTTTCACTGCGCCTGCGCAGTGCTGCTCGGAAACTTCGAGAGCCTACCGCTGGTGGCCTGGAACATACAGCCCTAGCCGCCCTGCCGGAGGCGGTGAGGACGGTGATCCTGGCTGCGAGGAAACCTTCCACCCAGCGGTCCTACGCCCTAAAATGGAAGAGGTTTAGCCTTTTCCTTGATCAAAAGGGCTTGTCTCCGGCTCAGGTGTCTACTCCAGTGGTGCTGGAGTTTTTGATGGTGCTTTTGGATGAGGGGCTGTGCCTCGCATCCATTAAGTGCTATCTGTCTGCCATTTGTGCCAAGTACCAATTCAGGGGGAGGGCTTCCTTTTTTAGCGATCCCTTGGTGAAGGGGTTCCTTAAGGGATGTGCCAACCTGCATCCTCCTGTGTCGGCACCGGCACCGGCTTGGAGCTTGGAGGCGGTACTGTCCGCGCTCCAATCCAAGCCCTTTGAACCGATGGCCACAGCGGACTTGAGACTACTGACTTGGAAAACCGCCTTTCTTGTGGCCATCACTTCTGCCCGCCGTGCGGGCGAACTCTGTGCCTTGCGGAGGGACCAGCCCTTCCTGAGGTTTCACAAGGACAAGGTGGTCCTGCGGACAGACATTACTTTCTTGCCTAAGGTTGTGTCTGCTTTCCACACGTGCCAGGACATTGTGTTGCCGACCCTCGCTTCTAATCCGACTTCGGATGCGGAGCGAAGCCTGCATTCTCTTGATGTCAGGAGAGCGCTGGCGTTCTACCTGGACAGAACTGCTGCCTCCAGTCGGTCCGAGAGACTTTTTCAATGCTACTCGGACCCGAAGAAGGGGTTGCCCGTCTCTGTGCAGAGGTTTTCCAAATGGGTGGCCGGTACCATCCTCCTCTGCTACGAACTGTTGGGCAAACCTCTCCCTGCCAGGGTTCGGTCCCATTCTACAAGGGCAATATCAGCATCCTCGGCATTCCTGTCGGGGATTCCCTTGGAGGATGTCTGCAAGGCTGCTGTCTGGTCCCAACCTCTGACTTTTATTAAACATTACAGGTTGGACACCAGAGCCATCCAAGACGCAGCTTTCAGGAGGGCTGTGTTGGTTTCAGGGTTGCATTGATTGCACTACCGATGGCTGTGTTTCAGCATTTATGTATATAATGCCTTTGCGTTTGCATTCTGTTGAATGTTGGTTTGCACAATTTCAATGAGATGGATCTTGCACGATCTTATCTCCCCTTCTCAGGTTTAGCAATGTTGTTGCTATGTTTGGTTTGTGCAGTAACAAAAAGACTGACTCCATTTATGGTTCAAGGTGTTTATTGTTCTAATAAATATACCTTTGGTTTACCATAGCTTGGTTTCAGGACACTCCCTCCGCCGCATACCTAAGCTTGTCAGTCTAAACCCATTTGTATGATTCGCAGAGACCACGAAGAAGAAGGACAGGTTGCTTACCTGTAACAGTATTTCTTCGAGTGGTCATCTGCGAATACATACAAATCCCACCCGTCCATCCCCTCAGTGTCCTGCTCTTATTGGCTCTTCCATCGCCTGCTTGGCGGAAAAATTGCGGAACTGGGGAAAGAGCGGGAAGGCAGGGGCCTTATAACGGGTGGGCAGAGTTTTGAATATCAAAAAAATGTCAAAGCCAAGCCTTTTTCAGGTCTAGCTTTAAATTAGCAGAGTAGGAGAAATGTGCTCTTGTCTTAACTGTGCTTTCCTAAGAACTGAGACTGACTCCAAAAAACAACAAACATATAGTTTGTAGTTTAAAATAAAAGCTTACTATTGGCTTGCATCTATATTTACATAGAAGCTGTATCCTAATCTAGCTAGTGAATAGTTCAGGTAAAAGAAATATTTATCTCACCATCTTTCCAAAGAAACAGCTCAGTTGAAAATCTTGAGAGAGAATGCCTGTTAGTACCAAAGGGGGAGTAACCAAAGTCAGATGGTGAGTGTGTGTGTGTGTGTGTGTGAGAGAGAGAGAGAGAGAGAGAGAGAGAGAGAGAGAATTTTCATGCAGGAATTCCCTATCTATCTAGGGGAGGGGAGAGAAAAAATGCAAAAATCTTCCAACAAATTTCAGCTTCCTGTTATTTGTAGGAGTGGCGCTTGTTTTTACAGACAAAAACTAGTCAGGATCAATAATCCCAATGAGTTACAGTATTTGTATTGGTTATATTTCCTTCCCAACAAGCACCCATGAGAGCAACTGAAACCATGTCTGTATTTTCTGGTGCTGGGTATTTGGGTGCTGCGAAATACCCCTGATCTTGCACTCATAGACACTACAAATTCAGTGCTCTTTGCCTAACAAAGGGGTTTGTCACTTCACAAAGGATGAAGGCAGCTTGGATCCCAAAAGGAGCTTCTCTTTTCATCTTGCTAAAGGACTTAAATTTAATTTCCTGAAGTCCCCACATGGCCAGGAGGAGGAAGGGCCGGCCTTCATGAATGACCCTCCGATAACACCTGAACTTAGAACAGCCATGTCTTGTCAAAATGCAGGTTTGTGACTAAGATCCTTATATTCCCCCCCCCCCGCCCCCGTATGTTTTTAACACCTTTGCCTGATGAAGAAGCCAGTGGAGATTTGAAAGCTTACAATATCTATTTTGTGCATTTTGGTTGGCCCAATAAAAGTATGTTGTTGTACTTTGGATGTTATTGTACTTTGCTCTGTGGCCAAGACAGCTTCCCCTGGATATGTAATCATTCCTATGGACATGGGCATTTTTATACCCCATAATAGAGCAGGATTCTCTTAAGATTTTTTTTTAAAAAAGATCACAGATAAGGCATTCATAGGAATTTTTTTATATCTCTCTGGATGACAGAGACATTTTGATAATAATCTGTTAACCTGGAACTTTAAAAATGCATTCTCCTGTATGCAGCCCATATACAACCTATCCTAGAAAAGCCGCTGGACAAGCCCAAGTTACATACGGGCTGCATACAGGAGAATGCGATAAGACCCGTCTTTGAAGTTAAACATATGTGTATCCCGTCCGGAAAACAACAGGATAAAGCGTATGCAGTAATCTCCATTGACTCAATAGCCTTAAAATATTTTGGAACATAAACATGGCTCTCTTCTCAGACTGGCTTTATCTCATTTTCTCTCCACCTGGCTATTCTATAAACAGTGAAGCAGATGTATAGAATTTCAGCTTTTAACCTTAACTGTTAACACAAAACCTTAATAACTAAAGCAATTATACTTACACCAATATCCACTTATAAGATTCAGCAATTCCATTTTAACCCTCTTAAAAATGTCTGTATGTCCAAAACATTCTCCACCAAACATAGGAAGGGGTAATTATCTAAAACACCAAATCAACAGCTTCCATTTGTAGTCAGACTACACCCCCTGGAAACTTCATCAATAGACGCAACCAAAGAAATCTCCAAAAATTCTACTTTCAAAGGCAAAAGCTCAAAATAATTTTATCTGTCTTTCCCACCAGCTTCTGATCCGTTTCCAGTCTGTTTCCTTTCCAAGGAATGGAAGTTGTTTGAAAACAGCTTTAGTCAATAATTGTTTGAAAACAGCTTTTACTATCTTACCTGAAAACACAATCCAGCCCTCCCTTGCTCCTAAGATGAATATTCCTGTGGGGTATCCAATGCATTTCTGCCAGAGAAGTGAGAAGAGGAATCTGCCAGAAGAAGGCACTTCTACAAAAGGAATCAGAAACAGAGAAAGGATAGTATTTTTGATTGGTGAATGCAACAGAAAAGCTGAAGCTATCCTGCACTAGAGTTTTGATGCATTGACATAGTTATCAGGGCTTTTTCTGCTCCATAAGTGTTTTCTCTATCTGCCTTCCCTTGGATACATAAAGTCTTGGACAGCACTTAGTAAAGTCCAACAACATCCCAAATCCATCAAACTTTACTGAGCCAACCAAAATGCACAAAATACATGTTGCAGGCTTTTGAAGCTCCACTGCCTTCTTCATGAAACAAACATGTTAAAAATCATACAGGAGGGAAAAATAATGAAGACGTTAATCACTAGCCTGCATTTTGTCAAGATGCAGCCATTCCCAATTTTAGTATCTTTAAAAGGAAGCTAAACAGCTACTGAGTGGGGATGCTTTAGCCGGAGATTTTGCACTGAGCAGGAGTTGGACCCATTGACAAACCCTACGATTACAGTCTTGGATATGGCTTATTTCTTAGTGGGTTGAAGCAATCAAGACTTTGTATAAAGTATTATCCATTCAACTGAGAAAATACATGTTCACAGAAAATACCAGCCTTGTTTTCTTTGTAATAGGCATGCCATTTTTCAGTTGATGTTTAATAATTTTAATTCCCTGTTCTTGTTTTTCCAAAAAAAAACAGCTCATGTTGCTGAAATATATGAGCAGGCTTTGACTTCTCAGTTGAAGAATCCATCAGGAGAGGCACTCACAAAGAAAACTGAGGAATATTGGCAGCAATTCCAGTAAGTGTTCAGTGTGGTAAGAGGTTTTCATAAATCATGCCACTGACTTAGTAACTTTCTGTGTGATAGAGGGAGTGGGGGGCATAAAATAACACAGTTCTGTCTTCCAGATAGTTTATTTCAATGTTAGCTTTAATCCAACGTTTGGTGTAACCAATGAGAGGTCCAGAAGTCTTTCTTGCTGACCGGGCACACAGATTATTTGGTGCTTGCGGTGACTGCAGAGAAATTAAAATTCCACTGGTCTGACACCTGTATTTATAAGGAAGATTTTCAGTCCATTGAGCTGCTGAGATACCAAACAACAACAGGTGTAAATGGACAAAAGGGCCCCTCATATTTTTATTTCTGTTCGCAATTTCTACAAATGTCTGGACCTCACTTCTTTTTGCTATTGTGATAATTGTTATCAAATAATTGCAGCCAATGTGCCACACTAAAAAACAACTCAACATGTTTAACAAAAACTGTTCCATCTCTGTTGATTTTCTTGTTCTTGTTCTTGTTGTCTTTCTTCAAGTCATTTCTGACTTTTGGTAACCCTAAGGCCATAAACTCATCACAATGTTTCTTGGCAGATTTGCTCCAAAGGGCTTTGACTTTGTCTTTGCCTTCCTCTGAAAGAGTGTGACTTGCCCAGTGGGTTTCTATGGCTCAGCAGGGATTCAAACCCTGGTCTCCAGACTCCTGGTCTCAGATCACACTGACTCATCCCATTTCTAAGAAAGGCTAATTTGTTTGGCTTTTTTGATGTAACTTATTTTAGGGTGGATTCTTTTCTTTTTGGCATGTAGCTGACAATGAAAAATAGCTTAAGAAAAGTAATCACAATTTTTTTATTAATACAGGCATTGCATTTATTTAACTTTATAGAGGCAAGTCTGATTTAGACTTGCACAAACAACACTCAGCAGCATCTCATTTGAGGAATGGCAGCTGACAGGTCATATAAACCCTAAGCCTCCAATGTTTTATTGTTCATGGTTGCACACATGCACATCATGATTATTGTGTGAGCTTTCCTTGCGTCAGACTTTAGTAAATTCAGATCCATTGTGCACCAATCAGTCCAGGTTTTTTTTTTAAACCAAAAAAACTTTATTGAATACATGTAGTCAGTAATTCACCAGCCAGTGTTTAAGCCAAAACTACCCCCCATAACCAAGCAGTATATTAAAACCCAAAAATCTAAATACACCAACCCCATTTGGCGCCAAAACTAGTACACACCTCCAATTCTCATAGCCTAGTTCTCCTACAAACTGACTCTCCTTTAAAACATTCTCACCAACACTATCTCTTCTAGCCTCAGGCATTTCCACTATCCAGCCCCTTCTCACAGAACCAGACACCAACACATCCCCCTCATACACACATTCCAGACATATCGTTCCCAAAACTGTTCTGGCAAGCTGCACCCCTCCCATCCTCTCTATGCCAACTAGCTACCCACCATCCCCTATGCCACAACAACTATTAGTCGACCCATCAGCCCCAATAGCAACAGCAACCAAGCATATACTTCTATTGTTTGAACACCAACTCTACTCCCTCCATTAATCACATATGCAGAACCCTGACAAAAACCATGCCTTCATGGTTCTGCTTAATAAGACGAAGTAAAAGGAGAAGAAAAGAACAGATCAAGGCCTATAAAGGAGCTTGGCAGAAGATTAAAAGACACAGTAGCAGCAGAAGGAATGCTGTATCTGAGGAATATTGTGATGGCTCCAGTTTACAGCCATTGTGGGACCTCACAGAGAGTGTAATCTCAGAAAAGCAATTAGTTTTGTAACATTGGGTAGTCTTGCAAGAGGCCACTTCATAGGAGATTTGGACAGATTGGGCCCAGCTTCTTTAGGGTGCTGGCTACCTACCACCTAGCCACTGTCCCTGTTCAGTTATCCCTGGGCTATTGCTGGTAAAGAAGGAATGTTTTCATATCATTGTGGCATATTTTCTCACTTTCCCTGGGGACTACTCACAGGATATGTGGAGAGGTGGGATAATGTCAGATCATTTCTGAATATGTTGGACTGTAAATATTGTTGGGCAACTTTCTGGATCTTATGTCATGAGTGGCAAGGCTTAAAGTGAGTGGAGGGAGACCTGAACAATAAAAGGTTTAGGAATATGGGCACAGAAAGGGTAGGCAAGGTCCTTTGGAGCTGATGTATGGATTTGGGGCAACATGGGGCAGCCTCTTGGGTCTAGCCCTTTTCTTTCTCCCATACGTTGGAAAGAGATGGCTGGGGTATGAGTGTGGGGCAGGCTGGTCCTGTAAAATGTAGTGAACCTGAAAGGGTGGCTGGACCAGCTCTGCAGGCACAGAAGGTCTCCCCTGCTCACCTTCATACTAGGCAATGCTTCTTGCAAATAAAGTCGTACCCAGCTCTTATGCTGATGCAATGGCCACTGTAGAAATCATTAGACATAAATGTGTAAATGTTAAATGTTTCATGTTTTTATTGTAATTTCATTGCTAATATTAATAGCTATTTATTTCATAGTAATAATTTCAATAATGCAACAGGAACATGGTTTAAAATCTTTAATTTCAAAAACAATATCATGTTTTCTGATATATTGTGTTTTGTGATTATTTTCCCCCTTTCTTTCATGCAGGCAGGAAGGGGCTATGCAGGTATCCCTCTGGCAGATCAAGTTAGCACAAACCAGGTAACAGTGTGTATTAACCATGAGTGTTGTTAACTTTAGCGTGTGATTCAGAAGCTCCTGACTGAAAACTGTTGTAGCAACTAGATGTTTTTCTGATGTCTCTATGTCCTAATAAGGCTCTAGTGTTGTATCTATAGAGCCGTTCCTGAAACCTCCATGTCCCTGAGACCTCTAGGCATCTGGAGGTCCTCCAGTGCTACTCGGTGGTCAACTTCTGCCAGAAATATAGTGTGCACATGTTAAACAGAGTGTGGTGGAGTCTCCGTCCTTGGAGGTCTTTAAACAGAGGCTGGATGGCCATCTATTGGGGATGCTTGGATTGTGTTTTCCTGGATGGCAGGGTGTTGGACTGGATGGCCATTGTGGTCTCTTCCAGTTCTATGATTGTTTGAGAAGTGACTAACTGATGTAAATCCTGAAAAAAATATCTGAAAAAGACAGAGTAGGGGCTTGTTATGTTTTTCCCAATCACTGTGACACGGTATCCTGTCATGGGTTATTGGTTAGGATAGTTTGGGTTGTAGAAGGTATAGTGATGCTATAACTGGGGAATTTGATATTATTGTTGCAGAAACAGTTGCAGGTTAGTTTTTGGGAAGGCAGTAGACATGTGATATTACCAAAGCTTCAAGGTCATTCTCCTGGAAAGGAATGAGAAGGAAAGAGAATGGGCTGGTATGGGGGCTAAGTGTGAAAGGGTTTATATGCTTGTGTTTAGGTCTTTGAAGCCGATTCTGGCAAACATTTGTCTACTGTGCTGAGCTGCTCAATAAATCCTTTTGGTTCATCCATGAAGCATGTTTATTGAGTTAGTTAGAGAAAGAGTCATCACAGACTGCCTAGAAAGGTATTCTTGATGGATTTTTGCAGCCTTGGTTTTTGTTTGTTTGTTTTGTTTTGTTTTGTTTTGTTTTGTTTCTGTTTGTTTGTTTTGCAATATTTCATCTTACGGAGAAAATCAATGACAGTTTTTCTCCTGGAGGTGAGGCTCTGCGGAAAGCACCAGCTGCGATAATTGTTCAAGTTGTTTTTATTGTCTGAGATCTGTAAAGAATGGGCAGAATATAAACATTTAAATAAATACATTGTCTTTCAGAAGGTCAGTATTTTAGAACTAAATCCACACGTTTCCCAATCTGTCTTAGAAGTTCCTCCTAATGTTGAGGTGTTCCTGCAGCTTGCATCCATTGCTCCGGGTCCTAGTCTCTGCAGCAGCAGAAAACAAGCTAGCTACCTCCTCAGTGTGACATCGAAGGCTTTCATGGCTGGCATCCATGGTTTTTTTGTGGGGGTTTTGGGCTATGTGGCCATTTTCTAGAAAATTTTCTTCTTGACGTTTCGCCAGCATCTGTGGCCTTCATCTGAAGGGTCTGGAAACCATGCCATATGAGGAGCAACTGAGGAAGCTGGGGATGTTTAGCCTGGAGAAGAGAAGGTTACGAGGTGATATGATAGCACTGTTTAAATACTTGAAGGGATGTCACATTGGTTTTTTGTGGGGTTTTGTGGATTTTTCAGGCTATGTGGCCACAGATGCTGGAGAAACGACAGGAAGAAAATTTTCTAGAACATGGTTTCCCCCGTCCAGGGTTTGTGTCAGCAGTGGAAATTTTCCCCTCAACCTTGAGTTAAAAGTTCCCCTCATCCAGCCCTGAAAGTAGCCTTTCATATTCTCTTTTTCCCTTATTGTATTATCATTCAATCTCACTAAAGGGAGAAAATTCTCCCTAGTTTACAGCCAATATCCATTGCAGGAAGAGGGGGTCCTAAAATCACCAGTCTTTCTCACTGCTGGCCATTTGCCTCTCCTGTTTTTCCCCAGGTGTAGATTCTAGCATGATCAATATCCCCTCTCAATAAACCAACCTATTATTACAGCACTATATCATCATATCATTATTGTATCATATCATCATGACAGAACCATGCATATGGGTCTGACAAGATGCAGGAGTTGGGTTCAGAGTTGGTGCTTGCTACAATCAGTACAAAACAGTTTGACAGAAGCTGGGCCAAAACTAACAAAATGAATTTCAGCAGGGAGAAATGTAGAATATTACACTTGGGTGGTAAAAAATGACATACACATGTATAAGATGTGTGACACCTGGCTTAATGCCAGTGCACCTAGATGTCCCAGTAGACCACAGGCTGATTATTAGTCAACAGTGTGATGCAGCAGCAGGAAAAAAAAGCCAATGGCTCCATTAATAGAAGTATAGAGTCTAGAGCAAGGAAAGTAATAGTGCCTCTCTATTCTACTTTGGTCAAGCCTCACCTGGAACACTGTGTCCAGTTCTGGCCATCACAATTCAAAAAGGACATTGAGAAGCTGGTGGTGGATGTCCAAAATGGTGAAAGGTCTGGAAACCATAAAGCGCTATGAGGAGCGCCTTAGGGAGCTGGGTATGTTTAGCCCGCGGAAGAGACAGTTAAGGGTAACATGATAGCCCTGTTTAAATATGTTTAGCAAATTGGATTGAATGATCGTCACATCCCTAGTCATGAGCATGCAAGAATTCCTGAATAAATTACTGGGATATAATGTCAAATTCTTATATCAGTACAGTATATCATATTTTCCCTATCTATAAAAACTTTTTAGGCAGGAAGTTGAGGACGGAAAGAAGTGTCTTTTGAAGATGAGGGAGAAAGAGATCTGCCCTTATTTCAAATCAGAATTTGGCATGAAATTTCTGCAGAAAGAGGTAAAAATTTGGTTGTTGGAGCTTTGAAAATATGGTCCAGTACCAGTATCTCATTTTGACCATCAAGGGGTGTTTTTAAGTAGGGATGTAAAATCACTTGTCTTAAGTTTTAGTCCATTTCTCTGCATCCCTCCTGCATTTTCTTCTCATGCTCATTTCAAGACTTTTTTTCTTCCCACAAGGAAAATAGTATATTTTCACTAATCTTTCCTAAGATTATGCACATTTTCTTAATATACACACTTCTATCCAGTTTCCCATTGATTCAACTGTGTGTGTTTGTATTTTAAAGCATGTATATTTTAACTGTGTTTTTAATTATATATAATTGAAAATGGGCATGGGGAAGCTGATGTTTGTAGCCTATGTGTGATGTTGGGCATTAGATAATCACAACATATTCACACACTTTTTAAAAATAGTCTTGTAAAACATGACTTCATTAAATTCACACACATACAAAAATGATGCAAATTCCTTTTCCACCCCTACTTACAAATTGTTTCTGTGTCTTCTCATTTGTGAGAACCAACAATTCTGATTCCCAATGCTCAGTCCATCAAGCTTTATAGGTGAAACAAAAGGCTTTTATTGCAGACCTCAGAAACAGCAACTAACAGTATCACGTCTTGGGAAGAAGAACTAAAGATCCACACACACCCCACAATATAATAAAGGCAGTTGAACCAATAAACTCCGCCCCAATACTTCAGCCCATTACCATGACAATTTTCAAACAGTTCCCCATCTCCCACCTATATTGTAACAGTTAAACCGTTTCAGCAAACAGTGTCTTGACACTTTAACCCCTGCAATGTCCCCCACCAAATACAAATCAGAACATAGTCATACTCCAACATAAACAAAATATGGCAGATTCAATAGATTCTGACATCTTTACTGAAACACATGGAAGGTTGGTCTACTTTGAAGCTGAAAATAGAACTGTTGGTCAGTCACTACCACGCTGGGACAATAGCATGAACCAACTGCAATGTAGAATGTCATAGTGAGTAAATGTTCCAAAATGTGACCATAAAATCTCCATAAACATACAGTGGACCCTTGTTATACGCTGGTTCCAAGATCCCCCATGTATAACAAAATCTGTGTATGCTCAAGTCCCATTAAATATAATGACATAGCAAAATGGTGTCGCTTATAAAAAATGGAAAATCAAGGTAAATTTATACTTTTCTTGAACATTTTCAAACCGTGGATGCTTGAATCTGTGTATAACAAGGGACGACTGTAATTTTAGAGTTTCTCTCCTTTTGGTAAATATCTCAAGGTCTGCTCACAGCACGGTGGGCTCAAGGTTTGTTCTCTGCTGCCCCAGAGAACCAGGTCTAGTGGTTTTAGGTTGCAGGAGGGTAGTTGATTGTGATTGAACATTAAAATAAACTTTGTGACATTAAGAGTAGTTTGGCAATGGAACCAATTGCCTTACAGCAAATGGGGTCTCTTTCTCTGGACGATTTCCAAAAGAGTGTGGGGATGCTTCTGCTGGAGTTCCTGCACTGAGCTAAGGGTTGGATTCAGTGAAGCCCCTTCCAACTCCGTGATTCTATGATTCCATGGACTGGAAGGACTTGGATTATATGAGTATCCTGTATTTCATGCAAGAAAATATTTTATTGTGATTTGACCATTATGTTTGCATCCTACAGCCACTCACAGGTATGTAGTTCCCATTGAGCTAAGCCATTTTCTTTCTTTCTTTTCTTTCTCTACATCAAGAATCATAGCAAACCCATATAGACTTGTTTTAGAGAAATAACATTTTTTTGTTAGAAATGATATTTCCTTCTTTCTTGTTTCTTATTAAAGTTGCCTGATGTTGAACATCTTTCAAAAATGCTCCCTCCATTTCCAAGAAAAGAACAGAAGGAACCAATTTTAAACACAATTATAGACTCTACTGAAAAGAGAATCATTCAGTGTAACAGTATTTCAGGTAACCTTTATTGGATTTATGAGGTGCTGCATGGTGATGCTAAGAATGAAATTTTACTCTTATCATCATTGTTTGTGGCATTGTTTGCAAGTCCACCACATTTCGTCGCACCACTAGGGCACCCACAGAAAATATCACAGGAGGATAGTGCCTCCCCACCCTGGAATCAGGTAAAGTTAAATGGAACTCAAGGATCAATTTTCCTTTCTTCTCTCCCATGCTAACATGCTCTCTGTTTCTTCCTTTTGTGTTATCATATCTTATCATAATTTTCCTTCTGGTTTGAAAATCTTACGTTCATTGTCCTGGAGTCTCACAACCAAAATGATCTAAATACACAGTGTTAGAAACTGACTGAATTCATCCTGTCTTCTATTCTATCTTCACAAGGAATATCTAGGAGATCAGTGTCCCTGGTGTCTAGTAATATTTGTTATCTAGAAGGAGATCTTTTATTAGCTTCTTACTAGTCTTTTCAGTAAACCTAGACCTTCTGGATGCAAATCCCATGATTAGGTATGTACTGTGCATATTACATATATAAAACATTATGACCTGCAAGTAGAATGCCTACTAGTCAGGGTGGGTGAAATTCCCAAGAGGTCTGTACAAAAATAACAGGAATTGTTGGTAAACTATGCTGTGTGCATAGCTCCCATAAATTCAAATTGCATGTACACACAGAGTTTGCCATATAAACTATTTTATTTTCTAGAAGATCAAGACCATTCAGCCAGAGACAACCATGCAGAAGATCTCTGCCATAACTCACTGATCTCTTCTTCACTCTGTGCTGCAATCTACCCAGATCTTTCTGCAACAGGTAAAAGCATAGAGCTTGTAAATAAACTGTCATGATTTTACTGTTTATTAATTTCTTTTCCAGTAGTCAAAGTATAATGAAGTTACATTATGGAATATACCTTTACTCTTTTTTCAGTGTAATTGTAACATTTGAAGTTACTTCTATAAACTTGGATCCATGCATGATCTTAGAATTACTTTCTAATGTGGCTTGCTGCTGGAAATAGTGTGATATGTCAGGGGAGTTGCCCCTCTCCTTCTACTATTTTGCACTCATAGTCCTAGCCATGAATCTAATTCTCCTTGTGAGTATGGGGCTGGAACAGCAGAATACTGTTGGATAATAACAGGCATCACCTCCTTCCTCCAAGACTCTGTCCTTGCTCCCCAGCCCACAACCCTCCAAAAGCCACCCCAGTAAGCAAAATCTTCATGGCCCCCATCCGAGTTAGTGAAAGACTGGCTGAGAATACAAGGAACCCTAATACTCATTCCATTACTTCAGTTACCTTGCATCTACATTCACCTTCTCTGCAATTTCACAGGGGTAAAATAATATGATACCATCTTTATTTTGAAAGAGTCTTACAGTTTCATATGGGCCAGAAATTTATTTTCATAGTTTTCTTTCCAAGCTCTCAATCTGAATTTGAGATTAAATTACACTCCCTAGATATTCAAAGAGCTTTTGCATTTTATATTGGCCAGAATCAAGCATGAGATGTCATCTGTGGTGATAGCCTGAAAACAGGTGTGCCAGGGATCCCTAAAGTATTCCAAATGGCTGGCTGGGACTATTAGGCTTTCCCGGGAGACAGCTCACACATCTTTTATTAGAAGCCATTCCACCAGAGTAGTGTCTTCCTGTCAGAACCATGCATGCATGCATAGAGTCTGTCAGAGTTCTGAATATGTGGCCAAAAGATAGGAATGGTTTGGGAGATGTTTTCTTTTCAAATAATGAACTATGCTATATGCTTGCTTGCTTGGGACTGATGGGTAGTCTAATAGTTGTTGTGGCTTATGTGTAAGTTGGCATAGGGGGGAGGGGATATGTGCAGCTGGTTAGGATAGTTTTGGGAACAGTAGGTTTGGAGTATGTAAGATGCGGGCTGCATCAGGTTGGTGTCTGATAGTGACGAAAAGGAGGGTGGATGGTGGAAATGCCTGAGTCTGAAAAAGACAGAGTTGGTGAGAAGGTTGAGGAGGGGGGCTGGCTAGCGGGGGGGGAGAAGGTATGGGAATTGGAGGTGGGCGCTAGATTTGGCGCCGAATGGAGTGGGGTTGGAGTTTGGATTTTTGGGGTTTTAATGTATTGCTTGGCTGTTGAGGGGCAGTTCTGGCTTAAACACTGACTGGTAAATTTCTGACTATGTGTATTCAATAAAGTTCTCTGCTGTTTCACACACTGGACTCTTTGATGCACATCGATTCTGAGTTTGCTCAAGTCTGACACTTCCTCAGCAACCTTTCTGGTGTGCCTCTGCTTGACATCTATAAAACAGTAACTTCAGTGTTTTTCAGCGCTGAACAGATTTGAGGGAGACATAAGGTGCATGCTTTAGCCTTCTATTTGCTCATATGTTTAGGTCACAGAGATGATAGAGAAGAACGAATTTCTTTTCTTTTCTCCCCCCCCCCCCCCTGTAAATGTGGTTCTAGGAGTGGTCACATCTGAGGTCATACATCCCGCCCAACCCTACCACAAAAAATATAGGAAGGTTCAAAAATAGGTATAGGCGAGCTCAGAACCCAGTAAAAATGTTCCCAGGTGATCCCTCAAAGGAATCACCAGTATCCTCAGGCAATGTGTTCATCTGCTGTCTTCAAATCCCACAATACTCACTTCAGAAGCTTGTACAGAGTCAGCATTCAGCACAAGAAATCTTCTCTTTTCAACAGATGCAGAAACAAGTGAAAATAGATTAGAGATTCTTTTCCAGCCGAAACTCCAGTCTCTTCTGGTGGATGCTACAGGATCTCCAAGGAAAGGGAAGGTGAAACTGCCCTCATTCATACAGGCAGGCAAGCCACAGTCCATACCCAAGCAAAAGGTAAGTAGAATTATCTACACACTTCTACCCTGAACCATTAATTCAAACTGTAGAAAAGTTTATGCATTTCCTAATCTCAGGCCAGAAATTCTGTTTTTCATTTCACCTCAACATTAGGAGGAACTTCCTGACAGTAAAGGCTGTTTGACAGTGCAACACAGGGCCTTATCACACGTGGGGGGTTTGCAGCTCAGATCTGCAGTCACTCCTGTTTTAACAACGCAAAACGTGATGTTTTTTCACACCAGATATGCAGTCACTCCTGTCTAGCAATGCGAATTCACATTAAAATGTTTTACCACGCCTGGTTGCCTTTCCATTGCCCTTCCAAATCGAGTAGGAAGCGGAGTCAGTTCGATTCCAAGCAAGTCATGTGATGCGGATTCAAGCAAAGCGTGGTGAGTGCATATTGTATTACCACACCAGAGGGTTCAACTATTCGAATTGGCACCCTTGCGCATGCTCAGTGGGGCTCTGGACGCTGTCATCCTTCATCGGGATGAAGCAGCAGTCAGGAGGTGATGGGAATAGGTCGGAGGAGATCACTAGGGCCAGGATCAGGATGAAAGAGCAGGCAGGAGATGATGGAATAGGTCACAGGGGGTCACTGGGGGCTAGATCGGAGTGATGAAAGAGGCAGGGGATCGGGGTGATCTTTCACACCAGACCTAATCGGAGTGAAATTGAAGCGAGCTTGGAACTGGTTTTTGGTGAATTCGCTTGTTACTGAATTCACCTAAAACAGCAGTCACTGCGGATTGCATTAGATTGACTGCAGAAGCGCCTCGGAATGACCCCCCCATAGAAAGCAAACCAGGTGTGATAAAACATCACGTTTTAATGTGAATTCGCATCCCAGACCAGGAGTGCAAAAAACCTCATGTGATAAACGCCACACTCCCTCGGAGAGCAGTGGAGTCTCTTTCCATGGAGGTCTTTAAACAGAGACTTGATGGCCATCTGTCGGGGATGCTTTGAATGTGATTTCCTGCATGGCAGGGGGTTGGACTGGATGGCCCTTGTGGTCTCTTCCAACTCTATGATTCTATCCCACATTGTAAAGCTATTTCAGAATGCTGTGTTGTGATATAACACACAACTAGTTTAGCACACGTCTATTCACATTATTAACTGTGCATTTCTATCCACATAAAATGTTGCATTCCATGGAGAACATAGCCTGCAAGAGGATGTTTGCTTGATAAGGGAGGATCTACATATTGACTAAGTGAATTATAATCCTATCAAGTTGCCTTCAAAGTTGTCTTTAAAAATATTTTTATCTTGTCACCTTACTTTATAACCTATATTTGGCCTTTCTAATCAGTCCTTCCTGTTTATGAAGGTTGAAGGTCCTGTTTCTGGCAAAGTACGTTCGTGCTGTGTTGCAGCAGCTTCCCAGCAACTATCAGGTTTCCTTCTCATCCCACCTAAGGTCATGTTTGGGGTTCTCAAGGAGGGCTGCACTTACGTAGCCACAGTTGTCTTGAAGAACACTGGTATTGACTTCTGCAGGTATGCATGTACTATCAATAAATTGCAAACTTCTCTCAGCTGAAAGGTCACTTAGCATGCTCTGTATTTTCATAAGAACAACATACCAAAATATTTTTATGCATGCCGATTGGAGATTTCCATATCTACCACATGGTTGCTGATAGACATCTAAGTGCATTTCCATTCACTTCAGTAAAAAGATAAGGAGACGAAAGCTGAGAAGAGTATTTAACTGATTAATGACATTTAATGAATGTCCATATTTAACCTACATAATATCTGGGAAATATTAGGCAGACAAAAAGAAAAAGGAGGATAGAGGAGAAGCAGTTGAGTGCTCGTTCAACAATTGGTTGGTGGGTCACACAGTCTTTGTGAGAGTGGTGCAAGCGGCACACTAGAGAGGGACTGTCACCTCACCAACCATCTAGGTAACATCTCAAGGCTCATACCTTGATAGACAGTGCCGCAGCCACAGATCATGACATTGCCTTCAGGAAATGAGCCTCCTAGAAAGACAGAACTAGGTAGGATCCTTTTAATGATAAGCATACCTGTCAGCCAAAACATCAGAGGGAAGGGGGAGGGCTCCAAACCTTTTCGTTGGGGAGACAGAAAGGATGTTTGGCAGTTCGTTCATTGGGAATTCAACTTGGATAAATGTTAATGCACCCATCATAGGTTTGAGCATGGCTGTGAATTTTGCCCTCAGTCCCACTCCGAGCCATCCTGCTCTCGTACCCACAGTGGGCAGCATCCCTTTCAGCTGGGCTGCCCCCATGTGGCAGCCAGCAGCCAAAAGGAAGGAGGAGCCAGCATGGGAGGTGCCAAGGAAGAGCCACAAAATCGGGAGAGGGCCAGGGACAAAGCACATGCACCCATGTGGCTGGCCACTTTGCTCTCATTACTACAGTTTTCCCAACAAAAAAGCCTCCCTTTTCCTTGGGGAGGGGTTTGCACACAGTTTCAGAATACCTGCAGTTGGTCCTCAGGATGTAATTGAATCAGGTAACCTGAAGTCAGCTTCCAAGTTATCCAAAGTGCTAGTACAAAAGATAGCTAAAGGGTGCAAGGCAGGGCAGATGTCAGGTCCATTCTCCAAGCCACCTTTCAGCAATCTGAGAATGTTGCCATGGATAGTGTTTCCCAAGAAGGCCCCAAGAGAGTATGGGATTATCCATCATCTGTCCTACCCCAGAGGAGCATCAGTCAATGATGCTGCCCTTTCAGAACTTTTCTCAGCCCACTGTGTTTCTTTTGACCAGGCAGTCTGCCTCATTCGGACATGTATCCCAGGGGCTCTCATAGCAAAATGCCATATACAGTCAGCTTTCAGGCTTCTACCAGTTCACCCATATGCTTTCTGTTTCTTGGGTTTCAAGAAACCAGGGCCATGCCGATGGGGTGTTCAGTCAGTTGTGCCACATTTGAGACATTCAGCACATTCTTGGAATGGGCAGCCAAGTCCTAGGTACCTATTACCCATTAGCTGGATGATTTCTTGATGATATACAAGGCTGGCACAGAGTTGCAGGCATTGGCCAATTAGTTAGGTGTCCCACTAGCACCTAACTAAAGTCCCACCTCTTCCTTGGTTTATTTAGGCATGTCAGATGGTAACAGTGTGCTGCCTGCCACTGACAAGTTAGCAGTGCCAAGGAAGAGGCTCACAGGTCTGTTATTTTGCAACAAGGCAATGTTCAAGGAAGTGCAGGAGTTGCTGGGGCACCTCACCTTTGCATGCAGGCTGGTAGCCCCAGGGTGGGTCTTCTGCACTGGCTAGTCAGAATCATAGCAGAAGTCAAGGCTCCTCACCATTGCATCAGGATTACCAGAGAGGTGAGGGCAGACATGGAGGCATGGTTGAAGTTCTTGGAGTGTTACAGTGGGCTCCCCCTGTACTAGGCCCATTGGGACCTGGATTTGGGGTACAGGTACATTCAATTTATATTATACATGTATAGTTATGATATGTTATTCCTGGTACAGTATAATATGAGGGTTGTGATATTTTGGGGAATATACACAAGTAGTTATCTAGGTTTATTGAACAGATATATAGAGTGTGCATTAGATTGATAATCATATAGGCAGTCAAATATGTGCTATTTTATATGTTTAAAACAAATTGTTAACTACATAGGTTTAGACAGCTTCAGAAAGAGCTTGAAATAATTGGGCCTGGTAAAGGAATGTAAAGGAGTATTTCCCCCTACCTTTGCAGTTCTAAAAACTGCAATGACTTTGTTATCACTAAGGATGGTTATAGATCATAGATTCGTACAACTAAGCTAAGCCTTCCTGGGAAAGCAGAAAATGCAACTGAAGTGCCTATTGTTTTGAAAACTATACAATGTTTAGCCTGCCAATTGTATGGGATGGAGCTAATTACTTTCAAATGCCTTTATTAGATGTGTATGTTATTGTTTCTTCAGTTCTGTCCAAAGATGCAGTACTGGTAACTTCTAATCCTCTAGGACTCCTACAATAAACAGTTTTCTGATCCATCCACAGAAGCCTGATTGACTGTGTCTGGAGAGGGGGGAGTTCACCAAGTTCTGACAACTTTCTTCTTTGATCTTCTTTAGTAATTGTTCCAAGTCTGTGATGTTCTCCACCAGTATTATAGTGTCATCCATATATCTTAGATTGTTGTTGTTCTTTCCTCCTGTCTTCACTCCTTCTTCTTCTAAGTCTAGTTGTTGAACAGTTGCATTCATAGTTCTGGTTTTGTTCCCTGTCTCCCTTTTCTTTTGCTGCTCTTCTTTCCTTAACTGCTTGAAGCATTTCATCTGTTATCTGTTATCTATTATCTCTTCTATTTCATTTCGGTCACCTGTTGCGTCTTTCTGCATTCTTCTTTGTGGCAGAATGAGAGTGGAAGAAAATGTAGAATGTTAGAGTAGGTGAAATAGAAGGGAAAGAGAATAGAAAGGAGGAATGGAGTGTGGAAGGAAGGAGAAATGCAATTAGTGGAAGGTGTTAGAAGGGAAGATGAGGAATGTAAAATGGGAAGAGGAGCAGAAAATAGAAGGGCAGGTAGGTAGTAAGGGACATTAATAAATGGAAGGTTGATGAATACTAGCTTTGATATACACAATAATACAATCGTATGTAATGAGTGTGGGGGGAAATTAGATTTTAATTTTAATATGTTTTATGAGGAATTGATTAAAGATGAATTATACTAACTTTTTTGTTTTCCACCTTTAGCCTTATTTTATTGGATAATATGTATTGTGGAATTCTTTAATAATGAAGAGTGTGTTGTATGTTATGATGTTTTAATTAATAAAATTTATTTTAAAAAATTAAAAAAAAAGAATTTAAAATATGTAACAGTAAATTTGCCAAGCTCTTGCTAGCATTTAAAATGGACTGGTGGTGGTGTTTGTGCTGGCTTAGCTGCTATCCATACATGCCAGCTGCTGCTCCCAATCTCCTCCACCTCTGTCCATTCTCTGATCAATCTTTAGTCTTTAACCTCCTTATCCCATTCAGTCAATCATAATATTTTTGTGTTGTTTAAAGGTATATTACACCAACATCCCCAGATCTAGAAGTGAGCATCTGATCTTTGTGGAGTCATTTGATTAACTTGCACCTGAGTGGATATTTCAAGCACCTGAAAAGCCTCCATGACTGCTATATTACTGTGTACTGTGGGGGACTTTGTGGACCTTGCAAACACTGGAAAGCCCTCTTAGTCCATATTTTTTCCATGTAATTTCTGTCTCTTGTACCAATTTTTTTGTTAAAGAAATAATGTCCCTTAATTGAGGTATTCCTGTACTATAGAAGAACAGGATGATTGAGAAAAAGATCAGAATAGATATGGTCCTCCAGTCTGTTTTTTCTCCCTTCCTCCTTCCTACATGTTACATAAAAAAAGCCAGAAAGTGCTACCATATGATAAAGGGATGTTGAAAACTTCTTGGCAATGAGGAAAGCAAATGATATTATGACTGTGATATTTTCATATCTCCCTAGCCCAGTCACAAAGAGAAATCTAAATCTGTCTGTTCCTTGGCAGGTTTCGAGTGAAACAACCACCCCCCTGCACTGGATTGCGAGTGAGCTACATCCCGGGGCCTGTAAGTGACCGAGGGGGGTTGTTTTTCACGCTCCATAGTCCTCACATGCCTATGGTGGGTTCCCAGCATTGAAGAGCAGGAAGAGAAGAAGGTCTAAGCTTGGAGTCATGAAATACTGTGATAAAGTCATTCTCAGAAGTTATTTCATTTCATGTGATTAGTTTGATTGAGGAGCAACCTACTTACTGTTTTCTAGCATAATAACTAGTCTTGTGAATAATGAAAATGTGGTTCCCCTGTGAGCCAGTACATTACATTGAGATGAAGGCCAACGCCCAGCACTTTATACACATCAGAGTATAAAAACAAATCCCCCAACTAATTGGCATTGGCAGTGCACTGACCACTTTTCACGCTTAAAAGAAACAATCACAGATAGTTGATTCCTCCAAAGTCCTGGAGGTTTTATCTTCAGTTATAATATGTACAATATAATACACATATATATACACACACATGCACACACATTCCTCTTTGACTTTCAATCAACTTCAAAGTCTGCTTCACAGCACCAAACCTAGTCCACACATAGTCACAGCAATAACCTGCTTCTCCAACAAAAGCTCACAACCAACCAAACATTCCAACTATCAGCTGTCATCTGACCAGTCCCCTGGTTCACTAATGTAGAAAGTTGGATGTGAGTCATCATTCAGTCAATCAAAATATTTTTTCTGTTGTTTAAAAGTATATTGCACCAAGATCCCCAGGTCTGGAAAATAATTTTAAAATATTTGCAATACTGATTATTCGTTGTAGTCTTTTTATAGCAAAAAACTGGTGAACAAAAAATAAATAAATAAATCTAAGACAAACTAGCTGGAATAAAAGCACATTTTATTGGCCAGTACTACCAGGTGCTGCAGCCACAAGGTTGGGAGTTTGATCCCAGGGCTCTAAGGTTGACTCAGCCTTCCATCCTTTTGTAGGTCGGTAAAAGGAATACCTACTGTAGCTTATTGGGGGCAATTGGCTAAAATATTGTAAGCCGTTTAGAGAGTGCTGAGTTCACTATTAAGTGGTATAGAAATGTATATGCTATTGCTATTTTCTATGGAAAAAGGAAACATACTATACAGTATTTGTAATTTCTCTCAGAGCTGAAGAGAAACCTTATAGTGAGAAATCTAATCAAACATATTGCAAACAACTAAATCAGTAAATTTTCTGGAAATTTAGAAGCTATAAAAGAGGATATTTTTCTAGTTTTATGCAGAGCAGATAAAAATTTTCAGAAAAAATGAAATTAGCATCCTTGACAGATTGAAAGTTATTTTGAGCCCATACAGCTAGGCCAAAATAAAGTTGCTTCGGGTCACTTTGGAGGTATGCTGTTTAAATGATGCATGCGTCCTAAGAGGCCAGAAGCCGCACAAAAGCCACGCTCCAGTCCTAACCACTAAGCCAGTGCTAAATGTGCTAGATTTCATCCTGTTTATCCTAATTTCCATCATAAGAGAATAAAAGATATCCCCCTTCAGCAGAAGTTATGGGCTACAGCTGCTACTGGTCTTGGTCAACATATTTGAAGAGTGTCTGGCTGGGAAAGCTAGTGTAGACAAATTAAGCAAAAATCCAACATTAAATGAAAAATAGTAAATGGTGTAAATCTCAAGGTGCTGTTGACCTCAAGATTCTTCAGCAATATTTTTTCCTCTTACTTTGAGTACTAAGTATTAGATTGCGGGGGGTGTCTAACTTTGCTCATGGTACATGATCTGTCCTTATCTGTTTTTTCTAGGTAGCTGCTGGACTGCAAACTGAGCTGGAAATTGAGATTTATGCTATGGCTATCGGAGTGGAAGGAGATGAGGGCTGTGGGGAAGTTTTTCATAGGATTGAAATTTACACAGAAAATGAAACTCTCTTCCTTCCTGTGGAAGCAAATATCCTTTACTGCTTTTCTCTTTAATTATTTGTGGAGGACAAATTCCCATGATGGCTGCAAAAGAACCTCACTTCTCTCTAGCCCAGTTATTTCAAAAACTCTTATTCTGCCTTCCTAAGACAGCATAGAGCATAACTATAATACTTAACATAATCATTAAACTAAATTATATCAAAATATACCATTAAAAGCACAGCACTTAAATTACAGGTGACCAATATGATGTAGCAGATTGGAATGAACCAATATGATGTAGTAGACTGGAATAAAAGCCTGTAACGTTGAGGCCATATCTATCTCCCATTCCTTTATTGAGTATATATAATAACTTCGTATTGTTTTAAGTCTGTCATT
The DNA here is from genome assembly GCA_023333645.1 of Sceloporus occidentalis. Taxonomy (NCBI): domain Eukaryota; kingdom Metazoa; phylum Chordata; class Lepidosauria; order Squamata; family Phrynosomatidae; genus Sceloporus; species Sceloporus occidentalis. The sequence goes on from JALMGF010000001.1 coordinate 219,227,183, forward strand.
TTCCCAAATATAAAAGCAACATTTGAAAAGAACTTTATAACCAAGACTATACAAGACCGTAATATCCTAGTAGTAGCACAATATAATTGCTACCCCTATATTCCCAGCAGCATACCAAGTGTCTAGAGGGGAGCATCAAACTGAACTACAGAACATTTACTTAACACATGGCAAAGCCACTGACACTAAACATAATATTTCTGCTGTAGTGCTGCTCTTATATCAGGGAGAGAAATTACCTGTCCTTGCACAGTGATAGTAGAATCAATGTATGGCAAGAATCCTCATGGATGGTCGCAGGGAAGAGCCATGCCACATGCAGCATGGAAACAGCCACCCCTTTGGGAGGAGAACACGTGGACGCCCAGAAAAAAACTAGCATTCCTAGCATAGCTGCTTACCAGCTCTGCAACGGAAAAGAAGGCATATGTGGAGACACTGATACACTGCTCTGCAAAAGTTCTAAACAACCTGAATTAGGAGCCATTACCCCTATTATTGTTTGATTTTTATTTACTTTATTTGTATGCTGCCTTTCTCCCAGGTTTTCGCCCAAGGTGGCTCCCATAAATCTGTGCTTATGGAGAAAGGGAAACCATAAGACAAATATCACTGAAATTGCATGCAAAACAATAATATTGTTATTGCACTATTTACATTATTATTTTTATCCCGTTTTTTCTCCAAGGAGAACCGTATGTTCTCTATATTATTTTCAATATTTTTTCAACCCTGACAGATTAAGAAAAAGGATTTGGCAGCCATTCTTTATGCTGGAGCAGTAGCCACATGAAATCCTGCCAATCAGTGGTCCCCTCCAGTTGACTGGGTAGGCCTGCCAGAAGAGATACGTCTTTAATGCTGTTTTGAATTCAGTCAGTATTTTCTGGTAGGTCATTCCACAGTCTGGGGGCAGCAGACAAAAATGTCCTCTGGGAAATGGTTGCCAGTCTAGACTTTGCCGGTTGAAGCTAACATTTCCCACAGGACCTGAGTGTACGAGGCAGATTGTATGAGAGGAGGTGATCCCTTACATAACCTGGACCCAAACCATTTAGGGCTTTAAAGGTAATAACTAACACTTTGTACTTTGCCCAGAAACTGATTAGCAGCCAATAGAGCGATTTTAAGATCGGTGTCAAGTGATCAGTCCTGCATGTACTGATCACGCCTGGATTAGTCTGGCAGTATATACAAATGATTTAAGCTTTCCCTTTTGTTAGGATGAAGTAATCCCTGGTGAATTGTATAGTGCCATGGTGCCAAACATATGGCATGCATGCATGGTGTCAAACCTATGGCAAGCTATTTTGGAGGGTGTGTGGAGAGACGGGAGAGAGGAGGAGGAGGAGGAACAGGCACATGCCTGTTCCTTCTGTTCCCCTGCCCTCCCATGCTTTTAGCTGCCTCTCCGAAGACAACTAAAGGCTCGGGAGGGCAGGGTAAGAGGAGGAACAAATGCACTCCTGTTCTTCCTCTTCTCTGCCCTCCTGGACCTTTAGCTGTCTCCACAGAAGTCCAGCCCCTGGAAGGCAGAGGTCCCACAGCTTCTTTTGCCACAAGGAAAGCCACTTCTTTTTACACTAGGAAAAGGTCAGACTGGAATGTGGCATGTAGTTGCCACGGCCCCAATCTAGCAAGGAAAGAGGCACTGAGATGCCGCTCCAAAGCAGCGGTCCATTTCGCCCTGAGTCTTTATTATACCAACTCCATTCTTAGATAGGAAAGGTACTGAGGGAACTATTCTAATCTAGCTACATCTCTAGCATGGTCTGGGAGAAGAGAGGATGAGAAGGAGCAGAAGTTTCCCTGAGAGTATCAATTTACATCACAGAGGGATTAGGATAGGTAGACAGAGAGGGAAGTCACTGTAAGTCATTCAAGCTATCTAATCTTATCACTACTCCCCACTCTGAGGCTTTAATTCTTTCAGTGCAGAGCATTGTTGCATTTCTCAATGACACATGCACAAGTTCACAAGAGTCATCTCTTGTAGAGCTTGGTCAGGGGCTTGGTAAGGGCATGTTTTCTGTTGGGCAATATTCCAGTTTGATAAGCCCTTGTTCATGTGCATGCCTTACAAAGTGATACTGCGTTTCAACATGCTTAATCTTAGGATTTATCTTTTCTGCCTGAGAGAACTTTATGCATGCTTGGTTGTCTTTGTATATCTCTATTGGAGTTGGCACTTTTATTCCAAAAGCTAATAGCAACATGTGTAGCCAGTTTCGTTGTTTACGTGTTTCTGAGGCCGAGACATATTCAGCTTCTATAGAGGAAGTTGCGACTGTCTTCTGCTTCTGTGTTGTCCAGTCAGTCATTCCATTTCCATAGAAGAATAAGTATCCACTTGTAGATTTTCAATCCATGACATCATTGGCCCAATATACATCTACGTATCCAGTCAGTTTAGGATTGCTGGTTGCTTGCAGTTGAGGTTTTAAATGCGCAGTTCCTTTCAAGTATTTGGCTACTCTCTTTATTGCATTCCAGTCACACTCAGTTAGTGAGTGAGGGACTGGGCACACCAGTCACACTCAGTTGGTGAGTGAGGGACTGAAGGGGTGGCCTGCAACCGCCTCCATCTTCACCAGATTGGGACTGTGGCAACCACACTGTGGCAAAAAGCGGCTCCTTTTTGCACCCTGGAAAGGGTATGCTAGCCGCTGGTGCACAACTTTTACACACTCCTTTGGTGCTGCATCATGTGGATGCAGCACCAGAGGAGTGCCGTGATGTCGCACGCCATGTGGAGTGGCACATGGCATTGCACCAGCATGGGGGCAGAGTCAGGGCATGCGTCAGATGGACGCCATGCCATGACTCTGCCCGCAGGCCAGCCTTAATGGCCAGTCTGCACAGCCTGTTAATTTTTCTGTACAAAATTCCAAAACCTGCTGAAATATCTGCCAATATATCTGGTCTTGTTGTTTTGATTATGTACAAAAGCTTTCCAATGGCTTCTCTATACTGGCTGTTGTCTGGTAATGCTTCATTTTTATGGTGTGCTTCCAGTAGTTGGTCTCCATAAGAGTGATAACTGGATGTGCCTCAGTAGTTCTACTATCTTTTGCTTTTGGTTAAGAAGGTAACTTCCATCTTCTTCACTTTCAGTTTGTATTCCAAGATAATATGAGATGTCTCCTAATCATTTCACTTCTACTTCCTTGTTTAAATGATCTATAATTTCATTACAGTCTTCTCTTGCCTCACAAGAAACAATCAAGTCATCAGCATAGGTCAAGATAAATGTCCACTTGTTGTCTTTGTATTTTGAGTAGAGGCATCTATCAGACTCAAGGAGCATCTTATTCAGTTTCTCGTTCTATGTTCTGGCTGCTTGTTTGTCTTCAAAGCCTGGAGGTTGCTCCATATAAATGTGTTCAGATACATCTCTATGAAGAAATGCAGTTTTTCATGTTAGATGTTCATCATACATCTTTCTTGCTGCTACAATACTTCAGAGTGTTCTTACAGTAGTGTGTTGTACATTAGCTATTCCTCCTAATTTGGTGTCATCTGCTTAGCTGTTCCTCCTAATTTGTTGTCATCTTTGGTGTCATCCATCCTTAACATGTTTTTACCAGTTTTAACAGGCAACATCTATGAAGACAGACCAGCAAACTATCCTCAGGGGGGGAAGGCCTCCACCATCCGGCTGGTTTCAACAAGTCCAATATCTCATTTTCGGGTTATACTACCTCACAAGATTCCTGGTTAATGTAAGTAAATACACTGAATAATAAATACAATGAAGCATGAAAATGCTATATTCTCATTCTCTACATTCTATAAAAATCTGTATAAGAACATAATCTTCTGCTCTCCTTAAACCAATTCTAAAAAAGCATACAGCTGCAGTCTCAGGCTCTGAGGTTTGGCGAACAGGCTTGGAAAACAGGGGTGTTTTGCGTGGGTGTTTAGCTGGGGAGTTTGAGGGGGAATCCCAGAGTTCTCTTTCACTGTCTATTTAAGACTACTGAACATAGACAGTGAAGGAGGTGCTTTGTCAGGGTTGCTTTGATCGGCAGGGGGTTGGGTTTGATGTCCCTTAAAGTCTCTCCCAACTCTATGATTCCTTTTAAGTAATTTTAAGTGGGCAAAACATCACAGTGCTTTCTCAGCATTTGGATTCTTTTGAATTAAGATCCTTTGTATACCAATTAATTCATGTGATCCACTGCTAATCAAATTGCTGTATTTCTCTCTGAATACAGAGATAAAAGCACTAGTAAAAATCTTTGGCCTAGATTTCTTCATAATTTTCCTGGTTCAGACTCTTTATTTCAGTCTACTAGAAATTTGGCATTTTCACTATTATTCTTTTGCATGTTTGCCACATTGTCCTAGAGATATCTATAAACAAATTAAGTTCATATCCTGATATATTTTGCCCTTATACTTATTTTGTTTTGCAGAACAGCAAGCCTGGAGCAGTGCCTTCAATATTATGACAGCCATACGATGCAAGCTTCTCATCTCACAGAAATGTTAAAATCACATTTTTTCCATTTTAATAAAAGTTATACTTTGATTTCTTTACTAGTATTTATGTAGCATTTACTAATATTCAGACTAGGACTCTAGGGAACTTTTATGCAGATACCCACTTCAGCCATGGAAAACCACTGGGCGACCAACAGGCAAGTCTGTCAGTGTAAAAGGAAGCCAGAGACAAACCACCAGTTAGCATTGACTTGAAGGAAAACAACAAGCAATTCACCTATTGCACTGATACAAATTGTAACACAGGAGTAAGCAACTTTTGAAGGTTCAGTGGCTATGTCTGGCCATCCTCTTCATGGGCCATATACTCCCATGTAATAGGCTGCACTGCTTTTTTATTTCTGTTTGTCTCATTTAAGTTTTTTGAACTGTGGAGATGTATTGCAGATTAGTATGTTTGCTCTGGGAAGGGAGCCATAAGGGAAAAGATACGATAAGAGAAAGATAAGATGAAGGTAATAGCCATCTAATAATCATAATCATAATCTTGATAGTATAAGGTTACTAATGCCAGCAAACCACTTTCACACCTGTAAGCAAAAAAATGAAACACCAGTAGGTTGGAAAAGAAAATAAACCTCAATATGCACAATGGCTTGCCTCAGACACTCTTTTGAATGCATGAGAGAGCAGAGAAGGAGAAACTAAATGAAGGCTGAAGACTGTATAAAATATAAACCCTTTGAGCAACTGTATAAAATATAAACCCTTTGCTTGTGGCAAAACTGGTCCATCTCTACTGCTGTTGCTAAGTAATTGCTGACAACCTGAACTCCTGTATATGGTAAGATATTCCTTTTTTTTTAATGAAGCTTGTTATTTAATGAACATTCAACCAAATGCCAGTTCATAGATAAGGTTAAACAGACACACTAGAAGAGGGGGTGAAATAACAGAGGTATAAGATTGTGTCCAGACTGATCCAAGAACTATGTAAGCTGTTATTAAAATTGCACATTTATATGTGCTATTTGTGTTACTAGAATAAATCTTAGTACAAAAGATTCAACTTGTTCTCCTGTTAATTTCCTGAGACCCAGTGCTTACCCATTCTCTTGGAAAAAGGGAAGGCTATTGGTTCTCTGTGTTCATTTTGCTGGGGTGAGTTCTCAGACTTTTAAAATTGTGAGCCATTTCTCTGGGTCACTGGGAGGAGGAGCTAAAAGCCTAATTCTACATAGCTCCTAGCAGAGGCGCATGCCTAAAGGTGCACAAATTTTCCTTCTATTTTTTTTATAGTCAAGGAGGTTTTACATTACAGAGGAGAAGGTGATCTAGGAAGAGTGTTGGAGAGGAGCTCCTTTAATTTTCAATCTTCCTTAAAGTTTTTTCCTTAAGGGGCTTGTGGGGACTTGTATTTAGAGGAAGTGCGTCAGAGACTTGCCTCTGGAAGGAGCTAGTAGCCAGGAGCTCTGTACATAACTAGAGTCCCAGTTGATTGAGCTCTTTAACAGAGTTTGGGGACAAAGGCCAGGCCCACAGGGGTTCTTTACACTGGTGTTTAACAGGGGAAGCCCACAGTCTTCTTTCAGTGCCTCCTTAAGACTTTTCAGTATGGACACTGAGGGACCTGCTGCAGTCACTTGCAACACTTGTGGGATGTTTGTCTTCTTGTCTAGGGATGTGGGGAACTTCACATGCACCAAGTGCAAGTTGGTGGCCCTCTTGGAAGAGAAGGTCCAGCAGCTGGCGGCCCAAGTAACTACACTTCAGCATCTTAGGGAACAAGAGGTTCTCCTGACTACAACAGACAGGATGGTCTTGGATGGGAAACACACAGAGGAAGTTGCTGGGGAGGAGGAGGTCACTTCACATACAACAGAGGCACATGGTTGGAGGAATGTCACACACAGAAGTAGGGAAACCGGGGAAAGTTCTGTGAGCTTGCAGCTACAGAATCGATTTGAATCTCTATTATCAAGAATGATGAGGAACAGCAGCAGGGACAGACTTCAGGGACAGAGCAGGGGACCCTGGAAGTACCACCAAAGGGAACAGCTGCGGCTAAGCCTTGGAGGAGGCGTGTGGTGGTCGTGGGGGGCTCCTTGCTGAGAGGTACTGAACCAGTGGTTAGTGGGCCTGACAAGATGTCTCGGAAGGTGTGCTGTCTCCCTGAGGCAAAGATCCGTGATGTGACAGAGAGGCTGACAAGACTTGTCAAGCCTACTGACCATTACCCCTTTCTTTTGGTTCATGTGGGAACCAATGATACTGCAGGGCACAGCCTTCAGAATATCCTAAGGGATTATGAGGCGTTGGGTAGGAAGTTGAAAGAGATGGATGCACAGGTTGTCATCTCTTCTCTTCTCCCAGTTGAAGGGTATGGTCCAGGAAGGGAGAAGAAAATAGCAGAGGTGAATAACTGGCTTCGCAGATGGTGCCGCCAAGAACGATTTGGATTTTTGGATCATGGTCTGAGGTTCCATGAGGAAGGATTTCTGGCAAGAGATGGATTGCATCTCACACCAGTTGGCAAAAACATTTTTGCCAATAGTCTCAAAAATTTGATTGGGAGGGCTTTAAACTGAGTTATGCGGGGGAGGGAGACAGTATTCTGGAAGGCAAAAGAGATGGAGAAAATAGAGGGAACAAGACAAACAGTGCAAGGACCCAACAGTGGGAGGAAAAAATGTTTGCACAGCCAGCAAGTAGGAGAGACCCGTGGTCTATGATGTCTACACTAATGCACAGAGCATGGGGAATAAGCAAGATGAACTTGAACTCCTAGTACGACAAAGCAAATATGATATAATAGGCATTACTGAAACTTGGTGGGATGAGTCTCATGATTGGAATGTAGAAATAGAGGGGTATAACCCTTTCAAGAGAAATAGGTAGGAAAGGAGGAGGAATAGCCTTAGATGTCAGGGACATTTACACCAGTGAAGAGATCCCTGGAGCAAAGATCTATGATGTGACAGAGAGGCTGACAAGACTTCTCAAGCCTACTGAGAAATACCCTTTCTTTTTGGTCCATGTGGAAACCAATGATACTGCAAGGCACAGCCTTCAGAATATCAGAAGGGACTATGAGGCTCTGGGTAGGAAGCTGAAAGAGATGAATGCACAGGTCATCTCATCTCTTCTCCCAGTTGAAGGACATGGTCCAGGAAGAGAGAAGAAAATAGCAGAGGTGAACAAGATGGTGTCAGCAAGAACGGTTTGGATTCTTGGATCATGGGCTGCGGTTCCATGAGTTGCATCTCTGGGTTGCATCTCACACCAGCTGGAAAAAAGATTTTGGCAATAGTCTCAAAAAATTGATCAGGAGGGCTTTAAACTGAGATATATGGGAGAGGGAGATAATATTCTGGAAGGCAAAAGGGCTGGAGAAAATAATAAAACTGTTATAGAGGGAACAAGACAAATAGTGCAAGGACCCAACAGTGAGGAAAAAAAATGTTTGCACAGGTAGCAAGTAAAGGGAACACATGGTCTTAAATGTCTCCACATTAATGCACAGAGTATGGGAAATAAGCAAGATGAACATGAACTCCTAGCACAACAAAACAAATATGATATAATAGGCATCACTGAAACTTGGTGGGATGAGTCTCAGGATTGGAATGTAGAAATAGAGGGTATAACCCTTTCAAGAGAAACAGGCCAAACAGGAAAGGAGGAGGAATAGCATTATAAATCAGGGACATTTACACCAGTAAAGGGATCCAGGACATCAATCATGGAAGCCAGGTGGAGAGCATCTGGATAAAAATTAAAGAGGAGGGAAACAACAAGGATGTTATTGCGGGAGTCTACTACAGATCCCCAAGTCAGACTGAGGAATTGGATAATATCTTTCTAGAACAGATGACCACACAGTCAGCAAAGAGAGATGTAGTAGTGATGGGCGACTTCAACTATCCTGATATTTGCTGGAAGTCAAACTCAACAAAATCCTGAAGGTCTAAGCAAATTCCTCACTTGCCTGGAAGACAATTTCATGGTCCAAAAGGTGGAAGAGGCAACAAGGGGGTCAGCTATTTTGGATCTGATCCTAACCAACAGGGATGACTTGGTTAATGGGGTGCAAGTGGTGGGATCCTTAGGTGGAAGTGACCATGTTCTCCTGGAGTTTGTTATACAGTGGAAAGGAGAAGCCAGACATAGTCAAACACACATTCTAGACTTTAGGAGAGTGGATTTCAGTAAACTTAGAGAAGTATTGAGGGTGATCCCGTGGTCAGAAATACTAAAAGGGAAGGGAGTTCAGGCTGGATGGGAGTTTCTCAAAAGGGAGATACTGAAGGCACAATTTCAAACAGTTCCAGTGAGAAAGAAAAACGGGAGGTGTCTCAAGAAACCAGGATGGATGACTAAGGAACTTTCAACCGAGCTAAGTTTGAAACGGAACATGTATAAGAAATGGAAAAAGGGGGAAATCACAAAAAAGGAATTAAAAGAAATAACAAGCATGTGTAGGGGTAAAGTCAGAAAAGCTAAAGTGCAGAATGAACTCAGGCTTGCTAGAGAGGTTAAGAACAATAAAAAGGGCTTTTTTGGATATGTCCGCAGCAAAAGGAAGAAGAAGGAAACGGTAGGGCCACTACGTGGAGAAGATGGCAAAATGCTAACAGAAGACAGAGAAAAGGCAGAATTACTCAACACCTTCTTTGCCTCAGTCTTCTCAGAAAAGGTAAAGTGTGCTCAACCTGAGGATCATGGAGCAGAGGACAGAATAGGGGAATTTCAGCACAGAATAAGTAAGGAGATAGTACAGGAATACCTTGTTAATCTAAAAGAATTTAAGTCTCCAGGACCAGATGAACTACATCCAAGGGTATTAAAAGAACTGGCAAAAGTAATATCGGAGCCATTGGCAATCATATTTGAAAACTCCTGGAAAACAGGAGAAATCCCAGCAGACCGGAGGAGGGCAAACATTCTCCCCATCTTCAAAAGGGGGGGGGGGGGAGAGAGGATCCCAACAATTATCGTCCAGTTAGTCTGACATCAGTACTAGGAAAGATTCTGGAGCAGATCACTAAACAGAGAGTCTGTGAACATCTAGAAGGCAATGCCATAATCACAAAAAGTCAACATGGGTTTCAGAGAAACAAGTCATGCCAGACAAATCTGATCTCTTTCTTTGATAAAATTACTAGCTTGGTAGATGAAGGGAATGCTGTGGATATAGTATATCTTGATTTCAGTAAGGCCTTTGACAAGGTTTCCCATGACATACTTGCAAACAAGCTTGTAAAATGTGGGCTAGACAAAGTAACTGTTACATGGATTTGTAATTGGTTGACCGGCCGAACCCAAAGGGTGCTCAACAATGGCTCCTTTTCATCCTGGAGAGAAGTGACCAGTGGGGTCCCACAGGGCTCTGTCCTGGGCCCAGTACTGTTCAACATCTTTATCAATGACTTGGAGGACAAAACTGGGGGCATACTTATCAAATTTGCAGAAGACACCAAATTAGGAGAATAGCTAATACTCCAGAGGACAGGATCAACATTCAAAATGAATGAATGAATGAATGAATGAATGAATGAAATTTTATTTCTAGACCACTATTCCTTGCAGATCACAGCGGTTTACAAAAACATCATCAAAACCAATACAAAGTGACAACCCATAGCCCAACAATACAAAAACCCACCCATACCATTTAAAAAACAATACAAAAATTCTAAAAACAATCCATAAAATCATTCCATCTAAAACCAAATTAAAAACCTATATAAGAAATTAGCTGGATTGAACAAAATGCACAGGGGAGAGAAAGAATAACATCAAGGCACATGGGGGAAGGCTTGACGGAAAAGAAAAGTCTTCAGATTCTTCCTAAAAAGATCTAGAGAAGTTGCTGAACGGAGCTCATCGGGCAAAGAGTTCCAGGTCTGAGGGGCCACGATGGAAAATGCCCTTTGTGACGAAGACACAAACCTTGTCTTGGGAACTCTTAATAGATCTGAATAGACTAGAAAGCTGGGCCAAAGCTAACAAAATGAAATTCAACACAGAGAAATGTAAGGTACTGCGCTTAGGGCAGAAAAATGAAATGCACAGATATAGGATGGGTGACACCTGGCTGAATGAAACTACATGTGAAAGGGATCTGGGAGTCCAAGTAGACCACAAGTTGAACATGAGTCAACAGTGTGATGTGGCAGCTAAAAAGGCCAATGCAATTTTAGGCTGCATCAATAAAAGCATAGTGTCTAGATCAAGAGAAGTAATAGTGCCACTGTATTCTGCTCTGGTCAGGCCCCATCTGGAATACTGTGTCCAGTTCTGGGCACCACAATTCAAAAAGGACATTGAGAAACTGGAGCGTGTCCAAAGGATGGCGACTAAAATGGTGAAAGGTCTGGAAACCTTGCCCTATGAGGAACGACTCAGGGAGCTGGGGATGTTTAGCTTGGAGAAGAGAAGGTTAAGAGGTGATATGATAGTCCTGTTTAAATATTTGAAAGGATGTCATATTGAGGAGGGAGCAAGCTTGTTTTCTGCTGCTCCAGAGAACAGGACCCAGAACAATGGATGCAAGCTCCAGGAAAAGAGATTCCACCTCAACATTAGGACGAACTTCCTGAGAGTAAGGGCTGTTCGACAGTGGAACACACTCCCTCGGAGTGTAGTGGAGTCTCCTTCCTTGGAGGTCTTTAAGCAGAGGCTAGATGGCCATCTATTGGGGATGCTTTGATTGAGAGTTCCTGCATGGCAGGGGGTTGGACTGAATGGCCCATGCGGTCTCTTCCAACTATGATTCTATGATTCTATGATTCCAAATCAGTTCAGTTTTTTAATTTAGAGGAATTCAACACTGATGCAAGACATGCACCCACAACAACAAGTAAGATACAAAAGGTGGTAGTGGATAGTGACTTGTGGGTGGCAGAGGGGAATACTATACCAGTTCCAGAAGTCCTGATTGGGAGAAGGCTGTGAACATTGGCTACAAAAGTGAGGTCTGACAACAATACTTAGGAGTCAAGCGAAACTCTGGAAGAGTGCCTGCCTGATCCTAAACTAGACTGAATCAAAAATGTCCAAACAGGCATATTTATAGGGTAAAATGTGTCCTGTAGCAGTTTCTCAGGAGTTTGAGTAGATATTCCAGAAGGATGAATGGCCAGAGATGGGTGGAAATGACAGCCATACAAAGAGGTGCCATCTCCAGAAGGAAATGCCCTTTGATTTCCAACCTCCTGGCGATTACTCAATGCATCACCGACTATCACACTCCAATTGAAGGGATTATGCAGATTTCTGCCTCAATAGTCCAATTTTGCCTACATGCACCAGGGCTTCCAAACTGAGCCTTTTTGATCTCCTTATTTAAGCAGGCTGCTTCTTTGCAATGGGCGCCTTTTGTGGCTACATGATAAAACATTCCTAATAATATTAATCTAATACAAAAGGACAACTACGGGTGAAGGAAGGCTGGTCCTTGGGGTAACATAATATTTTGTTTTCTTTGTTTTCTTCTCGTTTGAATCCATTGCTCCAGATAGTATTAGCAACAAAAAGGGACTTAACACCTTTGTGGAAGAAGAGGCTCACCACCTGATCCTGATGCGCTTCCCATCTTTAAATCCTTTCTCCTTGCTCACTTACTTCACTATCAGGCTTGCATGACAGAAACCAGCTTAAAACAGGATGAGTCATGAGTTGAGGTGGGAGAGGAGAAAATTGTAGTATGCTCCCCCATGTAGTACTCTGAGTGCAATACACACACACACACACACACACACATCTGGTTTGATTGTTAGAGACCAACAAGATTATTACATGGGGCTTTGAAATCATGAGTACAGCCAGGCAAAAAAGTGGCTTTCATGATACTTATCACACAATGATGCCTCTGACCCATAGCTGCTGTTTTCCTGATCAGCAGGAAGGGCATCTCTTTTAATTGACAAGGATATCTGTCAATGATCTTCCAATCACACTAGTCTCTGGGTACAAAATGAGATGCCCTCACTGCCAGGGCAGTTGTGATACTGGCAGTCATGTGGGTTCAGTGTCCCCTGCACTCCCTCTGCCCCCCCCCCCCTCTGTCTCACTATAAGCATCAGATTATGCAGAATGGGGAAAGATATAGAGAAGGCCGAAAGGAATTCAGGTTACAGGAGTGAATAGTCAACCTAAGCATTTTTTTCAAGTAGTGTTTATGAAGTCACACTTTCCGGAAGCCAATGGTAAACCTCCTCTGAACAAATTTTGCCAAGAAAACCACACTATGGCCTGTTACAGACTGCCAAAATAAAGCTGCTTCGGGTCTCTTTGGAGGTATGCTATTTAAATGATGCATGGGTCCTAAGAGTCCGGAGGTCGCGCCAAAGCCACACTCCATTCCTAAGCACCGGAGTGCAGCTTTTGGTGCAGCTTCCGGATTCTTAGGATTCATGCATCATTTAAATAGCATACCTCCAAAGAGACCCAAAGCAGCTTTATTTTGGCAGTCTGTAACAGGCCTATATGTTTGCCAGAAGTTTGAAATGACTTGAAGGCAGACAACAAGAACAGTATATGTTCCTTTGTGATGTATTTGGGCACTAGCGACTGATATACTTCTTGTGAAAAAAATTGAGTGCTTACATGAATATCAGTGTTCCAAAATACAGATCAGTGGCATCAATGGCTCTTTAGGCTGAACCTACCTAAACTATATACTTTTCTCCAGAGACTACTCCAGAAACTTTCCATGAAATGAATCTTGAAGCTTCCTATGTCTTTAATGTGTTGGAGGTAAAGAATTGAGAAGAAAGACAAAGTATGAGTACTGACTGACCACGTCTTGTGCTGATTAAGTTGTAAACTGAGGCTATCATAGTTTGGCCACATCATGAGAAGACATAAATCATTAGAAAAGGCAATGATGATAGAAAAGGTAGAAGGCAGCAGAAAGAGGGGAAGACCACATGCCAGATGGCTAGATTCAATCAGAGAGGCCACAGGCCGGAGCAGAGCAGTGGAGGACAAGGGGCCTTGGAGGTATTTTATTCATGGGATCCGTATGAGTCGAGGTCAACTCAAAGGAAGTTAACAACAACTCTTCTCTGCTGCATTATCTTAGTCCAAATGGTTAAAGGGGGGATCCTCTTCATCTCCAAACTTTTCAAATTCTAAGTGGAGGGCTGGCAGTGAGAGAAGAAGCACTGGCAAATCAAGAACATCTAGAAAAATATATCACACATTTGGCACAGAGGTCCATTTTGTGTTCTTAGCAGTGTCTGAGAATGCCTGGAAGTGTGCAAATGGCAATGTGAACTTGCTGTCACAACAATATGGGGAGAAAGTGTTGAGATGAACCAGCGTTAAGAACAGAGACCACTTAGTGGTATCAAAACTATATTTAGGAATGGAGAGTGTTACAAACCACATGGGTACACATAGTGGAACATGCAGTGGTATCAGTGCTATATTTGGGGACGTGGTTCATGTAAAGCATCTATCAATAATAAATGCTGAATTAGCAGGTATGACCGCCAACTGCACAAAACCCCAAGAGCAACAACTCTGGCTAAAGTCATTTTTATTCATCTCAAACATATTTCATTATATCAGTGTTATCCAAACTTATCAGTAATCAGGTCATAAAACAACAGCAAGCACATGTTTCTCATGATGAGCTGTGACTCTGTTGCTGGGAATGAGAGAAATCTTCTGTGGATAGTGATGCCTGCTACTGGAAGGAGGTGCCCTGGACAACTTGTCATGTGGGTTTAGTTTTAAAATGCAGCCTAATAGCCTCTCAGTTAAGTGGTCTTTTCCCAGGCTGTGCCTTGTTTTGCTTGCGCATTGGTATGCCATGACCATAAATCAGTTTGAGTCTACTACATAATGTGAAAAATGCAATTATTTTTATTTCTTACAAGCACTTCTATACAGTCGGCCCTTCACTTATGCGGGGATCCTTTCTGAACACACATACCCCGAGTGTAATGGAAATACTGTGAATGCTTGATCCCCATTGAAAACACGGGCATACACGCCATTCTTACTACTATCTCACGGCTTCAGAATAAGCTGAAAGCCACATATTGTGCACCCATGTATGGCACGGGCATGCTGTACAAGTTTCTTGTGGATTCTGGTATGGCCTGTTCCCAGAGCAGTCAATGGATCCAAGAATTCAAAGACCCTGTTAATCTGGAAAACCGGTATGTAAAGCTATCTTCGCACCTTTGAGACTAACTAAAAGAGAAAGGCTGGTAGCATGAGCTTTTGCAGACTCTAGCTACTTCCACAGATGCATGGGGACCAAAGTCAGTGTAGTGAATTCCCTTCTTGGTTTTAATCTTCAAAAGTAGTGTTCCCTCTGAACACTACCTGGACAGTTCCTTTAAAGATCACAGTAAGAGCCAGAGCAGCTTTATCCCTGCCACTGACATGAGAACCAGTATTGCCTGTTCCTCCAACCAGTAGATCTAGTCCCTCAAGAAATTTGAGCCTGGGATCATATTCTTCTGGACCAACAGAGCACCCTACGCAAGCAGCCACCAGCCCATTTGTGTATCTGTGTGTGTGGACTATATAGCCTGTTTCCCCCCTTATAGAGCAGTGGATTATTCCCACTGTTGAGGCCTACTTCTTCAATGTGGCCATTGAGTGTTATCCAGTGAAGGCCTTCTGGTTTATTTCGTTTAAAAATATGCAGGGCAGAATCCTGGTGCCTTGTGACTGTGGTCACACTTCCTCCATGGTTGCACAGAGTTGGACAGAGAAGACAGTCAAAATTTGGCAGTGCTGAGTGGCCTGTTTCTCCAGCCTGTTCCTTCCTTTACAGCCTTTCTCTTTTTGCTGTCATCATTTAAATGCTAGCATAGCTATGCTAGAGTAGTGTACAAACAGGATTACTCCACAGATATATAAGAGACTCTAAAGACTCTAAAGCCACTAGATCTCATCTGATCTTGAAAACTAAACAAGGTAAACCATGTCTGAATATTCCTTTCCAAAGAAAACCCTATGAACTTCATGGGGTCACCATATGTTGACAGGGGAATTGCACAAAACACACACAACATTGCCTTATGTAGAGTCAGACTGCTGAACTGTTTTGATTAGCATTTCTAAGGAGCCATTCAGGCCATTTAACCCGGTTCTGGATTCGAAATTTGCACGTGAAGTTCATATTGGGCCCGATTCTATCACAATCCATGTCGAGCTTGCACAAGGAAATGCCCTTTACCCCGGGGTATCCAGAATCGGGCTAAAATCCGTCTTTTCCCAAAAGACCCAGGTTCCGCGAAATATGAACTTGCCCTCGATCATGATCGGGGAAAATTCAGGGAGGGATTAGGGTCAGAGGACGGCCAGAGGTCAGAGTATTCCCTCCCCTCATCTGAGGGGAGGGGGAGGAAGAGGAGGAGGAGGAAAGAGCCAAAGGACTGGAGGCTGAAAGGAAGCAAAAGGGGAAATCAGGGTGACTAACGGGGGCTGCAAAGGGCTGTAAGAGGGAGGACAGAGGGGAGGGGAGAAAGTGATGGAGGAGGAGGAAGGAGCCCTGGGAAGAAGGGAGCCATGGAGGGCATTCTCTAACGGGAAATTAGGCTGTGGGGTCAAGCCGGAGGAGATCTGTAGGGAAATCAGGCTGTAACATCAGGCTTTTATTTTTGACAATTTATGCGCATGATTTTTTGGGTGACATGTCTGTGTGCTTGCTTGTGCTTTATTTCCTCTTGCTCCTGAATTATTATTATTATTATTATTATTATTATTATTATTATTATCATCATTATTACAGTGGAACCTCGCCATAGGCGGGCGCACCATAAGCGGCCTTGAGCATATGCGCTCAAGCCGCGGCGCGCATGTGGGGCGGAAGGGGCGGCGCGTCCGATTCAGTTGAATGGGCGTGCGTGCCTGTTGCGCTGCGTGCGTGCCCGTTGCACCCCGCGCACCTCCGTGCCGCCGTGCACGAGCCCCATTGTTTACAATGGGGCTCGAGCATAGGTGGAAATCACCATACGCGACGAGATCCGGAACGGATCCCTTGCGTATGGTGAGGTTCCACTGTATTAGTGTTATATGAGGATGCTACAGTCAGAATGCCTGCGCTGCGTTTCCCTTTTATTCCCAATTGATTCCATTGGTTAGAGCATTCGCTCCTCTCATCGGAGGGGGGGGAGGAGGAAAAAGCCCAAGGAAAAAAGGGGGATCTGGATGCAAAGGGTGACAGGAGGCCAAAGGGGAAATCAGGGTGACTGGGCTGCAAAGGGCTTGTTGGGGGGGGGGGGAGAAGGAGAAAGTGATGGAGGAGGGGGAGGAGGAGGAGGAGGAGGGAGCCATGGGAAGAAGGGAGCCATGGAGGGCATCCTATAATGGAGCAGGAGGAGGAGGATGAAGGAGCCAGGGCAGAGGGAGGTGAGGGTCGGAAGGAAGGAAGGAAGGAAGGAGGAGGAGGAGGAGGATTGCCCAGGGAAATAGGGCTGTGGGGCCAAGCTGGGGGATGTAGGGAAATGGATGCAGTAGAAGCAGCCTCTTTTGACAATTTATGCGCATGATTTTTTGGGTGCTTGCTTTCCTCTTGCTCCTGGAACTTAAGAGCCATTATTATTGTTGTTGTTGTTGTTGTTGTTGTTGTTAGTGTTATATGTGGATGCTACAGTCAGAATGCCTGCGCTGCATTTCCCTTTTATTCCCAATTGATTGCATGGGTCAGTTGGAACTGACAGGTCACTCTCTCTCAGCCTCAGTGGAAGGCAATAGCAAAGTGTAAGCAGGAGGAAAGGGGTCAGGTCAGGTCAGGTCAAAGGCAGGGCACGAATGGAGCTCCCATCAGGCACTTTCCTCCCTTTTTTTAAAAAAAATTAATTTTGACAAAATATGCGCATGTTTTGTTTTGTTATATAGATAGATAGAACATGGCTGGCAGCTTGTTCCCTTTCCCTTTCATTTGCTGGCTTCCAGAAAAGGGAAAATGTTGCAAATGGGCTAGCCTTTTTTTCCTTTGCGAATCAATCCAAAAATGTGAATGTTACATTTGTTGCTCTTGTCAATTAGGCAACTGACAAAACGATACATGCTTTTGCTACTGTCTCTTCAGGGGCAGCCCTGAATTGCTTTTAAAAGCAAAAAAGAATGCAAGGCAATCGCATCCTTTTCTGGCATTTCTAAGGTGAGGAATCTATTATTATTATATTATTACATGTGTAAGAGGCATTCTGGAGTGGCAAGGAGTGGGGGATACAGGATGCATTAACTTGCATTTTGGGGTTGAAAATGGGGCCAAGGGCCGATCATACCCTGCACTGACCCAAATGTGCGCACACACACACACGAGATTTTAAATTGACAAAATGTGCATACTTTGGGGCATTTTGTGCATGGATCTTTAAAAAAAAAGGAGGGGGGAAGCACACTTCCGATGCCCCTGCAAATGTCACCTATGACGATTGCTTGATTGATAGCAGGCGCCCTCAAGTTAAACCCGATAAGGCATTCGGGATAAAATGCCCCTCAATCGTAGTCGGCACTCATTAATGGAGAGATTCAGGGGAGGGGCATCCAGATCTACCCAGTTCCACCCACGTTAACTGGGCCAGTGGGAATGGGGCCTAAGATAACTGGCAGCAGGTCTCTTAGATCCCTCCCAGCTCTGAGCAATTGCAGGAAGTGAATCTGGAAACCTCTTCATCATCATCTTCATCATCAATTTTCTTTCTTATCTCCTCATGTAAAGGATTGCTGCTGTCATTGAGTTATATGATGTTACACCATAAAGTTTATGGAATTAACACAAGAGTATAATGAAACATTAAACCAGTTGTTGTTCTCCTGTAGTTGCAAATACTTTTTCTTCTCCTCTTTCTCTGCTCAGCTGTTACCCAGTTCTTGGGGCTATTACTATAGCCCAGGGGCAGAAATCATTTGGCTCTCCAAATGTTGTGAACTGTCTCCAGATAAGACCATTGAGTTGGGAAAAGAGTCTGTCCTTGGGGCTGATCTGTGCACTAAGGCCTGTTACAGACGGGCTCTTCCGGTGCCCCCGTCACATGCTAGGGGTTGGCCGAGGACCTAGCGTCCACACCGGCCTCACCCCAGCATGTGATGAGGGCATAAAGATGGCGGTGCCCTATAAACACGGGCGCTGCCATCTTTACATGCTGGGTGCATAGCATCCGCACGTTGCGCACCGGATGTGACGCTGCTAGTGCGTGAGTAGCACCTCGCGGCGTCTCATCCGGGATGGAAGAAGCGCCATTTCAGTGCTTCTTCTTTGCTGTGTCCGGGAACCGCGCGGTTTGAATGCTGCGGTTCCCGGACGCAGCAACCAGCAGCGGCGCGAGACTGCCCCTTCTGGGTGGTCTGTAACGCGCCTTACTCTCTCTTATAAAGTTGTGGGGCTTGGGAAGGAGCCCCCAGGGTTGGCCTTCCAAAAATTATTGTCCGAGATGGCAACCGGTCTCTTTGGATTGCCCTTGGGGTCTGGTGTTTCAACCAAGGGTGGCTGGGGAGGTCTCACAGGTTGACAGCTGTGGCCCCAGCTAAACCTGTGCCAGGTTCTTCCTCCTTTCATTTATCAGACCCCAGGTCTCAAACATTTAATGAGGTTTTAAATCAATAAAGATGGCCCTTGTTTAACCACAAATGCTGTATCTGATCTCATTATTCCATGGTTGGTCAGCAAAGAGCTTTCTTGATGGCTGCTCCTAAGCTATGGAGCTCCCTTCCAAGGGCTCCTCCTTTGCCCTCTCTCGGCTCTCTTTCTGCTGCCAGAGCAACCCTTTTTATTTAAACAGGCCTTCAGCTTTTAACTGGTTGGGACAGAGGAATAGTCAATGAGTGTGCTATATATTTTTAAATACCTTGAATTTTTAAAAATCATTTAATGGTTTAATTTGATTCATTGTTTAACAGTTTTTAAACTTTTGTACTGCACAGGTTGTGTCTCCCTTATCCTGAATGCTTTGGACCAGGGGTGTTCTGGATTTCAGATTTTGTTGGATTCTGAAATACCTGTATTCGCATATATGTATATAAAGAGATATCTTGGAGATGTGATCCAAGTCTACACATAAAATTGATTTATGTCAAGTTGAAGGCTTTCCTGGCCAGCATCCATAGTTTTTTATGGGTTTTTCAGGCTATGTGGCCACGTTGTAGAAGAGTTTCTTCCTGACGTTTCGCCAGTATCTGTGGTTGGCATCTTCAGAAAGTCTTCTAGAACATACCACAAAGCCCCAAAAACCCACAAAAAACTATAAATTGATTTATGTTTCATATACATCCTATAGACGTAGCCTAGAGGTCCTCTGATACAGTATTACAAATAAATTTGTGTATGAAACAAAGTTTGTTTACACTGAACCATTAGAAAACAAAAATGCCACTATCTTAGCCATACATGAAAAGGTTTTGGTTTTTGGAATATTTAAGAATTCCAGATACGGTAAACTCAACCTGTGTATTGTTTTAGCTGTTTTGGTTTAATATATTTCAAACCATTTGAGTCTCATATTAGGAAAAGGTGGGATATTAAATAAAATAAAATAACATAAATAACTTCCACTTTGTCTCCCTATCCCCCACACTTTGCCATTTGCACATTGTGATTGTGATGAAATTGGTGATGTTTCTGCTGAGGCGCATTCATAAAGCTTTCAGTGATGCATCAAGCTTAGTAGAAAGCAAGGGGAAGGAGGAAGGGAGCTTTCATGGGAGACACTTGGCATTTCTTGTGGGCCCTTTTCTGTTAAAGGAGGAGGGGATTCAGCACAAAATAACAGAAGAGAAGATACTGTGTACATATGTTTATTAGATACACACAAAAAAAGGGGAGGGGGAGAGACATGCAACCCAAACCAACCAACCATTTCCCCATCAGAACTTCAAAACTTCATGTAGCCAAGTGAACTTCCTATATATTTCTTTTATTTGTCTCAAATCAAGGATATTGAGATGTACGAATAGCCAAAGCTTAGAAAGTGATGTTCTTTAATGTGCCTCCACTACTCAGAAGATGGAGGCAAAATGATGCAATCAATGTGGAATAATCCTTCTCAGATTATTCAGATTGTTTCGCAGAACAAAAGGCAAGGCTGGCAGTTCAGTTCTAGAATGAACAGTTGTAGATTCCCAAGGAGATGGGAGCAAAGGGGTCCAACAGCTGAGGTGAGTTGCCAAACTCTATCTTTTAGATCGCCTGGCTCTCCAAATAACCTTTGTCTAGAAAAACGATGAGATTTCCCATGGTCTTAAAAGATATGATATAAAGCAGAGTAAAGAAAAGAAGGAAAGAGCATTTCCAGTGAATATCAAGTTTCTGGTAAGTGCCTACAGAGGAGGTCCTGGAAAAAAACCAGAGTATTGGTGCTTGTTAACCCTTTTCTTAATAGCTTCTTCAACCTAATTATGGGGAAGTATTTTCCATGGTTAACATTTTATTTCAGCATTTTCTAAATGACCTCTCTGCAGATTTAAAAGGAAATTTTCAAATTTGAAAGGAATTTAAAAAGAACTGCAATAGATCTGTTTTATAAGGAGGAGCAGTAACACCTTCCAGGTTACTTAAGGTATGTTTTCAAATATCATCGTAATAAAAGACTGAGATGGTGACAGCATAGCAATGTTTCTTTTCAGATTCACAGCTTCCAGTTTAAGCATTCATCTTAGAACAAAATATCCGGTGCAACGTGAGAAGTGTTTTTTCAAGAAGAGTGTTTAAAAGCATCTTAGGTTAATATGAGGTGGAGGTGAGTCCTTAGAAGTCGGTTCTGTAGAAAGAAAGAAAGTGGAACATTTTACTTCACCGTTTTCTAAATGACCTCTCTGCAGATTTAAAAGGAAATTTTCAGATTTAAAAAGAACTGCAAACACTTCTGTTTTATAAGATGGAGCAGTAACACCTTCCAAACTGAGGTATGTTTTTAACTGTCATCGATATAGAAGAATGAAATGATGATAGCATGACAATGTTTCTTTGCAGGAAATGCCATGGCTTTTCACAACTTCAATTTATTTAAGCGATAATCTCAGAACAAAAAGTCCAGTGCAGTCTAAGATGTATAAGGCTCCCCCCCCCAAAAAAAAAAGCATTTAAAATATCATAAGTTAATATGAGGTGGAAGTAAGTACTTAGAAGCAGGTTCTATAGAGAGAAAGAAAGTGGAATTCTGAACTGTTCAATATCTCAAGGCCTGAAAATATCTACATTGGTTCAACATTTTGAAGATAATTTTTGTGACATTGCAAATTTAACAGGAACCTAAAATGAGATTAAGAAATGTATTTATATCAAAAAGCTCTGTGCAAGGCAAGGAACCTACATGTGAAGAATGGAAAGCATCACAGATGAACTTCAGAAGCCTGGAAGAAGATCTTTGTGATGTGTCCATTGCTCAGGAAAACAGATACGCAATCACTCCTTCTGTCTGTCTGCTGATTTATTTGGATAATTCCTGTGTCCTTTCCCTCTGAAAGGTAATCTTCTCTGGTTTTTAAAAAAACATTCATTGTCTTTTCCTTCCCTAAAGATTTTATCAGTATCTCCTGACGTGGCTGCTCTCCATTTCATAAACACCGAAGCAGAAAAGGGTTTACAAACTTGTGTATAACACACAAAATAAATGCTACTTTTGTTCAATCTCTTCAGGCCTATTTAAAGCCCAGTTTATCCAGAAGAGGAATTGATTAAGAAACTATTGACTGGAAAAGTCAATCTATATGAACTGAAAGCAAAATTCATGCACAGCATTGACTACAACAATGTGTAGGTGAGAAGGAGGCAAGTATGAGAACTTTTACTGTTTAAAACATATATACAAGATTTAAAGACCTCAGCTACACTGGGATGCTCTCGCATTTCATGTTATTTGTCTAATATTAGAAGAAAGGCTAGTGATCATATATTAACATTGGTTGAAGGAGAGAAGCTAAATAATATGAAGAATAGATTGAATGAGGAAAGAAGTTGTGCTCCTTTTAAAATACACAATACTACAGTAAGGAGATCAGGTGAGAAATAAGAAACACAGTTCTAGAACAAAAAGTTACATACTCTGGAAAGACTGGAATACACAATGTAGTATTTGTAGTTCTATGTGCTTTGTTTTGCCTGGTTCTTTAACTAACCTTTCACTAGTTCAGGTTTCTGCACCAAAGTTTATGACATGAGGTATAGAATGGAATGGAAAAATGAGAAGCATTCCCAATGAACATCTCCAACATTTTGGTAAGTCCCTAAAATGAAGGTCCTTTTATTGGGAAGAGAACAGATTCCAGTTTTTCCTCATTGAATAGTCTCTTGGAACGAAGCACTGCGAAATATTTATTATGGTTAAAGGGTTATGCCATCTTTTTATAAATGACCTCTTTGTAGATCTGAAAGGAAGTGGAAACCTCTTGTTCTCTGAAGAGAGAGAGAAAGATACATCTTTCAGGTAAATTTTCATATGCAATAAGCTCAGAAGAACCCAGAATTTGACAAGACCCTTTTAACTTGCAGGGATTACTTCAGTTTAAAAAGGAAAAAGAAATCTACTGTAAAACAGAAGCATAATTAAGAAAGCAATCAGCTCCTAAGAAAAAGTCTGGAGTAATATAAGATTTCCAACATATTTCTTCAAAACTGGAGCATCAAGCATCATAAATGAATGTTCCCATCATGGAAGTGAGTCTTTACAAAGGAAGGGGAAAGGGAATAGATCTCTGGCTTGTTTTCTTTGATGATTCAGGAAATGCCATGGCTTAAAAAAGTATAAAGAGAACGACAGCTTCAACTTAATTAAGCAAGAAACGCAGAACAAAAAGTCCAGTGCAATGTTGGAAGTGTAAGACATATTTATTTTTCACAAGAGTGCTTAAAATATCATAAGTTAATATAAGGCGGAAGTGAGTTCTTGGACGTAGGTTCTGTAGAAAGAAATAAAGTGGAACTGTTCAGCGTCCCAAGGCCTGAAAATATCTACAGTGGTTAAACAGTTTAAGATAACCTTTGTGACTTTGCAAGTTCAACAGGGACCCAAGTTAATAAATGAGTTTAAGCAACGCCTATGAGTATCAAAAAGCCCAGAGCAAGGCAAGGAACCGAACAGAAGACTGTTCCAAAAAGAGGAGAATGAGCAACAACCAGAGATTAACTTCACAAACCTGCGTCTGAAAAGGTAGGCTCAACTCTATGAATATTCATGGTACCGACTTCTATCTTTCAGTTAATCTCAAAGGTACTGCAGTATCCCTTTGCATTCAGAAACCTGGAAGATCTTTATGATGTGTCCATTGCTAAGGAAAACAGATTCATAGTCACCTCTTCTGGCTGTTGAAATTGTTTTGATATTTTTTGTGAGCTCTTGTATTCTGAAAGGTAATTTTCTGTGTCCATTCTCTAAAGAAGTTATCACCTGGCATAACTGATCTCCATTTAATAAACACCTAAGCAGGAAAGAGATTACAGTCTTGAGCAGAACAGACAAGATAAATGCAGCTTTTGTAAGCCTCTCCAGGCCTCTTTAAAGCACAGATTTGCATCTCCTCCAGGAGAGGAACTGAGTAAGTACTTACCAACTCTAAAAGTCAAACTAGATGAAACTGAAGCTAAATTTGTGCACTGGAATAACTACAATAATATGTATGTAAGAAGGAGGCAAACGTGAGAATTATTCTTGTTTTAAAAAACAAATGCAAAATATAAAGACCTCAGCTACACTGGTACACTCTCCACATTTCATATGTTATTTATCTACTATTAGGAGAACTGAAACAAAAGAAAGATCAGCGGATCGTATATTAACATTGGCGGAAGGGCAGAAGCTAAACGACATGAAGAATAAATTGGATGAGGAAAGAAGTTCTGCTCCTTTAAAATACACAACGCTATATCAAGGAAGTCAGGTGAGATTTAAGAGACATAGTTCTAGAACAAAAAGTTATATACTCTGAAAAGATTTAAACATAACAATCCAGCAGATGTAGTAGACATTCTAGTATTTGTAGTCCTATATACTCTGTTTTGCCTGGCTCTCCAAATAACATTTAACTAGGAGAGAGATGAAAGTTCCTGTCAATGTTAAGAAAAGCACAAATAGGCGCCAAAGTATCTGAAAAGAGGTATAAAACAGACCTTCCCTCAAAAAGAGAAATGTGAACAGCAATTCCAAGGAGTGTCTCCAATATTTTGGTAAGTCTATGAGAGGTAGGTCCCTTTATTGGGAAGAGAACAGGCTCTTATTTTCCTTCATTTGACAGTTTCACTTGGTGCCTGGCTCTGGGAAATATTTATAACAGTTAAAGCATTACACCATCTTTTTATAAATGACCTCTTTGTGGATCTGAAAGGAAATTTTCAGGTTAAGAAGAAGTGGAATCCTTCTGTTCTATGAAGAGAGAGAGAAAGATACATCTTTAAGGTAAATTTTCATCTGCAATAATCTTAGAAGAACACAGAATTTGACCAGATCATTTTTGCTTGCAGGGATTATCTTAGTTTAAAAAGGATAAAGAAATCTACTGCAAAGTATAAACCTGATTAAGAAAGCAATCGGCTCCTAATAAATAATCTGGAATAGCGTAAGATACACAACATATTTCTTCAAAAACGGTTTGCAAAGCACCATAAGTGAATATTCCCATCATGGAGGTGAGTCTGTAGGAAGGAAGGGAAAAGGAAACAGATTCCTGATTAATTTTCGTTGATGATCGGCAGGTTCAAAATCCTATGTATCCAAAATACTGGTTAAACTTTTTAAAGAGCGTTCCAAAAGAGGAGAATAAGAAACATTATAGACGAACTTCAGAAACTTAGAAGAAGGTCTTTATGATGTATCCATTGCTAAGGAAAACAGGTACATGGTCACTTTTTCTGGCTGCTGGCTGAAATGGTTTTGATAATTTAAGTGACGTCTTTCGCTCTGAGAAGGTAATTGTTTCTGTTTTTAAAAAGTCATAGTCAATGCCTTATCTAAAATGCTATCACCAGGCATAGATGATCTTCATTTAATAAACAGGAACGGGTTTACGTTCTTGTATATAAGACACACAATAAATGCTGCTTTTGTACATCTCTCCAGCCATGGATATAGCAAATATTCACAGCTCAACCAGGAGAGGAACGGAGTAAGTAACTATTGACCTCCAAAAGCAAACTCTATGGAAGTGAAGCTAAATTTGTGAGCTGCAATAACTACAACAGGGCATAGGTGAGAAAAAGGCAGGTATGAGAACTTTTATTGTTTAATATTTAAAGATCTCAGCTACACAGAGACAGTCTTTATATTTTTCATTGTTATTTATCTAATCTTGGAAGAATTGCAACAGGGAAGTTCAATGGAACATACATTAACATAGGCTGAAGAACAGAAGCCAAATGATTTAAAGAGTATCAGTTGAAAAAAGCTGTTTTTCATTTAAAATGCACAATATTATAGCAAAGCAGTGAGGTGAGATTTAAAAGACGTAGCTCTTGAACAAATGGTTTTATGCTTTGGAGAGACTTAAACACAACAATCCAGCAGAAGTGGTGCACATTGCAGTATTTCTAGTTCTATGTGCTCTGTTTTGCCTGGCTCTCTAAATAACATTTGAGTAGGAAAAGGATGGAAGTTCAAGACGTGCACCAAAATATGTGTCACAAGGTAAAGAGCTCATCTTCCTTCAAGAATGGAAAAGTGAAAAGTGTTACCAAAAAACATCTTCATTTTGGTAAGTCGCTAAAAGGTAGGTTCCTTTATTAGGAAGAGAACAGATTCCTGGTTTTCCTTCACTTGACAGTCGCTTAAAGCTAAGAACGGGGAAATACTTATTACAGTTAAAGGGTGACACCATCTTTTTTTATAAATGAGCTCTTTGTAGATTTGAAAGAAAGTTTTCAGGTTAAGAAGAAATGGAATCCTTCTGTTCTCTGAAGAAAGAACAATACATCTTTAAGGTAAATTTTCAGTTGCAATAAACAGAAGAATGCACATATTGACAAGACCATTTTTACTTGCAGGGATTACTTTAGTTTAAAAGGGATAAAGCAATCTACTGTGAAGCATAAACATGATTAAGAAAGTAATCAACGTTTAATAAAAGGTATGGAGTAAATATAAGATGCACAACATATTTCTTCAAAAATGGAGCGTTAAGCATTGTAAATGGATCTGCCCATCATAAAGGTAAGTCCGTAGGAAGAGAGGGAAAAGGGAAAAGATTTCTGGTTCATATTCCCTGATGATGGGCAGGTTCAAAATCCTATGTACCGAAAATAGTGGTTAACCATTTTTAAAAGCATAGTTATGACTTCTCTCCACATTTAATAGGAAATTATCCAACACACGGTATAGAACTCATTTTCCTTCAAGAAAGGAAAAGTGAGAAGCATTTCCAATGAACATCTCCAACATTTTGGTAAGTCCCTAAAAGGTAGGTCTCTAACAGGTTCCTGTTTTTCCTCACTTGACAGCATCTTGCAACTAAGAACCGGGAAACATTTTATGGTTTAAGGGTTATGTCCTCATTTTGTAAATAACGTCTTTGTTGATCTGAAAGTATTTTTCAGGCTAAGAAGTGGAATCCCTCTGTTTTCTGAAGAGAGAGAGAGAGAGAGAGAGATCTTTAAGGTAAATTTTCATCTGCAATAAACAGAAGTATATAGAATTTGACAAGACCATTTTTATTTGCAGGGATTAGTTAATGAAAGATAAAGAAATCTTCTGTAAAGGATGAATATGGTTGAAAAAGCAGTCAGCTCCAAAAACAAGTTTCGAGTAATTTAAGATGCACAACATATTTCTTTAAAATGGAGTGTAAAGCATCATAAATGAACATTCCCATCATGGAGGTGAGTCCTTAAGGAAGAAAAGACAGGAAAAGTTTTCTTGATGTTGATGCCGATTCAAAATCCTATGTACCCAAAATACTGCTGAACCTTTTTAAAGAACGTATATGTGATTTCTCTGCTAATTTAATAGGAAGGTGAACTTTCCGGAGTCAATGTTCAGAGCTGTTCACCAAAGCATCATTTGATTTCAGAGCTGCACAAAGAAGGCTATACATCCTCACTTCCATGTGTCTTCTCACAATGTTTTTCTTCACAGGAGCCAGCAAGGAGCACAGCACAAGAACTGGTGGGGGAAGAGGGAGCATGGGTGGTGCGCTTGCGCATGGCTCTTGCTCATGGCATGCCCAGGCTAGTGCTGACTGCCACTTTTGGGGTCGGGAAGGAATTTTCCTCCAGGGCATATTGGCCGGAGATCCTGGAGGTTTTTCGCCTTCCCCTGGGCACTGGGCAGGAGTCACTGGTTAGGTGAATTGGCACATGCAGATCAATTTTCAAAAAGCATCATAGTCAAAATATTAAAACTAATAAAGATAAACCAGCATAAATAAAAATAAGAGATAATAAAAGAAAAATAAATGTATTGATAAAAAACTACTTCTTGTTTCCTTTGCCTTTTTCACTTCTATTACCTGATGTTGCATGGATTCTATGACAACATAGCTATCTGCCAGATAGCTAGGGATATGGGCTTACATTTTAGACATTTTGATTGTGTCAGCCTCATGGTTTCAGTTTTAAATTCTGGATCTAATTGTTGGTGAAATAGACCTCTCAGTCACAATACATTTTAGGTCTTGTAGCACCTTTGAGGCTAACAAAAAGAAAGATGTTGGCAGCATGAGCTTTCGTAGACTTCAATCTACTTCCTCAGATGTTCTGTGACTAAGAGACTAACATAGCTATATCTTTGAATAGGTTTTAGGTGTTAGAAATGCAATACACACTTGCTTAAAAGCAGATTGCAACTGACCATATATATCTGAAGAAGTTAGGATTGAAATATAAGACTACTCACCCAAAGAGTTGATTCCACTGAAATAAACAGGGTTTTGGAGTAAATGAATAGGATTGGTTGTATATGGTCCACACTGAGAATTAAAGTTCGCTACAGAAGTCAATGAAAGAACTTTGAAAGAAGTAGACTGAAATCCCAGTCTCTGTGTGCACAAAAGGACAACAGTGTGAGTGTATCCAGACTATACAATTATAGCGTGGATAAGGGGATCTGAGGTACACTGAACATCATTTTTCAGGTGGCACACAATTCTGTCTATCCATCAGATTTTAGAGAAGATATTGATGCCTTAATCAGTAATAAGATGGATGAGATTTAACAAACTGAAGCTTAAATAGAAAAGATTAACCAAAAAAACTGAACATACAAGGTAGTGCATGTCACTTTTCCAATACAGCATTTCAATCTGTCCAGAATGGGACAAGGTGGGCACTCTCTTTGAAGGTAAAGGTCACAAGCTAGACTTTGCTTTGCTCCTGAAAGTCCATATAGCAGACCATGGTCAAGGTGCCTTGCCCAGATGAGGCAAGTGTGCCAACGCCAATGATCTCTGTTTTGGGACAAGTTCAGGCCTAGTGTGTGGTGGAGGGTGAAACAAAAGGGTGGTTGTCAGTCAGTCCAGGAGTAGTTATAATAAATCAGCATTAAAGACACCAGAAGCCATCAAGGAGTAAACAAAGCTGTCAAACCAAAGCTAGTCCAAAATCGAGGAGTCACAACTACAGTCAGTCAGTCTACATAAGACAGCTGTGAACAACAAAGACATTGGGGATTGCTGGAAGAACTATGGGCATTTCCTTCAATAACACCAGCTACTAAAATCATCAGCATCTCTTACATTACAGCTTCTGGGATCAGTGTTTAATGTTCATTATTCAGCAAAGGGTAGTGGTGTGTCTTCAGCATCCTCAGCCTCTGCAACCTCCTGATGGGGAGCAGGGACCCCTACTACCTCAGCCCCAGCTCTTGGGACCTTCACTATCAGGAGTAGCGGATTCCTGGCAAGCTGCCTCTTCCTTCTCCTCTTCCACCTGAATTGTACAAGGTGTGAGTTAGGACATCTTTGAACTTTCGGAAAGATGTCAAACTACCTCCCCAGACTATGGAACTCATGATGCTGAAAAATGGGGCCATGACATTTGAAATGGCTTCATACTAGTAGATTGGTATAATATAAACACAGTAAAAGTAGCTGTGCCTACTGTCAGGTAGGTTGTTTCATGTGGCAGATGTCTGGAGGGAAGCTAAAAGTGTCAGAAGTAAAGCTGTATAGACAGTGAGCACAGCCATTTTACTAGTCTGTTTACTCCAAGTGTGGCAGATGTTATCTAATCACCACTGAGAAGAAATGATTCAATGGCCAGTCTAGTTGACTTTTGTTTATGGAATGAGAGGGGGCACTTTTTGGTCTTTCTCCTCAAGCAGAAAAAGCTCTACTACTAGCTCTCTAAACCAATACTTACATCCCTACCCATTCTGTACAGGGAAAAAGCGTATGAGGTTCAACCATTCCCTTGCCAGAAGGCCTCTTGGCAGGGGGTTGGACTGGATGGCCCTTGTGGTCTCTTCCAACTCTATGATTCTATGATTCTTCCCCCCAAAACCATAGCCCATGATCCAAAAAAATCCAAATCATTCTCAGTGGCACCATCTGTGGAGCCAGTTGTTTACGTCCACTATTTTCTTCTCCCTTCTTGAACCATGCCCTTTAACTGGGAGAAGAGATGAAATGGCAACCTGTGCATCCATTTCTTTCAGCTTCCTATCTAGAGCCTCATAATCCCTTATGATTTTCTGAAGGCTGTGCCCTGCAGTATCATTGGTTCCCACATAGACCAAAAGGAAGGGGTAACGATCAGTAGACAACACACCTCCTGAGACATCTTGTCAGATCCAGAAATCACTGATTCTTCACCCTTCAGCAAGGAGTCCACCACCACCACCATGTGTCTCCTCTGAGGCTTAGCAGCAGCTATTCCCTGTGCTAATACTCCCAAGGTTCCCTGCACTTTCCCTGAGAATTATCCCTGCTGCCCTTCCTCATCATCTCTGATAAGGGAGAGGGCTTCAAATCGATTCTGTACCTGCAATTTCACAGAATGACCCCTGGGTTCTCTACCTCTACTTGTTACATTCCTCCAGCTGTCTACCTGCTGTGTATGGGAACTGACCTCTTCCCCAGAAACTTCCTCCACTGTGTCCAGGAAAACGTCTTGCTCCTTAATATGCTGAAGGGCTACCAACTTGGTGAAGATACGCACAAGAACACAAACATACCACAACTGTTGCAGCTCTCTCACTGTTCATAGATTAAGCACTACTGTCACTCTGTCTTCTTAGATTTAGCTTTTCCATGCTTCTGGGAGACATGAAACAATGTGAATGCTTCCACATTCAATAGGCTTTTGCTGCAGAGCCAGGCAGCCAAACAGCTACTGAACAGAGATAATGGCAGTCTTGTTAGTACAGTGCAGAAGTAAAGCACTTCCACAAGCCTTTTAACTCAAGATGAATGAAACAAGCGCTAGTGAGGGTCCAAGTTTTACAACCAAGTTTTTACAATCCATGAAATGCGAAATGCCAGAACTCCAAGCTGGGTTCAGAAAAGAGACATTAGGTTTATATTGTAAACATATATTTAATAATGGAAGGCACCAAATAATTTCAGATGAAAATTAACCTGTGCTTGATAGATATGATATTTGATTTTGTAGGTCATAAGAAACTATGGCGGGATACAAACCGCCATATAGTACGTATTCTATACGTATTAGGGTTAGGAAGGGGCGGTGCTTCCGCACCCCCCTAACCCTAGTATGTATAGAATACGTACAACATGGCGGCGCCCCTTCCACATGGGGGCCGCCATGTTTACGTACTGGACGCATAGCGTCCAGACGTGTCGCGGCGCCTATGACATTGCGAATGCGTCATAAAGGCGCCGCAAAAAGAAGCTCCGAAATGGAGCTTCTTTTTTGCTCCGCGCGGGAGCTGCTGCAGCTCCCGCACGGCGGTCTGTATCCCGCCTATAGTTCACTCTAAAAGAAATGGGTTTGTCACAATACCTGGTAATCCTGATGCATAACAAGAGATCACTGTTTGAGCAGAATAAGGAGAAACATAATAGTTTCCAACTGGCAAGGCAATGAGTGCATGGGTGCATTTTATCACCCTATCTATTTAATTTCCCAACCATCATTTAGTATAAAAAAGCCAGTGGAGCTTCAAAAGTTTGCTCAAAATGTTTTGTGCATTTTGGTTGGACAATAAAGTTATCACTCTTTTGTGCATTTTATCTTGCTGTTTGGCCCTCACACATACCCCTGGATATGTTTGCTTGATTTGAGGATACCAGATTTTGCTGCAAAAGAGGAATCCTAAACAAGAAGGAACTAAGAACTGGGACTTAACTCTTTGAGGTTTCTACTTCCAGCAAAGGTAACATTTTAATTGGGACTATAATTGCCTGAGTTTTAACTCTGTTGTGTGTTTTCAAGCCATTTCCAACTTAAAGCAGCCCTAAGGCAAACTATCACAGGGTTTTTTGGGGCTGAGAGGGTGTGACTTGTCCAAGGTCACCCAATGGATTTCCATGACCAAGTGAAGAATTGAACCATGATCTCCAGAGCCCTAGTCCTACCCTCAAACCACAACACCATACTGGCTCTCAGCTTTTACCTATACAGCATCTAAATGTTTTTCCAATTGTACGTCTTCAGAAATGCCCCAAAATGAGGTCTAGGTCTTCACAAAACACAGAGACATCCTGGATCCCAAGAGGAGTTACTTTACTGCTGCTAATGGAGTTTAAATTTGACTGCCCTTTGGGTCCCCAAATTGGCAAAAGAAGGGATCAGCCTCGGCCTGCACTGAGATCCCTCCATACCAAGAAACTACAACATCTGATACAAAATACAGGCATACATCATCACTTTCCTACTTCTGTATGTTTTTTTTAAAAACATCCTTTGCCTAATAAAGTCACTGGAGCTTCAAAAGCTTTCATGAAGAGTTTTGTAGATTTTGTGCATAAAGGTATCACTCTTTTGTGGATTTTGTTTTATCTCGCTGCATGGCCAACATAGCTACTAAAGAATGTTTAATTTTATGTAGATAATACAGAAAATAGAATTAGACTCAAAGGAAGAACTGGGGGAAAGAACATCAACAATTTAAGATATGTATATAATGCATATTACTTGCAGAATACAGCAAAGATATAGAACAAATATTAAGGAAATTTAAGGAAGAACATGCAAAGGCTATGTTACAACTAAACTTTAAGAATACAGTCGGCCCTTCTTATACACGGATTTTTATACACGGATTCAAGCATACACGGTTTGAAAATGTTCCAAAAAAGTATAAATTTACCTTGATGTTCCATTTTTTATTAGGGACACCATTTTGCTATGTCATTATATTTAATGGGACTTGAGCATACACGGATTTTGTTATACACGGGGGATCTTGGAACCAAACCCCAGCGTATAACAAGGGTCCACCGTACAAAATTACTGGTCATGGAGGATTTATATAACTTTAAAGTGGGTAATAAAGACATAGAAATAGTTAAAAGATTTTCTATATCTTGGCTCAGTCATTAACTGAAATGCAGACTGCTGTCAAATCATAAGACTAAGACTTAGAAGAGCAGCTATGAAGAAGCTAGGTAAGGTCTCTCATTCACCAAGCTTGCCCCAACTCAATGATGACCAGGCAGCTGTCAGGATCATAGCTCCTACCATGTTTGCCGGTCTAATGTGTATATACTTTATATTGCTAGATAATGGGTTGTGTTACTACAATGGTGATGCTGTTTAGAAGGAGCATTATTTGTTGAGGCTGGCTAATGAGCAGATGTGAGGGGAAAATAATGAGCTTTGAACTGTAAAAGTCAAGTCAATGGGAACGCTTCATGCAAAGAAGAAAAACGGGGAAACAAGATTGTTTTGATTTTAAGGCAAATAGGGTGCAAAGATGCAAAAGTTTGAATTGCTGTGTGCTTTTATTGTACTCTGCAACTGAAAACGCTTCAGTTTTGTCAATAATACCATGCTGTGAACAACCTTTAGTTTCTGGAATAAAGCTTTCTGTTTTACTAAAGCTTGCGTCTCTGAGCTAAAAGAATCTAAATAACAACAACAACAAATAATTATTCTGTCACTTTTAATTCAGGTAACCTCAAAGAAAATGAGCCAAAGCATTTCGGATGAGGTACTAAGCCACTTCCATCATTTTAACATTTCAAAAGGTCTAGAAATAAGCATCAGGCTCAAATTACAAATATGTCTGTCAGAGTGCCACAATGTTTAACACTATTGCTGAGGCAAATGTTTAATTC
The DNA here is from genome assembly GCA_023333645.1 of Sceloporus occidentalis. Classification (NCBI taxonomy): domain Eukaryota; kingdom Metazoa; phylum Chordata; class Lepidosauria; order Squamata; family Phrynosomatidae; genus Sceloporus; species Sceloporus occidentalis. The sequence continues at coordinate 219,260,762 of JALMGF010000001.1, forward strand.
TGTGAAAGAATTCACTTACAGGTCTATCTGGTAGAAGAAAAGCACTGCCTTCATTAATAAGCAAATGGCAAATATGTCTATCACAGTGTTTTGTGGCATGAAAATGATGATGTGAATGCCCACTGTCTATACAGTTCCTCGGCAGGGACCTTTTTTTCGCTGCAGGTAAGTCCTGAACCCCTCCACTCCTTTCATTTTGACATGAAAACAGCCGAGTGAAAATCCAGTTCAACTCAACAGATTTTCCCACATACCTGCTTACCTCCATCCTACATCCACCATCTCAGCATACTGGAGAGAGCAGCCCAGCCTCCTCCTTCAAGCAACAAATCCCACCCACAGTCTGTCCCAGTTAAACCATCGCAAGAATCATCTTCTGTTTCTTCTTTCTTTTTCTCTTTCTCTCTTCAAATTGGGCAGTGGCATCAGCAAAAAAAGTCACTTCATCTTTTGCCTCTATTTCCCTCTTTAGGACTTGGAGACCAACCATATTAAATCCCAGCGTATCCTGTAGATGGAAAATATATAAGAAGGAAACAGGAAAAGTGCAGTGTACCTGCTCCCTTTTGATTTTTCCACATTTAGTTATGTTACAACCTGTGAATTATTTCACTGCCATGGCTATCAATTGATGTATCTAAGATACAGTGTCTGAAGACAAAGAATATTTTATGTGGCACAAAAATAAACAAAAGCAAAAGTGGCATTTGTTATTCTGAAGGCCTATTCAAGACATTTTAACATCACTTGTTGAATTCTGAGCAACTTCTCCCCTCCTCCCCCAATTCCAACTGATGATCGGAGGCCACAGGCTGTAAATTCGATGATCTGAGCAGAGGCCTCAAACACAGGGTCTCTACTGGCCTGGCTCACCTCTCTTTTAATCTGCTCCTGTGCTGAAAGTCTGATCTGTTCTACTGTGGTATTCCAAACCTACTATAATCTTGTCTTTCATAACTCCCCTTTAACGACAATAGTTATTTCTACATTGCTTCCTTTTCAGGGTTTTTTTCTGAACTGTAGGCATAATTTGCTTCTTAGCCCTACTCTGCAGTAACACCTTTTCTAGGGTCTCTCTGCAAAAAGTAGTTTGAAAGACATATACGTTAAATCTGAACTAAATTTTTTATCAGCCTCCCAATGAAGGAGCCTTTTGTAGCAGTAATGTTCCTAGCTATAAATGCCTCACATCTGTTACAAACTGCAGTCATGTCTCACATCTGCTACAAATTGCAGGGCCCTCTCTATTCTTTCAACTGCCCTGTGTAAAAATCTCAAGCTAATGTCCTAGGACGGTGAATCTTTTAGAGACTGAGTGCCCAAACTCAGTGGCATTCCTACGTTGGGTGTCACCAGGTGCCAACGTAGCATAGTGGTTTGAGCGTGTGACTCTGGAGATTAGAGCTCAAATCCCAGCTGGACCATGAAACCCACTTGGGCAAGTCACACTCTCTCAGCTTTAGGGGAAGGCACAGATGGGAATCTGAGACAGCTGAGGTAAGATTTCCATGATCATTCTCTTAAAAGTACTAATTTATATATCGGTTAGATGTGTATTACTGCACAATAGAGATCGTCCCATAACAACCTTCACAGTCAGAGAACTCTATCCTGGCTTTAACTTGCTAAATGATGGTTCACAACTGTGATGTAAATTGTCCAATCCTACTCCATTTTGCTGGCAGTTGGAAGAGAGGGAAGAATGGATGATGATGGGAACATATTCTAAAGTAGAATATGATGCCTCTGTATCAATATTGAGTTTCCATGCTTCTCACTGTTTCAGTTGTTATGAATTCATTTTTAGTGACAAACCTCTCACCACTGTATGTTTTGAACCTGTAATGCAGCTTGTCACATAATGTATTATAGCTAACACAGCTGAATGTAGTCTTCAATACACTAATGCAGCCACTGTCTAAGATAATCAGAATTTACTTATTAACCCACCTTGCACTGCTCCTTGCCCCCTCTATAAGAGTAAGGAAGATGCTGTGGAGTTAGGGAGAACTGGACTGGCACCCAAACTGTGTACTCTTTACACTAAGCAACACCTCACAGATGCACACTTACCCTCACTTCACTGACTTGAGATTTGGTGGTTTTCTTCAGGTTCTCCATCACCTTAACAAGCAGCTGGTTGCTTGTGATCTGCCCAAAGTGTATCCTGAGATGGGGGAATGGACAAAAAGGAAATTGCAGGGTTCAAATTGTGAAGTATATTAAAATGCTGGCTGTATTTTCTTAATGGCTTTCTGATTGCAGGAATAAAAGATTTGAAAACATGTCAAGAGGTAAACCAGTCTCATAAGGCAAGTGTGTGCCCTTAGTTTATTCAAGCCCAGTGGGAGAGTCAAAGAAGACAGAAAAGACAAAATATGTTTTCCTATTGATTGCCACTGTATTGATATTGCTTATTGTTATTGCCTGCTTTATATGGCTGGAGAGCTGGGAGGGATTAGTTTGTTTTTTACTGTATTTTTATTGTACTTCCATTGTTGTTAGTCACCAGGATTCCTCGTTGATTGGGTGAGATACAAATAAATTTATGATTGTTGTTGTTGTTGTTATTAAAATAGAAAAAGCAATGGAAACTGGGTGGCAGGAGGGAGGCAACGGACAATCAACTGAGCCACATAACAATACTGTTAAATGTTGTACAGAAAGAGGTGCCTGTTTTTAAACTTGGTACACATGCTGGTTAGCATGGCCTATAAAAGAGTGATCACCTGGGTTCCATTCAGTTAGTCCTTGACTTAAGAGTCCTAAAATAGACTAAAGGATGAGAGAAAGGAGAAGGGTGATGGAAGTATGCTTACAACTGATGAGCTAAATTCTGAAATGGACTGGAGTTTTAAGTTCAACACCATCTTATCTAGAGAAGTGCAGATAGACCTCAACAAAATTTCTATGCTATGCAAAAGGATTTGAAATAACAGGCAGATATTCCTCTCTGGAACTCTTCCAGTGGGTATAAGTCAGAAAGACTAGTTTTAAGAAATTATTCAAGCCTATGGAGCTTGAATATGTGTGAGCCTCTGTTTTTGCAGGGAGGTCCAGAAAAGATCCCCTACAAAAATGGATGGCCAACAGTACGAATTACTGTCATATTGAGGATGAGCAAATGTCTTTGCTCTGGAAACCAACTGAACTAAGGATATTAGCATCCCTAATATTTGCACTAGATACAAATTAATTGACAGAAATGAAATTTGACATTTGTGTTAAATTTATTAAATTATATTAAGCTCAGGAGATGATTCTTGTGAAGTGTAAAAATCAGCATTGCCTGGTGAAAGTTACACATTCCACAATACAATCTGCCCACACAGATTGCAGCAAAGATCAATTTCCTTATTAACCAAATTCTGAAGATATTTCAAACCATTTCTCTAATTATCGTCACTAGCCCAAAAAGTAAAACGAGAAAGAAATGTTACTGTTTTTAACTGCTTTCAGATTGAGTTTGACTCATGGCAATCCAGTGAATGAGACACAACCAAGCCCCGCTGTCCTCAACCTCTCTTCTCAGGTCCTGCAGGCTCAGGGCCATAGCTTCATTGGTTGTGTCTGTCCAATCTGTGTCTGTCTTCCCCTCTTTCTACTGCCCACCTTTCCGAGCATTATTGTCTCTTCTAGTGAACCCTGCTTTCTCATGATGTGTCTGAAGTAGCCAAAGATAAAGGTAGTCCCTTGTGATGAATGTCTAGGCATAACTGACTGTAGGGGACGGTGTTCATATCCATTACTAAGCTAAAGAGCCAGTGTTGTCAGAGGACTGTGCTGGTGGTCATGTGGCCAGCATGACTGCAATGAATGCTGTTATATTCCCACTGAAGTGGTAACTATCTACTTGCATTTGCATGCTTTTGCACTGTTAGGTTGGCAAAAGCTAGGACTAGTGACAGGAGCTCACCCCATCATGCAGCACCTGGGCCTCAAACTGCCAACCTTCTGATCTTCCAATCATCAGAACTGGCGTCATATAATACTAAGCCACCGCATCCCTACGAATGTTGTCTAAAGTACAAAAGTCTTAATTTAGTCATTTTGGCTTCCAGGGAGACTTTGACTACCCACAGTAGCCTCACCACTCTTCTCCAGTAACACATCTCTAATGAGTTGATTTTCTTTCTATCAGCTTTATTCACTGTTCAGCTCTAACATCCATACATGGTGACGGGAAATAAAATGGCTTGGATGATCCTAACTTTGTATTCAGCTTTATACCTTCGCACTTTAAGATCTTGTCCAGTTCTCTCATAGCTGGCCTTCCCAATCATAGTCTTCTTCTGATTTCTTGACTACAATACCCCCATTCTGATCAATGACTGATCCAAGATATGGAAAATCTTAACGTTGATATTCCTGCCTCCAACCTTCGCTTCTCCTTCTTCTGTGTCTGTGTTATTTTCAGCATACAGTTTGAACAGATAGGGTGACATAATGCAGCCTTTCCTGACGGCCTTTCTGACTGGGAACTATTCTGTTTCTCCACATACGCAGCGACGACCGTATATAGCCAGAAACAGTGCCATCCCTCGGTACCAAGGGAGCAGCCTTAACCAGACATCAGAGTTGGGGGGGAGGGTCAAAGAAACATGAGAAATGATGTGCCAAGTGCCCCAAACTCCATCATTCTGGCCCCAAAACATGTTCTTGGCTTATACATGAGATCAACTTATAGTCATGTATATACTATATGTGGAATAGCATGTAAGTTTCAGGGCCCTAGGTCATACCTTTCTTGGTTGGGCCAGGAATGTTTCAGCACCCATTATAATAACAATGGCCCGTTCTGCACGGGCCTTTGCGCCGCCCCCGTCACGTACTAGGGGTTGGCCGAGGACCTAGCATCCATACTGGCCTCACCCCTAGCACGTGACAGGGGCGTAAAAATGGTGGCGCCCTATACACACGGGCGCTGCCATTTTTATGTGCCGGATGCTTAGCGTCCGCACGTCCCCCTTGCCTTGCAACGTCACGAGTGCACCATTTTAGTATAGTATTAGCAACAAAAAGGGACTTAACACCTTTGTGGAAGAAGAGGCTCACCACCTGATCCTGATGCGCTTCCCATCTTTAAATCCTTTCTCCTTGCTCACTTACTTCACTATCAGGCTTGCATGACAGAAACCAGCTTAAAACAGGATGAGTCATGAGTTGAGGTGGGAGAGGAGAAAATTGTAGTATGCTCCCCCATGTAGTACTCTGAGTGCCATACACACACACACACACATCTGGTTTGATTGTTGGAGACCAACAAGATTATTACATGGGGCTTTGAAATCATGAGTACAGCCAGGCAAAAAAGTGGCTTTCATGATACTTATCACACAATGATGCCTCTGACCCATAGCTGCTGTTTTCCTGATACACAGTGAGGGCATCTCTTTTAATTGACAAGGATATCTGTCAATGATCTTCCAATCACACTAGTCTCTGGGTACAAAATGAGATGCCCTCACTGCCAGGGCAGTTGTGATACTGGCAGTCATGTGGGTTCAGTGTCCCCTGCACTCCCTCTGCCCCCCCCCCCCTCTGTCTCACTATAAGCATCAGATTATGCAGAATGGGGAAAGATATAGAGAAGGCCGAAAGGAATTCAGGTTACAGGAGTGAATAGTCAACCTAAGCATTTTTTTCAAGTAGTGTTTATGAAGTCACACTTTCTCTAATGGGAAATTAGGCTGTGGGGCCAAGCCGGAGGAGATCTGTAGGGAAATCAGGCTGTAACATCAGGCTTTTATTTTTGACAATTTATGCGCATGATTTTTTGGGTGACATGTCTGTGTGCTTGCTTGTGCTTTATTTCCTCTTGCTCCTGAATTATTATTATTATTATTATTATTATTATTATTATTATTATTATCATTATTACAGTGGAACCTCGCCATAGGCGGGCGCACCATAAGCGGCCTTGAGCATACGCACTCAAGCCGCGGCGCGCACGTGGGGCGGAAGGGGTGGCGCGTCCGATTCAGTTGAATGGGCGTGCGTGCCCATTGCACCCGGCGCATCTCCGCGCCGCCGTGCACGAGCCCCATTGTTTACAATGGGGCTCGAGCATAGGTGGAAATCACCATACGCGACGAGATCCGGAACGGATCCCTTGCGTATGGCGAGGTTCCACTGTATTAGTGTTATATGAGGATGCTACAGTCAGAATGCCTGCGCTGCGTTTCCCTTTTATTCCCAATTGATTCCATTGGTTAGAGCATTCGCTCCTCTCATCGGAGGGGAGGGAGAGGAGGAAAGAGCCCAAGGAAAAAGGGGAATCTGGATGCAAAGGGTGACAGGAGGCCAAAGGGGAAATCAGGGTGACTGGGCTGCAAAGGGCTTGTGGGGGGGGGGGAAGGAGAAAGTGATGGAGGAGGGGGAGGAGGAGGAGGAGGAGGGAGCCATGGGAAGAAGGGAGCCATGGAGGGCATCCTATAATGGAGCAGGAGGAGGAGGATGAAGGAGCCAGGGCAGAGGGAGGTGAGGGTCAGAAGGAAGGAAGGAAGGAAGGAGGAGGAGGAGGAGGATTGCCCAGGGAAATAGGGCTGTGGGGCCAAGCTGGGGGATGTAGGGAAATGGATGCAGTAGAAGCAGCCTCTTTTGACAATTTATGCGCATGATTTTTTGGGTGCTTGCTTTCCTCTTGCTCCTGGAACTTAAGAGCCATTATTATTGTTGTTGTTGTTGTTGTTGTTGTTAGTGTTATATGTGGATGCTACAGTCAGAATGCCTGCGCTGCATTTCCCTTTTATTCCCAATTGATTCCATGGGTCAGTTGGAACTGACAGGTCACTCTCTCTCAGCCTCAGTGGAAGGCAATGGCAAAGTGTAAGCAGGAGGAAAGGGGTCAGGTCAGGTCAGGTCAAAGGCAGGGCACGAATGGAGCTCCCATCAGGCACTTTCCTCCCTTTTTTTTAAAAAAAATTAATTTTGACAAAATATGCGCATGTTTTGTTTTGTTATATAGATAGATAGAACATGGCTGGCAGCTTGTTCCCTTTCCCTTTCATTTGCTGGCTTCCAGAAAAGGGGAAATGTTGCAAATGGGCTAGCCTTTTTTTCCTTTGCGAATCAATCCAAAAATGTGAATGTTACATTTGTTGCTCTTGTCAATTAGGCAACTGACAAAACGATACATGCTTTTGCTACTGTCTCTTCAGGGGCAGCCCTGAATTGCTTTTAAAAGCAAAAAAGAATGCAAGGCAATCGCATCCTATTCTGGCATTTCCAAGGTGAGGAATCTATTATTATTATATTATTACATGTGTAAGAGGCATTCTGGAGTGGCAAGGAGTGGGGGATACAGGATGCATTAACTTGCATTTTGGGGTTGAAAATGGAGCCAAGGGCAGATCATACCCTGCACTGACCCAAATGCGCGCGCGCACACACACACACACACACGAGATTTTAAATTGACAAAATGTGCATACTTTGAGGCATTTTGTGCATGGCTCTTTAAAAAAAAAGGATGGGGGAAGCACACTTCCAATGCCCCTGCAAATGTCACCTATGACGATTGCTTGATTGATAGCAGGCGCCCTCAAGTTAAACCCGATAAGGCATTCGGGATAAAATGCCCCTCAATCGTAGTCGGCACTCATTAATGGAGAGATTCAGGGGAGGGGCATCCAGATCTACCCAGTTCCACCCACGTTAACTGGGCCAGTGGGAATGGGGCCTAAGATAACTGGCAGCAGGTCTCTTAGATCCCTCCCAGCTCTGAGCAATTGCAGGAAGTGAATCTGGAAACCTCTTCATCATCATCTTCATCATCAATTTTCTTTCTTATCTCCTCATGTAAAGGATTGCTGCTGTCATTGAGTTATATGATGTTACACCATAAAGTTTATGGAATTAACACAAGAGTATAATGAAACATTAAACCAGTTGTTGTTCTCCTGTAGTTGCAAATACTTTTTCTTCTCCTCTTTCTCTGCTCAGCTGTTACCCAGTTCTTGGGGCTATTACTATAGCCCAGGGGCAGAAATCATTTGGCTCTCCAAATGTTGTGAACTGTCTCCAGATAAGACCATTGAGTTGGGAAAAGAGTCTGTCCTTGGGGCTGATCTGTGCACTAAGGCCTGTTACAGACGGGCTCTTCCGGTGCCCCCGTCACATGCTAGGGGTTGGCCGAGGACCTAGCGTACACACCGGCCTCACCCCAGCATGTGATGAGGGCATAAAGATGGCGGTGCCCTATAAACACGGGCGCTGCCATCTTTACATGCTGGGTGCATAGCATCCGCACGTTGCGCACCGGATGTGACGCTGCTAGTGCGTGAGTAGCACCTCGCGGCGTCTCATCTGGGATGGAAGAAGCGCCATTTCAGTGCTTCTTCTTTGCTGTGTCCGGGAACCGCGCGGTTTGAGTGCTGCGGTTCCCGGACGCAGCAACCAGCAGCGGCGCGAGACTGCCCCTTCTGGGCGGTCTGTAACATGCCTTACTCTCTCTTATAAAGTTGTGGGGCTTGGGAAGGAGCCCCCAGGGTTGGCCTTCCAAAAATTATTGTCCGAGATGGCAACCGGTCTCTTTGGATTGCCCTTGGGGTCTGGTGTTTCAACCAAGGGTGGCTGGGGAGGTCTCACAGGTTGACAGCTGTGGCCCCAGCTAAACCTGTGCCAGGTTCTTCCTCCTTTCATTTATCAGACCCCAGGTCTCAAACATTTAATGAGGTTTTAAATCAATAAAGATGGCCCTTGTTTAACCACAAATGCTGTATCTGATCTCATTATTCCATGGTTGGTCAGCAAAGAGCTTTCTTGATGGCTGCTCCTAAGCTATGGAGCTCCCTTCCAAGGGCTCCTCCTTTGCCCTCTCTCTGCTCTCTTTCTGCTGCCAGAGCAACCCTTTTTATTTAAACAGGCCTTCAGCTTTTAACTGGTTGGGACAGAGGAATAGTCAATGAGTGTGCTATATATTTTTAAATACGTTGATTTTTAAAAAATCATTTAATGGTTTAATTTGATTCATTGTTTAACAGTTTTTAAACTTTTGTACTGTACAGGTTGTGTCTCCCTTATCCTGAATGCTTTGGACCAGGGGTGTTCTGGATTTCAGATTTCGTTGGATTCTGAAATACCTGTATTCGCATATATGTATATAAAGAGATATCTTGGAGATGTGATCCAAGTCTACACATAAAATCGATTTATGTCAAGTTGAAGGCTTTCCTGGCCAGCATCCATAGTTTTTTATGGGTGTTTCAGGCTATGTGGCCACGTTGTAGAAGAGTTTCTTCCTGACGTTTCGCCAGTATCTGTGGTTGGCATCTTCACAAAGTCTTCTAGAACATACCACAAAGCCCGAAAAACCCACAAAAAACTATAAATTGATTTATGTTTCATATACATCCTATAGACGTAGCCTAGAGGTCCTCTGATACAGTATTACAAATAAATTTGTGTATGGAACAAAGTTTGTTTACACTGAACCATTAGAAAACAAAAATGCCACTATCTTAGCCATACATGAAAAGGTTTTGGTTTTTGGAATATTTAAGAATTCCAGATACGGTAAACTCAACCTGTGTATTGTTTTAGCTGTTTTGGTTTAATATATTTCAAACCATTTGAGTCCCATATTAGGAAAAGGTGGGATATTAAATAAAATAAAATAAAACAAATAACTTCCACTTTGTCTCCCTATCCCCCACACTTTGCCATTTGCACATTGTGATTGTGATGAAATTGGTGATGTTTCTGCTGAGGCGCATTCATAAAGCTTTCAGTGATGCATCAAGCTTAGTAGAAAGCAAGGGGAAGGAGGAAGGGAGCTTTCATGGGAGACACTTGGCATTTCTTGTGGGCCCTTTTCTGTTAAAGGAGGAGGGGATTCAGCACAAAATAACAGAAGAGAAGATACTGTGTACATATGTTTTAGATACACACAAAAAAAGGGGAGGGGGAGAGACATGCAACCCAAACCAACCAACCATTTCCCCATCCGAACTTCAAAACTTCACGTAGCCAAGTGAACTTTCTATATATTTCTTTTATTTGTCTCAAATCAAGGATATTGAGATGTACGAATAGCCAAAGCTTAGAAAGTGATGTTCTTTAATGTGCCTCCACTACTCAGAAGATGGAGGCAAAATGATGCAATCAATGTGGAATAATCCTTCTCAGATTATTCAGATTGTTTCGCAGAACAAAAGGCAAGGCTGGCAGTTCAGTTCTAGAATGAACAGTTGTAGATTCCCAAGGAGATGGGAGCAAAGGGGTCCAACAGCTGAGGTGAGTTGCCAAACTCTATCTTTTAGATCGCCTGGCTCTCCAAATAACCTTTGTCTAGAAAAACGATGAGATTTCCCATGGTCTTAAAAGATATGATATAAAGCACAGTAAAGAAAAGAAGGAAAGAGCATTTCCAGTGAATATCAAGTTTCTGGTAAGTCCCTACAGAGGAGGTCCTGGAAAAAAAACCAGAGTATTGGTGCTTGTTAACCCTTTTCTTAATAGCTTCTTCAACCTAATTATGGGGAAGTATTTTCCATGGTTAACATTTTATTTCAGCATTTTCTAAATGACCTCTCTGCAGATTTAAAAGGAAATTTTCAAATTTGAAAGGAATTTAAAAAGAACTGCAATAGATCTGTTTTATAAGGAGGAGCAGTAACACCTTCCAGGTTACTTAAGGTATGTTTTCAAATATCATCGTAATAAAAGACTGAGATGGTGAGAGCATAGCAATGTTTCTTTTCAGATTCACAGCTTCCAGTTTAAGCATTAATCTTAGAACAAAATATCCGGTGCAACGTGAGAAGTATTTTTTCAAGAAGAGTGTTTAAAAGCATCTTAGGTTAATATGAGGTGGAGGTGAGTCCTTAGAAGTCGGTTCTGTAGAAAGAAAGAAAGTGGAACATTTTATTTCACCGTTTTCTAAATGACCTCTCTGCAGATTTAAAAGGAAATTTTCAGATTTAAAAAGAACTGCAAACACTTCTGTTTTATAAGATGGAGCAGTAACACCTTCCAAATTGAGGTATGTTTTTAACTGTCATCAATATAGAAGAATGAAATGATGATAGCATGACAATGTTTCTTTGCAGGAAATGCCATGGCTTTTCACAACTTCAATTTATTTAAGCGATAATCTCAGAACAAAAAGTCCAGTGCAGTCTAAGATGTATAAGGCTCCCCCCCCCCCAAAAAAAAAAAAGCATTTAAAATATCATGTTAATATGAGGTGGAAGTAAGTACTTAGAAGCAGGTTCTATAGAGAGAAAGAAAGTGGAATTCTGAACTGTTCAATATCTCAAGGCCTGAAAATATCTACATTGGTTCAACATTTTGAAGATAATTTTTGTGACATTGCAAATTTAACAGGAACCTAAAATGAGATTAAGAAATGTATTTATATCAAAAAGCTCTGTGCAAGGCAAGGAACCTACATGTGAAGAATGGAAAGCATCACAGATGAACTTCAGAAGCCTGGAAGAAGATCTTTGTGATGTGTCCATTGCTCAGGAAAACAGATACGCAATCACTCCTTCTGTCTGTCTGCTGATTTATTTGGATAATTCCTGTGTCCTTTCCCTCTGAAAGGTAATCTTCTCTGGTTTTTAAAAAAACATTCATTGTCTTTTCCTTCCCTAAAGATTTTATCAGTATCTCCTGACGTGGCTGCTCTCCATTTAATAAACACCGAAGCAGAAAAGGGTTTACAAACTTGTGTATAACACACAAAATAAATGCTACTTTTGTTCAATCTCTTCAGGCCTATTTAAAGCCCAGTTTATCCAGAAGAGGAATTGATTAAGAAACTATTGACTGGAAAAGTCAATCTATATGAAATGAAAGCAAAATTCATGCACAGCATTGACTACAACAATGTGTAGGTGAGAAGGAGGCAAGTATGAGAACCTTTACTGTTTAAAACATATATACAAGATTTAAAGACCTCAGCTACACTGGGATGCTCTCGCATTTCATGTTATTTGTCTAATATTAGAAGAAAGGCTAGTGATCATATATTAACATTGGTTGAAGGACAGAAGCTAAATAATATGAAGAATAGATTGAATGAGGAAAGAAGTTGTGCTCCTTTTAAAATACACAATACTACAGTAAGGAGATCAGGTGAGAAATAAGAAACACAGTTCTAGAACAAAAAGTTACATACTCTGGAAAGACTGGAATACACAATGTAGTATTTGTAGTTCTATGTGCTTTGTTTTGCCTGGTTCTTTAACTAACCTTTCACTAGTTCAGGTTTCTGCACCAAAGTTTATGACATGAGGTATAGAATGGAATGGAAAAATGAACATCTCCAACATTTTGGTAAGTCCCTAAAATGAAGGTCCTTTTATTGGGAAGAGAACAGATTCCAGTTTTTCCTCATTTAATAGTCTCTTGGAACGAAGCACTGCGAAATATTTATTATGGTTAAAGGGTTATGCCATCTTTTTATAAATGACCTCTTTGTAGATCTGAAAGGAAGTGGAAACCTCTTGTTCTCTGAAGAGAGAGAGAAAGATACATCTTTCAGGTAAATTTTCATATGCAATAAGCTCAGAAGAACCCAGAATTTGACAAGACCCTTTTAACTTGCAGGGATTACTTCAGTTTAAAAAGGAAAAAGAAATCTACTGTAAAACAGAAGCATAATTAAGAAAGCAATCAGCTCCTAAGAAAAAGTCTGGAGTAATATAAGATTTCCAACATATTTCTTCAAAACTGGAGCATCAAGCATCATAAATGAATGTTCCCATCATGGAAGTGAGTCTTTACAAAGGAAGGGGAAAGGGAATAGATCTCTGGCTTGTTTTCTTTGATGATTCAGGAAATGCCATGGCTTAAAAAAGTATAAAGAGAACGACAGCTTCAACTTAATTAAGCAAGAAACGCAGAACAAAAAGTCCAGTGCAATGTTGGAAGTGTAAGACATATTTATTTTTCACAAGAGTGCTTAAAATATCATAAGTTAATATAAGGCGGAAGTGAGTTCTTGGACGTAGGTTCTGTAGAAAGAAATAAAGTGGAACTGTTCAGCGTCCCAAGGCCTGAAAATATCTACAGTGGTTAAACAGTTTAAGATAACCTTTGTGACTTTGCAAGTTCAACAGGGACCCAAGTTAATAAATGAGTTTAAGCAACGCCTATGAGTATCAAAAAGCCCAGAGCAAGGCAAGGAACCGAACAGAAGACTGTTCCAAAAAGAGGAGAATGAGCAACAACCAGAGATTAACTTCACAAACCTGCGTCTGAAAAGGTAGGCTCAACTCTATGAATATTCATGGTACCGACTTCTATCTTTCAGTTAATCTCAAAGGTACTGCAGTATCCCTTTGCATTCAGAAACCTGGAAGATCTTTATGATGTGTCCATTGCTAAGGAAAACAGATTCATAGTCACCTCTTCTGGCTGTTGAAATTGTTTTGATATTTTTTGTGAGCTCTTGTATTCTGAAAGGTAATTTTCTGTGTCCATTCTCTAAAGAAGTTATCACCTGGCATAACTGATCTCCATTTAATAAACACCTAAGCAGGAAAGAGATTACAGTCTTGAGCAGAACAGACAAGATAAATGCAGCTTTTGTAAGCCTCTCCAGGCCTCTTTAAAGCACAGATTTGCATCTCCTCCAGGAGAGGAACTGAGTAAGTACTTACCAACTCTAAAAGTCAAACTAGATGAAACTGAAGCTAAATTTGTGCACTGGAATAACTACAATAATATGTATGTAAGAAGGAGGCAAACGTGAGAATTATTCTTGTTTTAAAAAACAAATGCAAAATATAAAGACCTCAGCTACACTGGTACACTCTCCACATTTCATATGTTATTTATCTACTATTAGGAGAACTGAAACAAAAGAAAGATCAGCGGATCGTATATTAACATTGGCGGAAGGGCAGAAGCTAAACGACATGAAGAATAAATTGGATGAGGAAAGAAGTTCTGCTCCTTTAAAATACACAACGCTATATCAAGGAAGTCAGGTGAGATTTAAGAGACATAGTTCTAGAACAAAAAGTTATATACTCTGAAAAGATTTAAACATAACAATCCAGCAGATGTAGTAGACATTCTAGTATTTGTAGTCCTATATACTCTGTTTTGCCTGGCTCTCCAAATAACATTTAACTAGGAGAGAGATGAAAGTTCCTGTCAATGTTAAGAAAAGCACAAATAGGCGCCAAAGTATCTGAAAAGAGGTATAAAACAGACCTTCCCTCAAAAAGAGAAATGTGAACAGCAATTCCAAGGAGTGTCTCCAATATTTTGGTAAGTCTATGAGAGGTAGGTCCCTTTATTGGGAAGAGAACAGGCTCTTATTTTCCTTCATTTGACAGTTTCACTTGGTGCCTGGCTCTGGGAAATATTTATAACAGTTAAAGCATTACACCATCTTTTTATAAATGACCTCTTTGTGGATCTGAAAGGAAATTTTCAGGTTAAGAAGAAGTGGAATCCTTCTGTTCTATGAAGAGAGAGAGAAAGATACATCTTTAAGGTAAATTTTCATCTGCAATAATCTTAGAAGAACACAGAATTTGACCAGATCATTTTTGCTTGCAGGGATTATCTTAGTTTAAAAAGGATAAAGAAATCTACTGCAAAGTATAAACCTGATTAAGAAAGCAATCGGCTCCTAATAAATAATCTGGAATAGCGTAAGATACACAACATATTTCTTCAAAAACGGTTTGCAAAGCACCATAAGTGAATATTCCCATCATGGAGGTGAGTCTGTAGGAAGGAAGGGAAAAGGAAACAGATTCCTGATTAATTTTCGTTGATGATCGGCAGGTTCAAAATCCTATGTATCCAAAATACTGGTTAAACTTTTTAAAGAGCGTTCCAAAAGAGGAGAATAAGAAACATTATAGACGAACTTCAGAAACTTAGAAGAAGGTCTTTATGATGTATCCATTGCTAAGGAAAACAGGTACATGGTCACTTTTTCTGGCTGCTGGCTGAAATGGTTTTGATAATTTAAGTGACGTCTTTCGCTCTGAGAAGGTAATTGTTTCTGTTTTTAAAAAGTCATAGTCAATGCCTTATCTAAAATGCTATCACCAGGCATAGATGATCTTCATTTAATAAACAGGAACGGGTTTACGTTCTTGTATATAAGACACACAATAAATGCTGCTTTTGTACATCTCTCCAGCCATGGATATAGCAAATATTCACAGCTCAACCAGGAGAGGAACGGAGTAAGTAACTATTGACCTCCAAAAGCAAACTCTATGGAAGTGAAGCTAAATTTGTGAGCTGCAATAACTACAACAGGGCATAGGTGAGAAAAAGGCAGGTATGAGAACTTTTATTGTTTAATATTTAAAGATCTCAGCTACACAGAGACAGTCTTTATATTTTTCATTGTTATTTATCTAATCTTGGAAGAATTGCAACAGGGAAGTTCAATGGAACATACATTAACATAGGCTGAAGAACAGAAGCCAAATGATTTAAAGAGTATCAGTTGAAAAAAGCTGTTTTTCATTTAAAATGCACAATATTATAGCAAAGCAGTGAGGTGAGATTTAAAAGACGTAGCTCTTGAACAAATGGTTTTATGCTTTGGAGAGACTTAAACACAACAATCCAGCAGAAGTGGTGCACATTGCAGTATTTCTAGTTCTATGTGCTCTGTTTTGCCTGGCTCTCTAAATAACATTTGAGTAGGAAAAGGATGGAAGTTCAAGACGTGCACCAAAATATGTGTCACAAGGTAAAGAGCTCATCTTCCTTCAAGAATGGAAAAGTGAAAAGTGTTACCAAAAAACATCTTCATTTTGGTAAGTCGCTAAAAGGTAGGTTCCTTTATTAGGAAGAGAACAGATTCCTGGTTTTCCTTCACTTGACAGTCGCTTAAAGCTAAGAACGGGGAAATACTTATTACAGTTAAAGGGTGACACCATCTTTTTTTATAAATGAGCTCTTTGTAGATTTGAAAGAAAGTTTTCAGGTTAAGAAGAAATGGAATCCTTCTGTTCTCTGAAGAAAGAACAATACATCTTTAAGGTAAATTTTCAGTTGCAATAAACAGAAGAATGCACATATTGACAAGACCATTTTTACTTGCAGGGATTACTTTAGTTTAAAAGGGATAAAGCAATCTACTGTGAAGCATAAACATGATTAAGAAAGTAATCAACGTTTAATAAAAGGTATGGAGTAAATATAAGATGCACAACATATTTCTTCAAAAATGGAGCGTTAAGCATTGTAAATGGATCTGCCCATCATAAAGGTAAGTCCGTAGGAAGAGAGGGAAAAGGGAAAAGATTTCTGGTTCATATTCCCTGATGATGGGCAGGTTCAAAATCCTATGTACCGAAAATAGTGGTTAACCATTTTTAAAAGCATAGTTATGACTTCTCTCCACATTTAATAGGAAATTATCCAACACACGGTATAGAACTCATTTTCCTTCAAGAAAGGAAAAGTGAGAAGCATTTCCAATGAACATCTCCAACATTTTGGTAAGTCCCTAAAAGGTAGGTCTCTAACAGGTTCCTGTTTTTCCTCACTTGACAGCATCTTGCAACTAAGAACCGGGAAACATTTTATGGTTTAAGGGTTATGTCCTCATTTTGTAAATAACGTCTTTGTTGATCTGAAAGTATTTTTCAGGCTAAGAAGTGGAATCCCTCTGTTTTCTGAAGAGAGAGAGAGAGAGAGAGAGATCTTTAAGGTAAATTTTCATCTGCAATAAACAGAAGTATATAGAATTTGACAAGACCATTTTTATTTGCAGGGATTAGTTAATGAAAGATAAAGAAATCTTCTGTAAAGGATGAATATGGTTGAAAAAGCAGTCAGCTCCAAAAACAAGTTTCGAGTAATTTAAGATGCACAACATATTTCTTTAAAATGGAGTGTAAAGCATCATAAATGAACATTCCCATCATGGAGGTGAGTCCTTAAGGAAGAAAAGACAGGAAAAGTTTTCTTGATGTTGATGCCGATTCAAAATCCTATGTACCCAAAATACTGCTGAACCTTTTTAAAGAACGTATATGTGATTTCTCTGCTAATTTAATAGGAAGGTGAACTTTCCGGAGTCAATGTTCAGAGCTGTTCACCAAAGCATCATTTGATTTCAGAGCTGCACAAAGAAGGCTATACATCCTCACTTCCATGTGTCTTCTCACAATGTTTTTCTTCACAGGAGCCAGCAAGGAGCACAGCACAAGAACTGGTGGGGGAAGAGGGAGCATGGGTGGTGCGCTTGCGCATGGCTCTTGCTCATGGCATGCCCAGGCTAGTGCTGACTGCCACTTTTGGGGTCGGGAAGGAATTTTCCTCCAGGGCATATTGGCCGGAGATCCTGGAGGTTTTTCGCCTTCCCCTGGGCACTGGGCAGGAGTCACTGGTTAGGTGAATTGGCACATGCAGATCAATTTTCAAAAAGCATCATAGTCAAAATATTAAAACTAATAAAGATAAACCAGCATAAATAAAAATAAGAGATAATAAAAGAAAAATAAATGTATTGATAAAAAACTACTTCTTGTTTCCTTTGCCTTTTTCACTTCTATTACCTGATGTTGCATGGATTCTATGACAACATAGCTATCTGCCAGATAGCTAGGGATATGGGCTTACATTTTAGACATTTTGATTGTGTCAGCCTCATGGTTTCAGTTTTAAATTCTGGATCTAATTGTTGGTGAAATAGACCTCTCAGTCACAATACATTTTAGGTCTTGTAGCACCTTTGAGGCTAACAAAAAGAAAGATGTTGGCAGCATGAGCTTTCGTAGACTTCAATCTACTTCCTCAGATGTTCTGTGACTAAGAGACTAACATAGCTATATCTTTGAATAGGTTTTAGGTGTTAGAAATGCAATACACACTTGCTTAAAAGCAGATTGCAACTGACCATATATATCTGAAGAAGTTAGGATTGAAATATAAGACTACTCACCCAAAGAGTTGATTCCACTGAAATAAACAGGGTTTTGGAGTAAATGAATAGGATTGGTTGTATATGGTCCACACTGAGAATTAAAGTTCGCTACAGAAGTCAATGAAAGAACTTTGAAAGAAGTAGACTGAAATCCCAGTCTCTGTGTGCACAAAAGGACAACAGTGTGAGTGTATCCAGACTATACAATTATAGCGTGGATAAGGGGATCTGAGGTACACTGAACATCATTTTTCAGGTGGCACACAATTCTGTCTATCCATCAGATTTTAGAGAAGATATTGATGCCTTAATCAGTAATAAGATGGATGAGATTTAACAAACTGAAGCTTAAATAGAAAAGATTAACCAAAAAAACTGAACATACAAGGTAGTGCATGTCACTTTTCCAATACAGCATTTCAATCTGTCCAGAATGGGACAAGGTGGGCACTCTCTTTGAAGGTAAAGGTCACAAGCTAGACTTTGCTTTGCTCCTGAAAGTCCATATAGCAGACCATGGTCAAGGTGCCTTGCCCAGATGAGGCAAGTGTGCCAACGCCAATGATCTCTGTTTTGGGACAAGTTCAGGCCTAGTGTGTGGTGGAGGGTGAAACAAAAGGGTGGTTGTCAGTCAGTCCAGGAGTAGTTATAATAAATCAGCATTAAAGACACCAGAAGCCATCAAGGAGTAAACAAAGCTGTCAAACCAAAGCTAGTCCAAAATCGAGGAGTCACAACTACAGTCAGTCAGTCTACATAAGACAGCTGTGAACAACAAAGACATTGGGGATTGCTGGAAGAACTATGGGCATTTCCTTCAATAACACCAGCTACTAAAATCATCAGCATCTCTTACATTACAGCTTCTGGGATCAGTGTTTAATGTTCATTATTCAGCAAAGGGTAGTGGTGTGTCTTCAGCATCCTCAGCCTCTGCAACCTCCTGATGGGGAGCAGGGACCCCTACTACCTCAGCCCCAGCTCTTGGGACCTTCACTATCAGGAGTAGCGGATTCCTGGCAAGCTGCCTCTTCCTTCTCCTCTTCCACCTGAATTGTACAAGGTGT
This sequence comes from Sceloporus occidentalis, assembly GCA_023333645.1. Taxonomy (NCBI): domain Eukaryota; kingdom Metazoa; phylum Chordata; class Lepidosauria; order Squamata; family Phrynosomatidae; genus Sceloporus; species Sceloporus occidentalis. The sequence goes on from JALMGF010000001.1 coordinate 219,279,692, forward strand.
GAGTTAGGACATCTTTGAACTTTCGGAAAGATGTCAAACTACCTCCCCAGACTATGGAACTCATGATGCTGAAAAATGGGGCCATGACATTTGAAATGGCTTCATACTAGTAGATTGGTATAATATAAACACAGTAAAAGTAGCTGTGCCTACTGTCAGGTAGGTTGTTTCATGTGGCAGATGTCTGGAGGGAAGCTAAAAGTGTCAGAAGTAAAGCTGTATAGACAGTGAGCACAGCCATTTTACTAGTCTGTTTACTCCAAGTGTGGCAGATGTTATCTAATCACCACTGAGAAGAAATGATTCAATGGCCAGTCTAGTTGACTTTTGTTTATGGAATGAGAGGGGGCACTTTTTGGTCTTTCTCCTCAAGCAGAAAAAGCTCTACTACTAGCTCTCTAAACCAATACTTACATCCCTACCCATTCTGTACAGGGAAAAAGCGTATGAGGTTCAACCATTCCCTTGCCAGAAGGCCTCTTGGCAGGGGGTTGGACTGGATGGCCCTTGTGGTCTCTTCCAACTCTATGATTCTATGATTCTTCCCCCCAAAACCATAGCCCATGATCCAAAAAAATCCAAATCATTCTCAGTGGCACCATCTGTGGAGCCAGTTGTTTACGTCCACTATTTTCTTCTCCCTTCTTGAACCATGCCCTTTAACTGGGAGAAGAGATGAAATGGCAACCTGTGCATCCATTTCTTTCAGCTTCCTATCTAGAGCCTCATAATCCCTTATGATTTTCTGAAGGCTGTGCCCTGCAGTATCATTGGTTCCCACATAGACCAAAAGGAAGGGGTAACGATCAGTAGACAACACACCTCCTGAGACATCTTGTCAGATCCAGAAATCACTGATTCTTCACCCTTCAGCAAGGAGTCCACCACCACCACCATGTGTCTCCTCTGAGGCTTAGCAGCAGCTATTCCCTGTGCTAATACTCCCAAGGTTCCCTGCACTTTCCCTGAGAATTATCCCTGCTGCCCTTCCTCATCATCTCTGATAAGGGAGAGGGCTTCAAATCGATTCTGTACCTGCAATTTCACAGAATGACCCCTGGGTTCTCTACCTCTACTTGTTACATTCCTCCAGCTGTCTACCTGCTGTGTATGGGAACTGACCTCTTCCCCAGAAACTTCCTCCACTGTGTCCAGGAAAACGTCTTGCTCCTTAATATGCTGAAGGGCTACCAACTTGGTGAAGATACGCACAAGAACACAAACATACCACAACTGTTGCAGCTCTCTCACTGTTCATAGATTAAGCACTACTGTCACTCTGTCTTCTTAGATTTAGCTTTTCCATGCTTCTGGGAGACATGAAACAATGTGAATGCTTCCACATTCAATAGGCTTTTGCTGCAGAGCCAGGCAGCCAAACAGCTACTGAACAGAGATAATGGCAGTCTTGTTAGTACAGTGCAGAAGTAAAGCACTTCCACAAGCCTTTTAACTCAAGATGAATGAAACAAGCGCTAGTGAGGGTCCAAGTTTTACAACCAAGTTTTTACAATCCATGAAATGCGAAATGCCAGAACTCCAAGCTGGGTTCAGAAAAGAGACATTAGGTTTATATTGTAAACATATATTTAATAATGGAAGGCACCAAATAATTTCAGATGAAAATTAACCTGTGCTTGATAGATATGATATTTGATTTTGTAGGTCATAAGAAACTATGGCGGGATACAAACCGCCATATAGTACGTATTCTATACGTATTAGGGTTAGGAAGGGGCGGTGCTTCCGCACCCCCCTAACCCTAGTATGTATAGAATACGTACAACATGGCGGCGCCCCTTCCACATGGGGGCCGCCATGTTTACGTACTGGACGCATAGCGTCCAGACGTGTCGCGGCGCCTATGACATTGCGAATGCGTCATAAAGGCGCCGCAAAAAGAAGCTCCGAAATGGAGCTTCTTTTTTGCTCCGCGCGGGAGCTGCTGCAGCTCCCGCACGGCGGTCTGTATCCCGCCTATAGTTCACTCTAAAAGAAATGGGTTTGTCACAATACCTGGTAATCCTGATGCATAACAAGAGATCACTGTTTGAGCAGAATAAGGAGAAACATAATAGTTTCCAACTGGCAAGGCAATGAGTGCATGGGTGCATTTTATCACCCTATCTATTTAATTTCCCAACCATCATTTAGTATAAAAAAGCCAGTGGAGCTTCAAAAGTTTGCTCAAAATGTTTTGTGCATTTTGGTTGGACAATAAAGTTATCACTCTTTTGTGCATTTTATCTTGCTGTTTGGCCCTCACACATACCCCTGGATATGTTTGCTTGATTTGAGGATACCAGATTTTGCTGCAAAAGAGGAATCCTAAACAAGAAGGAACTAAGAACTGGGACTTAACTCTTTGAGGTTTCTACTTCCAGCAAAGGTAACATTTTAATTGGGACTATAATTGCCTGAGTTTTAACTCTGTTGTGTGTTTTCAAGCCATTTCCAACTTAAAGCAGCCCTAAGGCAAACTATCACAGGGTTTTTTGGGGCTGAGAGGGTGTGACTTGTCCAAGGTCACCCAATGGATTTCCATGACCAAGTGAAGAATTGAACCATGATCTCCAGAGCCCTAGTCCTACCCTCAAACCACAACACCATACTGGCTCTCAGCTTTTACCTATACAGCATCTAAATGTTTTTCCAATTGTACGTCTTCAGAAATGCCCCAAAATGAGGTCTAGGTCTTCACAAAACACAGAGACATCCTGGATCCCAAGAGGAGTTACTTTACTGCTGCTAATGGAGTTTAAATTTGACTGCCCTTTGGGTCCCCAAATTGGCAAAAGAAGGGATCAGCCTCGGCCTGCACTGAGATCCCTCCATACCAAGAAACTACAACATCTGATACAAAATACAGGCATACATCATCACTTTCCTACTTCTGTATGTTTTTTTTAAAAACATCCTTTGCCTAATAAAGTCACTGGAGCTTCAAAAGCTTTCATGAAGAGTTTTGTAGATTTTGTGCATAAAGGTATCACTCTTTTGTGGATTTTGTTTTATCTCGCTGCATGGCCAACATAGCTACTAAAGAATGTTTAATTTTATGTAGATAATACAGAAAATAGAATTAGACTCAAAGGAAGAACTGGGGGAAAGAACATCAACAATTTAAGATATGTATATAATGCATATTACTTGCAGAATACAGCAAAGATATAGAACAAATATTAAGGAAATTTAAGGAAGAACATGCAAAGGCTATGTTACAACTAAACTTTAAGAATACAGTCGGCCCTTCTTATACACGGATTTTTATACACGGATTCAAGCATACACGGTTTGAAAATGTTCCAAAAAAGTATAAATTTACCTTGATGTTCCATTTTTTATTAGGGACACCATTTTGCTATGTCATTATATTTAATGGGACTTGAGCATACACGGATTTTGTTATACACGGGGGATCTTGGAACCAAACCCCAGCGTATAACAAGGGTCCACCGTACAAAATTACTGGTCATGGAGGATTTATATAACTTTAAAGTGGGTAATAAAGACATAGAAATAGTTAAAAGATTTTCTATATCTTGGCTCAGTCATTAACTGAAATGCAGACTGCTGTCAAATCATAAGACTAAGACTTAGAAGAGCAGCTATGAAGAAGCTAGGTAAGGTCTCTCATTCACCAAGCTTGCCCCAACTCAATGATGACCAGGCAGCTGTCAGGATCATAGCTCCTACCATGTTTGCCGGTCTAATGTGTATATACTTTATATTGCTAGATAATGGGTTGTGTTACTACAATGGTGATGCTGTTTAGAAGGAGCATTATTTGTTGAGGCTGGCTAATGAGCAGATGTGAGGGGAAAATAATGAGCTTTGAACTGTAAAAGTCAAGTCAATGGGAACGCTTCATGCAAAGAAGAAAAACGGGGAAACAAGATTGTTTTGATTTTAAGGCAAATAGGGTGCAAAGATGCAAAAGTTTGAATTGCTGTGTGCTTTTATTGTACTCTGCAACTGAAAACGCTTCAGTTTTGTCAATAATACCATGCTGTGAACAACCTTTAGTTTCTGGAATAAAGCTTTCTGTTTTACTAAAGCTTGTGTCTCTGAGCTAAAAGAATCTAAATAACAACAACAACAAATAATTATTCTGTCACTTTTAATTCAGGTAACCTCAAAGAAAATGAGCCAAAGCATTTCGGATGAGGTACTAAGCCACTTCCATCATTTTAACATTTCAAAAGGTCTAGAAATAAGCATCAGGCTCAAATTACAAATATGTCTGTCAGAGTGCCACAATGTTTAACACTATTGCTGAGGCAAATGTTTAATTCTGTGAAAGAATTCACTTACAGGTCTATCTGGTAGAAGAAAAGCACTGCCTTCATTAATAAGCAAATGGCAAATATGTCTATCACAGTGTTTTGTGGCATGAAAATGATGATGTGAATGCCCACTGTCTATACAGTTCCTCGGCAGGGACCTTTTTTTCGCTGCAGGTAAGTCCTGAACCCCTCCACTCCTTTCATTTTGACATGAAAACAGCCGAGTGAAAATCCAGTTCAACTCAACAGATTTTCCCACATACCTGCTTACCTCCATCCTACATCCACCATCTCAGCATACTGGAGAGAGCAGCCCAGCCTCCTCCTTCAAGCAACAAATCCCACCCACAGTCTGTCCCAGTTAAACCATCGCAAGAATCATCTTCTGTTTCTTCTTTCTTTTTCTCTTTCTCTCTTCAAATTGGGCAGTGGCATCAGCAAAAAAAGTCACTTCATCTTTTGCCTCTATTTCCCTCTTTAGGACTTGGAGACCAACCATATTAAATCCCAGCGTATCCTGTAGATGGAAAATATATAAGAAGGAAACAGGAAAAGTGCAGTGTACCTGCTCCCTTTTGATTTTTCCACATTTAGTTATGTTACAACCTGTGAATTATTTCACTGCCATGGCTATCAATTGATGTATCTAAGATACAGTGTCTGAAGACAAAAAATATTTTATGTGGCACAAAAATAAACAAAAGCAAAAGTGGCATTTGTTATTCTGAAGGCCTATTCAAGACATTTTAACATCACTTGTTGAATTCTGAGCAACTTCTCCCCTCCTCCCCCAATTCCAACTGATGATCGGAGGCCACAGGCTGTAAATTCGATGATCTGAGCAGAGGCCTCAAACACAGGGTCTCTACTGGCCTGGCTCACCTCTCTTTTAATCTGCTCCTGTGCTGAAAGTCTGATCTGTTCTACTGTGGTATTCCAAACCTACTATAATCTTGTCTTTCATAACTCCCCTTTAACGACAATAGTTATTTCTACATTGCTTCCTTTTCAGGGTTTTTTTCTGAACTGTAGGCATAATTTGCTTCTTAGCCCTACTCTGCAGTAACACCTTTTCTAGGGTCTCTCTGCAAAAAGTAGTTTGAAAGACATATACGTTAAATCTGAACTAAATTTTTTATCAGCCTCCCAATGAAGGAGCCTTTTGTAGCAGTAATGTTCCTAGCTATAAATGCCTCACATCTGTTACAAACTGCAGTCATGTCTCACATCTGCTACAAATTGCAGGGCCCTCTCTATTCTTTCAACTGCCCTGTGTAAAAATCTCAAGCTAATGTCCTAGGACGGTGAATCTTTTAGAGACTGAGTGCCCAAACTCAGTGGCATTCCTACGTTGGGTGTCACCAGGTGCCAACGTAGCATAGTGGTTTGAGCGTGTGACTCTGGAGATTAGAGCTCAAATCCCAGCTGGACCATGAAACCCACTTGGGCAAGTCACACTCTCTCAGCTTTAGGGGAAGGCACAGATGGGAATCTGAGACAGCTGAGGTAAGATTTCCATGATCATTCTCTTAAAAGTACTAATTTATATATCGGTTAGATGTGTATTACTGCACAATAGAGATCGTCCCATAACAACCTTCACAGTCAGAGAACTCTATCCTGGCTTTAACTTGCTAAATGATGGTTCACAACTGTGATGTAAATTGTCCAATCCTACTCCATTTTGCTGGCAGTTGGAAGAGAGGGAAGAATGGATGATGATGGGAACATATTCTAAAGTAGAATATGATGCCTCTGTATCAATATTGAGTTTCCATGCTTCTCACTGTTTCAGTTGTTATGAATTCATTTTTAGTGACAAACCTCTCACCACTGTATGTTTTGAACCTGTAATGCAGCTTGTCACATAATGTATTATAGCTAACACAGCTGAATGTAGTCTTCAATACACTAATGCAGCCACTGTCTAAGATAATCAGAATTTACTTATTAACCCACCTTGCACTGCTCCTTGCCCCCTCTATAAGAGTAAGGAAGATGCTGTGGAGTTAGGGAGAACTGGACTGGCACCCAAACTGTGTACTCTTTACACTAAGCAACACCTCACAGATGCACACTTACCCTCACTTCACTGACTTGAGATTTGGTGGTTTTCTTCAGGTTCTCCATCACCTTAACAAGCAGCTGGTTGCTTGTGATCTGCCCAAAGTGTATCCTGAGATGGGGGAATGGACAAAAAGGAAATTGCAGGGTTCAAATTGTGAAGTATATTAAAATGCTGGCTGTATTTTCTTAATGGCTTTCTGATTGCAGGAATAAAAGATTTGAAAACATGTCAAGAGGTAAACCAGTCTCATAAGGCAAGTGTGTGCCCTTAGTTTATTCAAGCCCAGTGGGAGAGTCAAAGAAGACAGAAAAGACAAAATATGTTTTCCTATTGATTGCCACTGTATTGATATTGCTTATTGTTATTGCCTGCTTTATATGGCTGGAGAGCTGGGAGGGATTAGTTTGTTTTTTACTGTATTTTTATTGTACTTCCATTGTTGTTAGTCACCAGGATTCCTCGTTGATTGGGTGAGATACAAATAAATTTATGATTGTTGTTGTTGTTGTTATTAAAATAGAAAAAGCAATGGAAACTGGGTGGCAGGAGGGAGGCAACGGACAATCAACTGAGCCACATAACAATACTGTTAAATGTTGTACAGAAAGAGGTGCCTGTTTTTAAACTTGGTACACATGCTGGTTAGCATGGCCTATAAAAGAGTGATCACCTGGGTTCCATTCAGTTAGTCCTTGACTTAAGAGTCCTAAAATAGACTAAAGGATGAGAGAAAGGAGAAGGGTGATGGAAGTATGCTTACAACTGATGAGCTAAATTCTGAAATGGACTGGAGTTTTAAGTTCAACACCATCTTATCTAGAGAAGTGCAGATAGACCTCAACAAAATTTCTATGCTATGCAAAAGGATTTGAAATAACAGGCAGATATTCCTCTCTGGAACTCTTCCAGTGGGTATAAGTCAGAAAGACTAGTTTTAAGAAATTATTCAAGCCTATGGAGCTTGAATATGTGTGAGCCTCTGTTTTTGCAGGGAGGTCCAGAAAAGATCCCCTACAAAAATGGATGGCCAACAGTACGAATTACTGTCATATTGAGGATGAGCAAATGTCTTTGCTCTGGAAACCAACTGAACTAAGGATATTAGCATCCCTAATATTTGCACTAGATACAAATTAATTGACAGAAATGAAATTTGACATTTGTGTTAAATTTATTAAATTATATTAAGCTCAGGAGATGATTCTTGTGAAGTGTAAAAATCAGCATTGCCTGGTGAAAGTTACACATTCCACAATACAATCTGCCCACACAGATTGCAGCAAAGATCAATTTCCTTATTAACCAAATTCTGAAGATATTTCAAACCATTTCTCTAATTATCGTCACTAGCCCAAAAAGTAAAACGAGAAAGAAATGTTACTGTTTTTAACTGCTTTCAGATTGAGTTTGACTCATGGCAATCCAGTGAATGAGACACAACCAAGCCCCGCTGTCCTCAACCTCTCTTCTCAGGTCCTGCAGGCTCAGGGCCATAGCTTCATTGGTTGTGTCTGTCCAATCTGTGTCTGTCTTCCCCTCTTTCTACTGCCCACCTTTCCGAGCATTATTGTCTCTTCTAGTGAACCCTGCTTTCTCATGATGTGTCTGAAGTAGCCAAAGATAAAGGTAGTCCCTTGTGATGAATGTCTAGGCATAACTGACTGTAGGGGACGGTGTTCATATCCATTACTAAGCTAAAGAGCCAGTGTTGTCAGAGGACTGTGCTGGTGGTCATGTGGCCAGCATGACTGCAATGAATGCTGTTATATTCCCACTGAAGTGGTAACTATCTACTTGCATTTGCATGCTTTTGCACTGTTAGGTTGGCAAAAGCTAGGACTAGTGACAGGAGCTCACCCCATCATGCAGCACCTGGGCCTCAAACTGCCAACCTTCTGATCTTCCAATCATCAGAACTGGCGTCATATAATACTAAGCCACCGCATCCCTACGAATGTTGTCTAAAGTACAAAAGTCTTAATTTAGTCATTTTGGCTTCCAGGGAGACTTTGACTACCCACAGTAGCCTCACCACTCTTCTCCAGTAACACATCTCTAATGAGTTGATTTTCTTTCTATCAGCTTTATTCACTGTTCAGCTCTAACATCCATACATGGTGACGGGAAATAAAATGGCTTGGATGATCCTAACTTTGTATTCAGCTTTATACCTTCGCACTTTAAGATCTTGTCCAGTTCTCTCATAGCTGGCCTTCCCAATCATAGTCTTCTTCTGATTTCTTGACTACAATACCCCCATTCTGATCAATGACTGATCCAAGATATGGAAAATCTTAACGTTGATATTCCTGCCTCCAACCTTCGCTTCTCCTTCTTCTGTGTCTGTGTTATTTTCAGCATACAGTTTGAACAGATAGGGTGACATAATGCAGCCTTTCCTGACGGCCTTTCTGACTGGGAACTATTCTGTTTCTCCACATACGCAGCGACGACCGTATATAGCCAGAAACAGTGCCATCCCTCGGTACCAAGGGAGCAGCCTTAACCAGACATCAGAGTTGGGGGGGAGGGTCAAAGAAACATGAGAAATGATGTGCCAAGTGCCCCAAACTCCATCATTCTGGCCCCAAAACATGTTCTTGGCTTATACATGAGATCAACTTATAGTCATGTATATACTATATGTGGAATAGCATGTAAGTTTCAGGGCCCTAGGTCATACCTTTCTTGGTTGGGCCAGGAATGTTTCAGCACCCATTATAATAACAATGGCCCGTTCTGCACGGGCCTTTGCGCCGCCCCCGTCACGTACTAGGGGTTGGCCGAGGACCTAGCATCCATACTGGCCTCACCCCTAGCACGTGACAGGGGCGTAAAAATGGTGGCGCCCTATACACACGGGCGCTGCCATTTTTATGTGCCGGATGCTTAGCGTCCGCACGTCCCCCTTGCCTTGCAACGTCACGAGTGCACCATTTTAGTATAGTATTAGCAACAAAAAGGGACTTAACACCTTTGTGGAAGAAGAGGCTCACCACCTGATCCTGATGCGCTTCCCATCTTTAAATCCTTTCTCCTTGCTCACTTACTTCACTATCAGGCTTGCATGACAGAAACCAGCTTAAAACAGGATGAGTCATGAGTTGAGGTGGGAGAGGAGAAAATTGTAGTATGCTCCCCCATGTAGTACTCTGAGTGCCATACACACACACACACACACATCTGGTTTGATTGTTGGAGACCAACAAGATTATTACATGGGGCTTTGAAATCATGAGTACAGCCAGGCAAAAAAGTGGCTTTCATGATACTTATCACACAATGATGCCTCTGACCCATAGCTGCTGTTTTCCTGATACACAGTGAGGGCATCTCTTTTAATTGACAAGGATATCTGTCAATGATCTTCCAATCACACTAGTCTCTGGGTACAAAATGAGATGCCCTCACTGCCAGGGCAGTTGTGATACTGGCAGTCATGTGGGTTCAGTGTCCCCTGCACTCCCTCTGCCCCCCCCCCCCCCTCTGTCTCACTATAAGCATCAGATTATGCAGAATGGGGAAAGATATAGAGAAGGCCGAAAGGAATTCAGGTTACAGGAGTGAATAGTCAACCTAAGCATTTTTTTCAAGTAGTGTTTATGAAGTCACACTTTCTCTAATGGGAAATTAGGCTGTGGGGCCAAGCCGGAGGAGATCTGTAGGGAAATCAGGCTGTAACATCAGGCTTTTATTTTTGACAATTTATGCGCATGATTTTTTGGGTGACATGTCTGTGTGCTTGCTTGTGCTTTATTTCCTCTTGCTCCTGAATTATTATTATTATTATTATTATTATTATTATTATTATTATTATTATCATTATTACAGTGGAACCTCGCCATAGGCGGGCGCACCATAAGCGGCCTTGAGCATACGCACTCAAGCCGCGGCGCGCACGTGGGGCGGAAGGGGTGGCGCGTCCGATTCAGTTGAATGGGCGTGCGTGCCCATTGCACCCGGCGCATCTCCGCGCCGCCGTGCACGAGCCCCATTGTTTACAATGGGGCTCGAGCATAGGTGGAAATCACCATACGCGACGAGATCCGGAACGGATCCCTTGCGTATGGCGAGGTTCCACTGTATTAGTGTTATATGAGGATGCTACAGTCAGAATGCCTGCGCTGCGTTTCCCTTTTATTCCCAATTGATTCCATTGGTTAGAGCATTCGCTCCTCTCATCGGAGGGGAGGGAGAGGAGGAAAGAGCCCAAGGAAAAAGGGGAATCTGGATGCAAAGGGTGACAGGAGGCCAAAGGGGAAATCAGGGTGACTGGGCTGCAAAGGGCTTGTGGGGGGGGGGGAAGGAGAAAGTGATGGAGGAGGGGGAGGAGGAGGAGGAGGAGGGAGCCATGGGAAGAAGGGAGCCATGGAGGGCATCCTATAATGGAGCAGGAGGAGGAGGATGAAGGAGCCAGGGCAGAGGGAGGTGAGGGTCAGAAGGAAGGAAGGAAGGAAGGAGGAGGAGGAGGAGGATTGCCCAGGGAAATAGGGCTGTGGGGCCAAGCTGGGGGATGTAGGGAAATGGATGCAGTAGAAGCAGCCTCTTTTGACAATTTATGCGCATGATTTTTTGGGTGCTTGCTTTCCTCTTGCTCCTGGAACTTAAGAGCCATTATTATTGTTGTTGTTGTTGTTGTTGTTGTTAGTGTTATATGTGGATGCTACAGTCAGAATGCCTGCGCTGCATTTCCCTTTTATTCCCAATTGATTCCATGGGTCAGTTGGAACTGACAGGTCACTCTCTCTCAGCCTCAGTGGAAGGCAATGGCAAAGTGTAAGCAGGAGGAAAGGGGTCAGGTCAGGTCAGGTCAAAGGCAGGGCACGAATGGAGCTCCCATCAGGCACTTTCCTCCCTTTTTTTTAAAAAAAATTAATTTTGACAAAATATGCGCATGTTTTGTTTTGTTATATAGATAGATAGAACATGGCTGGCAGCTTGTTCCCTTTCCCTTTCATTTGCTGGCTTCCAGAAAAGGGGAAATGTTGCAAATGGGCTAGCCTTTTTTTCCTTTGCGAATCAATCCAAAAATGTGAATGTTACATTTGTTGCTCTTGTCAATTAGGCAACTGACAAAACGATACATGCTTTTGCTACTGTCTCTTCAGGGGCAGCCCTGAATTGCTTTTAAAAGCAAAAAAGAATGCAAGGCAATCGCATCCTATTCTGGCATTTCCAAGGTGAGGAATCTATTATTATTATATTATTACATGTGTAAGAGGCATTCTGGAGTGGCAAGGAGTGGGGGATACAGGATGCATTAACTTGCATTTTGGGGTTGAAAATGGAGCCAAGGGCAGATCATACCCTGCACTGACCCAAATGCGCGCGCGCACACACACACACACACACGAGATTTTAAATTGACAAAATGTGCATACTTTGAGGCATTTTGTGCATGGCTCTTTAAAAAAAAAGGATGGGGGAAGCACACTTCCAATGCCCCTGCAAATGTCACCTATGACGATTGCTTGATTGATAGCAGGCGCCCTCAAGTTAAACCCGATAAGGCATTCGGGATAAAATGCCCCTCAATCGTAGTCGGCACTCATTAATGGAGAGATTCAGGGGAGGGGCATCCAGATCTACCCAGTTCCACCCACGTTAACTGGGCCAGTGGGAATGGGGTCTAAGATAACTGGCAGCAGGTCTCTTAGATCCCTCCCAGCTCTGAGCAATTGCAGGAAGTGAATCTGGAAACCTCTTCATCATCATCTTCATCATCAATTTTCTTTCTTATCTCCTCATGTAAAGGATTGCTGCTGTCATTGAGTTATATGATGTTACACCATAAAGTTTATGGAATTAACACAAGAGTATAATGAAACATTAAACCAGTTGTTGTTCTCCTGTAGTTGCAAATACTTTTTCTTCTCCTCTTTCTCTGCTCAGCTGTTACCCAGTTCTTGGGGCTATTACTATAGCCCAGGGGCAGAAATCATTTGGCTCTCCAAATGTTGTGAACTGTCTCCAGATAAGACCATTGAGTTGGGAAAAGAGTCTGTCCTTGGGGCTGATCTGTGCACTAAGGCCTGTTACAGACGGGCTCTTCCGGTGCCCCCGTCACATGCTAGGGGTTGGCCGAGGACCTAGCGTACACACCGGCCTCACCCCAGCATGTGATGAGGGCATAAAGATGGCGGTGCCCTATAAACACGGGCGCTGCCATCTTTACATGCTGGGTGCATAGCATCCGCACGTTGCGCACCGGATGTGACGCTGCTAGTGCGTGAGTAGCACCTCGCGGCGTCTCATCTGGGATGGAAGAAGCGCCATTTCAGTGCTTCTTCTTTGCTGTGTCCGGGAACCGCGCGGTTTGAGTGCTGCGGTTCCCGGACGCAGCAACCAGCAGCGGCGCGAGACTGCCCCTTCTGGGCGGTCTGTAACATGCCTTACTCTCTCTTATAAAGTTGTGGGGCTTGGGAAGGAGCCCCCAGGGTTGGCCTTCCAAAAATTATTGTCCGAGATGGCAACCGGTCTCTTTGGATTGCCCTTGGGGTCTGGTGTTTCAACCAAGGGTGGCTGGGGAGGTCTCACAGGTTGACAGCTGTGGCCCCAGCTAAACCTGTGCCAGGTTCTTCCTCCTTTCATTTATCAGACCCCAGGTCTCAAACATTTAATGAGGTTTTAAATCAATAAAGATGGCCCTTGTTTAACCACAAATGCTGTATCTGATCTCATTATTCCATGGTTGGTCAGCAAAGAGCTTTCTTGATGGCTGCTCCTAAGCTATGGAGCTCCCTTCCAAGGGCTCCTCCTTTGCCCTCTCTCTGCTCTCTTTCTGCTGCCAGAGCAACCCTTTTTATTTAAACAGGCCTTCAGCTTTTAACTGGTTGGGACAGAGGAATAGTCAATGAGTGTGCTATATATTTTTAAATACGTTGATTTTTAAAAAATCATTTAATGGTTTAATTTGATTCATTGTTTAACAGTTTTTAAACTTTTGTACTGTACAGGTTGTGTCTCCCTTATCCTGAATGCTTTGGACCAGGGGTGTTCTGGATTTCAGATTTCGTTGGATTCTGAAATACCTGTATTCGCATATATGTATATAAAGAGATATCTTGGAGATGTGATCCAAGTCTACACATAAAATCGATTTATGTCAAGTTGAAGGCTTTCCTGGCCAGCATCCATAGTTTTTTATGGGTGTTTCAGGCTATGTGGCCACGTTGTAGAAGAGTTTCTTCCTGACGTTTCGCCAGTATCTGTGGTTGGCATCTTCACAAAGTCTTCTAGAACATACCACAAAGCCCGAAAAACCCACAAAAAACTATAAATTGATTTATGTTTCATATACATCCTATAGACGTAGCCTAGAGGTCCTCTGATACAGTATTACAAATAAATTTGTGTATGGAACAAAGTTTGTTTACACTGAACCATTAGAAAACAAAAATGCCACTATCTTAGCCATACATGAAAAGGTTTTGGTTTTTGGAATATTTAAGAATTCCAGATACGGTAAACTCAACCTGTGTATTGTTTTAGCTGTTTTGGTTTAATATATTTCAAACCATTTGAGTCCCATATTAGGAAAAGGTGGGATATTAAATAAAATAAAATAAAACAAATAACTTCCACTTTGTCTCCCTATCCCCCACACTTTGCCATTTGCACATTGTGATTGTGATGAAATTGGTGATGTTTCTGCTGAGGCGCATTCATAAAGCTTTCAGTGATGCATCAAGCTTAGTAGAAAGCAAGGGGAAGGAGGAAGGGAGCTTTCATGGGAGACACTTGGCATTTCTTGTGGGCCCTTTTCTGTTAAAGGAGGAGGGGATTCAGCACAAAATAACAGAAGAGAAGATACTGTGTACATATGTTTTAGATACACACAAAAAAAGGGGAGGGGGAGAGACATGCAACCCAAACCAACCAACCATTTCCCCATCCGAACTTCAAAACTTCACGTAGCCAAGTGAACTTTCTATATATTTCTTTTATTTGTCTCAAATCAAGGATATTGAGATGTACGAATAGCCAAAGCTTAGAAAGTGATGTTCTTTAATGTGCCTCCACTACTCAGAAGATGGAGGCAAAATGATGCAATCAATGTGGAATAATCCTTCTCAGATTATTCAGATTGTTTCGCAGAACAAAAGGCAAGGCTGGCAGTTCAGTTCTAGAATGAACAGTTGTAGATTCCCAAGGAGATGGGAGCAAAGGGGTCCAACAGCTGAGGTGAGTTGCCAAACTCTATCTTTTAGATCGCCTGGCTCTCCAAATAACCTTTGTCTAGAAAAACGATGAGATTTCCCATGGTCTTAAAAGATATGATATAAAGCACAGTAAAGAAAAGAAGGAAAGAGCATTTCCAGTGAATATCAAGTTTCTGGTAAGTCCCTACAGAGGAGGTCCTGGAAAAAAAACCAGAGTATTGGTGCTTGTTAACCCTTTTCTTAATAGCTTCTTCAACCTAATTATGGGGAAGTATTTTCCATGGTTAACATTTTATTTCAGCATTTTCTAAATGACCTCTCTGCAGATTTAAAAGGAAATTTTCAAATTTGAAAGGAATTTAAAAAGAACTGCAATAGATCTGTTTTATAAGGAGGAGCAGTAACACCTTCCAGGTTACTTAAGGTATGTTTTCAAATATCATCGTAATAAAAGACTGAGATGGTGAGAGCATAGCAATGTTTCTTTTCAGATTCACAGCTTCCAGTTTAAGCATTAATCTTAGAACAAAATATCCGGTGCAACGTGAGAAGTATTTTTTCAAGAAGAGTGTTTAAAAGCATCTTAGGTTAATATGAGGTGGAGGTGAGTCCTTAGAAGTCGGTTCTGTAGAAAGAAAGAAAGTGGAACATTTTATTTCACCGTTTTCTAAATGACCTCTCTGCAGATTTAAAAGGAAATTTTCAGATTTAAAAAGAACTGCAAACACTTCTGTTTTATAAGATGGAGCAGTAACACCTTCCAAATTGAGGTATGTTTTTAACTGTCATCAATATAGAAGAATGAAATGATGATAGCATGACAATGTTTCTTTGCAGGAAATGCCATGGCTTTTCACAACTTCAATTTATTTAAGCGATAATCTCAGAACAAAAAGTCCAGTGCAGTCTAAGATGTATAAGGCTCCCCCCCCCCCAAAAAAAAAAAAGCATTTAAAATATCATGTTAATATGAGGTGGAAGTAAGTACTTAGAAGCAGGTTCTATAGAGAGAAAGAAAGTGGAATTCTGAACTGTTCAATATCTCAAGGCCTGAAAATATCTACATTGGTTCAACATTTTGAAGATAATTTTTGTGACATTGCAAATTTAACAGGAACCTAAAATGAGATTAAGAAATGTATTTATATCAAAAAGCTCTGTGCAAGGCAAGGAACCTACATGTGAAGAATGGAAAGCATCACAGATGAACTTCAGAAGCCTGGAAGAAGATCTTTGTGATGTGTCCATTGCTCAGGAAAACAGATACGCAATCACTCCTTCTGTCTGTCTGCTGATTTATTTGGATAATTCCTGTGTCCTTTCCCTCTGAAAGGTAATCTTCTCTGGTTTTTAAAAAAACATTCATTGTCTTTTCCTTCCCTAAAGATTTTATCAGTATCTCCTGACGTGGCTGCTCTCCATTTAATAAACACCAAAGCAGAAAAGGGTTTACAAACTTGTGTATAACACACAAAATAAATGCTACTTTTGTTCAATCTCTTCAGGCCTATTTAAAGCCCAGTTTATCCAGAAGAGGAATTGATTAAGAAACTATTGACTGGAAAAGTCAATCTATATGAAATGAAAGCAAAATTCATGCACAGCATTGACTACAACAATGTGTAGGTGAGAAGGAGGCAAGTATGAGAACCTTTACTGTTTAAAACATATATACAAGATTTAAAGACCTCAGCTACACTGGGATGCTCTCGCATTTCATGTTATTTGTCTAATATTAGAAGAAAGGCTAGTGATCATATATTAACATTGGTTGAAGGACAGAAGCTAAATAATATGAAGAATAGATTGAATGAGGAAAGAAGTTGTGCTCCTTTTAAAATACACAATACTACAGTAAGGAGATCAGGTGAGAAATAAGAAACACAGTTCTAGAACAAAAAGTTACATACTCTGGAAAGACTGGAATACACAATGTAGTATTTGTAGTTCTATGTGCTTTGTTTTGCCTGGTTCTTTAACTAACCTTTCACTAGTTCAGGTTTCTGCACCAAAGTTTATGACATGAGGTATAGAATGGAATGGAAAAATGAACATCTCCAACATTTTGGTAAGTCCCTAAAATGAAGGTCCTTTTATTGGGAAGAGAACAGATTCCAGTTTTTCCTCATTTAATAGTCTCTTGGAACGAAGCACTGCGAAATATTTATTATGGTTAAAGGGTTATGCCATCTTTTTATAAATGACCTCTTTGTAGATCTGAAAGGAAGTGGAAACCTCTTGTTCTCTGAAGAGAGAGAGAAAGATACATCTTTCAGGTAAATTTTCATATGCAATAAGCTCAGAAGAACCCAGAATTTGACAAGACCCTTTTAACTTGCAGGGATTACTTCAGTTTAAAAAGGAAAAAGAAATCTACTGTAAAACAGAAGCATAATTAAGAAAGCAATCAGCTCCTAAGAAAAAGTCTGGAGTAATATAAGATTTCCAACATATTTCTTCAAAACTGGAGCATCAAGCATCATAAATGAATGTTCCCATCATGGAAGTGAGTCTTTACAAAGGAAGGGGAAAGGGAATAGATCTCTGGCTTGTTTTCTTTGATGATTCAGGAAATGCCATGGCTTAAAAAAGTATAAAGAGAACGACAGCTTCAACTTAATTAAGCAAGAAACGCAGAACAAAAAGTCCAGTGCAATGTTGGAAGTGTAAGACATATTTATTTTTCACAAGAGTGCTTAAAATATCATAAGTTAATATAAGGCGGAAGTGAGTTCTTGGACGTAGGTTCTGTAGAAAGAAATAAAGTGGAACTGTTCAGCGTCCCAAGGCCTGAAAATATCTACAGTGGTTAAACAGTTTAAGATAACCTTTGTGACTTTGCAAGTTCAACAGGGACCCAAGTTAATAAATGAGTTTAAGCAACGCCTATGAGTATCAAAAAGCCCAGAGCAAGGCAAGGAACCGAACAGAAGACTGTTCCAAAAAGAGGAGAATGAGCAACAACCAGAGATTAACTTCACAAACCTGCGTCTGAAAAGGTAGGCTCAACTCTATGAATATTCATGGTACCGACTTCTATCTTTCAGTTAATCTCAAAGGTACTGCAGTATCCCTTTGCATTCAGAAACCTGGAAGATCTTTATGATGTGTCCATTGCTAAGGAAAACAGATTCATAGTCACTTCTTCTGGCTGTTGAAATTGTTTTGATATCTTTTGTGAGCTCTTGTATTCTGAAAGGTAATTTTCTGTGTCCATTCTCTAAAGAAGTTATCACCTGGCATAACTGATCTCCATTTAATAAACACCTAAGCAGGAAAGAGATTACAGTCTTGAGCAGAACAGACAAGATAAATGCAGCTTTTGTAAGTCTCTCCAGGCCTCTTTAAAGCACAGATTTGCATCTCCTCCAGGAGAGGAACTGAGTAAGTACTTACCAACTGTAAAAGTCAAACTAGATGAAACTGAAGCTAAATTTGTGCACTGGAATAACTACAATAATATGTATGTAAGAAGGAGGCAAACGTGAGAATTATTCTTGTTTTAAAAAACAAATGCAAAATATAAAGACCTCAGCTACACTGGTACACTCTCCACATTTCATATGTTATTTATCTACTATTAGGAGAACTGAAACAAAAGAAAGGTCAGTGGATCGTATATTAACATTGGCGGAAGGGCAGAAGCTAAACGACATGAAGAATAAATTGGATGAGGAAAGAAGTTCTGCTCCTTTAAAATACACAACGCTATATCAAGGAAGTCAGGTGAGATTTAAGAGACATAGTTCTAGAACAAAAAGTTATATACTCTGAAAAGATTTAAACATAACAATCCAGCAGATGTAGTAGACATTCTAGTATTTGTAGTTCTATATACTCTGTTTTGCCTGGCTCTCCAAATAACATTTAACTAGGAGAGAGATGAAAGTTCCTGTCAATGTTAAGAAAAGCACAAATATGCGCCAAAGTATCTGAAAAGAGGTATAAAACAGACCTTCCCTCAAAAAGAGAAATGTGAACAGCAATTCCAAGGAGTGTCTCCAATATTTTGGTAAGTCTATGAGAGGTAGGTCCCTTTATTGGGAAGAGAACAGGCTCTTATTTTCCTTCATTTGACAGTTTCACTTGGTGCCTGGCTCTGGGAAATATTTATAACAGTTAAAGCATTACACCATCTTTTTATAAATGACCTCTTTGTGGATCTGAAAGGAAATTTTCAGGTTAAGAAGAAGTGGAATCCTTCTGTTCTATGAAGAGAGAGAGAAAGATACATCTTTAAGGTAAATTTTCATCTGCAATAATCTTAGAAGAACACAGAATTTGACCAGATCATTTTTGCTTGCAGGGATTATCTTAGTTTAAAAAGGATAAAGAAATCTACTGCAAAGTATAAACCTGATTAAGAAAGCAATCGGCTCCTAATAAATAATCTGGAATAGCGTAAGGTACACAACATATTTCTTCAAAAACGGTTTGCAAAGCACCATAAGTGAATATTCCCATCATGGAGGTGAGTCTGTAGGAAGGAAGGGAAAAGGAAACAGATTCCTGATTAATTTTCGTTGATGATCGGCAGGTTCAAAATCCTATGTATCCAAAATACTGGTTAAACTTTTTAAAGAGCGTTCCAAAAGAGGAGAATAAGAAACATTATAGACGAACTTCAGAAACTTAGAAGAAGGTCTTTATGATGTATCCATTGCTAAGGAAAACAGGTACATGGTCACTTTTTCTGGCTGCTGGCTGAAATGGTTTTGATAATTTAAGTGACGTCTTTCGCTCTGAGAAGGTAATTGTTTCTGTTTTTAAAAAGTCATAGTCAATGCCTTATCTAAAATGCTATCACCAGGCATAGATGATCTTCATTTAATAAACAGGAACGGGTTTACGTTCTTGTATATAAGACACACAATAAATGCTGCTTTTGTACATCTCTCCAGCCATGGATATAGCAAATATTCACAGCTCAACCAGGAGAGGAACGGAGTAAGTAACTATTGACCTCCAAAAGCAAACTCTATGGAAGTGAAGCTAAATTTGTGAGCTCCAATAACTACAACAGGGCATAGGTGAGAAAAAGGCAGGTATGAGAACTTTTATTGTTTAAAAACTAAAAATAATATTTAAAGATCTCAGCTACACAGAGACAGTCTTTATATTTTTCATTGTTATTTATCTAATCTTGGAAAGTTCAATGGATCATACATTAACATAGGCTGAAGAACAGAAGCCAAATGATTTAAAGAGTATCAGTTGAAAAAAGCTGCTTTTCATTTAAAATGCACAATATTATAGCAAAGCAGTGAGGTGAGATTTAAAAGACGTAGCTCTTGAACAAATGGTTTTATGCTTTGGAGAGACTTAAACACAACAATCCAGCAGAAGTGGTGCACATTGCAGTATTTCTAGTTCTATGTGCTCTGTTTTGCCTGGCTCTCTAAATAACATTTGAGTAGGAAAAGGATGGAAGTTCAAGACATGCACCAAAATATGTGTCACAAGGTAAAGAGCTCATCTTCCTTCAAGAATGGAAAAGTGAAAAGTGTTACCAAAAAACATCTTCATTTTGGTAAGTCGCTAAAAGGTAGGTTCCTTTATTAGGAAGAGAACAGATTCCTGGTTTTCCTTCACTTGACAGTCGCTTAGAGCTAAGAACGGGGAAATACTTATTACAGTTAAAGGGTGACACCATCTTTTTTTATAAATGAGCTCTTTGTAGATTTGAAAGAAAGTTTTCAGGTTAAGAAGAAATGGAATCCTTCTGTTCTCTGAAGAAAGAACAATACATCTTTAAGGTAAATTTTCAGTTGCAATAAACAGAAGAATGCACATATTGACAAGGCCATTTTTACTTGCAGGGATTACTTTAGTTTAAAAGGGATAAAGCAATCTACTGTGAAGCATAAACATGATTAAGAAAGTAATCAACGTTTAATAAAAGGTATGGAGTAAATATAAGACGCACAACATATTTCTTCAAAAATGGAGCGTTAAGCATTGTAAATGGATCTGCCCATCATAAAGGTAAGTCCGTAGGAAGAGAGGAAAAAGGGAAAAGATTTCTGGTTCATATTCCCTGATGATGGGCAGGTTCAAAATCCTATGTACCGAAAATAGTGGTTAACCATTTTTAAAAGCATATTTATGACTTCTCTCCACATTTAATAGGAAATTATCCAACACACGGTATAGAACTCATTTTCCTTCAAGAAAGGAAAAGTGAGAAGCATTTCCAATGAACATCTCCAACATTTTGGTAAGTCCCTAAAAGGTAGGTCTCTAACAGGTTCCTGTTTTTCTTCACTTGACAGCATCTTGCAACTAAGAACCGGGAAACATTTTATGGTTTAAGGGTTATGTCCTCATTTTGTAAATAACGTCTTTGTTGATCTGAAAGTATTTTTCAGGCTAAGAAGTGGAATCCCTCTGTTTTCTGAAGAGAAAGAGAGAGAGAGAGAGATCTTTAAGGTAAATTTTCATCTGCAATAAACAGAAGTATATAGAATTTGACAAGACCATTTTTATTTGCAGGGATTAGCTTAGTTAATGAAAGATAAAGAAATCTTCTGTAAAGGATGAATATGGTTGAAAAAGCAGTCAGCTCCAAAAACAAGTTTCGAGTAATTTAAGATGCACAACATATTTCTTTAAAATGGAGTGTAAAGCATCATAAATGAACATTCCCATCATGGAGGTGAGTCCTTAAGGAAGAAAAGACAGGAAAAGTTTTCTTGATGTTGATGCCGATTCAAAATCCTATGTACCCAAAATACTGCTGAACCTTTTTAAAGAACGTACATGTGATTTCTCTGCTAATTTAATAGGAAGGTGAACTTTCCGGAGTCAATGTTCAGAGCTGTTCACCAAAGCATCAGTTGATTTCAGAGCTGCACAAAGAAGGCTATACATCCTCACTTCCATGTGTCTTCTCACAATGTTTTTCTTCACAGGAGCCAGCAAGGAGCACAGCACAAGAACTGGTGGGGGAAGAGGGAGCATGGGTGGTGCGCTTGCGCATGGCTCTTGCTCATGGCATGCCCAGGCTAGTGCTGACTGCCACTTTTGGGGTCGGGAAGGAATTTTCCTCCAGGGCAGATTGGCCGGAGATCCTGGAGGTTTTTCGCCTTCCCCTGGGCACTGGGCAGGAGTCACTGGTTAGGTGAATTGGCACATGCAGATCAATTTTCAAAAAGCATCATAGTCAAAATATTAAAACTAATAAAGATAAACCAGCATAAATAAAAATAAGAGATAATAAAAGAAAAATAAATGTATTGATAAAAAACTACTTCTTGTTTCCTTTGCCTTTTTCACTTCTATTACCTGATGCTGCATGGATTCTATGACAACATAGCTATCTGCCAGATAGCTAGGGATATGGGCTTACATTTTAGACATTTTGATTGTGTCAGCCTCATGGTTTCAGTTTTAAATTCTGGATCTAATTGTTGGTGAAATAGACCTCTCAGTCACAATACATTTTAGGTCTTGTAGCACCTTTGAGGCTAACAAAAAGAAAGATGTTGGCAGCATGAGCTTTCGTAGACTTCAATCTACTTCCTCAGATGTTCTGTGACTAAGAGACTAACATAGCTATATCTTTGAATAGGTTTTAGGTGTTAGAAATGCAATACACACTTGCTTAAAAGCAGATTGCAACTGACCATATATATCTGAAGAAGTTAGGATTGAAATATAAGACTACTCACCCAAAGAGTTGATTCCACTGAAATAAACAGGGTTTTGGAGTAAATGAATAGGATTGGTTGTATATGGTCCACACTGAGAATTAAAGTTCGCTACAGAAGTCAATGAAAGAACTTTGAAAGAAGTAGACTGAAATCCCAGTCTCTGTGTGCACAAAAGGACAACAATGTGAGTGTATCCAGACTATACAATTATAGCGTGGATAAGGGGATCTGAGGTACACTGAACATCATTTTTCAGGTGGCACACAATTCTGTCTATCCATCAGATTTTAGAGAAGATATTGATGCCTTAATCAGTAATAAGATGGATGAGATTTAACAAACTGAAGCTTAAATAGAAAAGATTAACCAAAAAAACTGAACATACAAGGTAGTGCATGTCACTTTTCCAATACAGCATTTCAATCTGTCCAGAATGGGACAAGGTGGGCACTCTCTTTGAAGGTAAAGGTCACAAGCTAGACTTTGCTTTGCTCCTGAAAGTCCATATAGCAGACCATGGTCAAGGTGCCTTGCCCAGATGAGGCAAGTGTGCCAACGCCAATGATCTCTGTTTTGGGACAAGTTCAGGCCTAGTGTGTGGTGGAGGGTGAAACAAAAGGGTGGTTGTCAGTCAGTCCAGGAGTAGTTATAACAAATCAGCATTAAAGACACCAGAAGCCATCAAGGAGTAAACAAAGCTGTCAAACCAAAGCTAGTCCAAAATCGAGGAGTCACAACTACACTCAGTCAGTCTACATAAGACAGCTGTGAACAACAAAGACATTGGGGATTGCTGGAAGAACTATGGGCATTTCCTTCAATAACACCAGCTACTAAAATCATCAGCATCTCTTACATTACAGCTTCTGGGATCAGTGTTTAATGTTCATTATTCAGCAAAGGGTAGTGGTGTGTCTTCAGCATCCTCAGCCTCTGCAACCTCCTGATGGGGAGCAGGGACCCCTACTACCTCAGCCCCAGCTCTTGGGACCTTCACTATCAGGAGTAGCGGATTCCTGGCAAGCTGCCTCTTCCTTCTCCTCTTCACCTGAATTGTACAAGGTGTGAGTTAGGACATCTTTGAACTTTCGGAAAGATGTCAAACTACCTCCCCAGACTATGGAACTCATGATGCTGAAAAATGGGGCCATGACATTTGAAATGGCTGCATACTAGTAGATTGGTATAATATAAACACAGTAAAAGTAGCTGTGCCTACTGTCAGGTAGGTTGTTTCATGTGGCAGATGTCTGGAGGGAAGCTAAAAGTGTCAGAAGTAAAGCTGTATAGACAGTGAGCACAGCCATTTTACTAGTCTGTTTACTCCAAGTGTGGCAGATGTTATCTAATCACCACTGAGAAGAAATGATTCAATGGCCAGTCTAGTTGACTTTTGTTTATGGAATGAGAGGGGGCACTTTTTGGTCTTTCTTCTCAAGCAGAAAAAGCTCTACTACTAGCTCTCTAAACCAATACTTACATCCCTACCCATTCTGTACAGGGAAAAAGCGTATGAGGTTCAACCATTCCCTTGCCAGAAGGCCTCTTGGCAGGGGGTTGGACTGGATGGCCCTTGTGATCTCTTCCAACTCTATGATTCTATGATTCTTCCCCCTAAAACCATAGCCCATGATCCAAAAAAATCCAAATCATTCTCAGTGGCACCATCTGTGGAGCCAGTTGTTTACGTCCACTATTTTCTTCTCCCTTCTTGAACCATGCCCTTTAACTGGGAGAAGAGATGAAATGGCAACCTGTGCATCCATTTCTTTCAGCTTCCTATCTAGAGCCTCATAATCCCTTATGATATTCTGAAGGCTGTGCCCTGCAGTATCATTGGTTCCCACATAGACCAAAAGGAAGGGGTAACGATCAGTAGACAACACACCTCCTGAGACATCTTGTCAGATCCAGAAATCACTGATTCTTCACCCTTCAGCAAGGAGTCCACCACCACCACCATGTGTCTCCTCTGAGGCTTAGCAGCAGCTATTCCCTGTGCTAGTACTCCCAAGGTCCCCTGCACTTTCCCTGAGAATTATCCCTGCTGCCCTTCCTCATCATCTCTGATAAGGGAGAGGGCTTCAAATCGATTCTGTACCTGCAAGTTCACAGAATGACCCCTGGGTTCTCTACCTCTACTTGTTACATTCCTCCAGCTGTCTACCTCCTGTGTATGGGAACTGACCTCTTCCCCAGAAACTTCCTCCACTGTGTCCAGGAAAACGTCTTGCTCCTTAATATGCTGAAGGGCTACCAACTTGGTGAAGATACACACAAGAACACAAACGTACCACAACTGTTGCAGCTCTCTCACTGTTCATAGATTAAGCACTACTGTCACTCTGTCTTCTTAGATTTAGCTTTTCCATGCTTCTGGGAGACATGAAACAATGTGAATGCTTCCACATTCAATAGGCTTTTGCTGCAGAGCCAGGCAGCCAAACAGCTACTGAACAGAGATAATGGCAGTCTTGTTAGTACAGTGCAGAAGTAAAGCACTTCTACAAGCCTTTTAACTCAAGATGAATGAAACAAGAGCTAGTGAGGGTCCAAGTTTTACAACCAAGTTTTTACAATCCATGAAATGCGAAATGCCAGAAC
Source organism: Sceloporus occidentalis (assembly GCA_023333645.1). Classification (NCBI taxonomy): domain Eukaryota; kingdom Metazoa; phylum Chordata; class Lepidosauria; order Squamata; family Phrynosomatidae; genus Sceloporus; species Sceloporus occidentalis. The sequence continues at coordinate 219,304,464 of JALMGF010000001.1, forward strand.
TCCAAGCTGGGTTCAGAAAAGAGACATTAGGTTTATATTGTAAACATATATTTAATAATGGAAGGCACCAAATAATTTCAGATGAAAATTAACCTGTGCTTGATAGATATGATATTTGATTTTGTAGGTCATAAGAAACTATGGCGGGATACAAACCGCCATATAGTACGTATTCTATACGTATTAGGGTTAGGAAGGGGCGGTGCTTCCGCACCCCCCTAACCCTAGTACGTATAGAATACGTACAACATGGCGGCGCCCCTTCCACATGGGGGCTGCCATGTTTACGTACTGGACGCATAGCGTCCAGACGTGTCGCGGCGCCTATGACGTTGCGAATGCGTCATAAAGGTGCCGCAAAAAGAAGCTCCGAAATGGAGCATCCTTTTTGCTCCGCGCGGGAGCCGCGCGGTTTGGCTGCTGCAGCGCCGGCGGGAGACCGCCGCAAAGCGGCGGTCTGTATCCCGCCTATAGTTCACTCTAAAAGAAATGGGTTTGTCACAATACCTGGTAATCCTGATGCATAACAAGAGATCACTGTTTGAGCAGAATAAGGAGAAACATAATAGTTTCCAATTGGCAAGGCAATGAGTGCATGGGTGCATTTTATCACCCTATCTATTTAATTTCCCAAACATCATTTAGTATAAAAAAGCCAGTGGAGCTTCAAAAGTTTGCTCAAATTGTTTTGTGCATTTTGGTTGGACAATAAAGTTATCACTCTTTTGTGCATTTTATCTTGCTGTTTGGCCCTCACACATACCCCTGGATATGTTTGCTTGATTTGAGGATACCAGATTTTGCTGCAAAAGAGGAATCCTAAACAAGAAGGAACTAAGAACTGGGACTTAACTCTTTGAGGTTTCTACTTCCAGCAAAGGTAACATTTTAATTGGGACTATAATTGCCTGAGTTTTAACTCTGTTTTCAAGCCATTTCCAACTTAAGGCAGCCCTAAGGCAAACTATCACAGGGTTTTTTGGGGCTGAGAGGGTGTGACTTGTCCAAGGTCACCCAATGGGTTTCCATGACCAAGTGAAGAATTGAACCATGATCTCCAGAGCCCTAGTCCTACCCTCAAACCACAACACCATACTGGCTCTCAGCTTTTACCTATACAGCATCTAAATGTTTTTCCAATTGTACTTCTTCAGAAATGCCCCAAAATGAGGTCTAGGTCTTCACAAAACACAGAGACATCCTGGATCCCAAGAGGAGTTACTTTACTGCTGCTAATGGAGTTTAAATTTGACTCCCCTTTGGGTCCCCAAATTGGCAAAAGAAGGGATCAGCCTCGGCCTGCACTGAGATCCCTCCATACCAACAAACTACAACATCTGATACAAAATACAGGCATACATCATCACTTTCCTACTTCTGTATGGTTTTTTTAAAAACATCCTTTGCCTAATAAAGTCACTGGAGCTTCAAAAGCTTTCATGAAGAGTTTTGTACATTTTGTGCATAAAGGTATCACTCTTTTGTGGATTTTGTTTTATCTCGCTGCATGGCCAACATAGCTACTAAAGAATGTTTAATTTTATGTAGATAATACAGAAAATAGAATTAGACTCAAAGGAAGAACTGGGGGAAAGAACATCAACAATTTAAGATATGTATATAATGCATATTACTTGCAGAAAACAGCAAAGATATAGAACAAATATTAAGGAAATTTAAGGAAGAACATGCAAAGGCTATGTTACAACTAAACTTTAAGAATACAAAATTACTGGCCATGGAGGATTTATATAACTTTAAAGTGGGTAATAAAGACATAGAAATAGTTAAAAGATTTTCTATATCTTGGCTCAGTCATTAACTGAAATGCAGACTGCTGTCAAATCATAAGACTAAGGCCTGTTACAGACTGCCAAAATAAAGTTGCTTCGGGTCTCTTTGGAAGTATGCTATTTAAATGATGCATGCATCCTAAGAATCTGGAAGCTGCACCAAAGCTGCCCTCCAGTGCTTAGGAATGGAGTGTGGCTTTGGCACGACCTCCGGACTCTTAGGACCCATGCATCATTTAAACAGCACACCTCCAAAGAGACCCGAAGCAGCTTTATTTTGGCAGTCTGTAACAGGGCTAAGACTTAGAAGAGCAGCTATGAAGAAGCTAGGTAAGGTCTCTCATTCACCAAGCTTGCCCCAACTCAATGATGACCAGGCAGCTGTCAGGATCATAGCTCCTACCATGTTTGCCGGTCTAATGTGTATATACTTTATATTGCTAGATAATGGGTTGTGTTACTACAATGGTGATGCTGTTTAGAAGGAGCATTATTTGTTGAGGCTGGCTAATGAGCAGATGTGAGGGGAAAATAATGAGCTTTGAACTGTAAAAGTCAAGTCAATGGGAACGCTTCATGCAAAGAAGAAAAAAGGGGAAACAAGATTGTTTTGATTTTAAGGCAAATAGGGTGCAAAGATGCAAAAGTTTGAATTGCTGTGTGCTTTTATTGTACTCTGCAACTGAAAACGCTTCAGTTTTGTCAATAATACCATGCTGTGAACAACCTTTAGTTTCTGGAATAAAGCTTTCTGTTTTACTAAAGCTTGTGTCTCTGAGCTAAAAGAATCTAAATAACAACAACAACAAATAATTATTCTGTCACTTTTAATTCAGGTAACCTCAAAGAAAATGAGCCAAAGCATTTCGGATGAGGTACTAAGCCACTTCCATCATTTTAACATTTCAAAAGGTCTAGAAATAAGCATCAGGCTCAAATTACAAATATGTCTGTCAGAGTGCCACAATGTTTAACACTATTGCTGAGGCAAATGTTTAATTCTGTGAAAGAATTCACTTACAGGTCTATCTGGTAGAAGAAAAGCACTGCCTTCATTAATAAGCAAATTGCAAATATGTCTATCACAGTGTTTTGTGGCATGAAAATGATGATGTGAATGCCCACTGTCTATACAGTTCCTCGGCAGGGACCTTTTTTTCGCTGCAGGTAAGTCCTGAACCCCTCCACTCCTTTCATTTTGACATGAAAACAGCCGAGTGAAAATCCAGTTCAACTCAACAGATTTTCCCACATACCTGCTTACCTCCATCCTACATCCACCATCTCAGCATACTGGAGAGAGCAGCCCAGCCTCCTCCTTCAAGCAACAAATCCCACCCACAGTCTGTCCCAGTTAAACCATCGCAAGAATCATCTTCTGTTTCTTCTTTCTTTTTCTCTTTCTCTCTTCAAATTGGGCAGTGGCATCAGCAAAAAAAGTCACTTCATCTTTTGCCTCTATTTCCCTCTTTAGGACTTGGAGACCAACCATATTAAATCCCAGCGTATCCTGTAGATGGAAAATATATAAGAAGGAAACAGGAAAAGTGCAGTGTACCTGCTCCCTTTTGATTTTTCCACATTTAGTTATGTTACAACCTGTGAATTATTTCACTGCCATGGCTATCAATTGATGTATCTAAGATACAGTGTCTGAAGACAAAAAATATTTTATGTGGCACAAAAATAAACAAAAGCAAAAGTGGCATTTGTTATTCTGAAGGCCTATTCAAGACATTTTAACATCACTTGTTGAATTCTGAGCAACTTCTCCCCTCCTCCCCCAATTCCAACTGATGATCCGAGGCCACAGGCTGTAAATTCGATGATCTGAGCAGAGGCCTCAAACACAGGGTCTCTACTGGCCTGGCTCACCTCTCTTTTAATCTGCTCCTGTGCTGAAAGTCTGATCTGTTCTACTGTGGTATTCCAAACCTACTATAATCTTGTCTTTCATAACTCCCCTTTAACGACAATAGTTATTTCTACATTGCTTCCTTTTCAGGGTTTTTTTCTGAACTGTAGGCATAATTTGCTTCTTAGCCCTACTCTGCAGTAACACCTTTTCTAGGGTCTCTCTGCAAAAAGTAGTTTGAAAGACATATACGTTAAATCTGAACTAAATTTTTTATCAGCCTCCCAATGAAGGAGCCTTTTGTAGCAGTAATGTTCCTAGCTATAAATGCCTCACATCTGTTACAAACTGCAGTCATGTCTCACATCTGCTACAAATTGCAGGGCCCTCTCTATTCTTTCAACTGCCCTGTGTAAAAATCTCAAGCTAATGTCCTAGGACAGTGAATCTTTTAGAGACTGAGTGCCCAAACTCAGTGGCATTCCTACGTTGGGTGTCACCAGGTGCCAACGTGGCATAGTGGTTTGAGCGTGTGACTCTGTGGAGACTAGAGCTCGAATCCCAGCAGGACCATGAAACCCACTTGGGCAAGTCACACTCTCTCAGCTTTAGGGGAAGGCACAGATGGGAATCTGAGACAGCTGAGGTAAGATTTCCATGATCATTCTCTTAAAAGTACTAATTTATATATCGGTTAGATGTGTATTACTGCACAATAGAGATCGTCCCATAACAACCTTCACAGTCAGAGAACTCTATCCTGGCTTTAACTTGCTAAATGATGGTTCACAACTGTGATGTAAATTGTCCAATCCTACTCCATTTTGCTGGCAGTTGGAAGAGAGGGAAGAATGGATGATGATGGGAACATATTCTAAAGTAGAATATGATGCCTCTGTATCAATATTGAGTTTCCATGCTTCTCACTGTTTCAGTTGTTATGAATTCATTTTTAGTGACAAACCTCTCACCACTGTATGTTTTGAACCTGTAATGCAGCTTGTCACATAATGTATTATAGCTAACACAGCTGAATGTAGTCTTCAATACACTAATGCAGCCACTGTCTAAGATAATCAGAATTTACTTATTAACCCACCTTGCACTGCTCCTTGCCCCCTCTATAAGAGTAAGGAAGATGCTGTGGAGTTAGGGAGAACTGGACTGGCACCCAAACTGTGTACTCTTTACACTAAGCAACACCTCACAGATGCACACTTACCCTCACTTCACTGACTTGAGATTTGGTGGTTTTCTTCAGGTTCTCCATCACCTTAACAAGCAGCTGGTTGCTTGTGATCTGCCCAAAGTGTATCCTGAGATGGGGGAATGGACAAAAAGGAAATCGCAGGGTTCAAATTGTGAAGTATATTAAAATGCTGGCTGTATTTTCTTAATGGCTTTCTGATTGCAGGAATAAAAGATTTGAAAACATGTCAAGAGGTAAACCAGTCTCATAAGGCAAGTGTGTGCCCTTAGTTTATTCAAGCCCAGTGGGAGAGTCAAAGAAGACAGAAAAGACAAAATATGTTTTCCTATTGATTGCCACTGTATTGATATTGCTTATTGTTATTGCCTGCTTTATATGGCTGGAGAGCTGGGAGGGATTAGTTTGTTTTTTACTGTATTTTTATTGTACTTCCATTGTTGTTAGTCACCAGGATTCCTCGTTGATTGGGTGAGATACAAATAAATTTATGATTGTTGTTGTTGTTGTTATTAAAATAGAAAAAGCAATGGAAACTGGGTGGCAGGAGGGAGGCAACGGACAATCAACTGAGCCACATAACAATACTGTTAAATGTTGTACAGAAAGAGGTGCCTGTTTTTAAACTTGGTACACATGCTGGTTAGCATGGCCTATAAAAGAGTGATCACCTGGGTTCCATTCAGTTAGTCCTTGACTTAAGAGTCCTAAAATAGACTAAAGGATGAGAGAAAGGAGAAGGGTGATGGAAGTATGCTTACAACTGATGAGCTAAATTCTGAAATGGACTGGAGTTTTAAGTTCAACACCATCTTATCTAGAGAAGTGCAGATAGACCTCAACAAAATTTCTATGCTATGCAAAAGGATTTGAAATAACAGGCAGATATTCCTCTCTGGAACTCTTCCAGTGGGTATAAGTCAGAAAGACTAGTTTTAAGAAATTATTCAAGCCTATGGAGCTTGAATATGTGTGAGCCTCTGTTTTTGCAGGGAGGTCCAGAAAAGATCCCCTACAAAAATGGATGGCCAACAGTACGAATTACTGTCATATTGAGGATGAGCAAATGTCTTTGCTCTGGAAACCAACTGAACTAAGGATATTAGCATCCCTAATATTTGCACTAGATACAAATTAATTGACAGAAATGAAATTTGACATTTGTGTTAAATTTATTAAATTATATTAAGCTCAGGAGATGATTCTTGTGAAGTGTAAAAATCAGCATTGCCTGGTGAAAGTTACACATTCCACAATACAATCTGCCCACACAGATTGCAGCAAAGATCAATTTCCTTATTAACCAAATTCTGAAGATATTTCAAACCATTTCTCTAATTATCGTCACTAGCCCAAAAAGTAAAACGAGAAAGAAATGTTACTGTTTTTAACTGCTTTCAGATTGAGTTTGACTCATGGCAACCCAGTGAATGAGACACAACCAAGCCCCGCTGTCCTCAACCTCTCTTCTCAGGTCCTGCAGGCTCAGGGCCATAGCTTCATTGGTTGTGTCTGTCCAATCTGTGTCTGTCTTCCCCTCTTTCTACTGCCCACCTTTCCGAGCATTATTGTCTCTTCTAGTGAACTCTGCTTTCTCATGATGTGTCTGAAGTAGCCAAAGATAAAGGTAGTCCCTTGTGATGAATGTCTAGGCATAACTGACTGTAGGGGACGGTGTTCATATCCATTACTAAGCTAAAGAGCCAGTGTTGTCAGAGGACTGTGCTGGTGGTCATGTGGCCAGCATGACTGCAATGAATGCTGTTATATTCCCACTGAAGTGGTAACTATCTACTTGCATTTGCATGCTTTTGCACTGTTAGGGTGGCAAAAGCTAGGACTAGTGACAGGAGCTCACCCCATCATGCAGCACCTGGGCCTCAAACTGCCAACCTTCTGATCTTCCAATCATCAGAACTGGCGTCATATAATACTAAGCCACCGCATCCCTACGAATGTTGTCTAAAGTACAAAAGTCTTAATTTAGTCATTTTGGCTTCCAGGGAGACTTTGACTACCCACAGTAGCCTCACCACTCTTCTCCAGTAACACATCTCTAATGAGTTGATTTTCTTTCTATCAGCTTTATTCACTGTTCAGCTCTAACATCCATACATGGTGACGGGAAATAAAATGGCTTGGATGATCCTAACTTTGTATTCAGCTTTATACCTTCGCACTTTAAGATCTTGTCCAGTTCTCTCATAGCTGGCCTTCCCAATCATAGTCTTCTTCTGATTTCTTGACTACAATACCCCCATTCTGATCAATGACTGATCCAAGATATGGAAAATCTTAACGTTGATATTCCTGCCTCCAACCTTCGTTTCTCCTTCTTCTGTGTCTGTGTTATTTTCAGCATACAGTTTGAACAGATAGGGTGACATAATGCAGCCTTTCCTGACGGCCTTTCTGACTGGGAACTATTCTGTTTCTCCACATACGCAGCGACGACCGTATATAGCCAGAAACAGTGCCATCCCTCGGTACCAAGGGAGCAGCCTTAACCAGACATCAGAGTTGGGGGGGAGGGTCAAAGAAACATGAGAAATGATGTGCCAAGTGCGCCAAACTCCATCATTCTGGCCCCAAAACATGTTCTTGGCTTATACATGAGATCAACTTATAGTCATGTATATACTATATGTGGAATAGCATGTAAGTTTCAGGGCTCTAGGTCATACCTTTCTTGGTTGGGCCAGGAATGTTTCAGCACCCTTCATAATAACAATGGCCCGTTCTGCACGGGCCTTTGCGCCGCCCCCGTCACGTACTAGGGGTTGGCCGAGGACCTAGCATCCATACTGGCCTCACCCCTAGCACGTGACGGGGGCGTAAAAATGGCGGTGCCCTATACACACGGGCGCTGCCATTTTTATGTGCCGGATGCTTAGCGTCCGCACGTCCCCCTTGCCTTGCAACGTCACGAGTGCACCATTTGCGCACTTGTGTGTTGCAAGCACGGCACGAAAAGAAGCCATTTTTTGCGGCTTCTTTTTCCGCTGCCGGGAAGCCTCCCCGTTTGGAGGCTGAGGCTTCCTGGTGGCGGAAATGGAGGCAGCAGCAGACCGCCGCTTTCAGACGGTCTGTAATGCACCAATAATAGTAATAATAATAGGCACTGAACTAGACATAAGGCTAATAACCTCTGAACAATGAAGGCTCCATGCATTCTTTCTGTCCATGAGGGTTACCTGAGCAGAAACAGAAGAGCTCGGCAAAGCAGCTCTATCTCTGAACCCAACTGGAGATACTGATTGAAGAGCACAAGCAAGTCAGGTACATATGAAAATGGCAGCACCAACAGAGATTCTTCCAATTCACTGTAGAAAAGAGAAGCATGTATGACTCCAACATCCCTCCCATTCCAGTCATCAAGCCATAATAACACTCCATTATCAGTTAGATGTCACTGGCACAAATTCAGCAATCAATACAGGTAGACATCTAAGCCAAGGATGACACTGTTAACAACCATTTGGTTACTGGCAGCTCTCTGAGAAAAGAAATCCATGTAATTACTAAACAAAAAAGGGATTGCCTGGATTTAATGACAGATTGGTACTTACTGTGAATGTTCACTAATGGCAGGAGGAGCAAATCACACACTCTTGGGTTACATCCCATACACCAGCTAAGTAGACAGGAGTCTAAGGTCCTTTTTCTGTTGACTCCCTTCCTTTCTCTATCAGTTTCATTTATAAGCCTTCTCGAACAACCTAATCTCTTTTTTGGTGTGAAGCCACAAATTGGGAGGAGCAGATTGCTCCTTCTGCCATTCTAGAATAAATTCATGGTAAGTATTATTATTATTATTAACTTTTATTTATGAAGCGCTGTAAATTTACACAGCGCTGTACATGCAATCTTTTAGTTAGACGGTTCCCTGCCCTCGGGTTTACAATCTAAAAAGACATGACACAGAAGGAGAAGGGAGTGGTGGAGGGAAAGGGTAAGAGGTCCAGCAGTTCCTCTCTACCTCTACGGCCTGGACCAAGGCAGATGGACTGGAGGGAGGGCTTGGCTTCATAATGGATGGTTAATCATTTTCCAGGGAAAATAATACTCTCAAGTAGGATAATGCATATACAGTACATAGCAATACAGGAAATGGTTTGATAAACAGACAACAAAAGAACACCAAATAGCAAGCGACAATTATGCAATGCCTGGGAAGGCTACTCTGAACAGGATGGTTTTCAACTCCGTTTGAAGCTGGTTAAAGAAGTGATGGCTCTTGCTTGTGGGGGAAGAAGGTTCCAGGAGTGAGGGGCAGCAAGTGAAAAGGGGCAAATCCGGGATGGGGCAGAGGAAATCCTGGGCTGAGACAGCAGACCTTGACTACCAGAACGGAGGGCCCTGGTGGGAAGGTGAGGAGAAAGAAGGTCTGATAAGTAAGGAGGGGCCAGTCCATGGAGGGCTTTAAACGTCGACAGCAGGAGCTTGTACTGAATACGGAAAGGGAGGGGGAGCCAGTGAAGGGATGCCAACACAGGAGAGATGTGGTCAGAGCGGTGGGTGGAAGTGATAATGCGTGCAGCTGAATGCTTAACAGAGATTAAAGGACAGAGGTGAGAAAGAGGAAGCCCAGCCAGGAGGACATTACAGTAATCAAGTCGTGAGATCACTAGGGCATACACCAGGATCTTGGCAGTAGAGGCGGAGAGATATGGTCAGATTTTGGCAATATTGTACAAGAAGAATCTACAAGCTTTGGCTGTGGTCTGGATCTGAGGGATACACGACAGAGAAGAGTCAAAGATAAAACCAAGACTGCGGGCTTGCTGGACTGGTTGAATAGAAATGTTGTTCACAGAGACAGAAAAGGAGTGTTGAAGGGTGGGCTTAGGAGGAAAGACAAGAAGTATCAACTTCTCATTCTCTGGATGGCAAAGGAGGAGCAATCCACATACTCTGTGCATTTGCCCAAGCCCCTATTTCTGAAGAATGTGTGGCTGCCTTTCATTCACTTCTCTGGTTACCGCACAAAAAGCCACTGTGCCAATTTGAACCTATATATATATATATATATATATATATATATATATATATATATATATAAAATGCCTGATAAGCGTGGAAGTCTCCTTCCACCCAGCAGGATTACAAACAACCTACAATGATGAAAGGGAATTAATAATGCCATTCTATTCTGCTTTGGTCAGTCCCCACCTGGAATTCTGTGTCCAGTTCTGGGCACCACAATTAAAGGATGTGGAGAAATTGGAGCGTGTCCAAAGGAGGGCGACTAAAATGGTGAAGGGTCTGGAAACCATTTCCTATGAAGAATGACTTAGTGAGCTGGGAATGTTAGCCTGGAGAAGAAAAAGTTAAGAGGTGATATGATAGCCCTGTTTAAATACTTAAAGGGATGTCATATTGAAGAGGGGGCAAGCTTGCTTTCTGCTGCTCCAGAGACTAGGACTCGGAATAATAGATGCAAGCTACAGGAAAAGAGATTCCAGCTCAACATTAGGAAGAACTTCCTCAGAGTAAGAGCTGTTCGACAGTGGAACACACTCCCTCGGAGTATAGTGGAGTCTCCCTCCTTGGAGGTCTTCAAACAGAGGCTGGATGGCCATCTGTGGGGATGCTTTGATTAAGATTTCCTACATGGCAGGGGGGTTGGACTGGACGGCCCTTGTGGTCTCTTCCAACTCTGATTCTATGATTCTGGCCACCTGTCGGGGATGTTTTAATTGCAAGTTCCTGCATGGCAGGGGGTTGGACTGGATAACCCTTGTGGTCTCTTCCAACTCTATGATTCTATGAGAAAGGTAAACCAAGGAAGTGTCTTAAGAAAACATTCAGAAGATTCTGATATGGAGTTGGGGCAAGAGGAGATGGTGTGTGATACAGAACAGGACACTGCATCTGACTCTTCTGACCAGGAAAATGAGAAGGAGTTGGATTCAAATAGGCTGTTCAACACAGAAGATTTTAAGAATCTAATGAAGAAGGTACTGAGAACTCTAGGTGTGGATAATAGTGAAGTCAGATCACAAAGCAGGAAGAAAGATGATAAAGGTGGCTTCAGTAATTAGGAGAAAGGTAGTTCAAGGTGCAGAGATGCCATTACCAGAGTTATTGATTTAAACTCAGTAAAGTACTCTTCAAAAATAACAGACATTTGTTAATATTTTCTAGTGGATTAAAATGGGCCCTTGGTATGCCCTGGGTTTGGTTCCAGAACCCTGCATGGATACCAAAAACTGTGGGTCCATTTTAGTCACCATCCTCTGGACAAGCCTGGCTTCTGCAGATTCGGTTGGCATGCGGGTATAACCCAATCTAAGTGGATTGTTCTTCTCTGCCATCCCATGAATAAAACATGTCTAGCTGGAAAGGCAAGAAACAAAAAACTAACTAAGATTGGAACAGAGTCAACCAACACAACAGAAAAAGAAGTTTGGGCTCCCTCCTGTCTAGTTATGGGGAATAGCCTAAGAGTGAATGGACTGCTCCTCCTTTGATATTCAGAGAATGTCAAGAGCCCATTCATCTGCCTATCTGAAGAGAAATAGCTAGTGTTTTCCAAGAGATGCTACTAGCTGAAGACCCTTCAGTAATGGGCAACTTTAACACAACAGATAAGCAAACTGAAATATTCAGATCTAGTGTACTGTATAATCCCTTTGTTTTATATTGTGAAATAAATATACAAATACAAATAAGGGACAATGGAGAAGAAGGGAAAATTGAACTGTGTCTATATCCTAGGGCTATAGGCATACAACAATAGGATATATCTAGAGAACCCAGAAAGAGCTGCTACAGAAGTCCTAGAAGAAACTAAGTGGCTAATGAAGGAAATGCTTTGAATCAATGACCTCAGATACATGATCTTCACCCATCACCAGGAAAATGCTCTCACCAATTATAGAAAAGGGAACCATGTTCCATATGTGGTGGTCATGTGTGAAAGCACATATATACTGGAAACAGATTTGTGATGCCATAATGAAAATCTTACAAATAAAATTGAAAATCAAACCCAAAACATTTCTATTAGGGATGGTGGAAGAAAAATTTGAAAAGAGATACGGGAAAATACATTTTTATATGATCTCTGCTGCTAGTGTCATATATGCTAGTAAATGGAAAGTAGTTGAATCCCCAGAAATAAATGAATGGAAGCCAAAGATGTTTGAATATATGAATAATGACAAACTAACACTGCTACTCAGAGGGGCTATGAGAGAAAAATTTGAAAGAGAATGGGGAATGGTGATAGATTACTTAAAACATTCAGTATAATAACCTATGTTAAATCATCAACAATAGATAAGTTGATGATTTGAGAACTAAAAGCATTTAAAGACTGACATGAATCTTTACTTATGTGTCAGATTTAGGAACGTATTCCATATCTAAGACAAAGTGATTTCTTTAATTCTGACAGAAAAGGAAATGTTTATATAGCAGAGTTGCCTTAAATATAATTTGAAATCTGAGACTAAGACGATGATTTGTAAAGTAACATAATGCATGGATCATCCTGAACAAAACTACACAGGGCTTGTTGTAGCCATCCTTGTTTACCTTCAACTAGGACCATACAACTATTCAAACGCCTCTGACAGCAAGAGGCTCTCTGGCACTCACCTTGACTTCACCTTCTTCAGAACTTCTAGCACATAAGCAGAAGGCTACAAGAGAAAGATGAGTGGATTTCATGGTTAGCTCTGACGTGTCAAGTCAAGTTCCTTATGGAAATATCTACACCAGGAAAAGCTTTACGCTTATGAATTCATATTTCTCAAAACAAGCAAACTAAAAGGTTTATTGCCACAAAAGAAGCTCATCCAAGAGCTTTGTCACATGGTTACATTGTCTGGGTTTGGCCTCAAAGAACATGCTCAGGTTTTGCTCACATTATTTCACTTAACTGCCAGTTCAATTAAGCTGCAGTTAACAACAAATTTCCCTTAACAGATAGGCTTGTTTGTCATCACCTATAAATTAGGCCCAGTTCTCAATGAAGTAGCAAATCTCTGTCACATCAGAATACACATGACTAAGTGCTCTCAACAATAACATGTATCCTGTTTCCCACAAAAGAAAAGAAATTGAGCAAAAGGAGGGAATTTGAGAAAGGGAGAATGAAGGTGGATGGTACTATTTTTTAAAAAAATGAATTCACCAGAATGAGAGAGAGAGCAAAAAACTGACCCTTTAAAAGAGAGTTACAAATTACAACAAGGGTGACCAAACTGTGGCCCTACTGATGTTGCCAGTGCATATTGCATCATTCTTCATCCCTGGCAATACATGCTAAGGCTCTCTGGAGAGTCCCATTGCCTACCCCTAAAGTATAGCAAGGTTATGCTGTTGTAAAATGAAAAAGTTACAAAAACATATGTCCATCTTCCTACCCCAGGATGGCCACAGATTGATCAATATCAGATACAGTCCTCCATGCCTGTGGCTTTAATATCACTCAGAGCATCTATAGGAGGAGACTGAAATCCACTGAAGCTCAGACTAAAGCAAATTACTTAGTCTTAAAAGTTCTGCTAGATTCCTCCCCGACCCATTTTCATTTTTATGGTGTAACAGAGTAACACAGCTATTTCTTTGAAATCCTGAAATCCATGCTCGCATGCTAAGAAAAAGCAGATTGACTTACTGAAATATTGCCGAAAGCTTGGAGAACTGGGTTTACTGGAAGAGGAACCTGTAAACAGCAAAAAAGATTACAAGTCAGAGACACTTCTGACTTTCAGGATAGGCACTGTTGTTGTTGTTGTGTGCTTTCACATTGTTTCTGACTGATGGCAACTTTATGGCAAGCCTATCACAGGGTTTTCTTTACAAAATTGTTCAGAGGGGGAGGTTGCATTTGCCTCCCTCTTCAGGCTGAGAGAGTGTAACTTGTCCAAGGTCACCCAGTGGGTTTCCATGGCCAAGCAGGGATTTCAACCTGTTTCCAGAGTCATAGTCCAATGCTCAAACCACTACACCATGCTTCCTTGAATTTCCCAAAGTGTTTTTCCATAGTTTACCATCTGCCAGTAGAACTTTTTTCCATATATTGGTCTCCTTTCATAAATGGTTGCTTCTGTTTTGACACCTACCCTGTCGTATCTCTTGAATCAATTTTTTCAGAAAGTCCTCTCTTCTGTATTCTATTTTATTTTCTATTTTTTTAAAAAAACTAACTTATTTCCCTGCCACTTGATTGGCTGAGCATGTTATGTTACTAAACAACATAAAATGTGGTGTTTTAGTAGGGAACTTGGATCTCCAGAAAATCATTGCATAAGAAAGGGGCAGCTCTTAATTTTCACAGTTGACAAAGTTCATGCAGTGTGCTGAAAACTTACAAGCCAGAAAGTAAAACTTCATTAATATATATGTATAGAGTTATTTAGATATGTCTCCATTTATAGTGAGTAGCAAAAACACATTAGAAAAGAAAAACTGTAAAAATGGAGCAGTGGTATTCACAAAGAAATAGCCTCAGCATAATTTTGCTCAGAACTGTATATATGCATTTTGTAGAATGTACGCCATTGGCAGGTTTCATTTTTATCGATTTTATTTGATATATGTACAGCGCTGTGTAAATCTACAGCGCTAAATAAATAAATAAATAAATAAATAATGACAGAACTGACTATTATATTCAGTCTTTAACTTAGAACTGAAGCTTTCTCAGGGGCAAATGTATTTTTAAAATCCACTTACAGGCTTCGCACTTCACACTTATGAAAATATGTGTTGTTTAAACAGAGTATGATTCTATGATTCTATGAAACAGAGTAGAGAACAGAACCGGAAGAAAAACTATGAGATGTTGCCCAGACTGACTGGATAATCCTGCCAGCCCTCAACCACTCTCTCTCTCTGGCTTTTTCATCATTTTCTCTGAAAAGGGAATGGTTGCACTCTGGCGACTCTGGCATAATGCAGAATAGTCCCTTCCTTACTTCTTTGTCAGCAGCTCTGCAGATAGCTTTGTGTTCTTCCATCTTGACAGTCTCCTCTCTATATAGCTCAATGGCTTCCATAATCCGTTCAGCCTACAGATACAAAAACAGAATGTTAAGAGTGGAAAAAGAAAACATTATTTTGTTAATGTGGAACAGAAATCTACATGCTAGAGTGATTACACACAATGCTGAAAGAATAATCATTGCCCCTAAGGTGTGTATGTGTGAGAGAGTGAGTGATTCTGGTGGGTTATACACAGCAATAGCACTGCCTCATCATCCTCTGATAAAGGCATGCTGTTTCCCTCTTCAGCTATAGAACCGCTAGAAAATTGAGATAGAGAATCCTCAGTCTGATTGCTGCCAATGTTAACAAAGAATTTTAGCTGTAAAAGAGAAGTTTCATTCATTATGGAGAATTCTGTCTCTTGCTGAAGCAGACAAATAGAGGAATTCAATGTATTAAAAAGTCTGTGTTTCCATAAGAGGGATTTTTAAGCACTAACAGATACTGCGTAATTTAAAGAAAAATACACCCAGAAAATCTGTAATTTGTATTTTTTTAAAGGAGTAAGTTATCTAAATCATGTCCTTCCCTCTACCCATCTGAATGGCTATCAGGAAAGATTCCTGGAAGGGTCAACTCACCGCCTTGATTGTCTCAATGGTCTTTTTCCCTGCTAATCCAGACTCCCCTTGAACGTCACCGGCAATCTAGAAAGAAATACAAATTTAAGTCAAAACCTGAGAAACACAACATACAGAAACACGTGGCCTTTCAGATGTTGCTAGACATTCCTATCAGTCCCAAATAGCCTGGTTAATTGTTCAGGGATCATGGGATTAGCAGCTCAATGCAAACATGAAATTGGCTCTCCTAAAATCGTGTGTGTGTGTATAAATAAACATTTTAACTGCTCGCAGTACATCCAATTTATGCATCATTTTATCTTCTCCGTTTTGGAATGAAGACAGAATGACAGCAAAATTAAATGCAATGAGAATGAAACAGGCAATACTCCCAAGTCCTGAAGCTCCTCTTACTATGTTATGGTGAATAATAACAGAAACTTCCAAGACAAGAATATTAAACACCTTAATTCCCAAACATAGTAAATAGTGCACTTTTGGGGGCTTTAAGGATCAAAGTATGGTTTTTGTTTTATTTATTCTATGTTTGTATTTTATGAATACAAAGCATAATATGTATGCTTGTAAAAGCTGGAGAGTAAAGAAAGCTGATGGAGGGGGGAATCAACATTTAAAATGTGGTTAGAGAAAGTTTTAAGAATACTGTAGACCCCTAAAAGACAAATGGGTCCTATAGCAGATCAAGTCAGAACCCTCCCTGGAAGAAAAAATGACTAAACTGAGGTTCTGGCCATATCAAGAGAAGAAAGGACTCACTAGGAAAAACTATAATGTGGTGGGCAATTGGAAAAGAGGATGACCACATTCCAAGTGGACAGATTCAATTGGAGAAGCCATGGCCATGAATCTGCAAGAGCTGAGGAGGGTGATGCGGGAGAGTGTGACTTGCAGGTCTCTCTTCTACAAGGTCACCAAGAGTGGAAGCTGACTCAAGGGCAGTTAACAACAAAAGTGTCAAAGTATTCTTCACTGCTGTTGTGTACCTTCAAGTCATTTCCACCCCATGGTGACCCTGAGTACAGGGTCACAATCCATGTACAGTTGGCCCCCACATTGATGGAGGTTAGGGGTGCAGAATCCCCGCTGCTTTTTGGTGATTTTCTCCCATGCTCCTCTTCCCTCGTCACCCGCTCTGTGACGATGGCTCTTGCTGGTTTCCCTGAAAGCCTAAGCAGCTGGCGGAGGAATGTGGAAGCAGATCTTCAAAAAGCAACCCCATCCTGGCTTCAGGCATGCAGAGGCCAGCCTACCCAGCTGTGGAGGAAGAGAGAGTAAAAAGACCAGGTTCCTGAAAAGGGGGTACACCTGCATAGAGCTCTCCACAGGGCAGCCAGCATCTGGAGACAGTTGGCAGTTTTGTTCTATGTGACTAACTACAAGCAAGGTACAGTGGGCCCTCTGTATTTGCTGGGGTTCAATTCTAGAACCTCCCATGAATACCAAAATCCATAGATGCTCAAGTCCCATTAAATACAATGGCACAGTAAAATGGTATCCTTTATATTAAATGGCAAAATCAAGGTTTGATTTTTGGAATTTAGATCTCTTTCTGAATATTTTCAAGCCATGGATGGTTGAATCTGTGGCTGCAGAATCTGTGGATACGGGGGCTCATTGTAAATCATAGCTGAAGGGCAAGCATACTCAATAAGTTCACTCCATGCATCTGAGGAAGTACCTCTAATCTATAAAAGCTTATGCTACAACTTCTTTTGCACAGTTAGTCTCAAAGGTGCTACAAGATCACTTTACATAGTAATATTCCAGACTAACACAGCTGTCTCTGAATAGTATGCACAAGAAGTATCAGTCATCGTGTCTAACATCTCCGATGTACTAAATCACCCCAACCTTCCATTCTAATTAGAGAACTGCATCATGAGGCTTCTAGAAACTCTCCAACTCAGCCAGAGCCTTAGAAACAAGAGATGTTTAAGGAGATCTTACTTACCAAAGGCTGGTCCTCCTTAGCTATACTGTCTTCATACTCCATTTCTCTTTGCTGTAGATATATTTTTTCAGTGCATTAGCAAGTGAAAAACAATTATTCCAGACATACAACACCCAAAGAAGCACATTTCCCACTATTTGTTTAATAAATTAATTTATTAATTACAACTTTGTAATGCCCTTAGATTCATAGAATTATATTCCACAACTTTCCTATGGTTCTGTCCTGTGCACATTATCAAAAATATTTTTTAAAACCTAAAACAAATAAAAACACAGCAAATTGGTCCAGGAAAATCTAGTTTCAACAATATGAAACCACCATACTGATAAAACTGATAAGACCACAAACATGGAAGTAACAGAGATTTAAGAGCCACCTGAAAGAAAAATATGGGTTTAATAGATGCAAATTTAACTTCTTACACAATTGTACTTACCATCTCCCTCTCCTCCTCCAGAATAAGTGGCTCCCTTGTTCTCTCCCAGAGACGCAATGATTTATCATGAGAGGAAGACACAAGATAGTCACCATTGGGACTAAGTGCCAGACACCATACTTCCTGGTGGTGTCCCTACAAATTAAATAGATAAGACAATGAACAGAGAAAAGAAGTCAATCCTGCAGCCCACCCACCATCTGCAGGAGAAATCAACAAGCCCAGAGAATACAAAATCAATCTTTTACCTCCAGGGTCTGGATGTGCTCAAATTTATCTGCATCCCATTGTTTAATCTTATGATCCTTCCCTGCTGTAAAGAAGAGGTGGGACTTGGATACAAACTGGAGATACATTACGCTAAAGAAGAGAAAAAGATTGTTAATGATGAGTAAGCATCAAAAGTATCACTTCAAAAGCACCAATTCTTCCTGGGGTTATTTTGGAAAAGGGAAGAAGCAGACTTCTTATACAGAAAAAGTTTCAATTGGCACTTCCTTCCATTCACCCATTTATAATCTTCCCTCATGAGTCTCTGGCTCTACATGGAAGAGTACCAGAAATACTTGTACAATACCCCATATACAGCTATACAGCAGCACTTAAGAAGAATCAAGAAGGCAGCAACATCTATGATGAGCAGCATTTGCTGCTGTCATCACAAACTCCTATCAAGAGAAGACTACAAAGGGGTGCTTTGATCACAAGGGCCATCCAATCCAATCCCTGCCATGCAAGAACTTGCAATCAAAGCATCTCCAACAGATGGCCATCCAACCTCTGTTTAAAAACCTCCAAAAAGGAGACTCCTCCAACCTCTGAGGGAGTGTGTTCCACTGCTGAACAGCTCTTACTGTCAGGGAGCTTTTCCCTGATATTGAGGTGGAATCGCTTTTCCTGTAGCTTGCACCCATCATTCCATGTCCTATTCTCTAGAGCAGCAGAAAAAAAGCTCACTCCATCCTCAATATGACACCCCTTCAAATATTTAAACAGGACTATCATGTCACCCTTTAACCTTCTCTTCTCTGGGCTAAACATACTCAGCTCCCTAAGTCGCTCCTCACAGAACATGGTTTCCAAACCCTTCACATCATCTGAATCTAGGTGTACTTTATCTACCTACCTGTCATCGTGAGCAAAAAGGGATCTATGACAATCCCCAAAGTCCAAGCCCCAAATTTTCACATTCCTGTCAGCAGAGCCAGTAGCAATTAATGCCCCATCCTAGAATAAAGCAGAAAAAGAAAGGGGAACTCAGTCCCTGATCTGATACAAAGTAAAAAAACCAAGCATACCCCACTGCTTTCCTGGGCATTATACTCAAAGGCAGACAAAGGGAATCAACTCTACATCTTATTTTTGCATATACAATTTGTATAGTTTCCAGTGTCACTAGTGCACTAGTGAAGCACTAGTGAAACACCTGGTTTGCCTAGAAGAAGCTCAGTAGTCGCACCCTGCTTTTCATTACACCAGTCAATCACAACTCAGAGAACATATACTGATGGGCACCCTATGGAAATTCACTAATAAACAAAAAGCTAATAAACAAAAGAGCAAATTTGCTATATACAAAAAAGGTTCCCTGGATTTGCTATGGAACAGAGCTGCCATTTATCAACCTAACACTGAGAAGTGTTAAAAATTCCAGTACAAAATATACTTACATGAGAGATATCCATGCACAGTACTGGCAATTTGTGTCCATAAAGAGAAAGAAAAAACTAGAAAGCAAGAGAAATGTATAAGTAACATTAAAGTGTGTAGAGAAGTATGGAAAATACTTTAATCTTTCCTGCACCCTCCCACAATGTCAGTAGCAGGGTACATGCCTTTCCAAAACAACAGAGCTGATTTATTTGTAGAGAAAGAATATTCATCCAACCAATATCACATTCTGCATTAAGTTTTCATCATATCTATTAAGGAAGATAAGCAGACTGTTTGTCCATCTGTAGCCGTACCATCTACTTTAACCTGCAGCAATTTTCAAGAGGTTATGGAATAAGGATCTAATATTAAGTTCTGCTCAGTACAATATTGAAAAAGGATGGATTTCTTAAAAGCTCCTGATAATAACAGCTCATGAAGAAGTGAACAGACCACCAGCAGAGAGATATGCAGCAGATGTATCTGCAGAGAGTGAATTCATATATGTATGAACAGTATCCAATGAGTGGCATCAACATCAGATAAGGACAGGTTGCATATCTGTAACTATAGTTCTTCAAGTGGTCATCTGTGCATTCATTCAAATGGATTATCCTGCACTATTTGAAATCTAGAATGTTATGTAAACGTTATGGCCTCCAGCAAGCCCATATAAGGTGCTTCCCACTGAAAGCGCTACTTACATGGACACCAATGCAGCCATCCATAGTGACCAGCAGGACACAACAAGGGGAAGATGGGCAGGGTTGTGTGAGTTCATAGATGACCACTTGAAGAACTATAGTTACAGATATGCAACTTGTCCTCCTTCTTTGTGATCTCCGTGAATCACATAGGTGAAAGACTAGCAAGCTACACATAAGGAGCTGGGAGTGTTGTTGCAAACAAGTCAAACTGAACATTATGCCTCCCACCCAATCATGAAACTGCTTCAAGGAATAGAAATCCCCTGTAACATGTAAGTACAGTATTCAAAGTACAAAAAAAGTATTCAAGACAAATTGGAATGTAGAATAGCGCTCCCAAAGGCAGCACTGGTCCTATTTATTTATACCCCACTCGTCAGAAATGTTCTCAGAATGGTTTGCAGACTGCTAATTTGTTAGTTCTCTGCCTTCAGTTCTCTGTCTTCAGGTTTACAATCTAAAAAGACATGACACAAAAGAGGAGATAGCAGTGGGGAAGAGGATCAAGCCCAGCAGTTGCTGCCAGTTCTTCTCTCCCTCCAAGGTGAGGGTGATAGCTGTTGGAATGGAGACCTAGACCTCAAGTCCACTCAGGTAGTCATGTCCTCATCCTGCAATGAGACAGGCAGTGGCTGCTTGAATCTTTGAAGATCCAAGATCACTTCAATGAATCTGATCTGCACTGTGGGGATTAAGGGAGATTTTTCTTTGTTTAACATCAGTCCAAGACGCCCCAGGACTGTCCCTGGGTCTGCAAAACATTGTTTCTTGGAAAGAGCTATGGCGAGCCAATCGTCTATATAGGGACAAGAGACAACACCTCACTGCCAAAGGAATGCTGCCACTACTGCCATGATCTCTGTGAAAACATGAGGTGCTGTGCTAAGGCAGAAGGGTAGGACCTGGAACTGGTACACCTTTCTCTCCACCATGAAGCAGAGGAACTTCCTGAGATTCCTCGGTCGAAATGTGAAAGTAGGCAAACTTCAAGCCCAGCTGGTGAACCAATCACCCTCTTGTATCAAGGGAAGGACAGACAGTCATCATGCTAAAGTGGTGTGAACAGATATAGCTGTTTGTGCCTCAAAGGTCTCCAGTCTTCTTGATGATGAAGTACAGAAGAAACATTGGCAGTAATGAACAGCTGGAAGATGTTCAATAACTCCTTTCTGCAAGAGAATATCCACCTCTTGGAATATCATCTCTAATGACGGCTATCATACTATAATAATGGCTAAGGTTATTCTTCAAACTCAGTAGCATAGCCTCTTTCAATGATATCAAGGACCCAGGAGTTTTAAGTGATGGAGACTGAAGTAGAGTGGTATTTCTGGAAATGATCATGAAATGGAAGCATTACTATTAGTGAAATAGTAGAGTCCTGGTGGTGGCCAGGGAAAAATAGCCTTGGCACTGGTGATATAGTGGCAGTGGAACTGTCAGCCAAGGAAGAGTCAAAGGCACTTAGACAGCTTGCCTTGTT
Organism: Sceloporus occidentalis; assembly: GCA_023333645.1. Taxonomy (NCBI): domain Eukaryota; kingdom Metazoa; phylum Chordata; class Lepidosauria; order Squamata; family Phrynosomatidae; genus Sceloporus; species Sceloporus occidentalis. Next base: position 219,326,138 of record JALMGF010000001.1, read on the forward strand.
TATTATTATTATTATTATTATTATTATTATTATTATTATTACAGCTGGCCCGCCCCTTACACAGGCCTGCCTTACACGGGCTTGCCATACGCAGACTTGAGTTCATGTGGAAGCCAAGCCCCAATCAAAACAATGGGGCGCGCGCTGCGAGAGCGCTCCCCATTATTTTGAATGGGATTTGAGCATATGCTCGATTTCTCATACACAAGAGGGTCCAGAAAAGATCCCCTGTGTAAGGGGCGGGTATACTGTATTTTATTTGTCAGACATGTATCTTGGTACAGAAGTAGCTTTCTCTTCAGCAGCAGAGGATAGCTACAGGAGCATACAATGGTACCGAGACCTCAGTGGAGGGAAAGGCATCTTGGAGGTTGTATCATACTGGTACCACTAGTGTCTGGATCTGGAGGTTGTCTAGACAAGAAGAATAAAGCTGTTTTTCTTGACCACTGATCTCATCTTTTTAGTGTGTTCCAACTTAGAATTCATTTCAGTGTTGAAGGCCACCACCGTCAAATGGCAGGTCCTCAATCACTGACTAAGCCTGGTCAAAGAGCCCTAATGACGATAGCCATGCATGACTACTGCATGCCACTGCTCCAGCCATTGTCTTGCTGCTGTAATTTGTTATATGTCCTGATGTTTGGTTCTGCATGAGATGCACTTCTTTAACAGTGCCAGGGAGAAGTCTGAGTCCCGAGGGGAGATGTGGCTTTGACGACCAAACACTAGTAATAATAATAATAATAATAATAATAATAATAATAATTTTTTATTTATATACCATCCTGTGGTGAACCAATCCGGGCGGTTTACAACATTAAAATAACATACAGCATAAAAACAATATATTTCCCTCCCCCCTTAAAAAGTTATTAAACTACATATCTAATCTAAAACCACAATAACTAGTTAAAATAACAATAAATTAAACAAAATAGAGGGCAAAGACAAAATAAACATGGCAAAGCCAGCATCCAAAGGATGAGCAAAACTGAAAGCAAAAGATCAGGAATGTTCCTCATGATGCAGCTGCAGCGGCCAACAAAAAGGAACTGGTAGTTGCAGCTGTAAGTCTATTACATATGGTTGTTGGAGGTGGGTGTGGCTACTACCAAAACACTTACATAGCCTTCAAGAAGGTTCCAGATGGTGCCAGTACTGCACTGGACAAACCATTTGTATGAGGCACAAAGACCACAAAGAAGAACTTGCATGCATGAAATTGTCATCATACCAAATATACCTTAACAGGCATTTCTCACTTTTGGCTGAGGATTTTGCACTGAAGAAAGAGTTCTGTTTTAAATATTGATGAATGATGACTTGAATAAGAAATTCTGATGTGGTGTTGATAGGAAGAAGTACTTCAGTATTTGGTTTACTGCTCCTTTGTCTTAGGGTTTAAGCAGTTCTGCTACTTTAGACTGAGGCCCTGTTAAGGCCGACATGGGGGTTGGATCAGAGCGTAGCCTCCTCATGACACACGCCCGACTCTGCCCCCAAGGCACCCTGACGCCACGTGCCACTCCACAAGGCATCATGGTTCTCCTCCAGCACTGCGCCTATACAATGCAGTGCCAAAAGAGCATTGTATGGCCACAGCAACACGGCTATAGTGCCCTTTCAAGGGTGCAAAAGTGAAACACTTTTGTGGCCCCTTTTTGCATTCTCGAAAGGCCAAATTGAGCCCACAGTGTGAGGTTGCCACAGCCCCAATCCAGCTAGGAAAGGGCCGACATCATGCTGCCCGAGGGGCTTTATGTACAGCCCCCAAGTTTCAATTTTGCATTTTAAAGTGAGTTACAATTTTGTTATTCTTTTCAACTATTACACCAATTTCAAGTATATGTTCAAAATTTAGCTAGATTCTGATCCTACTGATCCTCCATCCGCATTATAAATTGCATCTGCATAAAGAGGTCTTACAGTTTTATGCCTGAAATAAATTTCTTTAGCAACTGCTCTTCTCAGTTCTTTACCAAAATGCCAAAGGTCATGTTTATTACCTTGAGTGTATCAGTGTAGAATATTTTCACCGTGCAGTCCAGTAAGGCAACAGCCAGCAGTTTTTGGCAAGGGCTGTACCGGACACAGAGAACATGTTCATCCAGCTGCAAAACACGTGTTTGCTTCACAGAGAGCCTAAAATGGGATGAGTAAAACACTAATGGCATTAAAATACATCAAGTTCAGGCAGCTTTGAAGGATGTTGCTAATTCTTACACAAGGAGTTTCTCACATTCAGAAATTTACTTTGTATTCATAGGTTCAAATACATTCTATTGTCTTGGTCCTATGGCCATTCTATAATCATCGAGTTGGAAGAGAACCCAAGGGCCATCCATTCCAATCCCATTCTGCCATGCAGGATGACACAATCCAAGTCCTCCCTGTGACAGTTGAACACCCAGCTGCTGTTTCAATAGGAGATTTCATTCTCCCTATTTGTGCCTAGTAAGAAGAAAGTCAGTATGCTCCGTGGCACTGAATTTGGTCCAGAGCCCAAAGGACCCTTAAAGATCTGTGACTTTCACCTCTATATTGCCACTGTCTACCTACATGGAGGGCTTTCAGTCAGACCTGTGGCATTACAGGAAGATCAAGATTATATAGATTCCCTTCTATTGTCCACACTTCTCCTAGCCACTCATGAAGTTTCTTGTACCACACTATGGGTTGGTTAATGAAATGTAGCAAACTCTTGTTTAGAGCTATCAAAGTAACATGACACTCAAAGGATAAGCAAACTAGGAATTATAGAAGAGGTTTCAACAGATCAATACAGTGTTAAACGATGTGAGCTGTATGTTGCATCACAACGATGCTCCCTTGCATACCTACACAACCAATGACATGACAAAAAGCAGTTTTATGTGCTCAGCATATTATGCTGTATTTTTAAGAAGCTTCACTCTCTAATAAGCCAAGCAGTAAAAATAAAATGGAACTCTGATGGGATTTATTTCCAGAAAAAAGACATCCTCACCATTTTTGGATACTGTTCTCATCTTTCACCAGCTGGAATTCCCAGAACTTGACACAATTATCTGCACCTCCTGTTACAAAGCCACGCTGAGGGAGAACAATGCTTAAATTAAAAGTAAGCATGGTCACTTCCTTTGCATATAAAAATTATTTCCTTCCAAAGAAACATGAATGTAATCACATGTATAACTTTTATCTCATGCAAGATCTATCAGTTTAGGCTGTTAAGAGAAGCTACTTTATAGAAAGGCTTGGATTCAGAGGTGTCAGTGTATGAGCTGAAGACATCTACAGGGCAAAAGGTTCCCTGCCCCCCAAGGAAGTTGCACAGCAGAATCTCGCTTTAGGTTAATTCCGCAATATTCCTAGTATTTAACTTACGCCCTGCCTTTCACCTATCAAGGGAACCAATACTACAGGTCCACAATGAAGTTAATATCCCTAGCATTTCATATCCTGTACTGTAAATTTGGTGATGAATGCTCTCCCTTCACTTCATTAGGAATGTAGGGACTACAAAAATCTAAGTCAGGTCTGGTATCTTCTCCTTTTCGTCTGTTGGTTGGGATTCCACAGGGCTCCATTTCGGGCCTGTTGTTATTTTCTTTATACACCTTATCTCTTGGTAATCTTATCAATTCCTATGCTTTTCAATATCATCTTTATGCTGATGATATGTAGTTATATTTTTCTACCCGAGAACTTTCGTCAGATACTGAACAATGTGTTACATCATGTCTCTCAGCTATCTCATCATGGAAGTTTCATTGGTGTCTAAAACTTAACATGGCTAAGACAGAACTACTCATCATTCTGTAAAGGAAGCACATAGCCTTGGCTTTATTTTTATTCTTCTTTGTCCTTCACTCCACAGATTCAGGCTTTAGCCAGGTCATGTCAATTTTATCTTTATAATATTGCTAAAATTAGATATTTTCTATTGGCTTCCTCTGGTAAGACCTTAGTTCATGCCCTAGTTATCTCCCACCTTGCCTACTGCAGTCTTCTTTTGACAGGGCTCCCACTGTCCCACCTTAGAGCTCTAATTTCCATTCAACATTCTGCTGCTAAGATTAACTTTTTAGCTCGTCATTTTGATCATGTCACCCCACTTCTAGCATCTCTTCACTGGCTACCCATTCCTTTTAAGATTTGGTACAAGCTTCTTCTCTTAACGTTTAAAGCTTTACACAACCTAGCTTCCCCCGTATGTGTCAGTCTTTATTTCAGCTCACCATCCTGCTCGAGCTTTGCAGTCCAGGAGCTCAGGGCTTCTTAACCAGCTAAGGGTTTCTTCTTCCTTGGCTTAGCTTCATCCTTTTTTACTTGCTGCACCATACTCCTGGAACTCCCTCCCTGAACATATGAAGACTATCTCTTCTCTTAATAGTTTTAAATCCGAATTAAAGACTTTCTTGTTCTCTAAAGCATTTGGAACTGTATTTTAATATTGTTTTAAAATTTTATATTTGCTTATATGTATTAGTTGTTTTTACAGTTTGTAATGTAACTGCATAACTCACTTAATTTTGTATAGTTTGTATTTTATGACTTTTAAATTGTATGGCATTGGCATAGTTAGCATACTTGTGAACTCCCTGACCTCATACAGTAAGATGTCATTATATCAGCACTCACTGATGAAAGGCATCCCCAAATGTAGTACAAAGCTACGACTGACTCTGGCCTGGCTTTCCTATGTGATTTGCTATAATCCACTGAGAGTTCTCTTGAGAAACATTTGACCACAAGCCAGATAAACTTTTTTCTAACTGCTCAATGAGAAATTCAAATACAATAGATAGAAAGTGGGCATGAAGTACCTGATCTGACGAAAGAGAGATGGACCAGAGAGCTCCATTGTGAGCATCAATGCTCTCCAGTAGATTCCCAGAGGCCAGATCAAAGAGCTGCAGTTTCCCAGTCTAAAGGAAATTATAAAATTGGTCAGTTAGCTATAGAAACCACAAAAATTCATAAATAAACAATACAATTCAATGCTTGATGTGCAAGGGGAAAAAAGGAAGTGGAATGGTTAGCTACTTAAATTTAGTTATCTCTACTTAGAAATAGGTTGGATAACATTCCACCCTTACCACTAACCCCAACAACTTAGTGTGTGTGCATTGGTGAGAGGGGGCAACCTGTTGCCCTCAGTGTAATTTCAAAGGCCCTTTAAAATCAATCTGTCCAAAAGTCCAAATGAAGGGTGAGGAAAACAGAAAAGATAGAAATTGGAGAGTGACAGAGAATGAAAGAAAAGTGGTATTTCCAACCAGTTTTGGTTCTGGCTCCATCTGTCAGTCTTCCGCACTACAGTACTGCTGGAATACAGCTTCCAGCAAATTAACACACAAAGGAATACAATCTTCTACAGAAAAAAAGTTTTCACGACCCCTGACTAATATGGTGGCTTAGAGTATGCAAAGAATTTAACATCATATTTAATCTCATTTTCGCGTTTATAATAGTGTGGTGTTTTTGATTATACTGCAACTGAAATGTCTCAATCCTAACAACATCTGTTGTGCTATGAACTGCTTTAGCTTCTGAATAAAGCTTGATGCTTTTACACTGAAGTTTTGGCCCCTGAGTCAAACACTAGAAATATAGGACAATATTACAAAATATTATCAGTTAATTACAGTGCACCTGCACCAACTGTGGGCTTGGCATCTGCAGTTTAAACTCCTACAGATGGCAATCCTCAGCTTTTTCTTTTTTTTTTTAATTTATTAATTTTATTATGTTCCATATTCACACATAACATACCACCATATACATTACACATACATTAGAACACTTGTTACGCACTTAATATTATATTAATAAAAGATTTACCTTCTTCTCTAGCCCAACTCTCTTCCATACATTTCCATTTCCACTTCCTTTCTCCCATTTAACCTAAATCTCTTTCCATAATCTTCCTATCTAACCCCACTTCTCACTCCCCTCTTCACTTTTCCTGTCATACTTAAAGGAGGCCATTTCAACTAGAGTTAAGGTACCAAATTCATAAAGCAGAGACAAGGTCAGACAATATGTAGGTCAATCGATCAATCAACAATATCCAAGAGAAATTCCAAGGGAATGGTCAAAAATGATCTGTTAGGTCAAAACTGAAAGTACAAGCTATTCCACACATGAAGTTTCTTCAAGCTGCTAGCGTGATGGAAGAAAGGAACTTTAGGGGCTCCTTAGTGGCAGATGCCTGCTCTGCCACCAACAAAGACATTAAGGCATTAGGCCCTATTACGGAGTGGCTGATGAGTAAAGGAGTGCCAAACAGCACAGCACTCAACAATGTGTTCAGCCAAACAAAAAAGACATTGGGAATGGCCATCAGAAAGAACTACCTTGTGGTGGCAAGAAATACAAAGATTGAAGAGAGAGGTAGAGCCATAAGAGGCAGGGAAGGATGCCCAACCAGGCAGTGACAAAATAAAAGCTACCGTTCTTTAACAAAAAAATTTGGGGGGCAAACTAAAGTAAAATACGTAGAAAACTAAGAAAATAAGAAAAAGATAGCAAAAGTACCACACAGGGAGTGGCTCAGCTCGAACAACCAAATACAAGTTGTTCTTGTGGCAGACAAAAGAGAACTGAAGGAGCAGCTAGATTGATGGGATTTGGACATGCTCAGTACACCGGAGTGGACAGGACTACCCACCAACCTAAGCTGCTCTGATAGCTTTTAGGGCTGAAGGGCGGGGTATAAATACCATAAATAAATATATAAATAATAAACCTGCTCAGCTTTTGAACGTCCAAATGGAGTCTCGGCGCAGGCACAAATCCCTAATGTGTGAGGCACAGAGATCACGAAGAAGAAGTATACGAATAAAGAGCCAGCATCATGTAGTTGTTTGAGCACTGGACTATGACTCTGGGGCCCAGGGTTCGAATTCTGTTTTGGCCCTTTAAACCCACTGGGCAAGTCACACATTCTCATCCTCAGAGAATAGAAATGGCAAACCCTCTTTGAATAAACTTGCCAAGAAAAGCCCATGATAAGTTGAAAACGACTTGAAGAAACACTACCACAATTCTATCACAATATGTTCTCTGAAAATAAAAATGCTCAAAATGTCACAAGATCTCAAACTGAGCCAAGCACCGATATCATGCCACTATGAAGGCCTCTTGAAGTAACAGCAAGTGGACATTGCACACACAGAAAGAAATATGAGTTAAATGGATACAGTTTTACTTGATGCTGGAAAGGACATTCAATAGATATTCAGTATCATCCCTAGTGCTTAAAGAAGGGATGAGAACTTGCCTTAGTTCCTATAATAACTTGTCGGTCTCCTGGGACAAAGAGCGAACAAAGTGCGTACTCACACACCATGGTCCGGATACACTGCAAGGTAGACCTAGGAATAAAACAGCACATATATATATACTTATTTTAGAGGAAGGCAATGACAAACTTCTAAATAAATATTGTCAAGGAAACCCTATGACAAGCTTGCCATAAATGAGGATTGACTTGAAGACACATCACAGTAACAACAACAAATTTCTGTTTTACATATTAGAAGAGAAAAGACAAAGACTTTGTGAAGAATATCACTCCCCTTAAAATATGCTATATAATAGTACAAATTCCAGAAAAGATATATCATGGAAGAGCCTAAGGAGAGAAACAGCCCCAATTCTATGCAAAATAATGGAACATTTGTTACCATAAATTTTAACATAAAAGAAAAGTTAACTCTGAGCTAATTGTTCCCATTCACCAAGAGGCCTGACCTTTGCAAATCAGTTAGATCTCCTACCTAGTGTGGGAGAAAAACCCTACCCAATTTTAGACGACAAATGCTAGATGAAAAAAAAAAATCAAATGTGAAAAGGGGAAGGAAAAAACACACTAAGCACATTTTATCAGCAAGATTAAAACACTCTGGATACCCTCCATCTGCTGCTGAAAAATAATTTCCATGGTAAATAACCATGTTGAAAAACTGAAGCATGTCCAAAGGAGAGCGACTAAAATGGTGAAGGGTCTGGAAACCATGTCCTATGAGGAACGACTTAGGGAGCTGGGGATGTTTAGCCTGGAGAAGAGAAGGTTAACAGGTGATATGATAGCCCTACTTAAATACTTGAAGGGATGTCATATTGAAGAGGGAACAAGCTTGTTTTCTGCTATTCCAGAGACTAGAACCCGGAGCAATGGATGCAAGCTACAGGAAAAGAGATTCCATCTCACCATTAGGAAGAACTTCCTGACAGTAAGGGCTGTTCGACAGTAGAACACTCTTCCTCACAGTGTAGTGGAGTCTCTGTCTTTGGAAGTCTTTAAGCAGAGGCTGGATGGCCATCTGTCGGGGATACTTTGATTGAGAGTTCCTGCATGGCAGGGGTTGGACTGGATGGCCCTTGCGGTCTCTTCCAACTCTATGATTCTATGAACCGATAATCCATTTTCTAGTAGCAGGGACCAGTCTCCTTTTCTAGGGTACACCAAAAGCAGTCATCCCAGGTGGGCTTCATGTTGAATGTAAAAACCCTCCTCCCAAAGCACACTTCTACTAAAGTAAACTTATCCAAACCAAACAAAAGAAAAAGCCAAAGACCACACAGCTGCTTAAAAAGAATGTCCACTAATGGAGTGAACATGCTGGCCACAAATGGCACAGCTAAGCTCCTAGTGGCAAGAGATGTCACTTGCATAAACTGACATTTATTGTGCTACAAGGTTCTAACTTTGTATTAAAATTTTGGCAGTAACTTCATTATTTGCCCAGGCATCCATTTGCTAGGTCAGAGAGATTCTTGGCTGAAGCCCTTGTCTCTGCCCAGAAAATTCTCTCTCTTATCTGTTTGTGAGGGAATAACCTCTGCTCAGGAAAAAAGAATCACAGAAGTCTTATTAGAGGCAATTTAGCCCTCTTTCCCTAACAGTCTCCTCAAAATTCAAGTAATGGCAGCTTGCTGCATCTTCTGCTTCTAAGGTTGAAAAAGCCTGGATTGGTACAACTAATCTTTGGATATATCAACCAGCATTGTTCCTATCAACATGACTTACTGCCAAGTTTTCAAAAGTTCTTATGACTTCGCAATATGGAGGAACATCTGTGGACTAATGCATCAAACTGAAACAATGATGGATAAAAGGAAACACTTCTTACTTTTTCAGGTCACACTTAGGCTCTTTCTTTTCACAATACAAAGAGAACAGGAGGGGGCTTTTCTTACTCTACCCTTCAGGAATGTCAAGCTCTTCACAAATCTAGTCATAATCTGACATAACCTTGCAAATGAGGTATTTCTCACTGATGGAGGAGGAAACAGAAGAACCCAGCATTCCAAAAATGTGGGGTGCAATTTTAGTTTCCCAGGGTGTTCACCCTTTTAAAGGTAAACTAAAAGATGCAGGTATGAAAGATAAACTTGTTGGAGTTCAGCTTCCTAAGCAGAGCAGCAAAAACATGGGTCAGACTATATCTTAATATGCTTTCCTAAAGAATAAAGAATAACTCAAAAACAATAAACATGTAGTTTCTGGTTTAAAAACAAACAATAATGCTTTTATAAATATATACATAACAAAACTAAAACCTAATCTAACTGGAGTTAATATAGCAGGAAGAAAGCTGTTGACCTCACTCAGAGGAGGACTGTTACTGACTGCACACTGCAGTTATTGATGGATACTGGCAATTTATAATGTTCAGAGAGTCAGTTAAATTGTCACTTAAGAATGACAGAATGATAGAGGGAGAAGGCAGGAAATCCCTATCTAAATAAAGAGAAATAGGAGAATCATAAATTTTCCAACAAAAATCTTTACATTTACCCTTGCCAACTCAGCTTCTGACATTCTTTCATTTCAAGTGAACTTACCCTAACAACCTGTTAGGCTGGAAGTCAGTGCCACATGGACATAACTCTGGTAACCAGGAGGCATATACACTGTGGTGGTTTGACTTTACTCCTTGGGTTCTAAGACTTTGGGGAAACACACTAAATGTGTTTCTAGTCAAGTACTAGTTCTAGTTTCTAGTCTAACACTAGTCAAGAGAATACTCAGAAGATGAATATCCTCTGAAAGCTCCTGTCCTTCTGACCTTCCTGTCAGAAAGCTGGGAGAAAAGGTCTGATGTGTCTCCAAAGCTACCTCCCACTTGAAAAGGAGTTTGCTCAGATTTTGTTCTTGAGGAGGAAGGATCTCTTAATCCTTTAGCAGAACTCTGGATGAAAAGACTAGCCTTTAATTAAGGAAATCTTAGGCAGGGGGTCATCAAAAAGCTTACCTCTTCAGTGACTGCAGAAGCACCCTCTATCAATCTTTAAAAAAGGCAATGTCTCTTGTGTGATGGGTGAAGGCGCAAAAGGTTTTTTTGTGCTATTCTACCACTCTGTTATTAAGGAAGAGGGGGTAGTGATCTATCATACCTTCCCAACTGTATTGTTTAAAATCTGCTGGCTAGAAGCCTGCCCACTCAAGGAAACAAGCTGGCTTTGTTACCAGTCAACAGACACCCACAAGGGGCATGGTTGGGAAAACTCAACAGCAGAGCAGTGGGAGAAGATAGGCCAGATTTCCATACAGTTGGAAATTGACTAATTCAAAGGGAATATTCCCCTTGGTGCAGTCTTCCCAATACCCCGGCAGCTCTCTGGAGATTGATACAGACAGCACTGCACTGTGTACCACCTCCCTTCTTTTCATTGACATAATCCAAAACAGGGAAGAGGATAGATCAAAAGGGAAGAAAAAATAGTTTAGAGATACTTCGGGCCTTGAAACGGTCTTGAAGCTGCCGGAGTTGAGAAAAACGATCTGGTCCTAAGGAGGAGGTAAGCCATTCAACAGCTCATTGTGAAGAATTTGCCCACCATTTTGCTGATAGAATTGCTCAGATTCACTCTGACTTAGGATGTCAGTAGATGCAACCTTGGCTTCTGTGTGTCCAATATTGACGGACACTTTTCAATTTGTGCAGCCTGAGGATGTGGACAGGATCCTTGGAGAGGTGAGAGCCACCATATGTATACTAGACCCTTGCCCTTCCTGGCTTATTAAACAGGCCAGAGGAGGACTGGTGGAGAAGGTAAGGGAAGTGATGAATGCCTCTTTACAACAAGGCAGGGTCTCAACACACCTAAAGGAGATTGTGGTAAGACTCTTTTGAAAAAGCTTTCGCTGGATCCTACTGTACTAGATAATTACAGGTCAATCTGCAGCCTTCCATTTTGGGGCAATGTATTAGAGCGTGTGGTGGTTTTCCAACTCCAGGCATTTCTGGGCGAGGATTATAAAGAACCATATCAGTCTGGTTTTAGGCCTGGTTATGGGACCGAAACAGCTTTAGCTGCCTTGGCGGATGACTTACGAAGGGAATTAGACAGGGGGAATGTGTCCCTATTGGTTTTGCTGGACCTCTCAGCGGCTTGCAATACCACCGACCTTGGTATCCTTCTGAGTTGCCTCGTACTTTCCTGGAGGGGCGCTCTCAGAAGGTGGTGCTGGAGGATTCCTGTTCAACTCCTTGGCTACTGGTATGTAGGATTCCTCAGGACTCAATGTTATCGCCTATGCTATTTAACATCTACATGGAACCGCTGGGAGATGTTGTCTGGAGTTTTGGAGTAAGGTATCATCTGTAAGCTGATGATACCCAGCTCTATCATTCCTTTCCACCTAATTCCAAGGAAGCTATTCATGTCCTAAACTGGTATCTGGCTGCTGTAATGGACTAGATGAGGGCTAACAAATTGAAGAAATCCAGTGTTCCTGGTGAGTTGAAAGACAGATCTGGGAACAGGGATTCAGCCTGTGTTAGATAAGGTTATATTTCCCGATATTCAGGTACGCTGTTTGGGGGTATTTCTGGATTCAGCACTGGGCCTGGAAGCCCGGTATCAGCAGTGACCAGGACTACTTTTGCACAGCTAAAACTTGTGCACTAACTGTGCCAGCTCCTGAGGAAGTCAGATATTACCCCAGCTGTACATGCCTTGGTCACATGGGGTTGCCTTTGAAAAGTGCTCAGAAACTTCAGCTAGCTCAAAGAGCTGCAGCCAGGCTGTTAACTGGAGCTGGCTACAGGGAGCATACAACTCCCTTGTTGCAACAGCTCATTTGGCTGCCAGTCCATTTCCGGGCACAATTCAAAGTGCTGGTCTTGAACTATAAAACCCTATACGGCTTGGGTTCAGGTTATTTGAAGGACTATTCTCCCTGTATGAGCCCACTAGAGGCTCTGGATAGGCCCTTCTTTCATGCTCATTTGGTGGGAACAAGGGACCCAAGCTCTGGAACTCTCTCCCTAGTCTTTGCTTTCTTTTCAACAGCAGATAAAAACATTTTTATGTTGCCAGGCATATTGACACAGGTACTGTTTTGTTTTTGTTTTAAAGAGTTTTAAATCTTAATAATGTAATATTTTAATCATTTGAATTGTTTGTTTTTTAAGCTTTGTATTTTTAATGTTTCATACTGTTTTAACTTATACTTTTCAAAATTTTGTTAGCCACTTTGAGTCCATGTACTGGGAGGATGGTGGGATGTAAATATAACAACAACAACAACAACAACAACAACAACAACCCTTAATCTTTTTTACAGTAAGAGCCTGAAACTGTACAGGGTTTTCCTCCCTAACTGATTTGCACTAGTCCTGTCTCTTGGTGAGTGAAAGGCTTAATTTAGAGTAAGACATACTAAGCTATTTTGCATCATAATCAATTTAGGATGGAAAACATTTAACTACTTCTTCTATGGAAGTGGCATTAAAGTTGGGTACCCTCCTTCTCTGCTGGAAAATACAATATTCATAACAACGTGAATTTTCCCATTGGTACACAAGTCGTACAGAAAGAATACCATTTGAAGAGCAAAGAGCAACTTACTTTTAACAACAAAATAAGGACCTGCTAATGTGGTAAAGTGCTCTATCTGGCATCCCCTCTAGAATAACCACCAGACTTAAATATGAAAGGTAGAATGAGTTAAGTAATTGCCCTAGACGGATGCACAAAGACTCACTAAAGAATACAAACAAGCTTACTTTTCAGGCTCAGCATTCAGGTATATCTAATCCTGCATTCTGTTCTCTACAATGGGCAATCAGATTCCTTTGTAAAGGCCACAAGTATGGAATCAGAGCAAAACACTATCCTGCATGCTGCCTCTGAACCCACAGGGATCCATAAAATTAAATCATGGATAAAATTTAATTTAGATTTAGGAAACAAAGAATTGTGCTAAAATTAGCTTAGCTACCTGCATGTTCCACATTCTTGACTTCTCAAATCACAGGAATATATCCAAAGCTCAAAAGTGGAAAAAGAAGTCAATATTCAACACATCGGAAATTGTTTAACATCTACTGTGAATCTATAGCTTTCCTACAGTGTTATATTTCATACCTGTTCCAAATCTTAACTGATTCAGCAGCTGCAGAGAGAATAGCAATGTTGTCAGAGCTAAATGACAGTGTTCTGACATCACTGCGGTGACCTCCGATAGATATATTGGACATCTGCACAGCTCTGGGTATCTGCACTGATGGATTCAAGGTGTACGACTCAATTTTGTTGTTCTGGAGCATTACAGTGGCTTTCAGCTCTCCTTTTGGAGTAAGTATCAAGTCAAAAGACCTATTTCAATAAAATAATAATTAATTAGAAAAACATTAACTGCCATGTAAAAAAGTTGAGTAGATTTGAGAATGCCACCCAAACACACATTAGGAAAGGAAGAGCATAGGGATACATACAACCATCATTTATACTCATTGTTTAATGTAAGAGCCAGGCTAGTGATAGTTAGAAGAACTGAAATTCTAACTAAGCTTGCTTAAAACACTGAATTGATTTGGAACAACTTCTCCGTGCTCCCATCCCTAGAGCAGGTAGTCTCTTGCCTATACATTCTTGACAGTTCAACCTTATTTCTGGAGTCCACCACATAACTGTTAGAGGTATCTACAGAAGTGACTGCTAAGGAATACATTTGACTAGGTTTCTCTCTACACCCAAATAAGTTGGAGAATCTGTAATCTGAGATCTAGGTCATTTGGAGGGTGGAGGATGATAACTGGAGATTCCTGCACCTCTGCATGAGATTCCTGTGAGCAGCCAGAAACTCCCAGTTATCCTCAGAATAACAGGGCAACTCTTCATTGTCAGATTCCTTGTCCTCCAGATCCTGATTTTCTAACATGGTGGCATGAGTGGGTCCCATGTTGCTCATATTATATGAGTAAAATTTGCAGCCAGAATCGTTGTCACTTTTCTTCTACACTACATTTTAGGGCCACATAGGATGAAACAGAAAAATCAATGGGACATTGCCATCAGGTTCAGAATTAGGTGAGGGTTGTACAACACTGCATCTCATTCCACTGGACACTCCATTAATTCACATTTTCCAGTTATCCTGCACTGAGGGTCTTAGGTGCTCCTTAACAATTCTAAGGAAGCCACCTTAGAATTCTTTGGATTGTATGCTGCAATGAATCCTGCAGAAGTCACGAATGATGGACAAGCCAAAATTGCACACATAAGAAAGCACACATAAATGTTCACACTCATCCTATCAATGTCTCAATCCCCTTAGTTTTTCCTTCTTTTGCCTCTTCTACAGTCAATGGTTATGTTGTAAAGTCAAATGGGATTTCCCCCTTTGTTTACATACTGTGTAAACCGCCATGTACATAGATGGCACTGTAATTTTAATTTTAACATAAGCAGAAAAATCTAAACTGTGACCATCATAGGCAATTCTTCCTGCTCACTTGATTTTTGCAGAGGCTTTGATGTTAATGAGACGTTGAATCCTTTCTTGCAGACTACACTCTATATTAGCATCAAGTTCTTCCTCCTCCAGATGTGATATCTGCCTAGAACAGAAGAGAGAAAAAATGAGTTAAAACATTTAAATTCAAATTTCAGTTTGTTTTAGAATTTGATATTACAAACAAACAAGGTAAACAATCTTAGCCAGGTTCAGTTATCTGCGAGATTGTCACCTAGTTATTGCAGGCACCTTCTAAAAGTGAATTTGTTACAGCAGACATGGAGGTTTCTCATCTGTGCTATAAACTCTAATGTAATTAGGCTATTTTTTGCTTTGTCCAGTATGTATGTTAAGAAGCCAGCAGAAATTAGTGTTGAGACTATAAAATCCCCGAAGTCCCATACCAAGACGGCTAGGTAGATTAAGTATTTATGGAATGGTACAATTAAATAAGGTTTTTATCAATTGTGTTATATAAAAGTAAGCAGCCTTACTTATACAGTGCATATACAGAGGATTAGAAAGAATATTTTGGAATTTTTACAATTATGTATTGAAAATCAACTTGAAAAACCACACTCTAAAATTAGCTATAACTTATCATTTATTCTAGTTGTAAATTCTGGATTCACTGGGCACTAAGTTGTAGTGTGAATTCAAAAATGCTCACAATCTGTCACCTGTACTCTGACATGGAATAAGTCCATTGTCAGTACATAAAAATGAAATATATATCTAATAATCATTTACTTGGCCTTCTTCCTTGCTTTCTTCATCTTCTTCTCTATTTTCTTGTCAATCTCTTCCTTGCTAAGGACATGGAATACTTCCAGGATACAATCTGTTCCCTTAAAAAAGAACAGACAAAGTTGCAGAATTCTCTGAACTAGAAAATTCAATATAGCAAAGTGCTCAAGGCAAACATTAACCTCGTGAGAAATCCACACGTTATTAACTTACATGGCAAGCAAGAATCCTCCCTGTCCGGTCAGTGCCAAGACTAACAGTTCTGTCTCTTCCTTCCCGCATGATAGAACCAGATTTGCTGCAACTCAGAATGTCCTAAAAAAAGAAAGGGAAGCAAAGGGAAGTACAAAGAAATATAACGGGAACATATTCAACAAAGCCATCAAAAACACTTCTAAGAAGATAGAAGAGGATCCTCTCTCTTTAAGCTACATTGTACGAGCAGTCAAAGTGCAGTTAGGAGCTGCCTACAGCACTGGCAGTTCAATTCTCTTTGGGGAAAACAAACTTTGTGGCTCTTGACATCGTTCCAAAGAGATGCAATTGGGTAAACCTTATTTGCAGCAACCACTTCCCCAGGAGTCACCACCAAGGGTAGAGGAAGGGCCTGGAATATAGAAAAAGATAAGAAATTGCCAAAGAATCATGGGGGGAAAGGACAAGCAGCTGCCTAATCCCTAAGAAACATGGGTGCTAGAATTATAGAAATGGAAGAGACCCCAATGGCCATCCAATCCAACTCCATCCTTCCAAGCAGGAACACTCAATCAAAGCCCTCCTACGACAGATGGCCATCCAGCGTCTGTTAAAAAACTTCTAAGGAAAGAGACTCCACCACTCTCTGAGAAAACACCATCTTCCACTGTTGAACAGCTTTTAATGCCAGAAAATTCTTCCTAATGTTGAGGTGGAATTTCTTTTTCTGTAGCTTAAATCTATTGCTTCATGCAGCAGTTTCTGAAGCTGCAGAAACAAGCTTGCTCCATCCTCAATATGACATCCTTCCAAAAACTGTCAAGTGTCCCCCATCCTATATCTGTTCATTTCATTTTTTTCTGCCTAAGTGTAGAACATTACATTTATCCTTATTGAAATTTATTTTGTTATTTCTGGCCCAAATCTCTGATCTGTGAAGATCATTTTGAATTCTGATCTGGGGTATTCGTTACCACTCCTAATTTGATGTCATTTGAAAATTTGATAAGCAGGTCTTCTGTTCCCTCATCCAAATAATTGATAAAGATGTTGAATAGCATTGGGCCCAGGACAGAACCCTATGGCACCCCTCTGGTCACTTCTCTCCAGGATGAGGAGGAGCCAATGCTGAGCACAGTTGGGGTTGTCTGTTAAACCACATTTTACCCTTTTTGCAAGAATATTACAGAGAACTTTGTCAAAGGCCTTACTGAAATCAAGATATGCAACATCCATAACATTCCCTTCATCTACAAAGCTTGTAAGACTATCAAAATGAGAGTGAAGATTAGTCTGGCATGACTTGTTTTTAAGAAACCCATGTTGACTTTTAGTGATGATGGCATTTTTCTCTAAATGCTTATAGACTATCTGTTTAGTGACCTGTTCTAGAATCTTTCCTAGTATTGATGTCAGGCCAACAGAGTGGTAATTATTTGGGTCCTCTTTTTTGCCCTTTTTGGGGACATTTGCCCTCCTCCAGAGATTTCTCATAAAATTCTCAAAACTGATGGCCAGTGGATCTGAGATTACATTTGCCAGTTCTTTTAATACCCTTCTATGGAGTTCATATAGTCTGGAGACTGTGGAATGGATACATAAAAATAGGTGTTGAAGACTTCTGAAGCTCTGGGGAGAGAGAAGGGGGAAAGGGAGAAAAAGAAGTGATCTGGCTAAAAAGTCATAAATGTGAACTGAGAGATAGGAGAATTAAGCTCTCAAAATGGTTGGGACAAAATGATGCCTCCCTTCCCCTTTCGTCTTTACCCTTCAAGGGTGTTTTCCTTCTCACATAACTTTAGATGGGGGGGGGGGGGAGTTAGCTGCTCCTCCAAAGAAGGGACTGCTCAGCAGTGTATGTTTCTAGTGTTCGAAAAGGATTTTGTGTGATAAATTTGTGCAGGTAATGTGTTGAACACAGAAGCACACCCTGTCCAATCTGATCCTGGAGCTGCTGTAGCATCTAAACCCAGTGCATACTTTTTGACCAGCCATTGATGAAGGTGCCATGAGTGAAGAAGCAGCTGGGTTTCAATTAAGCAGAGCACACTTTGTAGAGTGTGCAGTAATATCCCATACAGATATTACGGGGAGGAAGAGAAGAAAAATTACTGCAATGATGGAGGTAGAAGGATAGTCATGTGCTGCAATGTAACTGCAACGTTTGCCTTCTTGCCAGAAAATCTCAAACTATATCTGCAGCAAATTCAGATTGATGGCTTTCTTGCAAAAGAAGGCCAGCATGCTACTGCTTTGCATTGAGATGTTTCAATCAATCAGAGAACGCAGAGAACAATCAATCAGAGAACAACTTGATCGCTTGATCCAATTCCTACTTGTCTTCTAATTTCTATAGCTCCCTCTTTTCTGCCCTCGTTTCTCCATATCTTCAATCTCTCTCTCCAAGCTCCTTCCCTTTGGACTTTAAACATGCTCTCATTTCCCCAATTCTGAAAAAAACTTCTCTTTATCCGTCCTCTTTGTCTAGCTATCATCCGATTTCTCTTCTTCCTTTTCTTTCTAAGGTTTTGGAATGGGTTGTTTATTCTCGCTGTCTTGAGTTTCTTGAAGCCAACACCATTCTCGATCCCTTTCAGTCTGGTTTCCACCCAAGGCATTCTACAGACACAGCTCTCACTAAGATCTCGAATGACCTTTTACGGGCTAAGGCTAATGGCCTTTACTCTGTTCTCATCTTTCTTGATTTGTCTGCAGCCTGTGCCACTGTTGATCACTGTCTTCTAGTTGATATACTTTCTGACCTTGGGTTTTCAGACTCTGTTCTTGACTGGTTTAGATCTTATTTGTCAGACAGATCTTTTGCAGTGGTCACAAGTGGTAAGAGCTCGTCCTCTGTTCCCTTATCTGTTGGAGTTCCCCAGGGCTCTGTTCTGGGTCCCCTTCTGTTTTCTCTCTATAATAATAATAATAACTTTATTACGGCCATTTGGCCAGCACAGTTTTCTCTCTACACACTGTCCTTAGGTAAACTCATTAGCTCTTTTGGTTTTCCTACCATCTGTACGCTGATGACACCCAGTTGTATCTTTCCACTCCCAACCTTTCTCCAAGGCTATAACAGCAAGTTTCGTCTTGTCTCACAGCTGTCTTGCAGTGGATGCACCATCGGCGTTTGAAGCTCAACATGTCCAAGACAGAGCTTCTTGTTTTTCCTCCTAAGTCCATCCTTCAACACTCCTTTTCTGTTTCTGTGATCAACATTTCTATTCAACCAGTCCAGCAAGCCCGTAGTCTTGGTTTTATCTTTGATTCTTCCCTGTCGTGTATCCCTCAGATCCAGACCACAGCCAAGGCTTGTAGATTCTTTTTATACAATATTGCCAAAATCCGACCATATCTCTCCGCCTCTACTGCCAAGATTCTGGTCTATGTCCTAGTGGAATCACGACTTGATTTCTATAACATCCTCCTGGCTGGGCTTCCGTTTTCTCATCTCCGTCCTTTAATTTCTGTCCAGCATTCAGCTGCACGCATTATCACATCCGCCCACCGCATCCCTTCACTGGCTCCCCCTCCCTTTCCGTATTCAGTATAAGCTCCTGCTGTTGATGTTTAAAGCCCTCCATGGGCTGGCCCCTGCTTACTTATCAGACCTTCTTTCTCCTCACCTTCCTACCCGGGCCCTCCGTTCTGGTAGTCAAGATCGGCTGTCTCAGCCCAGGATTCTCTCTGTCCCATCTTGGATTCGCCAATTTTCACTTGCTGCCCCTCATTCCTGGAACCTTCTTCCCCCACGAGCAAGGGCCATCACTTCATTAACCAGCTTCAAAACTGAGTTGAAGACCATCCTTTTCAGAGAGGCATTCCCAGGCACTGCGTGATTATCATTTGCTATTTTATGTTCTTTTTTGTTGCCTGTTTTACTGAACCATTTCCTGTATTGCTATGTATTTTATATGTATTATCCTATTATTTCTTAGATTGTACACCATAGGCAGGTTTACTCTTATATATTTATTGTTTATATGTACAACGCTGTGCAAATCTACAGCGCTATATAAATAATAATAATAATAATAATAATAATAATAATAATAATAAGGGCTTCCTGGATACAACACAGGGACAATTTGTCTTACAGAGCCAACAGAAAAGAAATGGCGAAGGAAAATGAAAAGACCTGAAACAGTGAAGAAAGAAACCTGGAGAATAGTCACCCTAAGAAGACATAGAAATGGGATTCAGAACTACTTCAACTAAGCAACCACTTCCTATTTTTGATGAAGACAGCAGCAGTGAAAATGCAACAGTAAACCAGCAAGAAGGACCCTGCATGCCAAGGAGGGAGTCAATGTAACAGCCAACTATAAGAAAAGAAAGGTGCTGTCTGTTGGGGACCCATGGCTCAGAGGCACCTGAGTGCCAGCATGAGAGGATGAATTGGGAAGTGCCCATATATCTGGGATGTCACTGACAACTTGCCAAAACTCATCATAAGCACAGATCAGTACCCTTTTTTTATTCATGTGAGAACCAACAACGCTGCCAACTCCTAGCAATCCAAGCTGGTATAGTCAACAGTGAGGAATTCTGGAAGCTGCCAGTTTCCATTCCTTCTCTATTCTCATGCACTTGACAGCATGTGATTGGGTAATTTTTATAAACTAAGTCCATTGTTTGTCCCTATATTTCGGTATTTTTCATGGGAGGTATAATTTACATATTGAAAACAGCATGTACATATGGTTTATGTACATACATTTTATGTCTCCTCCTCTTTATAAGCTGTCTTATCCATATGAACAAATACGGTCAGCCCATGCATCTAGCCTGACCCTTAGAATGACACAGTATGAAAGACTATACAGAACACTGTAAAACTGTATATCAATCTCTTACAATGTAGTGTAATACAGTACGCCTTTTCCATCTGCAGGATTTCTGGGGCTCCCCATGGATGGAAAAAAATGAGGGCGCTCAAGCCCATATTAGTCAATGGGCAGTGACATATGTGCACCAGTGTCGACATGGATATGTGTGCGCACTGACATGAACTAATAGGGCAGGACAATCCTCAGGAGCTCCAATCTGCAGATGGCTAGTCCAACAACAGGCCCACTGCACCCACTGCCATTCACTCCAACTGGAAGAAATAACATGCTGCAGTTAGAGAAGATAATTTAGCAGGGCCAAATCTGCCCACCAAACATAAGATGCCTGGTGTCCATCAACAGGGACCCTGTAGATATCTGCAGAAATAATTAACAGGCCCTCCTTCCAAAACACATTTAGTTTATTTCTTTATAATGTAAGGTGGCCAAAAGCAAAAGCACCTGTTCTGCTGCTTTGCCCAGATCACATAACAGATACCACTGTCAACGTCATACAAAAAATGATGTGTAAGCGATTGAAATCTGTTGCTTCAGACATTATCTCAGCTGATTTTCACTAGTACAGGTAGGGTGGGACAAAACAGCTGCTTTTGTTGTTGTTTTTCTGTTTATATCAATTTGGCAGTTGAACAAGCATTTCAAAGCCATGGAAATGACCCAGGTGATTTGATAACAGAAAACATATCCTCATAATAACAGAGAATATACACCTGCTTCAGAAAGGAATTACAGTCCGTCCTCGCCTTACGCGGGGATCCGTTCCGGATCCCTCCACGTAAGGCGAATTCCGCCTATGCTCGAGCCCCATTGGAAACAATGGGGCTCGTGCGTGGCAGCGCGGCGGCGCGGGCGCGCGCAGGACGCAAGGGGCACGCGCGCCCATTCAATTGAATGGGACGCGCCGCCCCTTCCTCCCCGCGCGTGCGCCGCGGCTTAAGCGCATATGCTCAAGGCCGCGTATGGCGCGGGCGCACTGTATTTTAACACATAAAAATTCATTCAGCAATATTCATTCATTTTTTTATATACTTAATATGTGGGAGAGGGATTGTGAAGCAAAGAGAAGCAAGAGAAAAATGCAGCAGGCAAGAATGGGACTGACTTTCTCAGGAGTTGCTCTTACTAGAGGGTGCTCCACAAAGTTCTGTACCATTGCTGCCTATCGAGCTGAGAGTGTGCTGCTGACCTTTTCACTGCTTGGAAAAGATACCTGCTGCTGGGTCTCATCCTTATCTATTGTCCTGTCCTCTTCAGTAGGGTCTTTTATTCTCTCTGCAGATCCTTTGATTCTTTTATATTCAGGCTCACTGGGATCTTCATCCTGTTAAATAAAAATGTAATTTAAACTTAGAATGAAGACTGGGACCTAGTTTCTAAATTCTGTCTTCCCACTGTGCAATTATTTCTGCAATTTAATAGTACAAAATAGAACATTTCTGATTTAACAATTTAATACTACAAAATGGAACAATATGCACAAGATATGCTTGGACATACAGCCAAAGTACAGACAAGCAAAAGAAGCAAATAGGCAAACACAAGTATGAAACAAGTGATGCTTAATAGGCACAAATTGAAACAAGAGTAGTCAGACACTTAGGGGTTGTCTACACTGGCAAAAAAACAACAACAGCAGTTGCACCCCATTTCAGGCCTCAGCTGTTCATATGATGGATGAGGCTGAAACAGGGCAAAACAGGGATGAAAATGTACTCCAGGGTGAAAAGCCAGAGCAACATAAAGCCTTTTGCTCTGCTCCAACTTGAAAAATGTGCACTGTCGCTCCAGCATATAAAAAGCACAACATGAATGCAGGAAGACCCAGGGGATTTACGGAAGCGGTCTGGAGTATGTCCCTGGTGCCTGGTGAGATACAGCTGCTGAGATGCAGCTGCAAGCACCAATAATGCAATGCATGTAATAAAATCATACACAAACTGGCCAGTCCAACAGGGGGCCATGGGGGTCAATGGGGAGAAGGGGGCATGTATGATTGTGTTCTGTAAATGTGTCACTAGGTGCACTAAGGTGGTGTAGTGCTTGTACAACTGTGTAGCTGGACACATGGAGCATCCAATGGAATGTCCGCTGGGCAGGATAAGGTAGGTAATTGATAGTCACAGTGTGTTCGTGCAATGGTGCGCATGCATGGGGGAGGCAAAAAATAACTGAGCAGAGCAGCTTGACGCTGCATATGGCAGACTGTTGATAGTTGTTTGTGTATTTATTGTTTTATTTATTTATTTCATGTATATGAAAGGGACACAAGGCAGCTCAAAGATTTAAAAAGCATAACAATAAAATTTAAAACAGTTAAAAATCACCTAAAACAATGTAAATTTACATTAAAAATATACTGGAAGTTAAAAAGCAATATACATGCTCAATATAAAAACCACTGTGGCGTGCTTATATTTTAAATGCTTCCTTAAATAAAAATGTCTTGGCCTGCCGTCAAAAAGCAAGGAGGGAGGTGGCCAGTTTAACCTCCCATGGAAGCGAGTTCCACAGGATGGGAGCAGCTACCGAGAAGGCTCTCTCTCATGGCCTCACCAAACGAGCCTGTGATGATGGTGGGACCGAGAGAAAACTTTCCCCCAACTATCTTAGGCGGGGTACATACTGCCGATTTGCGGCGGTCTGCCGCCGCCGCCAGTAGGTCCGCGGGGGAGCCGGAGCCTTCAGACGGCCCAACTCCCGCGCGGACCGAAAAAAGAAGCTCCAAAATGGAGCTTCTTTTACGGTCGCGTTTGCGACGTAGCGAGGCGCCAGGGGCGCGCTCGCTACGTCAGAAGCGGCGCGACACGTCTGGACGCTGTGCGTCCAGTACGTAAAGATGGCGGCGCCCATGTGGAAGGGGCGCCGCCATCTTGTACGTATTCTATACATACTAGGGTTAGGGGGGTGCGGAAGCACCGCCCCTTCCTAACCCTAGTACGTATAGAAGACGTACTATATGGCGGTTTGTATCCCGCCTTAGAGTTCTGGCAGGTTCATATGGGGAGACACAGTTCTTCAAATGATCTGGACCTAAGCCATATAGTGTTTGTCCTGCCTTGGGAGCCAGTCATGTCAGGAAAACCCAGGAATGGACCAGTTTTCCCTCTGCTTGCTCAGCCCCTTAATTTCAGCACTGCTACACCTACTGAAAACAGGGATTTTGTGACTATTAATAAGGTACAAATGCTTCATCTTAAGGACTTACTGTATATACTTGTCTATAAACTGAGAAATTATTTACGGGTCAGTATGGTAATGTGATAGCAGCTCTTTCAGGTTTTCCCATGCAGTCGGCAGAGCAGTTTATTTCTCTCTTATGCCAAGCAGAAAGAGTCCTGGGTGATTAATTGCTTTTAAATAAACAAACAGATTCCCTCTCCCAACTGATGATTGGGAAATGAAGGATGAAATGAAAGCTGAAATTAAAGTCTCTGTTGCCGCACACACATACACACTGAAGGAGCATCCAAATTCTACCCTCAAGTTATCCACAGGTCATGGCAATATCCATAATTTTGGTCCCAAAACCTGCCCTCAACTTATACATGAGGTCGACATAGTCGAGTATATACGGTACTTTTGGCCATCCAGTGCAACCTGACAGCTGGCTTCATTCTACAAGACCTGTTCCAATCCCCTATTTTTCTCAAGTTGAGGGTGGAAGAAAAACTGAAGGCAGCTTAATAACTAAAGGGATTTCTTAGACTGCATATACACATAGATTCTAGGAACATACTGTTTTTACTCATGAGGTTAAAGCAGGGGCTTTATAAAGAACTATAAAACCAACCAGAGCAAGCAAATGATATTTTCCTAAGTAAGACAGTAATAAAACCTCTGAATTTGAGTTAACGCAAGGCAGCCAGTAGTACAACCCATTGGATATGGAACAAATTGCAAATGTAGCAGAACAAAGAAATATTATTTGACTTTTTACATTTATATGTCATATTTATGCATAAAGCATTCAATGAAGTATAATAATGTATTATAATAATTGATAAAATGCAAATATATATATATATATATAAATATAAACATGTAACACAAAAGATCAAGATGTTATTTAAATGTTAAACACTTACTTCCTGGAAAAAGCTGATATTCCAGGCCCTCAGCTCACTGTCAGCAGAACCAGTAATAAGAAGGCTTTCTTGAGAAACCAAAGCTAATCCCCACACCTAAAAGAGACCATGTCAGAAGGATTAATTATCTTTATTTAATATCAGTAGAGCCCCCTCCCTGTCTATAACATTTCCCATTGTTGTAGAATATATGTTTCTGTATTTTACACTCACTAAATCAAGAGACCCCAAACCTTGAGATAAGGCTGATTTTTAATTTTGATTCCTTCCAATCTGGTGAGTAAGCTGCTTAGGTTCTTCAACTGCCAAATAAACCTTCTGGCCAAGTAATAGTGACCTTTGGCTTCTCTTTTATTTCTATTTGTATCTAAGCAGGATAAAAATTAGTGAAGCTCAGAAAGGATTTAAAATATTGATACATAAAGAAGAGACAGAATATGAACTACCCTCCATTTTCAGATAAGGCTTTCACATTGAGCTCCATATGCAATTGGCAAAGAGAATATACAAAGCAATGAGTTCATTCTCATAGCCTTTCAGATTCAGCATTTTGTCTCAGATGTTACTTTGTTGTCCGTTGAGATGGTCTGTAGGGATCTCAGTGCAGGCAGAGCACTCCCCTTCTTGGCCATGTGAGGACTACAGACAAAGGATAACAAAAGACAAGTAACAGAGGCCTGTTACAGATTGCCAAAATAAAGCTGCTTCGGCTCTCTTTGGAGGTATGCTATTTAAATGATGCATGGGTCCTAAGAGTCCGGAGGTCACGCCAAAGCCACACTCCATTCCTAAGCACTGGAGTGCAGCTTTGGTGCCGCTTCCGGATTCTTAGGATGCATGCATCATTTAAACAGCATACCTCCAAAGAGACCCGAAGCAGCTTTATTTTGGCAGTCTGTAACAGGCCAGAAATTCAACTGTCACCCTTCTATTTCTGTATGACTTTGCCTGATGAAAAATACAGTAAAGCTTCTAAAGCTTACATGATGTATTCTATACTATTTGGCCCAATAAAGGCATCACTGCTTTGTGATTTTGGATTCTGTTGTATTTTGCTCTCCAAATAAAACATCTGGTGTGCAGTACAGATCCAAGTTGTGGGCGGCAGGGCACTGCAGCTTGAAGAGCAGCAAAGACAGGGCAAATGTCTACTTAGAAAGCGTGATCCCTTTCAGACTGCTGTTCAGGACTGATTTGAGAAGGGGAAGTAGCCCCTTGACTCAGGCCTGCTGGTAGTTGGCACAATGGTGTCAGCACCACCTGGTGAAGGTTCACCAAATAGTCTCATTTTATTTTTATTTTTTATTATTATAAATTATTATCCCACCTTTGGCTATTAACCAGGACACAAGATGGCTTATACAATTAAATCTCGGAGCAGCCACAAAGGAAGTCCTCTCCCATACTCCCATCAAATGTCCCACACACATCCTTATGAAGGAGTTGGGACTAAGAAAAGTACCCCAGCAAAGCTCTTAGAGCTAGGTGGGCACCTATAGGAAGATAAAGTCCCTACACAAAGGCCTGAATATAAGATACCAAGTCGGCCCTCCACATTCACTGATTTCACATTTGCAGATTCTATTATTTGCAAGTTGGTCTGGAAGGATGTGGGGAAAGAGGATGAAAGCAAACTAGAGAAAAAAATGAGCTCCTTTCCTCCATTGCACAGAGAAAGAGGCAAAGAAGGTAACTGGAGACGGAGAAAGAGACACTGAGGGTGAATGGGAAAAGAAGCAGGGAAGGTGAGTGGGCAGGGAGAAAAAGACAGTGGGAGTGAGTAGTGAGGCAGAGAAAGAGGCAATGAGGGTGAGCTGGTGTGGAGAAAGAGGCAGGGGAGCCAAACATTCACGGAGGAAGAGAAGGCAAGGTAATGGAGAAAGAGGCAGGAAAGGCAAACAGGCACTCAGAAAGAGGCAGCAAGGATGAGCAGGGGACAGAGAAAGAGGCACGGACAGTAAACAAGCTTTGCAAGACCATGTCAGTGGCACCCATCTCCCCTCCTGCCCCCTCACCATTCCTAAGAGGGTCCAATCAAGGAAAGGACACATTTATTTTTTTATCTAATTTTATTTATTTATTTATTTATTTATTTATTTATTTATTTATTTATTTATTTTCTATGCCGTCTTTCTCCCAAAAGGGACCCAAGGTGATTCACAATATAAAAATACATTAAAATAAAAATGTTTAAAGACAATTAAAATAACCTAATCAAAACACTACCAAGTTCAAATTTAAAAATACAAAAGTTAAAAAACATAATCTAAAAGAACACCCCCCCCCCCCATAAAACCAGGCTTGCACAATTTTAAGAAG
Organism: Sceloporus occidentalis; assembly: GCA_023333645.1. Classification (NCBI taxonomy): domain Eukaryota; kingdom Metazoa; phylum Chordata; class Lepidosauria; order Squamata; family Phrynosomatidae; genus Sceloporus; species Sceloporus occidentalis. The sequence goes on from JALMGF010000001.1 coordinate 219,353,080, forward strand.
CCTGCCTACATAAAAACGTTTTTACCTGCTGGTGGAAGGCCAACAGGGAGGTGGCCGGTCTAGCCTCCCATCCAGCAGAATCTCTATTTGATTATTCAGTTTCCCTTTCAACTAATCAGGAACACCTCTGTCTTGTCTGAATCTCTATTTGATTATTCAGTTTCCCTTTCAACTAATCTGTCTTGTCGGAATTAAGATTAAATTTGTTTGTCCTCACTCAGTCTATCACTGAAGACAGATACCAGTACAGTGGGCCCTTGGAGTATCTGCTGGATTTTGGTTCCAGGACCCTCCCCCAGTGGAAATACCAAGTCTCATTAAATCTGTGGATGCTCAAGTCTCATTAAATATTATGACAGTTATCACGCCGCATTGTGGCACATATGGCACGCTTCAGAGGACGTAAGAAGGAGCTGTGTTTTGCCACCCACTTTTGCGTCCTTTGAAGGCCAGATCAGAGCTATGGCGTGCGGTTGCTGCAGCCCTAATCCGGGACAAAAAGGCGCGGCATCTTGCCGCCTTCAGGCTAATCTGTATAGCCCCTCTGAAGCTCTTTTCAACAGGATATTTAAGACAGCTTGTTTTCAAAGAAAGAATGTGATCATTCTCAAAAAAAAAAAAAAATGCTTCCACAATGCACTTTTGTTTACATGTAAAAAAAAAACAAAACAGACCAAATGTTGCTGCTTTGATATCGAAGTTCAGCAAAACCAGCCGGTATTCATGCACAAATCATATGGAGGCCATTTTCCTTGCTTTTAAGTTCTTACTGGATACTCCCAAAAATACTAATTCTCTTTAAAGTAAAAGCATCTTGTCTCTGCAACTTCTCTATACAGAAAACAGTTTTGTTTCTGCCAATGACACCGCAAATAGGTGTACTGCATTGGCAAGGTCCAGTCCCAAAGGGACTGCAAAGAAGGTCCAATGTAGCGTTCTAGCACGATCTCCCCTTTTCCTCTTAGTGGTGAGTCAACCACATCCCAAATGCAGAATCATAGAATTGGAAAACACCACAAGGGCCATCCAGTCCAACCCCCTTGCCATGCAGGAAATCACAATCAAAGCATAGAATCATAGAGTTGGAAGAGACCACAAGGGCCATCCAGTCCAACCCCCTGCCATGAAGGAAATTCAGATCAAAGCATCCCCGACAGATGGCCATCCAGCCTCTGCTTGAAGACCTCCAAGGAAGGAGACTCCACTACACTCCGAGGGAGTGTGTTCCACTGTCGAACAGCCCTTACTGTCAGGAAGTTCCTCCTAATGTTGAGGTGGAATCTTTTTTCCTGTAGTTTGCATTCATTGCTCCGGGTCCTAGTCTCTGGAGCAGCAGAAAACAAGCTTGCTCCCTCCTCAATATGACATCCCTTTAAATATTTGAACAGGGCTATCATATCACCTCTTAACCTTTTCTTCTCCAGGCTAAACATACCCAGCTCCCTGAGTCTTCCCTTATAGGGCATAGTTTCCAGGCCCTTCACCATTTTAGTCCCCCTCATTTGGACACGCTCGTTTCTCAACATCCTTTTCAAATTGTGGTGCCCAGAACTGGACACAATATTCCAGGTGGGGCCTGACCAAAGCAGAATACAGTGGCACTATTACTTCCCTTGATCTAGACACTATACTTCTATTTATGCAGCCTAGAATGACATTGGCCTTTTTAGCTGCCTCATCACACTGTTGACTCATGTTCAACTTGTGGTCTACTTAGACTCCTAGATCCCTTTCACATGTAGTCTCCTTGAGCCAGGTATTCCACATCCTATACGTATTTCGATTTTCTGCCCTAAGTGCAGTATCTTACATTTCTCTCTGTTGAAATTCATTTTGTTAGCTTTGGTCCAGATTTCCAGTTTATTTGGGTCATTTTGAATTTTGATCTTATCCTCTGGGGTGTTAGCTACTCCTCCTAATTTGGTGTTTTCTGCAAATTTGATAAGTATGCCCCTAATTCTGTCATCCAAGTCATTGAGAATGATGTTGAATAGCACTGGGCCCAGGACAGCACCCTGTGGCACTCCACGGGTAACTTCTCTCCTGGATGAAACGGAACCATTGTTGAGCACCCAAAAGTGACTGGGAGTGATGTTCCAAGAATATCTTAATCCCTGATAGCTCTGCTTAAATATCTGAAAGGATGTCATACTGAAGAAGGAGCAAGTTTGTTTTCTGCAGCTGCAGAGAATAGGACCCAGAGCAATGGATGCAAACTTCAGGAAAAGAGATCCCACCTTAACATTAGGAGGAACTTCCTGATAGTAAGACCTGTTTGACAGTGGAACACAATTTCTCAGAGTGTGATGAAGTCTCCTTCTCTGGAGCCTGTTTTTAAGCAGAGGCTGGGTGGTCATCTGTCCCAGGGAGTGCTTTGATTGTGAGCTCCTGCATGGCAGAATGGGGTTGAACTGGATGGTCCTTGGGGTCTCTTCCAACTTGATGATTCCATGGCTAAATGATATGTAAATCCTATGTCAGTTCAACAGACAAGAAAAAAAACTTTGTATCTTTCCTTTTAGCATCCTTGGGCATCCCCCCCGTCCTTTGGTTTCCTCTAAGATATCTTTGACAGCTCTCTCCAAAGAGCTGAACAACCTGGAAAGTAGCAAACTGAACAAAACCAAACTGTTTGAAACCACACAACTCGCTTGAAAAATCCATCTCACTTGAAAATCAAACAGAAAAGAGCAAAGTTGTAACATTTGTACTTTCATTTTAGTTACCTCACTTCGATGTCCAACCAATGTTTTGAAGCAATGCTGAGTATCCAGATCCCACCATTTTACCAGAGTGTCTTTTCCACTGAAGGGGGGAAAACATTGCACAATAAATGGCAATGATCTCATATCAATTAACATACATGATAGATCCGCTCAAACCTCATTGTTCAGTACTGGCTGAAGCTTGCATACAATATCAGGCACATTTATGCATACTGAGATACATGTAGCTTTTACCCAATGGACAGCCTCATTGCAAGGTGACACCATATTAACTTATTTACCTAAACATAACCATATTTGTCTCCATTGATACATACAGTTGATTCTCCATATCCACGGATTCCTTGTCCATAGATTCAAGCATCCACAGCTTGAAAATATTTTTTAAAAAGTATAATTCCAAATAGCAAACCTTGGTTTTGCCATTTTATATGTGGGACGTGATTTTATTATGCCACTATATTTAATGGGACTTGAATATTAACAGATTTTGGTATCCATGGGGGACCTGGAGCCCAGTTATCCCCAGAGGATAACAAGGGTCCCCACTGTACTTTATTGTATAGTATTTTGCTACACACATTTGCAATGCTCTATGGCATTGCAAGCCAAGGGTTCCCAGCTTGAGGTGCCCACCTCCCCAGGGGTACGAGATGGAATTTGACGAGAAACAACAAAGAGTGGCTTGTGTGATGAGCCATCACTCAAATTTTTGCTGAATAAATTTAGATTTGCATTTTATGCATTGAGTTAAAAGCTTTTTTTTGTTCGTTTTTTAAGTTCAGTTTGTTAATCCGCAGTATTGTATGTGGTTCAACATTCAGACATTCTCTATCTTCAAAAGAGATTATTTATATGGGCAACTTTTAATTTATGTAACCACAAGCGCTAGGATTGTCTTTGCTAATAATTGGAAGGCTGCAGATCACCCTTCAATTGCTTCTTGGTTGATTAAATTATCGAAATTGGTGCAGATGGATAAACTTACTAATATTTTAAGATGATAAGATTGGGGAAAATGCAGTGAGATCTGGAAACCCTTTTATGACTATATTAATAAACACAGGGTTAAGGACGATAAAGATGTGTAATTTAGCATTAAGAGGTTAAGGATAAGGAAAATTTGTTTAATACTGGATATCACTATTAAACTACTGTATATACTCATGTATAAGTCTAGAAATGTTAGTCAAAAAATTGTCCCAAAAATCCCAGGTCGACTTATCCATGGGTCAAATGTAAATATTATACTTTAACTCTTTTTAAAAAGGGAATGATATCTTGGTATAAGGCAAGAGTGCAATCTGTCCTAGAAGCACTGACCTCCCTCTACTCTCTTCCATCCAGCCTTTAGTACGAGTTAAAACAGTTACGCCTGCCATAATTTTGCAGGTTCTTTGGCATTGTTTTCCTTTGCTTCATCATTTAGATCCTTTGTTACATGCCCCTAAGTTTTGCCCTTGACTTATCCAAGGGTCATATCAAAACGCATAATTTTGCCTCCAAAACTTGACCTTGACTTATACATGAGGTCGACTTATAGTCAAGTATATACGGTAATAGTTTAATACTAGATATGGCTATTAAACTAAGAAATGGTAGATTATTTATGATAAACCATGACTTGGTTGAAATTCAGGAAGTTGTGTTTTTGTATTTGTCTTTGTAAATAATCTATGTATATGTAACTGTACTTTCTTTGAGGATGTTATGTGTTAAGATGTTTTGATTGTTTTTTGTTTTGTTGTATGTCTTTTTTTGTCTTGTTGGCTGATGTTTGTGAGATGTCCTAATGTTAATGTTATTGTTGTGGTATATTGATACATGTGATTATCTAACTGTTTTATTTAAATCCAATAAAAGATAATTTAAAAAGAGAGAGATAGATTATTTTTTAAGGGGTGCGAACATTGATCAAACATTTCCTAGGTGTCTGGGGAATAGAAAACATTGGGTACACTGCTGTAAGCAAGAAAATTTTGCATATCTGGACATTAAGTCCAGAAAAAATATGTTTCAACTGTGTATTGAACACCTTTTAAGAAAGAAACTGACTGTAACAGTTTAATATTAGTGCTGCAATGCTGAAAAGAGATTCTATTAGGAATCTCCTGATCTTAAGAGCTGTTCAACAATGGAAATGCATTCTTTGGAGGTTTTTAAACAGAGGCTGGATGGTCATCTGTCACAGAGAGGGTTTTGATTGTGTATTCCTGCATGGCAGAAGGGAGTTGGACTGGATGGCCCTTGGGGTCTCTTCCAATTCTATGGTTCTATAATAATGCATGAACTCCCTGTGGCATATGATGTCACTATATTCAGCAATTACTTGTTTTGGGATGGATATACTACAATATATTGATTTTGTATTCAGAAAATCTTTGGCATTTTTCCATGTACACGTTCATTAATGTATATACCTGCAACATGCAATTTAACTGAGAATCAACGTTGTTGGACTCTGCATGCTTTTACTTTGCAAAACCATCATACTACTTTAGCTATGTGCACATGCGTATGTACAGACCTCAATTTCCAGAAAACGTATTTTTAGAAATATGGTTAGTTTATATCAATATATATAACAACCTCATGTTCCCATCCTATGTACTTTCCCATCCTTTTAATTCATTCATCTTTCCTTCTTTCTTTCCTTTTATTTTTGTAATCATACTTTAAAGAATATTTCATCAGATTTTAAATACTGACGTGTAAATAAAAACAGCAAACAAATTGTCATCTGATGAATGAAATTGCCACCTGACAAATCAATATGGAAATGAAATCTAGATGGCAAGGCATACCCTGCTTTCCAGGAATACAAAAAGGGAGCTTAATAATTTAGCAGACCATAATGCATGATTGGTCACTATCTGGTTCACAACATTATTACAGTAAGATTTACAAAGTGCTTAAAATTAACTCATTAAATCAAGTCATCGTATATTAACAAATTTGCCTTATCTTATGACACCTTTACCTGGAGATCAGTACATTCTTCTCGCTGAAGAAAAGAAGCTGCGTAATAGCATCCTTGTGACCTTTCAGACGGTACAAACCACTCTCATTGATCACATCCCAAACAATGATGTCTGTGTCCTAGAAGAAAAAGAAAATCTTAAGGCTCTTTGTACACTGTCAGATCAATTTAACAGTTGCATTTATTAATGACCAGTTGTCCCCACTGTCCGTATTCAATTATTACCTTGGAACCTGAAGCTAGCTTCCCTCCCAGAGCATCATATCTCAGGGCAGTAACAGTGCCTTTATGGCCATTGAATGTGATTTCTTCTTCTCCACTCAAGAGGCTGAATACACGAATTGAGCCATCCTCGTAGCCAACAGACAAATGTAGATCATCTGGGGACGGGCAAAGAGCAGTAACCTCCTGCTTACGACCTTGAAGTACGAGAACCTGCAGTGTGGAATATAAAGCCCTTTTAACAAGTGTACATGGGAAAAGTTTGAGAGAACACAGTTTAAATTAAACACATTTTATATGCCTCAGAGATCATAACACAGACTTCTTAACTATTATAATGTACTTTAACCATTTTTAAATGAAAACATGCAGGGGTAACTGTGTTGGCCATTTAGTAAATTCAAACAAAAATCCACCAAACAGTGATACCTTTATTGGCCAACTGAAATGCACAATATAATTGTTGCAAGATTTCAAAGCTCCACTGGCCTCTTCATCAGGCAAGACGTTACATACCAAACAGGAGAAAAATTGGAGATATTAGTAACAAGCCTGCATTTTGTTGTTTCTGTTCTTATTTAAGATGGTATGGGGAGGTTATCTTTAGCAGGCTGCCCCCTCCTCCTCTTGTCCTGTAGCAATAGAGAGATCTTCAAAGTCCAGGAAATTTAAAGTCCATTTGCATATCAACAAGGACTCCTCTTTTGCAATCCAACATGTCTCCATTCCTGTGAAGCCAGAGACAACGGATCCCTCAAGATGTCTCATGTTCTCGCATCAGGAACATTTTGGCCAGTGCAGAGGTCTCCGTCCTCCCCCTCCTCTGTCCGCCCGGCCCTCTCCTCAGGAGAAAGCCGAGTGGCAGAGAAACCTTGAGGGGTGAATGTTTGCCCCTCTTCTTCCTCTGCCGCTTGGTCTTCTCAGGATAAAGCCAAGCAACGGAGGAGCCTTGAATCCTTCTGAGGTTGCTTAAATGAGTACCCAGCTTGCTGGGGGCAATTAGCTTACAGTTGTAAACCACTTAGGGAGTTCTTCAGTGCACTGATAAAAGGTATAGAAATGTGCTTGCTATTGCATGCTAGATAGAGGAACTCAATCAGGGAGACCATAGCCCTCAATTTACAGGACCAGAGCAGAGTGGAAGAGGACAGGGGGTCTTGGAAATGTCTTATCCTCAGGGAAACCATGAGCCCAAGCAGACAGACCAAAATAAAGCTCCTTCGGGTCACTTTGGAGGTATGTTATAAATGACACACACACCTTCAGAGGCCAGAAGCTGCGCCAAAGCTGCGCTCCAGTCTTTAGGCCCGGAGCGTGGCTTTGGCGCGACTTCCAGCCTCTTAGGACACATGCATCATTTAGAACCGTAGAGCTGGAAGAGACCACAAGGGCTCTGATCCAACCCCCTGCCATGCAGGAACTCTCAATCAAGGCATACCCACTGACAGATGGCCATGCGGCCTCTGCTTAAAGACCTCCAAGGAAAGAGACTCCACATACCTCCATATTTAAACAGCCTGCCTTCAAAGTGACCTGAAGCAGTGTTATTTTGGACTGTCTGCTTGGGCCCCCATGAGGCAGGGCTGATTTGAGACCAGTTAACCATAACAACCAGTTAAACTCCACATGAGAGTTTTCTGGGGGGCGTGGAGCAAAGTACATTCAGCATTAATGTTTTCGCAAATCTACAAGCCAATTCAATAATTACATACATGTGATTAAATAGGTACACTTGTCCCTCCATATTGGCTAGGGTTAGGCACACAAGCCCCCAGTGAATATGGAAAAAACGCCAATAACAAAAACACTGTGTTTTTACCTGAGAGGAGACCTCTCTAGGAACCTCTAGGTCCTCCAGGACAACTCTGTGGCCAACGTCCGACAGACATTGACCATAGAGCTGCGCTGGAGGAGCTACAAAGGCCCCTGGAGTGTCCTCTCTAGGAATCTCCAGGTCCTCCAGGGCAACTCTGTGGTGAACATCTGCCAAACATTGACCATAGAGCTGCGCTGGAGGAGCTACAAAGGCCCCTGGAGTGTCCTCTCTAGGAATCTCCAGGTCCTCCAGGGCAACTCTGTGGCGAACATCTGCCAAACATTGACCATAGAGCTGCGCTGGAGGAGCTACAAAGGCCCCTGGAGTGTCCTCTCTAGGAATCTCCAGGGCAACTCTGTGGTGAACATCTGCCAGACGTTGACCATAGAGCTGCGCTGGAGGAGCTACAAAGGCCCCTGGAGTGTCCTCTCTAGGAATCTCCAGGTCCTCCAGGGCAACTCTGTGGTGAACATCTGCCAGACACTGACCATAGAGCTGCGCTGTAGGAGCTACAAAGGCCCCTGGAGTGTCCTCTCTAGGAATCTCCAGGGCAACTCTGTGGTGAACATCTGCCAGACGTTGACCATAGAGCTGCGCTGGAGGAGCTACAAGGGCCCCTGGAGTGTCCTCTCTAGGAATCTCCAGGTCCTCCAGGGCAACTCTGTGGTGAACATCTGCCAGACATTGACCATAGAGCTGCGCTGGAGCAGCTGCAAGGGCCCCTGGAGTGTCCTCTCTAGGAATCTCCAGGTCCTCCAGGGCAACTCTGTGGCGAACATCTGCCAAACATTGACCATAGAGCTGCGCTGGAGGAGCTACAAAGGCCCCTGGAGTGTCCTCTCTAGGAATCTCCAGGTCCTCCAGGGCAACTCTGTGGTGAACATCTGCCAGACACTGACCATAGAGCTGCGCTGTAGGAGCTACAAAGGCCCCTGGAGTGTCCTCTCTAGGAATCTCCAGGGCAACTCTGTGGTGAACATCTGCCAGACGTTGACCATAGAGCTGCGCTGGAGGAGCTACAAGGGCCCCTGGAGTGTCCTCTCTAGGAATCTCCAGGTCCTCCAGGGCAACTCTGTGGTGAACATCTGCCAAACATTGACCATAGAGCTGCGCTGGAGGAGCTACAAAGGCCCCTGGAGTGTCCTCTCTAGGAATCTCCAGGTCCTCCAGGGCAACTCTGTGGCGAACATCTGCCAAACATTGACCATAGAGCTGCGCTGGAGGAGCTACAAAGGCCCCTGGAGTGTCCTCTCTAGGAATCTCCAGGTCCTCCAGGGCAACTCTGTGGCGAACATCTGCCAAACATTGACCATAGAGCTGCGCTGGAGGAGCTACAAAGGCCCCTGGAGTGTCCTCTCTAGGAATCTCCAGGTCCTCCAGGGCAACTCTGTGGTGAACATCTGCCAGACACTGACCATAGAGCTGCGCTGGAGGAGCTGCAAGGGCCCCTGGAGTGTCCTCTCTAGGAATCTCTAGGAGGCCTTCCAGTGCAACTTTTAGTGCAAGTTGACCATAGAGTGGCGCTGGAGGAGGAGCTAGAGATTCCTAGAGAGGACCTATTACTCAAAGGGATGAGTATCATTAAGGATCAATGGGGAATTAACTCCGCAGCTCCCCGCAGCCAGACGCCGACCTTCTCTCCCTTGCGCGTGTCCCAGATGAAGACGTGCTCGCAGGCGGGCGCTGCCACGTAGCGGCCCCTCTCCCCCCGCAGAGCCACGTAGGCCACGCGCCCCTTCTGGCTGGCCACCACCCCGAAGAGAGCGGCGCCCGAGTAGCGCAGGTACTGCTTCGTGAGGCCCATGGTCTCTCTCGCGAGGGGCAAGAGCAAGCCGAAGACTTGGAAGAACGATGGAGGCCAAAATGCCGTCGGGGCCACTCTCTGCTGCTGGCGCCCGGAGCGCCTTCCTCCTTCTGCGCTTCAGTCGCCGGTGTTCTCCCCAGTCCCCCCACGAGGCTCAGGGAAGCGCCGGGCCGGAAGTAGGGGCGGGAGGGAGACCGGAACCGGAAGTAGGGGCGGGAGGGGGCGCAGGAGCCTCTCTAGGCGCGGCACTCGATGGTTAGGGCTGGCTGTCTTCTCTTCCGCCTCCCTCTTCTCCGGGAGACTCCGGGGGAGATCCCGGCCCTGCCGCCGCCGCAGGAGGGAGGTAAGGCCGCCCTCCGCTCCTCCTTCCTTTGGAAGCGCCTCCTCAGCCGGAGGCACGCCGAGGGAGCCCCAGGAAAGAGGGAAGGGAGGGAGGGAGGGAGGAAGGAAGGAAAGAAGGAAGGAAGGAAGGAAAGAAGGAAGGAAAGAAGGAAGGAAGGAAGGAAGGAAGGAAGGAAAGAAGGAAGGAAGGAAAGAAGGAAGGAAGGAAAGAAGGAAGGAAGGGAGGAAGGAAAGAAGGAAGGAAGGAAGGAAGGAAAGAAGGAAGGAAGGAAGGAAGGAAGGAAAGAAGGATGGAAGGAAGGAAGGAAAGAAGGAAGGAAGGAAGGAAAGAAGGAAGGGAGGAAAGAAGGAAGGAAGGGAGGAAGGAAAGAAGGAAGGGAAGAAGGAAAGAAGGAAGGAAGGAAGGAAAGAAAGAAAGAAGGAAGGAAAGAAGGAAGGGAGGAAAGAAGGAAGGAAGGAAAGAAAGAAGGAAGGATGGAAAGAAGGAAGGATGGAAGGAAAGAAAGAAAGAAGGAAGGAAGGAAGGAAGGAGGGAAGGAAAGAAGGAAGGAAAGAAGGAAGGAAGGAAAGAAGGAAGGAAAGAAAGAAGGAAGGAAAGAAGGAAGGATGGAAGGAAGGAAAGAAAGAAGGAAGGAAAGAAGGAAAGAAAGAAGGAAGGAAAGAAAGAAGGAAGGGAGGAAAGAAGGAAGGAAGGAAGGAAAGAAGGAAGGATGGAAGGAAAGAAAGAAAGAAGGAAGGAAGGAGGGAAGGAAAGAAGGAAGGAAAGAAGGAAGGAAGGAAAGAAGGAAGGAGGGAAGGAAAGAAGGAAGGAAGGAAGGAAGGAGAGGGCTGCCTCTGCCTGCTTCGGGCGCTTCCCTTCCCCTGCCATTGCGGGCCCTTTTCCCCTCCCTCTCTCTCTTGTCTCTCTCTCGGGCGCCTCAGGAGCCGCTTCTGTCCAGGACAGAGGCTGCTTTCTCTCCCTCTAGAATCATAGAGTTGGAAGAGATCCCCTCAAGGGCATCCAGTCCAACCCCTTTATTCTGCCATGCAGGAACTCTCCATCAAAGCATCCCCATTGACAGATGGCCATCCAGCCTCTGCTTAAAGACCTCCAAAGAAGGAGACTCCACTACACTCCATTGAGGGAGTGTCTTCCACAGTTGAACAGCCCTGACTGTCAGGAAGTTCCTCTTAATGTTGAGGTGGAATCTCTATTCCTGGAGCTTGCATCCATGGCTCCATTGGGTCCTATTCACTGTTCGTCTGGAAGGCAGTGCTTCCCTGAATGAGTAAAAGGCTTCACTGAGGTGGTACGCTTGTCCCTCTGCATCCACTGGGTTTAGGGTCACAGGACCCCCGTGAATATGGAAAACCCACAAACAACAAAACCATGATGTTTTTCACCTGAGGGAACACGTCTCTAGGTCCTCCAGGGCAGCTCTGTGGTCAACGTCCGACAGACACTGCCATAGAACTGCACTGGAGCAGCTACAAATGCCTAGTAGAGTATTCTCTCTAGGGATCTCTAGGTCTTTCGGCGCAACTCTGTGGTCAACGTCTGACAAGCACTGACCATAGAATTGCGCTGGAGGAGCCACAAAAGCTCTTTCCAGGAATCTCTGGCCTGTTACAGACTGCCAAAATAAAGCTGCTTTGGGTCTCTTTGGAGGTATGCTGTTTAAATGATGCATGCGTCCTAAGAATCCGGAAGCTGCACCAAAGCTGGACTCCAGTGCTTAGGAATGGAGGGTGGCTTTGGAGTGACCTCCGGACTCTTAGGACCAATGCATCATTTAAATAGCATACCTCCAAAGAGACCTGAAGCAGCTTTATTTTGGCAGTCTGTAACAGGCCTTTAGGTCCTTTTTAACCATCTATTAAGAAGCCAGTCCATCTGCCTTGGTCCAGGCCTCGGAGGTAGAGAAAAACTGCTGGACCTGATCCCCTTCCCCACAACCGTTCCTTCTCCTTTTGTCGCGTGTCATTTTAGATTGTAAGCCTGAGGGCAGGGAACTGTCTAACTAAAAGGTTGTATGTACAGCGCTGTGTAAATTTACAACGCTTTATAAATAAAGGTTAATAACAACAATAGAGATTCCTGGTTAAAATTGACCATAGAGTTGGGCTGGAAGAACTAGATATTCCTAGAGAGAACATACTAATGCAATCCACGAATGACCAGAGCTGCAAAAGTCAAGCCGCAGATGTGGAGGGATGAGTGTACTTCCGGCTGATCTGAATGTAGAGAGAGGGGGCTTATGGAAACACCCTAGTCACAGTTTAACACATTAACCCATGGTGTTTCTTTCCATGAAGACTAAGGCAAGAGCGAGGGGAAGGGAACCAGGCCCAGCTGTCGGATGCCAGTGGACAAAGAAGAACCTCGGAGCCGCCAAAGCCACAGCGTAAGAGCTTTCCTTCTTCAAGCACAGGTGTCTTTGTGCGACAGGGCTGCCAGCTGCCAGCCCCACGTGACGCTTGGATGCAGCTGGTGGGCAGCCGAAGCCCATTTCTACTGTGAGTGGCTCTCAGCCAAAGTGCCACCACCGAGACCTGTGTAACACGTCAAGTGTTTTCAAAGTGAACCGAGGGAGGCACCGGTCCTTTCATCCCATGGATCCTTTGGGCGCTCCTTCGCACTTTGTAGACGTTGATAGTTTGCCAGGATGGGCAACTGACCAACTGGACTCTTCTCGACTGGCTGAAAACAAGCAAGATGACGTCCGTTCACCTTTTCCATGTAGGAAGGACATCAATGCAAAAATAATACTGTGGTGGGTTCATAAAGAGATTCTTCTTTCCTATACATTCCTGTTCTGTGTTGTCGCCTATGTCTTTGTTGGGGTATGTCTCTTCAGGTTCCTTTTTCCTGTTACGTTGCTTTTGTCCCCATTTTTGGTTTTAAGCTACAAACCGAGGTAAAATATCTCTCAACAAAGAAGCAGTGAGATACGGGTTTGTTTTTTTCATCGGAAAACTACGCAGACACTTTCATAACAGGATACAATTTAACTTCTATGCTGGTTGAGTAAATCTTACCCAGAATTGTAAAATACTCCAAAATCCAAGATTTTCCACATGGGTGGCTGAGATACAGGCTGCTTTGCTCTCTGGTGGTTCAGTGCACAAAACTTTACTCCATGCACAAAATTATTTAAAATGTTGTGTATAAAATTAACTTAGGGCTATTTGTATAGGGTGTACATGAAACATAAATTAATTTAATGCTTGGATTTGGATCCCATCTCCAAGGTCTCCCAGTACATATATGGAGATAGTCCAGAATCCAAAACGTTTGTGGTCCCAAGCATTTTAGTTAAGAGGTACTCAACCAGTACTATTGTACAGATGAATATTACAATGGCCTGTTACAGACTGCTAAAATAAAGCTGCTTCGGGTCTCTTTGGAGGTATGCTATTTAAATGACGCATGGGTCCTAAGAGTCCGGAGGTCACACCAAAGCCACACTCCATTCCTAAGCACTGGAGTGCAGCTTTGGTGCAGCTTCCGGATTCTTAGGATGCATGCATCATTTAAACAACATACCTCCAAAGAGACCCAAAGCAGCTTTATTTTGGCAGTCTGTAACAGGCCATAGTTAGCTCTAAGATCAAGACCATATTTCATGATTTTCATCCAATAATCTCTCTTGGAAGTAGCAAAATGTCTACTTCAGGTTTTCTCTTCCGGAATTTTCAGCTGATTTGGAAAACCAGGAGGGGGGAGGCAGAGAGAGTGTGTTGGTATTTTGTTAGTATTACAACTATTGCCACCTGCACATTTGGTGCAGTATTTCATCCAGAAAAGCAATAGGAGGGGTTGTATTGCTGAGGCTGGACTAGGGTCACAGAAAGGAGATTAGGAGCCCCAAGCAGCCTCAGGCCTATAATTTAGGCAACTAGTAAGCTTGAATGATCAGTACTGAAAAAGGAAGTGGGTTCAGACTTATTGTAATGAGCCCTCAATATCTGCAGGGGATCCATGCTGGATCCCCACATGGATACCAAAATCCACGGACGCTCAAGTCCCATAGTACTCAATGGTGGTGTGGCAGGTGGCTACACCATCATTGGGGACAATGGCACTTTGCCTCCTGAATCCTGCCTTGCCACTCTTACTGCGGCAGGCAGCGGGAAGCTGCCTCTTCTTCCTTGTCCCTGCCCATCTTCTTCCTCCACCTTTTCCCTCCACCGGCTCTTCCCCCTCCTCTTACACTTCAATTGTCACCGCTTTTCCTCCTCTTCCTCCTCTCCCTTGTTGCCTTCCTCCTTCTCCTCTTCCCCTCGCCACTGGCATCACCGCCCTTTTTCCTTCCTCCTTCTCTTCTTTCCTCCTCCTCCTCTTTGCCACCCTGGCTCCCCTGGAGGGCAGCGGCTGAAGATCTCGAAAGAGAAAGGACTACAGCTTTCTTCCCCCCAGGTTAGAAGAAAATTATTTTAAAAGACTGGTGGGGTTAATGTTTGCTCTGGCTGTGTTTCGCTCCCTTGCACTGAGGTGGGGACATCCCTAGACGGTTAGTGTGTGTGTTCTGGATTGTGTTATGTTTGTGAAATGGCAGTGTGGGGAGGGGCTGTTATTCCCTTCTTAGGGGCTCCCTTGAGGGGCCTTTCCTGGAGAGGAGGGTCAGAAGATGAAGGAAATTCAGGGGTTGGGAGGAGCTCAGAAGAAAGGGACATGTGGGGGTGTGGTATTGTGAGAAAGGATGTGTCTCAGCTCCCCCCTTGATTCGGTTGGACCTAGAGAGGAGGGTCAGAAGACAATGGGGGGACAGGATAATTAACTATTAGGGAGAAATAGTTTAGGGAGACTCTGAGAGAGGCTGCCTCCTCTTCCTCCCACCGCCTCCTTCCTCCTCCTATTTGCACCAGTGCCTCTGCCTCTTGCCTCCTCTTCCTCCTCCTCATCCCACCGCGTCTTGCTGCCTCTTTTTCCACCTCCTTGTCTTCTCTGCCTCCTCTGCCACCCCGCCACCCAATGTGGGATTGTCATCTGCGGATGCTTAACCCTGCGGATGGCAAGGGCAGACTATAGAATGCTTAGGATAATAGTTTATCTTTCCATATTTAATAAATCACTTATCTCAAAGGTGCTACTAGTTTCTTTTATCTCCCTTTCACCTTTTTATCATATATCATAATAAATGTTCACTGTTTTTATAAAAACTTTTTCTCTTAAGTGCTCAGGAGATGTAAATAAAGAGGATAACCCTTTAGTTTGTAAGGACTCTGTCCACATATAGTAGAATTGGGAAATTAATGTATTTGACATCATAACAAAATTTGTTATGAAACTCCTCTTACCTGACCTTCTATATTTTTACTACTCCTCTAACAAAACAGTACACTTTTCTAGCTACATTGCAGAATTCACCTACTAACTGTGAAGAACATCCTTTTTGTGTATGTCATTTTGTTTGCTCTTATTTTCTTCTGTGCTGTTCACTGAATAGTAGTGATCTTTCACCAGGCGAGGTGATGTGGCATTGCTGAACTGCACAGCCATCGTGAACACCAGCAATGAAGCTCTGACAGATAAGAATCCAGTGTCTGAAAGTATCTACATGCATGCAGGACCTGACCTTAGGGCTGAGCTACAGAAACTCAAAGGTATAATGCTCTTAATCTACTCAGTTCAGAAACATACAACTGACCAAAGGAGGGACTGTGTCTTAAGTTTAAAAGTTTGACTATCTACATTATTCATTTCACTATTTAAAAAATCCAAGTGTTAGCAAACATACATTAGCTGGGATACTACACTAAGCCGGGAGACCATAGTATAGTTCCTTCCCCTATTTGATGGCTGCTGAGGGATAGGGCTTGAACAGAGCTCAGAGGACAAGCCCCCTGTGCCACATCTAAAAAGAGACTTACACATTTGTAAGTTACACATATGTGTATTTTCAAGATACTGCATGTTATGTGAAGGCTGGCCAAAGTTTCAGACCATCTGAGCCATTTACAGCTTTCAGAAACTTTCAAAAACTTGTGAACTACAAGAGACATGTTTTATGTATGTATCAAAAAATTTTTTGTATTAGTAGTACCATCAATGCAATTGATAGATATATTAGTATAAAGTACTCCTTAAACATTACAATCATAGAATCATAGAGTTGGAAGAGACCACAAGGGCCATCCAGTCCAACCCCCTGCCATCAAAGCATCCCCGACAGATGGCCATCCAGCCTCTGTTTAAAGACCGCCAAGGAAAGAGACTCCACTACACAAGGGAGTATCTTCTACTGTCAAACAGCCTTTACTGTCAGGAAGCTCCTCCTAATGTTTAGATGGAATCTCTTTTCCTGTAGCTTGGATCCATTGTTCCAGGTCCTGTTCTCTGGAGCAGCAGAAAACAAGCTTACTCCCTCCTCAATGTGACACCCCTTCAAATACTTAAAGAGGGCTATCATATCATCCCTTAAATGTCTCTTCTCCAGGTTAAACATTCCCAGCTCCCTAAGTCTTTCCTCATAAGGCATAGTTTCCAGACCCTTCACCATTTTAGTCACCCTCCTCTGGACATGCTCCAATTTAAAAAGGCTGTTAAGACGGATCTCTTCCGGCAGGCCTTTCCAGAATAGCCAACCTGGCCTCAGATAATACTGCTCCCATTGATCACTGTTGTATTGATTATTGTTCTGTTGTATTGTTTTGTTGTTTGACCCTTCAGTCAGTTTTAACCTGTATGGTTTTAATTCTTTGTTAGATTTAATACCTTTTTAAGGGGGGGGAGGGTACCAGGGATTTGATATGTTGTATATTTTTAACTTGTTATCCGCCCCAATTGTTCTCAGAGGGGCGGGATACAAATAAATTTTATTATTATTATTATTATTATTATTATTATTATTAAAATCCTTTTTGAATTGTGGTGCCCAGAACTGGACACAGTATTCCAGGTGGGGTCTGAACTAAGCAGAATAATTCTATGATTTTTTTTACTTGTTCATACTTAATTTGTTTCAATACTGAGTCTCTTACTCTTGGTATCTTCAAGGCTGTAGGACAGGGGAGGCAAAACTGACAAAGGGATATAATCTTGCTGCTCGTTTCATTATTCACACGGTGGGACCCAAATACAAAAGTCGATATCGGACTGCAGCAGAGAGCTCCTTGTACAGCTGTTACCGCAACATCCTTCAACTTGCAAAGTAAGAGTAAGGACTGCTTATAAAGAGATATGCGTGTGCATGTTTGTATATACTTGTTTTCTCATTCTTCTGTGTGCGTGCAGTTGCTATCAACCACACACACACTCATTCATATGTAAAATATGTGGATGTATAGCTACACCAATTTAGAAAGCATTTTATGTGAAAAGTTAAAGGTTTCCCTTTTGACATGATTGCCAAGTCATGTCCGACTGTAGGGGACAGTGCTTATCTGTTACTAGGCCAAGGGAGCCAGCATTGTCTGAAGATGACTTGAGTGGCCATGTGGCCAGCATGGCTACACAGAATGCTGTTCCCTCCCACCAGAGTGGTATCTACCATATATACTCGTGTATAAGTCAAAAAATTTATGCTCAAAAATAGGCCCCAAAATTCCAGATCAGCTTATTTACAGGTCACTATGGTAATGTGGTAGCAGCTCTTTCAGATTTCCCCATTCATTTGGGAGAGCAGTTTCTTTCTCTCTTGAGCCAAGCAGAAAGAGTGATTGATAGCTGTTTAAGAGTCCCTCTCCTGCCTATACACCTCTGTCTCCCTCACTGTCCCAGGTTAACTGAAGCAGAAAGCCTTGTGGTTGACTACTGCTACAACAGTCCCTCTTGCCTGGCGCACAGACATACATACATTGAAGGAGCCTCCAAATTTTACCCTTGACTTATTTGTGGGTCATGGCAAAATCTATACTTTTGGCCCCAAAACTTACCCACGACTTGAGGTCTACTTATAGTCGAGTATATACAGTATTTATCTAGTGGCACTTTTACATGCTTTCAAACTGCTAGGCGGGCAGAAGCTGGGACTAGTGACCAGAGCTCATTCCATCATGTGGTACTTTGGGGCTTGAACTGCCAACCTTGCAATGATCGGAGTCAGTGTCTTAACCACTAAGACACTGTGTCCCAATATTTTCTATATAACTTGTGAGAATTGTGAAAATTAGCACACATGTTGTATCTTAAAACAGAATCCTAAAAAGTTTTGAGGAAGGTAGGCACATCTAGCATTTGGGAGAAGTGTATGTGTATTAGCAAAATATATTTTTTTAAATATATTTTACAGAAAACAAACTGGTGAGATTAAAAGCTAATGGAAAAGAAAGAGTTGGAAGATAAATAAGAACACACATACCTACAAGTTCGGTCTCCCTTTTCCAAAATACGTACAAGTTAGGTCTCCTTTTTCCTGAAGTGTTTTGGATTTGGGATTTTTGGGAATTTTTATATATTTATACAAACATACCTAATTTATTTGTTCATTTATTGGATTTATAGCCCACCTTTCTCCCAAAAATGGGATTCAGTGGGAGATCTTGGAGATGGGACCCAATTCTAAACAGGAAATTCATTTACATTTTATGTAAATGAAGGTAATTTTATACACAATATTTTTAATAAATTTGTTCACGAAACAAAATTTGCGTACACTGAACCATCAGAAAGCCAAGTGTCACTATCTCAGGCACTCATGTGGATTTTGAATTTTGGAGTACTGTATATACTCAATTATAAGTCTAGAAATTTTAGTCAAAAATTGACTCCAAAAACCTGGGTCAACTTATCCTTCGGTCAATGTAAGTACTGTACCTTAAATCTTATCAAAAAAGGAACCATCCCCTTCTCTGAGTAGATTGGCAAAAAGCAAGAGCTTAGTCCATCCTGAAAGAAACTAAAATAAGCACCATCCTTCTCTATTTTATCCATTAAGGTGCCACTTCTGGCCTTTTTTAATGTCTGGGTGAGAAAATAGAAGTGTGCTTTGGCATCATTTTCCTTTTCTTCATCCTTTGCATCCTTTGTTACATTTCCCTAAGTTTTACCCTCAACTTATACACGGATTATATAAAAATCCATACCTTTCGCCCCAAAACCTGCTCTCAACTTATACATGATGTCAACTTATAGTCGAGTATATATGGTATTTGGATTTCAAAATTCTGGATAAGGGATACTTAACCTGTACCATGGCATAGTAGCTTGAGTGTTGGCCTACGATTCTGGAGACCAGGGTTCAAATTCCTTCTTGGCCATGAAACCCATTGGAAAGTCCCATGTTCTCAGGTAAAGGCAATGGCAAACCTCCTCTGAATAAACCTTGCCAAGAAAACTCCAGGATAGGTGCTCCTTAGTTTTGCCGTAAGTCAGAAATGACTTCAAAGCACACACAACAACAACAGCAATATATATTTGAACAAATATAAAAAGGATATAATAAGTGAATGAAATCATCAGTTGGCACACAACAGCAACAACAAAACATGCACAATTCAAGGTGGTAAAGAGTTATGGTCCATATGGCATAATTCTGTAGATGATGCAGGTCCTTGACAGATTTTCAGTAAAACATTATTCAGTAAAATAGAAGCCAGACTCATTTTGACCAATGGTTTTCCTCAGTGCCCACTAAGAAGTTCTTATATTCCATTTCCCCCTCCAGAATGAGGAGGAACATATTAGAACAGGGAGGAGAAGCATATTTGTTTTTACTCTGTGAGATTTTATGCCTGCTTATCTTCAAGTAGCATCATCATGCTCGTGAATTGCTGATAATGTAGTTTACATTTCTGACTTTAGGGAGCAAGCAATGGCTTCAGTTGGATTCTGTGTGATAAACACTGTGAAAAGAGGTTATCCTTTAGTGGATGCCACACACATAGCACTGCGTAAGTACCTTTGAAATGTCATTATTATTGATATAGACCACATATCATGCCACAACGTCTGATCTGATCTGTAAACTGTACTCAGGAGGTGAGAGGATAGAATATGGAGAAATAGAATGGTTTCCAACTGGGAAGGGAGACAAGCAAGGCTGCATCTTATCACCCTTTCTGTTTAACATTTATACCCAAAATATCATATGTCAGTGCTGGTGAACCTTTTGCAGACCAAGTGCCCAAACTACAACCCAAACTCCACTTATTTATTGCAAAGTGCCACGTCCCTCTGGCTTTCTAGTAATGAACTCTGGCAAACTCTGTGCTGGGGCAACAGCATACGTACCCACAGAGAAGGCTCTGAGTGCCATAGGTTCGCTACCACTGTCATATGTAAATGTCAAATCCAGCAGGATACCAAATTCAAAAATCCAGGATTCAGTAATTGAAACACAGGCCTGAAATACATTGGAAAAAAGAAGTGGCTTCTGGCTACTTGCAGGCATTGTGTTTACATGACACACACTCCCAAAGTGTCTGGAAGCCACTCTAAGGCCGCCAAAAACGGCCTGAAACCACAGCGAAAGGAACAGATTAAAACTGGCTCCTGGTGGTGGCTGGCTTCCAAAGCAGGCTGTGCTGTTGCCACAGTCCCAGCCCAATTGTGGCCAAAGCAGCCTTCAGTCTGCTTCGCCCCTTGGAAAACTTTTCCAAGAGAAAATTATCGATTCAGTCTAGTGACAGTCATTGTCGGAACTGACCAGCAGATGTTAAAATTACCTAATTAAGCTGTACACCATTTCAGACCCCAGACAGGCTTAATTCATATTCATTATAAATATACTTCCCCCTCTCATTTCATACCACCCCTTCTGCATTATTGCCACCAGATTCCTTTCACTGAAACAATCTTGAACAATGCTTATCTCCCCTCCGTTGTTATCGCTGCACCTCTGTCTGAGGTCACCATGTCTTAACATTATTTATTTATTTATTTATTTATTATTTAGGTATTTATATCCCGCCCTTCAGCCCTAATGGCTCTCAGGGCGGCTTACAATTATTATTTTTAATGAGACAGTTCCCTGCCCTCAGGCTTACAATCTAAAAGACACGAAACAAAAGGAGAAGGGAATGGTGGAGGGAAAGGGGATGAGGTCCAGTGATACTTCTCTCCCTCTGAGGCCTGGACCAAGGCAGATGGATTGGAGGGAGGGCTCTTCCTTCTTCCAGGCTAGTCCTGATGGAGCTGGACCTTTTCTATTAAATAACCCATCACACCAGCTACTCAATATTTTATGGGTGGCAAGGTGCATATGCAACTCCTGACTGTAAAGCAGGATTAGACTCAGAGGAAGGAGGCTTGAAAATTGGAAAAGAGGCTATCAACAGTTTAGGATATGCAGATGACAGCATACTAGTAGTAGAAAATAGCAAAAACCTTGAATGATTACTGAAAAAAATAAAGGAAGAAACTGCAAAGGCAATTTTACAGTTGAACATTAAGAAAACAAAAGCAATTACTACAGATGACTTACATAACTTTAAAGAAGGTAATGAGGCAGACAAGGGAAGAATATGTAATTATTTAAGTAAGAAAGTCTTAGGATTAGTCATAGTAGGGTATGGAAACTGGGAAGCTGTGACAAAGATTTCACTGGAAGAAACTAAAATGGTTTGGGTCTTAAACATTGTACACTTATAGATGACACATTTGTCTGAGGAAGGCTCTCAGCTGGGGAGTACATGAAGGAAGAAATGTTTATATTTTGCTTCTGTTAGTATAGACTTAAATGCTGTTTCATCTTATTGTATATTTTTCTTTTTTCCCCACAGGAACAGTGAGGAGATTTTTAGAAGTTCATGGGGAAACACTTGAAAAAGTGGTTTTTGCAGTGTCTGACATTGAAGAGGTATGTTCATGACTATAGGCATTCACTCTGCAGTTATGGATTCCTCTCCACTGCTTCTATTGACGCCTTTCTAAGGTGCACAATAGCCTCAGTTTTGCTTCTTAAAGCCAAAATTGTTGTTTAGCTTTTGTAAACTTTGACCTATGGTGACCCCATCAATGAGAGACCTTCAGGTCACTCTGTCATCAACAATCCTGCTCAGGTCTTGCAGACTCAGGACCATGGTTTCCTTGATTGAGGCATCAAAACAGCGAGTCCATAAGGTCCACGGCACCACCGTTCGCGCCAGGACCGCAGCAACCGCACACACCTGATCCGGGCCGCTGAAAAGGAGATGATTTTTTCTGCTCCTCTTTGGCCTGGTTCTTCCAGGTTGGAGCAGGCTCAGTGTGGCTTCCAGCGGCATTTGGGGTGTTCATCATGTAAACGCCACACCCCCAACACAGTCTGACAGTGGCCCTTTTGGCCCATCTGTTTGAGGCCTGTCTATCCATCTGTAATGTGGTCTTCTTTTCCTAGAGGGGAAGCATTATTAAAAGAGTCATGTCTTCTTATGTTATGGCCAAAATACAACAGTCTCAGTTCAATCACCTTGGCTTCTAGAAAGAGTTCATGCTTAATTTGCTTTAGGACCATTTTATTTGTCTTTTTTAACATTCCACAATATCCATAGAACTCTTTTCTGGCATCACATTTCAAATAAGTTGATTTTCTTTCTGTCAGCTTTCTTCACTATCCAGTTTTCACCGCCATACATATAAATGGAAAATAAGGTGACATGGATGATCCTGACCTCAGTATTTAATGATATATCTTTACACTTCAGTATCTTGTCTAGTTCTTTCATTCTGCCCTTCCAAATCTTAGTCTTTTTCCAATATAATCCCAAATTATTCCTTCATAGACTTACTATTTTATAATTAATACAAAATTATGGTGATTGTAGATAGTTCTGCTTATATGATATTGGGGACTGTGTCTCACTTGTTATAAAGGCAAGCAGTAAACCCTTCATGAGTTCAGCTGAATACCTATCATTATTAAAGTACAGTGGAACCTCGCCATACGCGGGGGATCTGTTCCGGATCCCGCCGCATATGGTGATTTCCGCCTATGCTCGAGCCCCATTGTAAACAATGGGGCTCGTGCACGGCGGTGCGGAGGTGCGCGGGGCGCAACGTGCGAGCGCACGGTGCAACAGGCGCGCGCACCCATTCAACTGAATGGGACGCGCCGCCCCTTCCACCCCGCGCGTGTGCCGCGGCTTGATCGCATACGCTCAAAGCCGCTTAAAAAAAGTCCGCGTATGCGGAGGCCCCACTGTAAAGAGTTTCTCTTCCATACCTCTTCAGGGAAGTTACATAGTCACAGCACTCAGCTTTTGTAACTGGTTTTTGCAGTGCCATCTGTGCTGTCCCACAATCCTTCCTTCGCCCTTCTTTTTCAGCTATAGGGTCTTTTCCTCTCATCAGACCATGGAACTGAGAAGAGAGTAGCTTTGGAGTGCTGGAGCAAGCTCAGTATTGAGGAATGGGCAGCATTCCAGCCAAAGCTACTCAGCTCTCTGTGTAAGCCTGATACCCTTTTGTGTTGGTGTTCAGGTGACCATTTAAGTTAAAGACATACAAGCTGTTGTTTTGCCTTTACTTTGCTTTATTTCTTTAAGCTATTTATTTATTTATTTTATATCCAACTATTCTCCCAATAATGAGACACAAGGCAGTTAACGACATATTTAAAAACAAAAAAAAAAGATTTAAAATATGCAAACTTTTCTAAAAGCATAAATATAAGTTACTTTAAAAGCATTTTAGCAAGTTATTTAAGCAATTTATAAATTTA
This sequence comes from Sceloporus occidentalis, assembly GCA_023333645.1. NCBI lineage: Eukaryota > Metazoa > Chordata > Lepidosauria > Squamata > Phrynosomatidae > Sceloporus > Sceloporus occidentalis. The sequence goes on from JALMGF010000001.1 coordinate 219,376,532, forward strand.
AAACATTAAACATTAAAATCAATTAAAAGATTTTACAGGTCATCTCCTGCACTTTGAATTGGGCCTAGAAACAGACTGGCAGCCAGTGGAGCTGTTGCTGCAAGTTGTATGCTCCCTGAAGCAAGCTGCAATTTTGTTTGGTCTTGATCTTTCTAATGTACAATGGACCCTTGTATACACTGGGGTTTGGTTCCAAGATCCCCCGTGGATAACAAAATCCATGGATGCTCAAGTCCCATTGAATATAATGACATAGCAAAATGGTGTCCCTTATAAAAAAGGGAAAATCAAGATTTGATATTTGAAATTTATACTTTTTTTGAACATTTTCAAACCGTGGATGCTGGAATCCATGTATGAGAATCCATGTATAATAAGGGCCCACTGTACTTACATTCCACCTAGAAAATTACTAGTGAGTGGGTGCTCTGTGGGTGAACAGATGACATGAGGATCCAAAAATAGGCTTCCTGATTATATAACGTTTAGCTTGATTCTTCCTGTCCAACCTGTCATATTGAATAGCCAAACAGAAGCCCTACTGTCTGTTTAATCTTGAATCTGATCATGTCATCTGCCTTTGGCCTTTGACAAAAGCACACAGCTGCTGCTGTTAGCCTTGGTGTTTTGCCTTGATACATACATATATTGGGTTGTAGTAGGGAAGGCAGAATGCGGTCATAACATTACTATAAAGTAAGAGCTAACAAAAATGAGGTTCTGAAGCCATATGTGTTCCCTGAGGCTGTTCTTGTGACTCTTGACCTGTCCGTTCTCCCCTGACCACAGTTGTCCATTTCTGCCTTTAGTATACGATTGTTTAGTTCAGACTGATTGGTTTACTTTGAGCTAAGTGTTTGCAAAAAGCTTAGGTCTTACACATTTTCCCAAAGATTCAACAGCACTGGATTGTAACTACCTGAAAGACTGAACCCAAAGACTCCTCACCAGTAATTCCTCTTTATTTTGGGAAGTGACTTTTAAGGTGCCTCAGTTCTGACCTGGGACTAGTGTTGTTCAACTCTTTATAAATAATTTTGGTGATGCAGTGGAAGGCATTATTAATCAAATTTACAGATGATATCCAGATTAGGAGGGATTCCTAATACCCCAGATCCTTTCAATCTGGATTCAAAATGACCTTAATAGAGTGGTGCTGTCCAGCCAACAACCTGCACCCCACTGTCCAGCTTGGAGCACTTGGAATAACAGAGCCAGAAAAGCTATATTAGCCCTCTAGTTGCATTGACTGTCTTGGAAATGTAGCAGAAATGCTCCAGACTGGAAAAGAGCCTAGAATGTAGTACAGTCCGCCCTCCCCATAGGTGGGCTTGCCTTCTGCAGCTTTGAGCTTACGCGGAAAGCAAGGCCCAGCAAAAATAATGGGGCGCATACCCACATCACATGCCCCGCACGCTACCATGAGCACAGACCCCATTATTTTCTATGGGGCTTGAGCATATGCTCTTTTCCCCATACGCAGGGGGTCCGGAATGGATCCCCCACATATGGGGAGGGCAGACTGTAATATGGTGAGCAAGGCTCTGGCTTCTGCTTTATACAAGATATTAATGAATAGATAATGAAGTTGTCACAGAGGTAAATAATTGCTTTTCTTTATGTTTTCAAATATATCATTTATGTATTTCTATCCTGAACATTTTATGTTTGTTGAAATTTGAAAAAAACAGATGAAGACTGTTAAAGAAATTTGCCACTACTTGCAGGAAAATTATAAATACTGGCTGAGGAAACAAGTTTGGTGTTGATGCTATGAAGATATATATTGATGCTATACAGATCAGTGTCTGTGACAAACAGCTTCCATTTGTTTTTGTCTACAGTCAATGATCTTTTTGGTGTATCATTTTCTAACTAGCCTAGCCCTGAAAAGTGGGCATAGAAGACAAGGTATTCTCAAATTCTCTCCCTTTCATAGGCTGTTTATCAGAAGATGCTACCTCTGTATTTCCCAAGGTCACTAGAAGAAGAGAGTCAGTCCTTTCCTTTCCTTCCTGATGATATTGGCAATGCACAAGGGGAACCAGTGGTGCCAGAACGTCAGATCAGAATTAGTGAAAAGCCAGGAGTTTCAGAGGGTGAGTCAACCATACATGTCAAGAGAGACTGTCAGGGTAGTCAGTTGTCATCTAAAAAGCCAATTTAATTTATCTTTGAGGTACTGGGGAAATACTCCTACACCTCCATAGTGGCTGGAATGGAAGAGAACAAGAGAAAGAAATTGCTCATTCATTCCTACTTATCTAACCTCTAAAAAGTACTCTGTATTTCTCAAAGCCTTTGGACAGGGGAAAATTTGACAAGTCTGCTTCTGAAAAATTGGTAGGTTGAGTCATCCTTTGCCAAGAATAACAACAACAACAACATTTATTTATTTATACTCCGCTCTTCAGCCAAAAGGCTAGCAAAGTGGCTTATAAATTGGTAATTAGACATTTCCCTGCCCTCATCCTCTTCAAGATGAAGAAACACTTTCATAATTGTTCTGTTTTCGAACTGGTCTGCTATTCCTGTTTTATGTATTTGAACTTTGCATTACTATAAAATCTGTGTTGGTAATAAAGCATAACTTTCCCTGTTCTACTTATTTCACTGTCAGAAGCTGAGTCTTTTAGCTTGCCTGCCATTATTAATAGGGTCTCTTTTGCTTTGCCATAGCTTGGCTTGCTTACAACATACTGTATGGGCACTGATGCTGGAAGATGGGACATGTAGTAGTGTGTTAATTGCTTAGACTGTTGCATTCTTTTATGGTCAGCTAACAGATGGGAAAGGAGTTGAGTTTGTGCCTGGAGTTTCAAGATCAGTCACGTGAGAATGGACAGTGTGAGATCAGAAGAAAGGGATCCCATGGGACAGGGAGAGAATGAGAGTGTTTTGGTTTAAGATTGAATGAGATGTTACCTCACTTAAAGTTTACATTTCTGTATGCTTTAATTATGCATTGTTAATGCTGTCTTTTCAGTCCTGACAGTGTAAATCTCCTAGAAAATCTTTTGATTTCTGAATAAAGTTTCCTGGTTCAATACTGAAGCTTGAGTTTCTGAAGCTAAGGAATCCAGAACATGGCATTCACAGCAAGAGAGACTGCCAAATTCTAATGCACCTCTTTTAGTGCAGTGTATCTTCTTAGGTGCCTTTCACAAATGTCATAATTTTCCTGTACTGGACTTGTGTTGTGGCTCTGTTAAGACATTCATTATTCTCACATATTTTTTCTTTTCTCTCTCTGCTTTTTGTTTGTTTTTTTGTCACAGATAATTCAGATGAGGAGGGACTAGAAGCAGATTTATCCTTTATTGGCTCCCATGCTTTTGCTCGCATGGAGGGAGATGTTGATAAACAGAGACGTCTCATCTTACAAGGGCAGCTTTCAGAGGCAGCACTACAAAAACAGCATCAGAGAAAGTGAGACAATTACAAAATAAGGGTTTATTTCTAATTCATTGATTTCAGTCCAGTGCTACACTAAAGTGTTTTATTGTAGCAGTTTTTAGAACATAAAAGAAGCATTCATTTTTAAAAACATACTTGGATTATTAGGCAGACCTGTAATTTGCACTAGACTTTAGCATCCTATGTTGCTTCTTTTTATTTAGCTTCCCCCCCTCAGCATAATCACTTCTGAATCAGTTATATCTTCCTTTTTGATTTTATAAATGACAAAGCCTAATGTTATATGAGAAGTTCAGCTAGATGTATTTATCTTCACAATGTGTTCATTAACCATGGTGCTAGATTATTTGAAAAGTTCTGACATCATATGGTTTCCTTCTAGTTACAACCGCTGGCTTTGTCGGGCAAGAGCTGAAGACCTGTCTGATATTGCTTCCCTTAAAGCTTTGTACCAAACAGGTACGTTCAAATCCTGAAGTCCTAATTACTCCTCATAATTATTCTTTATTGATAAGCATATTTTGAAGAAAAGTGTACTGTATGTCAACATCACATGTAAGATGTGGGAATTTTTTTATAATTAAGTATTTTTATTTGTTTTATAACAACAATACAGAACAAACAATGAATACATAAGTAACAAATAGCCTTGGAGGACTATATATAAACTTGCATAATAGCTATCTGTTGTGGGATAATAGCAGTAAAAGAGTCCTAAAGACATCACTCAGATTTGCTAGTTGATGAAGTGGGCATCAAAATATCTTTCCAAATAATAGCTTGATGAGTAGGAGGTCCGACAGCAAATGAGTTGGTGTTGATGTAAACAATAAAAAACGACCAATCCTCAAAAAGGTGTGTGGTTTCTTTTGTCCGTTACAGAGTTGAAAAGTGTAAGAAAGCTTTTCCAATAACCAAGCATCCCAAACTCTTTTCCATCAGTCATTTATTAGTACATTCCCTGTTTTCCAGCTTCTCGCAATTATATTCCTGACTGCTGAGATGAGAAATGTGATGAACTTACGATGTTTCAGACAAGTGTCCTCTTTACTGTAAATTGACAATAAGAGAAGGCTTGGACAGAAGGTTACAGTTTCTTTCACAATAAAAAGAGATTTGCATCAGTATTCCATTCCAAAAATCTTTAACCTTGGGACAGTCCAACCGCATGTGTTCAAAGGAGCCCAAGGTGTCATAGCCGCTCCAACATTTAGGAGATACCTTTTTGTCATCTGGGACAGTTTCACAGCTGTTAGATACCATTGTATATTAATTTTAGGGTCCCCTCTTTTGTCAATGCCAATCTTGATTTATACTGGGGGAGGTCCATATGCATTCCCATATAGCTTTGGAGATATCTAAATTTAGGTCCTATTGCCGCATTAGCCTGGATGATTGATTTTTGCCATCAACAGATTGCACTAAATTTTCATATATAATGGCTGCCCCTCCCTTGCAGGCCCGCCCCTTGTTCATGCATAATATTTCATAGAAGACAAGGGTAGTTCCCTGGCAAATCACATTCTTTGCAAAGGATAACACCTGTGATATCTGCATCCAGTTGTGATTGATGTGTCTCAGGCTATCTGTCAGAGTCTCTAAATGTCACCCCCTTCCAACCTTTAAACTGAGCTTGTTTGTCTGTGTCATAGAAGTGTGGATGTAATAGAATTGGGCAAATGGGGAGGGGCTTGGTGCTAGTATATGAATCCATTGCTTCCAAATAAAAAAAGAATTATAAAGAAATATCTTTTGGATCTCTCTTAATGTGCTTAATGGAAGAACAATTTCAACTCCACCATACTATGTGAGTTTACCTCCATAAATACCAACTTGGTGGAATCTGCTTCCATAATAAGATTGGAGAGCCAGTTTAATAGGAATGCATATTAATATAGTTTCAGGTCCGGAATTGCTAATCCACCTTCTTTTGTGCTAGTGTACCTAACCAATTTGTAGAATCTAGGTCCCTTTTTATTAAATTTAAATTCTGTGATCATTTTTTGCCAGAGTTGGAATTTGGAGGGGATGACTGAAATGGGGATGGATTGGAATAAGAAAAAGAGGCATGGGTGAGAAACATCTTGACAATAACGATTCTCCCCAATATAGAAAGATTTAGAAATTTCCATTCTTTAAGTTTTATTTTCATCTATTTAATGATGAGATTATAGTTTCTAGGGACCAGCTGAGATACAGCTTTTGTTATGAGGATTCCCAGGTATGAAAACATTGCGAGACATAATTGGAGACCAGAGGTTTTTGCCGTGGCAGTTTGGGCCACAGACGAGGGCATTCATATACATCAATTTGGAGTTTTGGTAATTATTCTTAAGGCCAGAATGCTACCCAGAGATGTTTAATGTGTTTTTTATTTTGGGGGAAGGAAGTTTCAGGTTGTTGCACTGCTGGTAAGATGTCACCTGTATACAACATTATTTTGTGGTGCGACTTATTGACTTGTAAACCTTTTATGCTTGGGTTTGACTTAATGAGTTCAGCTAGAGGTTCAATATAGAGTGCAATTAATATTGGTGAAATAGTTTAGTGCCTTTGTATAAATTAAACTTCTCAGATCTCATCCCATTTACTAACACTGTCGCTTTTAACGCCCCGAACAAGAAATGTCATTCAACCCTGTCAAATGCTTTTAAGACGTCTAAATAAAAGGAGTGCTAAGGGTGTTATTGTTTGTGATGAGTAGTGTATTAGAATGAGGACTCTGCATATTGAGTCTGTCGTTTTCCTGTCTAGAATAAAACCCATCTGATCTGGGCTAATATAATCCAAGATGAATTTATTTAACCTGTTTGCCATAATGGATGTGGATAATCTTGCATCCTGGTTCAGTAGTGCTGCAAGGGGTTCTCATTTTGCATCTTGGGATGGGAATAATTTGTGATCTGTGCCAGATGTTGCAGGGAGGTGACCACCATCCATGACTTCATTAAAAAGGATATATAAAGAAGAAGCGAGGTCATCTATTAGAAGTTTGTAAAATTCACCAGAAAAGCCATCTATACATGGAGATTTAAATGTTTTCAATTTGTTTATGGCTTTTTTATCTCTTCCAATTCTGTTGGTTTGTTTAGGAGGGAGCAATGAGATTCAGAGAGTTTTTGCAGTTTTAGCTTTTGTATAAAATCTTTTGTAGTTGGAGCACCTGAGATTTCTGACGTGTACAGGATTTTATAAAAATTATGTAATTGTTTGATAACCTCCTTGGAAAAGTTGATTAGTTTGCCATTGCAGGAGGACAATGACACAATTAGTTTTTTGTTAGCTTTCCTTTTGACAGCTCTGTCTAGTAAATGGGAATTTCCTGTATAAATGTGATATTGGGCTCTAATTTCTTTAAATAATTTGCAATCCAGGTACGTTGGGAGGAGGGGGAATTTAGCCCTTTAACATTCAATGAAACTATTCTAAGATTACCCAGATCAAAAAAGAGCCTAAACATCTGCATCAATTTGGCTTGTCTCTTGTAGCTGAGTGCAGTTTGACAGAAGCTTTCCCCAATAATACTCCTTTCCAAGGCCAACATATAAAATGCAAAAACCCAACTATAACAATAATAAACTTTAAAAACATTGTCGCCAAAAGGACAGGATCCCAAACTGAGGCTTGGGAGCCTGATCAGCACAGACATGGATGATTGCCTTAGGCGGGAATTGAGGGGAGGGGAACAGTAGATAGTGGGGGGGGGGGAACTGGATCTCAAACACTGTTTAGGTACTTTCAAACGAGTACATATATTAGAGCAATGAGATATAAGATTGGCAAGTAATGTTAGCAAAATAACAATATAATGAATCAACTTCAATGTATATAATCACCATTAAAGGAGGCTTTAGCAATTCCCTGTGTAATCTGGTCCAGAGAGTGATGGCATTCCAGTGTGGAAGTGATGATGATGATGATGAGGAGAACAAAGGGATGAGAACTGTGCTTGAGAGATGTATCACACTCTAGTTTGATGAATGGTGGAGTTGGATGGTTTGGTGGAGTGCAGGGGCCACAATTCAGACTCTGAGGTGTTCAAAAATTCAGCCAGACCATACCATTCAGCTACTAGACCTGGACTTATGGCAAAGGCTTTTAGAGCTGTAGAAAAGCAACTCCTCATATCAATATCTAGGTGACAAAGACATAAACAAATAATTTTAATGGAAGACTAGATATCCAATGACAGTTTCTTTAAAATGCCTTGCCGTGATTGCTGAAAACATAATTTTATTAGGCTGGATAACGTTATACAAACAACTGGGATTTTTTTTTAATTGAAGGGGTTTCTGATATTCATTCTTTCTGTAGGTGTTGATAACTGTGGTCGTACAGTAATGGCAGTGGTTGGAAGAAATATTCCTGTAACTCTTATAGACATGGAAAAGGTGAGATACAATTTCAGAAGATACTCCAAATTGTAAGAAAGTCTTATTGCACTGATTCTGGATTTTTACCTCACTGCTACTAATTTGACTGCTGAAAGAAGGGAATTTTATTACCTTTGCTGAAAGAAAATAAACTATAAAGCACTTTTACATAAACTAGCTGCCTGCTCTTTTACTGCTAGGATAAAACAAATTATTGACATAATTACTGGCTGAACAATATTTCTGACATCTGTGACTTTTTTCTGTCTTAGGCTCTCTTGTACTTCATCCATGTGATGGACCACATTGTTGTAAAAGAATATGTCATTGTGTATTTTCACACTCTCACTAACGCCTACAATCATTTAGACTCTGATTTTCTGAAGAAGCTTTTTGACATTGTTGATTTCAAGTAAGTATTCATTAGCATATCTTATAACTTTTTCCTTTATTTCCTTAGCAAATGAGGAAATACACAGAAATTCTTTTCTAAAAGAAATCAGGGGAGGTGAGGATATTGAATGAGTACCAATTCAGAAAGATTTGGTCGTTCAGAATTCAGAATCAGGTCGTCTACAAATGATTTAGTGCCAGGTTTCCCACGAATGTGCGCTGCGCTATGGGCGGGAGGCGGCCCCCTTCCGGCCACGCTCCACTCCTGAGATGGATGGCTCTCCACGCCGGGCTGGCGGGCTCAGGCATGGCTATCCGAGGCCAACCAAGGCTCCTCGGTGCTGCGGTATCATTACCTTTAGGGGGGATTCTGATTTGGAGGCGTTCAGTCATAATCCCACATATGGTAGCTTCGCCCCATTGGCTCCTCAGCCAAGCACCTGAATTGGTACTCATTTGCTAGCCTGTGAAAATCACTACAGATGTACTGAAGAACTACAGTACTGAAAACTTTTTTTAGCGCATGTCTGTTTTGCTTAAGTGATACTTTCCTGTAGCATATTCAGTTGCTAGAATAAGTTTATAAAGAAGACATGTGGGAAGACATTAGCAGTCATGAGACTTCACATTTCATTGCTTGTGTACTTTTGTTTTACAATAGAGAAATTATTCAAGACAATCTTGCGCTTGCATTGGTAAACGAAGTCTTGGAGCAAGTGTCCTTTCTGATCTGGAGCACAAGTCTTGGTGGAAGACTGCTAACATCTAATATGCTTATGCAAACATTTGTTTTAAATATGATTTACTCTTGTCATTAACCTAGGTACAAAAGGAATCTGAAGGCCTTGTACTTTGTCCATCCAACATTTCGCTCTAAGGTGAAGTATGCCATTCAGAGGTGGAAAGTGGACATTTTTGAAAGTAGATGTGTTGGATCCCAAAGTATTGGACAGTATTACTTAAAAGCTTGTAGATTTTTGTTTAATACTATGAGCTAGTTCAGTGGCAAGATAATAAGCAATGCAATCATTTGCATTTGGTGACTAGCTAGTTCTCAGTGAGCTAGCTCCTTTGTCAATAGCATCTAACACATTTAATTCCATCTGCCTTAGTATTGTTTCTCGTGGTTAACTTAACCTTATCATTGCTTGAAGACTGGATGTAAATATTGTTGAATAAGCTGTACTGGCTAAGATGTTTGAAGAACCAAATATTCATTTAAATTTCTCCTCAGAATCCAGAATTCCCTATTTCTCAACTATGATAGGAATAAAATAACTACATTTCTACAATTCATTTCTTGACACACCCACGCCCCATTTTCTATTTTAAATTTCATTTCTTTTAATGAGGAAAACATACCTACTGTATATACTTGACTATAAGTTGACTTCATATGTAAGTTCAGTGCAGGTTTGGGAACCAAAATTATGGTTTTTATATGACTTGTGGATATGTCAAGGGTAAAACTTAGGGACATGTAACAAAGGATGAAGCAAAAGAAAACAATGCCAAAGAATTTACAGAATTCGAGCAGGCATAACTGTTTGTGCTCACTCTAAAGGCTGGATGGATGAGACAATAGACGGTGGGGTGCGGAGAAGGAGTCAGTACTTCCAGGACAGATTACACTATTGCCTTTTACAAGGGGATGGTTCCTTTATAAAAAATAAATAAATGTTAAAGTACAGTACTTACATTGATCCGTAGATAAGTCAACTCAAGTTTTGGGGGGTCAATTTTTTCACTAAAATTTCTTACAATGACCCAACATACAGTAATTTTGCCAACATAACTCTAAAGCACAATGCTCATGGACACTACAGAAAGATTATATCATAACTGAGGTATAAGACAGTAGGGGCAACAGTATCTTGGACTGTTAAACTAACAATCTGAATTTTGAATGTACAGTTATGCTGGAAGAATAAATGGATTGTTAGAATGTTCTCTGGACAATTGTTTTCTATTAAAGATTATGCATTACCATTAATTTTCAATTTCTGTGCACTAGGTTTCAACATGGTTTTTTACAACTTTTACTGTTTCGGGTCTAAAGGACAAAGTCCACCATGTGGAAAGCCTGCAACAGTTGTTCACAGCCATTCCCCCTGAACAAATTGACTTCCCCCCATTTGTTCTTGAATATGATACCAGGGTAAGTGGTTTCAAGAGATAAATATCTGTTGTTCTTTCTAATCAATATCTTAATAATTTTAAAAAGTAGACTGAAAAATGGCTTTCCTTTCCATTGTTTGAAAGGATTACAGAATTGCTTTAGAATCTGCCTAGTCTGCAAATTTATGTTAAACTGATTGTGTTTGCATTGGTAAAGGGGTTATTATTATTATTATTATTATTATTATTATTATTATTAACCTTTATTTATAAAGCGCTGTAAATTTACACAGCGCTGTACATACAATCTTTATAATTGGATGGTTCCCTGCCCTCAGGCTTACAATCTAAAAAGACATGACACGAAAGGAGAAGGGAGTGGTGGTGGGGAAGGGGCCTCTCTAGTAGGATAATACATATAAAATACATAGCAATACAGGAAATGATTCAATAAAACAGACACCAAAAGAACATCAAATAGTAAGTGACAATTATGCAGTGCCTGGGAAGGCTTCTCTGAACAGGATGGTCTTCAACTCCGTTTTGAAGCTAGTTAAAGAAGTGATGGCTCTTGCTTGTGGGGGAAGAAGGTTCCAGGAGTGAGGGGCAGCAAGGTAAAAGGGGCGAATCCGGGATGGGGCAGAGGAAATCCTGGGCTGAGACAGCAGACCTTGACTACCAGAACGGAGAGGCCTAGTGGGAAGGTGAGGAGAGAGAAGGTCTGATAAGTAAGGAGGGGCCAGTCCATGGAGGGCTTTAAACGTCGACAGCAGGGTTGGACATGAAAGCACTTTTTCTTACCAAAAGAGTCGATTCATATTTCTTGGTGAAGCTACATTATCTAAACTACAGTCAGTTCCCCACATTTGTGGTTTTGAGATTCACAGAACTTATGATTCATAGTTTTCCCACCACTTTCCCAAAGCCTGAGGCAGCCACATGCACATTCACATACCACGAACTTCAGGATTGAGAAGCATCAGCATTTGCCACGGCTGCCACCAACTACCTCCCAAAGCCAGCTGCCCTATGGGCTGTATGCAGCTGAACCCCCTTTTTTCAACAGCCTGGTCTTTTTCACTTGCCTTCTCTCCCCAGTGAGCCAAGCTGGTCTTGGTGTGCAGGAAGCCAGAATGAGGTGGCTTGATTGCCTTTTGATGGCCCATTTCCATGCTTCCTCTCTCCCCCAACCGATCTGGGGCAGTTGCTCCCAGTGGTTTTCCATGGAGCCTGATCCGCTGGAATTCGGGAGGGGGAGTGTGGAAGCAGATAATTAAAAAGCAATCCAAGAACCCCTTCTCAGCTTCAGGCATACAGAGGCCAGCCTGCCTCGCTGGGGAGAAAAGGAAAGTAAAAATGAGCAGGCCTCTCTCTCACACTCTCTCTCTCTCTCTCTGCCTGCTGGGGTTGCTTGGCTGCTTTTTTGATGACCCACTTCCTCCCTCTCCTCACCACATGAACTGGTGCAGTTGTTTTCAGTGGTTTTCTACAGAGCCTGAGTTGATGGAGGGGTAGGCATCGTTTGGGCTTCCTAGGCCCTAGAGGGTATTTTGAGTCATTGTAAGGCAATGGCAGTGCGTCCATGTGGCTACACCACCATTGGAAACCTTGGGACTTGAGGTCCTGTGTTTTTTGTTATCCGTGAAGTCCAGAATGGAATGCCTTAAGAGACAAAGGGCTGATTGGAGAAAGAAGGGGGTGTCAGAGATCATTTGGGAGCATTTTGGAATGCATTTTGAATAACAATTTTTGTAACCCTAGTGTGTTAAAAAAAATGGCCCTAGCAGGTGCACATGGCTCATGGGCCACACTTTGCCCACTCCTGAGAGAAAGTTTTAAGTGGTAGTAGAAAAGGATTTCTGTTTTGTTGTTGTCTTGGTGTACATATCTGTTCACTACAACAGGACATCTTTTTTGTCTCTGCAGGAAAATGGATCATACTATTCTTATCCTTCTTCTCCGGACCTCTGACTCTGCAGCTCTGCCATTCCATTTAGTTTCCCAACACCCTATGATGTATTACTTGCCAACAGCATATGAACCATGTTGGCCTGAATCATTTTCAGAGATCAGAGGGAGGGTGATCCTGCCTCTGCTATTTTTTTGTATAAGGAGATATTTGGAAGAATACAAACAATCAGTAAATTAAATCACAATCAACTATGTTTCAGCTCTTTTCAAGTGGAAAGGTTGCTAGGTGCATATGACAGTAATTTTTCATATCACCCACACTAATACTGTTTTCTGAAAAGATCCATTGATGAACATATTTTAATCTGACTCTGTGAGTTTTCAGTGCCCCCCCCCATCCATTTTTGACCAGTTTGGAAGAAGATTTAGCACATTGAATCCATCATTAGTGCTGATACATTTTGCAGAATTCTCTAGAAATATCTACAGACTGGGAAAAGTCCTGTTTAAAGTCCTAAAACAACTACAACGTTCAGCATTATAAATTCTACTTAGATTGGAATGCAATAATCTATTTATTTTTTTCATGGCTTGTGTGCGATGGTAAGACTTCTGCTACCTTCCTAAATTGTAAAATGGGGAAAAAAATCACAGATGTCTCTTGTAGTTTTTATTTTCTTTGAACTTTTTTTTATTTCCAGCTGGTACAGAGAAAAAATACTGGTTTGGAAAACAGATCTGTTTGTACCATATAAAACAAAGGTAGGCAAAACGCAGGCCACATGTAGTCCTTGGGTTCTGTAAGTTACAGGTTAACTCCACTTCAGGAACACAAGCCTTCAGCAGAGTCAAAAATGCTTTATTCTGTCAGCAGAGTTGATCACAATACATAGTTCTTGTCAGAAGTGAAGAATTTTTCCAGTTACACAGTAACAGATTTACAAGTCACCCATTACAAAATCCTTCATCCCATTTGTCAGCAACTCAAAACATACAGTCTTCCCAGGTCTTAGTCCACCTATTCCTCCTTTATCAAGCTACAGCTTCCCACAAGCTTCCCACCTTACTACCCATCTTGATAATTTACATCTCATACTTTCTTTGCACACATTTGCTCATTATACCAGGCTGTGACTGATACGCAGTCTTTTCTTTCTCCTTCCTGGTCTCTGTGATGCACATAAGTGGGACATTTCTGTGCCTGTGCAGAACACTATCAAAACTTTATAGAATCACTAGGCGATAGCTCTGCCTACCCTCAGCTCTATCTCTCAGTTTTCCCACTCAATTACCTCAGTTCCTTTTCATCCACTGCAGAAGTCGCATCTAAGGTACCTTACTAGTTGTTTTCTCTTCTGGTGGTTGATTTGGCTCGCTTGCACTTTCTTTCACAAAATCCTTTAACTGTGTTTGTTTTCTCAGTTTTTGATGCTCGACTTTGCTTCTTCATGCCCCTTTGGTTTTGATCTGGTTACTGACCTCAGCTTGGGTTTGTAGACTACGGCTCTCTGGATAATGGTGGTCTTCTTTCTTTAAGTGGTTGACTGTGGAGCTAAGCTTCCCAGCCACGATGGTCATTCCTACTGTTTGCTTTGCTTGTTCAACGGACACAACATCAATACTTGTGTCTACTGTAAGACCTACTATAAGGCCTCAGGCTTTAAAAAAACAGGAGTCTCACCTGAAGATATTGTATGAGCAACCTCTGAAGCTGTCTGAACCACTAATGGCAACTATGTCTGCTCCACCCAGGTCCGCCTCTGAACCAACTCCCAAGCCATCAACAGCCAGAGTCAACTCCATGTCAACGCTGCCGAAGCACAATCAAGAATCCGTCCCTTTTTAGCAGTCATATGTCATAGCACTATCTGGAGTACAATGCCTCCTCGAAACCATCCATTTGTGAGCTGTCTTGGGTCCCTTTTTTGGGAGAAAGGCAACAGAGAAGTGACATAAATAAATAAATAAACAATAAACTATCCAAGAGGAAGGCTTCAGTTTCAAGCCTCAATACTGCATTGTTTAGGAGATGAAAGGAAAAAGAAGCATTTGAGGCATTCTGTGGAAAAGGAGGTCATTTCCAAACCTCCTCAGATTGCTGTGGCTTGGATGATCCCTGAACCAACCAAATAGGTTTCTTCCTGGGTCCTGAGACTCACCTCCTAATAAATCTATTCAGGTGTTCAAGTAGAGGTAGGGTATGCCTTTGATGGAGAAATTGTGGAGCCTCCAAAAGCAAATGGCATCTCAACAGAAGTCCCCTCTGGCTCACCCTTCAGCTGGTTCTGCAGTTCTCCAGCTGGTACTCTGGAGTATTTCTGTTTGAGGAAACTCCTTGACCTCAGTGGTGTACTCCTTTATGACAGTATCGAGGATCCACATGGCAGTAGTTTTTACAGACCAAGCAAGATGGTCTGAAAACCATGGTGAAACACATGAGAAGAAGAGGGTAAGGAGAATCACAGGTTGCGGAATACACATTTTTTCATTTTCCTACTGTGTATGTGTGATTTGTGATACTACAACCGCAACCACCTACGCATGATTCTCCTTACCCTCTTCTTCTCATGTGTTTCCCCATGGTTTTCAGATCATTCCTTCCATGCTCATTCTATCTCAATACTTGGTCTGTTGTTCTTCGAGATCACCATTCCCAGACTAATAGTTGCAGGTGTCATTCAAGGCAGAATTCAACAGCTGAAAGAAGATTCCAAGAGGATTCTTGGGATCATAGATATTGTGAAACTTTAAGAGCATCCCTCTTACTACTCAACTCCAGGGGTTTCTCAATTCCACGGGCTTTCCAACTCCAGGGGTTTCTGTATGAAACAGATTATCTAGGTCCATTTCAATCTGGTTTCAGGCCTGGATACAGGCAGCCTTGGTTACCTTTGGTGGATGACCTACACAGGAACTGGACATGGGGAGTGTGTCCCTGTTGGTTCTCCTGGACCTCTCAGCAGCGTTCGATAGCATCGACCATGGTACCCTTCTGGGCCACCTCTCTGGGATGAGACTTGGAGCTCCTGTTTTACAGTTGCTCCATTCCTCCCTGGAGGGGCGAACCCAGAAGGTGGTGCTGGGGGACTCCTGCTCAACCCCCTGGCCATTGGCCTATGAGGTCCCTCAGGGTTCTGTGCTATTCCTGATTCTATGTTAGACACTGTGTAGTGGCATATTCAGTAGAAAGTCCTAACTCTGGCTGCTGTTCTCTTCTTGCCTTCTATGCTGTGGATCTCTTGAAAGTCATGGGCTACCCCCTGAACCATTCCCTCAGCCTCGAAAAAAAATGACAACTTGTACAGGGTCTCCAATTTTGATTCAAGTTGGCTTCTATAACATCCAGAACTCAACTCTGATAGTGGAAGCCTCTTGGTCAGGATCTCCAATTTTGATTCAAGTTGGCTTTTACGGCATCCAAAACTCAACTCTGATAGTGGAAGCTTCTTGGTCAAAAGAACCCTCAGAAGTCTCATTCTACCGCCATCTGACAATAAAGGTTGCAAGCTTGATTTTATGGCCAGGAAATTCTATTTGGTTTCCACCTTGGTATTTAGTATTATACACTATTCAGCAAAACTATATCGGCAAAACTTTTTTCGGCAAAGGGTTCTGCCCCTGCTTGATGAGCTCCCAGAGAAAGACAAAGCCTGGCCAGTGCTATTCAGTTGGAGGCTCACACTCTGGCACATCAGCAGATCAACTCAGCATGCCATGTGATGGGTTGCTCAGCTAAAATGTTGACTGGTTCAGTACTCAGGAGGCATGCTTGGTGCAGTCCTTTGGCCTCACGACTCAAGCAAGGGCAACAATAGAGGACCTGTTATTTGATTAATCAGGTCTCTTCAGCAAAGAGACAGATGAGAAGTTGGAGTTTGCCACAGATATGAAAATATGGCACACCCTTGAGCTATCAAAGCTGTTCCAAACCTCAGTACAGCTGGCAAAGGTTGAACTCGGAACAAAGATGCTCCTTTAGTTCAACACTACGAAGCAGATCTTGGTATCCATCTTAATCATCTACATTATAGAAGGCACTTAAGATGGATCTCTTCCAGCAGGCATATCCACCTGATTCTATATAAAACCATAATTAATGCTCCACTCCCAATGACACTCATAGGACTACAGTTGTTTATACAGTGGTACCCCGGGATACGAATGCGCCGCCTTACGAAATTTCCGGGTTACGAAAGAAATTCACTTAATTAATTATTTCCGGGTTACGAAGGTTATTCCGGGTTGCGAAATAAATTTTGGTGCTTTTCGGCGCGATTTCACCCGGAATCGCGGCTTTCGCTATTAAAGCCTATGGGCTTTTTCGGCTAGCGAAAGTTTCCGGGTTACGAAGGGCTCCGCGGAACGGATTACTTTCGTAACCCGGGGTACCACTGTATATATTAAGGAACTAATAGGAATGTTTAATTCAATGTTAGTATTTTATACTTTATATTTGTATTATACTGTATTTTTAATATGATGTAATCCCGCTTCGATCTTTGGAGAAGCGGGAAATACAAATAAAAATATTAGTATTATATGCTCTAGAAGAATTCAAGCCAAGTACACACTTGGCTGATACAAAGCGTTTGTGAATGGCTTCTATAGGAGTTCTAAACCTGTCCTCTGGGAGATATGCAGCAGCTGTTACTGAATCTATGGTTGTGCCTATGAATCATCTTGGGATAGCGTGAGGTTTGACTTCTTCCAATTGACCAGTATGCTCAATGAAGGCAATAGTTCTAGGATGTAATCCACATATTGAGCCAACAATAAATGAGAACTTACTACCAGGAGGCGATTGTATATGTACGGGAAAACAGTTAACCCTCGTTGCCTGATCCATGCAGCAATGGTTGCCATGAATTTCATGAAACCATGGAGAGCTGTGGAAAGGCCAAATTGGAAGAACACGAAACTGGAAAGCTCTTCTTCCCACAGCAAAGGATAGGAATTGCCCATGCATCGGTCAGTCCCAGTATGGGAATATGCATCCTGGAGACTGATCAAGTGTGGTGAACCAGTCCCCTCTTTGGAACAACAACGATAGAAGACAGGCTCACCATCATAAAATGCTTGTGTGGACTATAAGCATTGATGTCTCTAAGGTCCCAGATTGGGTGGAGTCCTCCATCCTCCTTTTTGACTATGAAGTATTGGGAGAAGAACCCCCAATAAATCAGTGATTAGGAATGGGTTCTATAGTTCTAAAACTGAAGGCTGAAATACATTGTGGAACAATGCCAGAGCAGAATGGTTGCTTTCAAGGTATCTTGCATTATAAAGCTAGATAATTACATGAAAGTTGTTTTTGCTTATTCTGCTAATTGTGAATATTAGTGTTATAGGATCATGGAAAAATCATAGCTACCATTGTGGTTGTTGTGTGCCTTCGTTTACAATTTATGACCACCCTAAGGCATTTAGGGCTGTTCAGAATGCTTAAGCATTCAGAACTGCAGCTATGATTTCCTCCTCAGAAAACCTCCCAATAATACCTACCTCAGTATGGAGAGGACATGGAAGGGTTTGCGCCTTGAAATTCCTACTGCAAGTACAAACTTGTAGCTGAACTGTGAAGTCCAGATATTCTGTAGGCTTGCTTCAGGTCTTTACAGGTTACTGGAACACACTGGTGAAAAACCATTCATTTTTTTTTTTAATTCCGACTAAATGTTACTTGATGGTTTCTTAATTTGTTTATTTTTAGAAGTTTCATTATCTGACATGACAAAGTTGGTAAGAGAAATCCTTGCAAGAAAAAATACGCTATGGAATGCTGCTTCCATTCCATTCTTTGCCTAAAAAGGTCTCCTCTTCTCCAGGCTAAACATACCCAGCAGCTTCCTGAGTTGTTCCTCATAGGGCATGGTTTCCAGACCCTTTACCATTTTGGTTGCCCTCCTTTGGACACACTCCAGCTTCTCAACATCTTTTTCAAGCTGTGGTGCCCAGAACTGGACACAGTATTCCAGATGGGACCTGACCAAAGCAGAATAGAGTTGGTACTATTACTTCCCTTGATCTAGACACTATACTTCTATTAATGCAGCCTAAAATCCGCATTGGCCTTTTTAGCTGCCCAATCACACTGTTGACTCATGTTCAACTCGTGATTTACTAGGACTCCTAGATCCCTTTCACACACAGGGGCTGTGCAGGCTGACCCTTTTACAGCCAGATTGGGGCTGGGGCAACTGCACAGGGAAGTCTGTGAAGTGGATTGTGCCCAGAATGCTGCCTGAGAGACGGTTGGCCAGCCATGCCAAGGAGGAGCCTTTGTGTTGAAATCTGTTAATGGTCCGGCCTGGTTTTGACCAAGACCGAATTGGGATAGCCTAAACAGCCATTTTTATGGGGTGAACTGTGTCTTAGGGCCATTTCTAAGGAATTTTGATTAGATCTTTGGGGGGGGGGGTGATCAGAGACGTGTGGAAATAGCCGGTCAATAAATGCAGCATCCTAAATCAAGAGGTATCAGCTCTGGATGGCAGTGCCCTTTTATTTCCAACTTTCTGACACATTCCAGGCACACCACCCGCTATCACACTTCTGATAAATGGGTGGATTTCAGTCTCAGACGTTCTGGCGCTCTCAAGCCACGGCTCCATATCTGGGCAAACGTTGCTCCTTGCATTGGGGAGCCTTCTATGGCTGTGGGACCAAACACCTCCTTTTAATGTTTAGTTGATCTCAAAGACAGGCAGAGGACTCCTCTGGGTAGTAAAAGATAGTCCCACAAATGGGCTTATAGTCCTTTAACATCACAGCCGCACCAGTGGTCACCACACATAAGAGACAATTGATGGGCTGTGCTATAACCACCATCCATCCCATCCATCTCAGTTGTGGCTCTTTTATTTTAGGCTCTTGTAATTATTGAATTGCAGTACAGGGTGGTTAAATTACACTTGTGATTGTGAAGTCTTTATCCCGACAAGCTTCAGCTCTTCTTCAGTACTGAAATTTATCTCTAGTGTTGTTGTTGTTGTTATTGTGTTTCCAATTTAGGTTCCAACCTTCCAACTTATGTTGAACCTCAGGTGGTGAACCCATCCTGAGGCTTCCTTGAGGGTTTGCCTTTGCCTTCCCCTGAGGAGGCTGAGAGAGTATGAGTTACCCAAAGCCACCCAGTGGGTCTTAATGGCTGAGCCGGGATTCGAACCCGGATCTGCAGAGTCCTAGCCCAACACTCAAACCGCTACGCCCTCAAGTTCCTGATAGTAAGGGCTATTGGACAGTGGAAGACACTCCCTTGGAGAGTGATGGAGTCTCCTTCCTTGGAGGTCTTTGAACAGAGGCTGGATGGCCATCTGTCAATGGGGATGCTTTGATTGAGAGTTCCTGCATGGCAGAAGGGGGTTGGACTGGATGGCCCTTGAATCTGGCTCTCTCTTCCAACTCCAGGGTTATAGGACTCTATGGAGCCTCCTGTTCCTTTGTTCCTTTATTGCTCTCTCTATGCTTTCAATGGGAGGCTGTTTTCAACTGTCTTTTTTTTATCAAGCGCTTTTCCCGCCATTTTCCTCCTCCATCTGACAATTGAACCGGAAGAAGAAGGGTAAACTTCCGGGGTCGGGCTCAGAAACAGGCCCCGCCCCTCCTGTGGGACTAGAAGGAAGCGGGAACGTGGGAAAGAGGCGCTTCCGAAGGGAGGCCTTATCCCTGCGCAGAAGAAGTAGGCGGAACCGGAAGTGTGAGTCGCAGAGGCACTTCCGGATCCGGAAGGGGGCCACGCCTCTCCTTCCTCGGCCATGGTCCCCGTCATGCCGGGTCTCTTCCTGGGCTCCTCTTCCTCGCCTCCTCCTCCTCCGGGGACGGCGCTGTTGTTGCTGGACTCGGAGCCGCCCACCGAGGAAGAGGAGCGGCAGGCGGAGGCGGTGCTCCACGTGGAGGCGCTGGACCAGCCGCAGACGGACCTCCTGGGCAGCCTGGACGCAGCCCTGCGCTTCATCCACGAGGCCCGAGGGAGGGGCGTCCTCGTCCGATGGTGAGCAGGGGGCCGGGAGAGGCCGCCCTCCCTCTGCCTCTCGCCCTTCCTCGCCTCCTCTGCCAAGACGCCGGTGATTCTACCGTTCTACTCCTCTTTACAGCCTAAAATCGCATTCGCCTTGTTAGCTGCTGCATCACACTGTTGGCTCATGCTCAACTTGTGGCCTACTTGGACTCCCAGATCCCTTTCACACGTAGTTTCATTCAGTCAAGTGTCCCCCCATCAACTCATGTTCAACTTATGGTCTACTTGGACTCCCAGATCCCTTTCACACGTAGTTTCATTCAGCCAGGTGTCACCCATCCTATATCTGTGCATTTCATTTTCCTGCCCTAAGTGCAGCACCTTACGTTTCTCAGTCTTGAATTTCATTTTGTTAATGTTAAAGACTGAGGCAAGATACAGAAAATGTTAACTATTTATCCTTCCCCCCCCCTCCCCACTTACTCCAGTTTAAAGTAGGAAATTATTAAAATGCTTTCAGGAGGGATACATTAATTCTGAGTGATAGGATGCCTAGGCTGCAGCCCTGTGAATGTTTCTAGTGACTCTGAGGCCCCATACAGACAGGCCAAAATAAAGCTGCTTCAGGTCACTTTGGAGGTACGCTGTTTAAATGATGCTTGCGTCCTAAGAGTCTGGAAGCCATGCTTTAGACCTAAAGGACTGGAGCGCAGCTTTGGCGCAGCTTCCGGACTCTTAGGACGCATGCATCATTGAAACACCGTACCTCCAAAGTGACCTGAAGCAGCTTTATTTTGGCCTGTCTGTATAGGGCCAGTGAAAACTGTTACTGTGACTGTGGAATATCTGTGATTCAGAACCGTGATTCCCGTGATCCTAGCACTTGTTCTGACTTACTACTAGTGGTTCTACAACTACCATTGTGATTCACCGTTCTAGCGGGTAAAAGAACAGAACGAATCACGTTGCCCGAACAGACAGTCCCAAAAAATAAAGCTGCTTCAGGTCACTTTGGAGGCATTCTGTTTAAATGACACACACACATCTTAAGAGGCCAGAAGCTGCACCAAAGCTGCCTCCCATTCCTCAAGTCTGGAGCGTGGCTTTGGCACGGCTTCTAGCCTCTTGGGACGCATGCGGCATTTAAACAGCATACCTCCAAGGTTATCTGAAGCAGCTTTATTTTGGCCTGTCTGTTCAGGCCCACGGTCACTGAAATCACAGTTTGGTGCTCAAGCCAGTCACAGTTCCAACAGTGACAAAGTAACAGCGATTCTATTCAATTCTCTAGCATCTTCATGGGATTGCTTCCCTGTTTGAGAGAGATAGGGGGGGATGGACCTTGGGGCAGCTGTGGGGCAGAAGCAGCCTCAGATGAGGTCCTGCCCTAGGAGCTGGACAGGAGACCTCCCTCTTGGCCCTGCTAGGGCTCTTGGGGGCCTCTGGCCACCTCTCTGGGATGGGGATGGGGTCACCAATGTGTGGAGGCCTTTCCTGGAAGGAGACCCAGGAGGAGGTGCTGGGGTCACTGGTCTGTGGGTCCCTCAGGGCTCAGTCCTGCCCCCTTTACTATTTAACATCTATGTGAAACTGCTGGGAGCGGTTGTCCAAAGTGTAGCCAAGGTACTGGCGATACCCAGCTCTATCTCTCCTTTCCACCCAGTACCAAGGAAGCTGTTCCTGGACTAAATCAGTATCTGCCAGGTAGAATTGACTGGGTGAGGGTAAACAAATTGGAGCTTAATCCAGACAAGAGAGAAGTGCTCCTGGTCAGTCAGATCTGGGAACAGAAATGCAATTGGTGTTAGATGGGATTACACTGCCCCTGAAGACACAGGTTCACTGTTTGGGGGTACTCCTGGATTCGGTGCTTAGCCTGAAGGCCCAGGTTTCAACACTGGCCAGGAGTGTGTTTCCACAGGTAAAGCTAGTGCACCAACTGCACCTGTTCCTAGAGAAGTCTGATCTGGCCACAGTAGGATGGGGGACACCTGGCTGAATGAAACTAGGTATGAAAGGGATCTAGGAGTCCAAGTAGACCACAAGTTGAACATGAGTCAACAGTGCGACGCGGCAGCTAAAAAGGCCAATGCAATTTTAGGCTGCATCAATAGAAGTAGAGTGTCTAGATCAAGGGAAGTAATACTCCCACTCTATTCTGCCCTGGTCAGGCCCCACCTGGAATATTGTGTCCAGTTCTGGGCACCACAATTTAAAAAGGATGTTGAAAAACTGGAGCATGTCCAAAGGAGGGTGACTAAAATGGTGAAAGGTCTGGAAACCTTGCCCTATGAGGAATGACTTAGGGAGCTGGGGATGTTTAGCCTGGAGAAGAGAAGGTTAAGAGGTGATATGATAGCCCTGTTTAAATATTTGAAGGGATGTCATATTGAGGAGGGAGCAAGCTTGTTTTCTGCTGCTCCAGAGACTAGGACCCGGAGCAATGGATGCAAGCTGCAGGAAAAGAAATTCCACCTCAACATTAGGAGGAACTTCCTGACAGTAAGGGCTGTTCAACAGTGGAACACACTCCTTCCTCGGAGTGTGGTGGAGTCTCCTTACTTAGAGGTCTTCAAACGGAGGCTGGATGGCCATCTGTCGGGGATGCTTTGATTTAGATTTCCTGCATGGCAGGGGGTTGGACTGGATGGCCCTTGCGGTCTCTTCCAACTCTATGATTCTATGACATGCCTTGGTTACATCCCATTTGGACTACTGCAATGAGCTCTATGTGGAGCTGCCTTAGAAAAGTGCTCTGAGACTGCAATTAGCCCTTTATAATGTTACATTATAAACATTATAAAAGGTCTCAAGGTAAAATATGTTTTAAGAGAACAAGATGCCTGGTTTTGCTGGATATTACTATGTAATGACTATATTTATTTGGGTCCTCTTTGCATTTTCAGTCAAGCTGGAGTCAGCCGAAGTGTCGCTGTTGTGACTGCCTATTTGATGAAGGCCAACAATCTCCCCTTTGAAGAGGCCTATGCCTTCATCCAGGCCATCAAACCCGATGCCAAGTGCGTTCTTCACCCTTATTAAAAATTGTATTCTCCTGAGGAATCGAGCATGCATTCTCTGTGATGCAAGAATGTGTCTTTGATTTGTTATTCCAGAATGAACGAGGGCTTTGAGTGGCAACTGAAACTCTATGAAAAAATGGGGTGTGAAGTTAATGTAACCAGTCCTGTTTACAAACAATATCGTTTGCAGAGGATTGCAGAGAGATACCCTGGTATGGGAACTAAACTTTATTACATACAAGATTTTTGTTTTGTGCTATGCTTTGTCAGTTGCGACAGAACAGAAATTAGTACTGAAAAACTTGACAGTAAATAATAGTTCCCTTATCTGCAAAAACATGGACTTTGGGATTTATCAGCTAGCAAGGAGGTGATCAAGTTGTTTACAGCTTGAAGTATTTGGGATAATTAAAATAAAAAGAGACAGTGAAGAGCATTAGAAAAATCTATCCAGACTCAGGGAACAGGCATTAGCATTGTGAATGGTGTCCTGTGTATGTGAGTGTGAAGTGGAGCAAAAATCTTACTTTCACATAGATGCTAATGGCATCTGAACTCATGGTAACTGACAAGGAAAGAACTAAATAAGGTTATTGAAAAGATTGGCTCAGTGTGCCACTGCTGTGATGAAGACGGAGTCAACATTGCATATTATTGGGAGGAAATTGGAAACAAAACTACCAGTGTAATAATGCATCCACACGAATGCAATTCCACTTGGAATATTGTCGCATAGTCTTAATCACTGCACTTCCAAAAGGATATTATAGAGCTGGTAAAGTACAGAATACGCGGGACTGGAGGATGTCTCTGAGGAGAAATAAATTATTGGAACATTCAACATGTGTGGGTAGAGGGACATTGCAGGAGTATAAAAAATTGTGTATGGTGTGGAATTGATCTGCTTCTGATAACACTAGAATGCAATCACTCCCTGAAGCTGAGTTGCAGAAAATGTAGGACAGATAAAGCGCAGATATAAACTCTGGAATCTTTTAATGCCAGATGTGATGGCTGCCAACTTGAGTGGGTGTTAAACTAGTATTAGACAAATCTGAGAAGGATGACGGTGGCTAGTTGAGCAGGCTGTATATTGGAAGCAGGGCTCCTCTTGGTGCTAATTGGAAGCAAACATGGGCATCTTGGGCCTTGTGTGATGAGTTTTCTTGCTAACAGTAGCCATGGGGAGTATAGTTTATATCCTCGTACACAGACTATATCTGTTCAACACAGCAGCAGAGAAGTAATGAAAGGATTAATGTCCTAATATACTATTATGTTATTATATATTATTATTATTATTATATAATAATAATATAACTATGTTATATATCATAATATACTACTGTCCTGATTTTTTTAAGTGAACTGATGACATTTTTATATTATTCACCCATTGTCAACAGTCCCATAAATGAGGATAAAATAAACATTTGAACATTTATAGATACAATTGTAATTAGCAAAGAAAGCCAGGGATTGTGCTGTAGATGTTCCAGTAAGATGCTTAGCAAATGATATGTACTTCAGTTCCTGAAATTGTTATTAAAATAGTTTATGTATTTATTATGCATTTTTAAATAAGCAGTGTATCAAAAATTCCCTCATGCTTGTTTGCCAGTTCATACATTTAGTGTTGCTTCTTCTTTTCAGATTCACAGGACCTTCCAGAAGAAGTCTTTGCAGTTGATCCAAACAACATACAACAGACTCCAAATTGTGAAGTTCTTTACAAGTGTAGGAAGTGCCGGTATGAAGCTGACATTTATTTATTAAATTTATATTCTGATCTGTCCTTTGTGATCATTTTGACAGGATTAAAATTCAAAACGACCTTAATAGATTAGAAAGCTGGGTCAAAGCTAACAAAATGAATTTCAGCACAGAGAAATGTAAGGTACTGCACTTAGGGCAGAAAAATTAAATGAACAGATATAGGATGGGGGACACCTGGCTGAGTGAAACTACATGTGAAAGGGATCTAGGAGTCCAAGTAGACCACAAATTGAACATGAGTCAACAGTGCGATGCGGCAGCTAACAAGGCCAATGAGATTTTAAGCTGCATCAAGAGAAGTAATAGTGCCATTCTATTCTGCTGTGGTCAGGACCCACCTGGAATATTGTGTCCCGCTCTGGGCACCACAATTTAGAAAGGATGTTGAAAAACTGAAGCATGTCCAAAAGAGGGCGACTAAAATGGTGAAGGGTCTGGAAACCATGCCCTGTGAAAAATGACTTTGGGAGCTGGGGATGTTTAGCCTGGAGAAGAGAAGGTTAAGAGGTGATATGATAGCCCTGTTTAAATACTTGAAGATTCTCACATTGAGGAGGGAGCTAACTTGTTTTTTGCTGCTCCAGAGAATAGGAGCAATGGATACAAGCTACAGGAGAAGAGATTCCACCTCAATATTAGAAAGAGCATCCTGACAGTAAGGGCTGTTCGACAGTGGAACACACTCCCTTGGAGAGTGGTGGAGTCTCCTTCCTTAGAGGTCTTCAAACAGAGGCTGGATGGCCATCTGTCACTGGGGATGCTTTGATCGAGAGTTCCTGCATGGCAGGGGGTTGGACTGGATGGCCCTTGCGGTCTCTTCCAACTATGATTCTATTATCAGAGTTCCTTATAGCATTTTTCTAATTTCCCAAGGGGCTCACAATGCAAGTCATTGAAATGGCTTCAGAATAAGAGTCCAAATAAGTGTAAGCATAAAGTCTGATTTTAAAAGATAACTGTCATACATTCATATGCATAAATGTATATGAATTCATGTGTATACCATCATAGTTATCTTAACAAGGCAGCCTGAGGCATGTATTTTGAAGAAGTGGCATTCTCATTGAAGAAGTGCTAAAACTGACATAGTCTGAGTAGTGGCCAGAACTGAAGGAGCAGAGTTGGGCCTTCTGGGAATCTTCCCACCACATGCCCTGAAAAAAAGTTTTTTGCCCTCATGTTTTTGGCCATTTTAGGACCAGAAGTTGTCTTTCCATTGGAAAAAGGCCTCTTGGCCTAAAATGACCTGGGGAATGTGGAGAAGTTACCTCCCATGCTCACAAAGGGGATATTTGAGAGCAAAAAAATATCATCCTTAGGTCCTATGTGCAGCTTTCCCCACATTGTCTTAAAGAATCTCTCTAGAATTCTGCCTACACCATGTGTAGGATTTCCTTCCCCAGATCCTAGAGCGCACCTCCTCTCCAATAGCAGCATTGAGTGCCACTGGTTTCTGATAGAAAAGATGCCACTGAGAGGGGTATTTGGGTACAGCAGTTCAATCCTGTAAGTCACGGTGACAATCTACTTTGTCAGAGCTCCATTGATGATGGAGTTCAGTTTGTTTTCCTTTTGTGGATGCTGATTCTAAGGTGATAATGAGAAAGTTCAGTCTTGTGGTTAGAAAAGTTGGGCACCTTTTGGAGTGTGACTTCTTCCATTTAACATTAGATATCTGACAGTGACCTGTTAAACTTGAAACATTAAACTTTTCTCAATGGGAAATAATTTTGTACTTTTCAGAACAGAAATGACCTTTGAATGGTCATTATGAGAGTAGGCCAAGTCAGAAACATCAGTCTCAGCTAGCTAAACCATAATTAATTAAAGTCAGAATAAACACTCTTAATATGCCACTCTTAAACAGCCATTTCCCATGACATTCATATACTGGAGAACTTTGAAGTACTGGCAATAGCAAAATGCTTTATATACCAAGAGGGTGTCTTCCTTGTAATTAAAAAAAATTCTGTTCTTCATGGTGTAGTTTCTGTTTACTTCATACTTCCTTCTTGATAAGAAGCATGCTTTAATGGTATGTATTTGCTTTGCAGTGGTATTTTTTCCTCACTGTTTTTATATGCCTTATTAAATAACAAAGAATGCAAGGAAACATATAGCTTGAAATAGTTAATTTTTGCTGCTGCAATGTTGTTAGTGTTTTTTCAAGTCATTCTCTTATCTTTTTATCTGGAAAATAGGCGTCAGCTCTTTCAAAGCTCAAGCATCTTATCTCATGATGAAGGCAAAGGACCGGCAGCTTTTGCTCACAAGAAATTTTCAGAACCTGTTCCTTTTCACTGTAATGGCAGATCCAGTTGTACTTCTTACTTCGTTGAGCCTCTACAGTGGATGGAGCCAGTGCTTTTAGGAGTGATGGAAGGACAGGTGAGGAAAACAATCCTCCTTAATCTTTGGAAGGAGTAAAAATACTTATTTAATTGCTAAAGGCTGAACAGCAAAGGTGTCTTTTATATAGAGAACTAGACCTTGATTGATATCATTAGGCTAAACACATTGTACATGCTTCCTTAGAGTGACTGATAATAATATTTATTTTTTTATCTCCTCATATAGGCAGGGAACAGAAATAGATTAAAATATAATACGCTGAAAGCCACACGGGGAAAATGGGTGGCGTGTTCCATAGGGATGAATGGGACGTGTGCTCATGGCGTGCACACCGCCACACCACCACA
Organism: Sceloporus occidentalis; assembly: GCA_023333645.1. Classification (NCBI taxonomy): domain Eukaryota; kingdom Metazoa; phylum Chordata; class Lepidosauria; order Squamata; family Phrynosomatidae; genus Sceloporus; species Sceloporus occidentalis. The sequence goes on from JALMGF010000001.1 coordinate 219,404,199, forward strand.
TGCACGAGCCCCATTCATTTAAATGGGCTCGAGCATAGGCAGTATTTGCTTTATGTGGGGGAGTCCAGAACAGATCCCCCACGTAAAGTAAGGGTGCACTGCACATAACATCAGTTAAAACACATTAAGCAGTTAAGGTACATAGCATCAGTTTAAAGAACATATAAACCCCATATATAACCATAGGCTTCCCAGGAAAGACGATATTTAACGCTGTTTTACATTCAGACAGCATATTCCATTGTTAATCTCTTCCAACAGGTTGTTCCATGGTCCAGGAGCAGCTGAGGAAAAAGTCTTTGGGTGACAGTTTATTTATTCGTTGGATTTATATCCCACCTTTCACCCAAAATGGCCTCCCTAATCTTGTTTGAATGGAGTAAATGTCCCCCAGAGGATATGGATCAGATTTTACAGGAAGAGGAGATCCCATAGTTAACCTGGACCAAAACCATGGAGGGCATTAAATGTAAGACAATTGGCACTTCATATCTCATAAAGGAGCCAATTGTGTGCTGGATCCTCTTCCCTGCAGATAGCAAATTCCATGGTACCTCAAGTCTCACTCTCCTCAATGGAGGTGTGACGAGTGTATGACTGCATTGGTACAGCAATGCGCATGTGCCATCATTGGGGAGAATGGGGTTGGGTAAGCCTGCGGAAGAAAAGAGCCGACTGTAACCAACTAATACCAGTGGAGTGATTTCAATATTGCTGTAATGTGATCAGTCCTAGATGTACCAGTAACCAATCTGGCTGCCGTGGTTTGAATTGACTGACATTTCTGAACTTGGTACAGAGGTAGACCAATGTATAGCACATTGCAGAAGTCCAGCCTTGCGTTTACCAGCACATGCACTACCATCTTTTGGGCCTCCAACTCCAGGAAGGGGTGTAACAACCAAAGCTGATAGTAAGCATTCCTAGCCATCACATTTATCTGAGCTGCCATTTGGAATGATGGGGCCAGAAGCACTCCCACACTGCAAACACATCTTTCAGTGGGAGTGTAACCCAATCTGGGACTGGTTCACACATCTCCAAACCCAGGTTGGAACCTTTGACAGTAATCGCCTCTTGTGTTTTTGGTATTTGGCTTCAGTTTCTTTTTCCTCATTCAGCTCACTGCTCCTTCCAGGCATTCACTTAGAGGAGACACAATATCCTTAGCTGAGACTGTTTATGAAGGCATGGAGAAATATCTTTAAATGTCATCAGCACCTCACCATGTTTCTAGATGATCTTTCACGGTGGTTTCATGTAGATGTTGAACAGCATTTGGGATAGAATGATACTTTCTTGTATGCCAAATAACAGCTCTCTTTTTGAAGAGCAGCTGTCCCCAAGCACCACTATCTGGCACATATCCAAGAGATAGGATTGGAACCACTGAAGCACAGTGCCTCCGATTCCTACTTACCACCCAGCATTCCAGAAGGATACCATGGTCAATGATATGGAATGAGGTTCAAAAGTACCAGCAGAAACACTTTCCCAGGCACATTTAAGGCAACCATTGTGGTCTCAACTCCATATCCTTCTCTGTAGCCGGTTTAAAGTGCATCTAGACAAAGAGATGAAATCACAGAATTGTAGAATTATAGAGTTAGAAGGGGCCTCATAAGCCAATGAGCCCAACTTCGCATAATGCAGGAAATACCTCGTCTCTGTTTGAAGACATCCAGATAAAGAGAGCCCACCACCCCTCTGGTAATTTGGTTCTCTTGTCAAAGTGCATTTACTATCAAGAAGTTCCTTCTAAACTTTAATTAAAATCTACCTTCCTGCAGCTTAAAACTATTAGATCCAGTCCTACCATCTGGAGCAGTAGAGAACAAACCTGCTCACTCCTTTCTGTGACAGCCCTTTAGATATTTATAGAGTGCAATTATCTCACCCCTTAGTGTTCAATTCCCACAGCTTTACTTAATATGTTTGTTCTTCAATCCTTGTATCATCCTTTTTGCTCTACTCTGAACCTGCTCCAACTTATCTGTATCTTTCCTAACATGAGGTGTCCAGAACTGAATGCAGTACTCCAGATGAGGCCTGGCTGAATCAGTTTTACTATTACTTTCCTTCTCTTGGAAATTACAATTCTGTTAATGCAGAGTAAAATATTATTTGCCTTCTTTTCATAGAATCATAGAGTTGGAAGAGACCACAAGAGCCATCCAATCCAATCCCCTGCCATGCAGGAAATCTAAATCAGAGCATTCCTGACAGATGGCCATCCAGCCTCTGTTTGAAGACCTCTAAGGGAGGAGACTCCACCACACTCCGATGGAGTTTGTTCCACTGTCGAACAGCCCTTACTGTCAGAAAGTTCTTCCTAATGTTGAGGTGGAATCTCTTTTCCTGCAGTTTGCATCCATTGTTCTGCATTCTGGTCTCTGGAGCAGCAGAAAAAAGCTTGCTCCCTCCTCAATATGATATCCCTTCAAATACTTAAAGAGGGCTATCATATCACCTCTTAACTTTCTCTTCTCCATGCTAAACATACTCAGCTCCCTAAGGCATTCCTCATAGGGCATGGTTTCCAGATCCTTCACCATTTTAGTTGCCCTCCTTTGGACACGCTCCAGTTTCCCAGTGTCCTTTTTAAATTGTGGTGCCCAGAACTGGACACTGTATTCCAGGTGAGACCTGACCAAAGCAGAATAGAGTGGCACTATTACTTCCCTTGATCTAGACACTATACTTCTATTGATTTAGCCTAAAATCGCATTGGCCTTGTTTGCTGCCGCATCGCACTGTTAACTCATGTTCATCCTGTGGTCTACTTGGCAGCATCATACTGATGGGTCATGTTCATTTATAATCAACAATAATTCTAAGGCCCTTTTCACATGTTCTCATGTTCCACAAGCTCCTTCAATCTTCTGGGGTGCAGTTTTTCTGGCCCTGCAAATTAGAAGTTATTTAGTTTAAGCAGGTGATTCTTGGTTATCTCCTTGCCATTTCTGGATTGCAATCCAGGTCCTTTGCTAAGATCTTTGCTAATGCATGGAAGCATACAATTCTTGTTTTGTGAGAAAACGAGGAAAATAGGTGTTGAGCAGTTCTGCCTTTTGTTGTAATCTGTTAGCATTTTACTATTCTTACTGAGCAGCAGCCCCACAGTTTCCTTAGTCATTCTTTGAATACATCCAAAAATACATTTTTTAAATCCTGCTTCCTTAGCCAGTACCAGCTCATTCTGAGCTTTAGTTTTCTTTACACTATTGGAGCCCTGGTGGCGCAGTGGTTAAATGCCTGTACTGCAGCCATTCACTCAAAACCACAAGGTTGTGAGTTCAAGACCAGCAAAAGGGCCCAAGCTCGACTCAGGCTTGCATCCTTCCGAGGTCGCTAAAATGAGTACCCAGACTGTTGGGGGCAAATTAGCTTACTTGCTAATTAGCTTACTTGCCGTTCAATGCTATGATCTTTGGAATAGCGGTATATAAATAAAACAAATTATTATTATTAATTATTCCTGCAAGCTTTTACTACACATCTTCCTTGGTGAAGTGTCCTTTTTTGCTTTCTTTATACATGCTCTTTTTTTCCTTTGCACTTGAGTCTGCTGTGAAACCACATTGGCTTTTTGAGATACAGTGGTACCCCGGGATACGAATTGATCGCGTTACGAAATTTCCGGGGTACGAAAAAGTTAGATTGAAAAAAACTGTTCCGGGTTACGAAGGATTTTTCGGGTTACGAAATTAATTTCGGCGCGAAATTCAAATTCGAAGCGCGGCTAGCGGCTTTCCAGCGCCTTTTCGGGTTGCGAAATGTATCGGATTACGAACAGCGCCGCGGAACGAATTAATTTCGTAACCCGAGGTAGCACTGTATATCCTTTTTTTTCCTTCCATGGGATGATTTGTTGTTGTAATTTTTGCAGTTTCTTCATTATGAATTCCTACTCTTGCTGGGTGTCCTTTTCTTGTAGCATCTCTAGCCATGGGATTTTACTCACTGTTTTCCCGCGATTGATAAACTCAGCTTTTCTGAAATCAAAGTTTGGTGTTTGCCTATACTCTTTTGTCTGTCAGTCAGTTGTGATTTATAGTATTACATAGTATGATGCTACAGATTAGCAGGCTGTTCAACTTTGTTTATTACATGACATAAATTATTGATGCTTTAAATAGTTCCAGTGCTTAGTTTCAAACAGAGAGCAGAATTCCAGCTAGGTATTATCAAATCTCCTTTCCTTCACTACCTCTGCATTATCCAGACGCATCCATTCTCCACTGTCTCTCTCAGCTGTTACCAACTGGTTCTCCGGTACTTGCTACATTTTGCAGACCAGCAGCTTACTTCAAACAGTTCAAGGCAAGAAAAGTGAAAGTAGACAAGCAAAGCTTGCAAGCTTTTCTGATACTCCAAAATGCTACAAACTGACCCTGCTTCCCTCTGCCACGTTTAAAATGTTTCTAGCATATTATCACTTAGCTCCAACCAAAGCCAGATTCCTAGTGATTTTGCATTCCTTCTTTACAAAGAGAAGCACAGCTAACACAATTAAGTGTTACAGTTACAAGAAAGCCCTGTTAGAAGAAAAAGCATCAGCTAACCCATCTTTCCCAGAAGGTACTGTCTAGCCCATCATCAGGGTAGCTGAAGTAGGGCAATACCCTACTGGATCTCTGAGATTTGTTTCAGAAAAGCCTCATCTCTACCAAATCTTCTCAGCATGGTGGCCTATAGTGGACTCCTACCACAATGCAATTTCTTTCTCAGTTTATTTTTAACCAAATGTTCTCAGCTAGAGATCATGCTCATGGGTTTCTGTGAATTTGTATTGGAGATATAATGCTGCTCTTCATTATCTGCCACATGCATTCTTTTTGAACAATTATCCTATAATTGTTATATTTCAGTCCTGGGAATCATCTTTCTGTGTCTCTATTGTATCTATAAAGTCTGATTTTTCCTCCTACGCTAGGATTTCAAGCTTGTTTTCTGTTTAAACATCTTCACTTCTGTCCTCATGAAGATGTAGGAAGCAATTGTTTACTGGAGCAGCTCTGAATCACCTCTGCATGGTCTGCTTCTGATGGTGACTGTCTTCAAGTGTTTTCCCTCACTGTTAACAATTCTCTTTGTTTTCTTTGGTAGTTCCTTGACAACAGAACCCTGTTCATTCTGTAGGATAGGTGCTGTTTTGTCCAGGCCCCACTACTTGTTGCAGGTGTAGTTGGTGAAATCTTCAGTAAGAAGACAAACGTTAACACACATTTCAGCAGACAACTACAGATCCTTCTGCCTCCATCACTATAATTATTGTTGACCCCTTCCTCCCTTTAATATTTGTAACTACACATGCTATAGGGCATGTGCTGCTAGCTTCCTCTTTGATCACAACATCTTCAGCAAACACTGCTGGGAAAGTATGAGGTGGGTTGCCTATACTCCCAAAGCTCCAGTCCTGGAGCTTTCTGCCTCACCAAACCTAGCTTCTGCTTCACTCAAAGGCTGCTGAAAGAGTATGAAAATGAGCTTTCTCATAAAGGAGCCAACCTGGTGTGCATGACTTGGTGGAGTGGACCTCTCCCAGCTTTGTACACCCTGATATTCAGTGCAGTACCAATTCCAATTGGAGACTTCTAGTGGAGAATCTGCCATCGTCCATAATAAGTCTTTCTCCCCTTGAGAAGATCCTGCCACCCTAGTACCATTTCTGAGGGTCTATACTTTTAGTTGAGCCAGACAGAATGAAGATTCTGTTGGCTGGCATTCTCCCTACTTGATTTGGCCAAGGTGCTTCCTGTTTGGGCAACATGCTGAAGCAATTTCAGACATTTTTGAAGGAAACAGATTATCTTGACCCATTTCAATCTGCCTGGGGCTGTGTAGCCTTACTGATGACCTACTCTGAATAAAAAACAGAGGGAGCGATACGCTGTTGATCTTTCTGGATAACTCAGTGACTTTTGATACCTTTGGTCAGTGGAGTGGCTTCATCAGGAGGGAGAAAGGGCACAGTGTTAAAGTGCTTTTACGGTGCGCCCGTGTTTTACGCGGGCGCGGCATATGCGGCTTTTAGCATATGTTGAAAGCTGCGCTGAAAAAGCCCCTCGCGTACCCTGGAAGAAGTAATGGGGCACGTGCCCATGGTGCACGTGCATTACTGTGCACTGCGGGCGTAAGCCCCATTATTTCTAATGGGGCTCCAGCACACGTGGATTTCTCCTTACACGGAGGGATCCGGAATGGATCCCCCGTAAGGGCAGGGCCCATTGTACTCTTATCTGTGGGAGCAGTTCCAGAGAACAACACAAGGAGATTCCTATTTAGGTTCATGGCTATTAAGAGCTGTATTTTGTCTTTTGTGCTATTCAATACATGAAGTTACTGGGTGAGGTCATACGAGGCTTTGGAGTGGGGTGCTATCAGTATTTTCTACTCTTCATTGGAGTCAGCTGATGCTGTGCATAGATTTTGTATTGGGCTGGATGTGAGCCAGTAAACTGAAGCTGAATCCTAGTAAGATAGAGGCTCTGTGAATTAGTTGCTCTTGGGGCTGGAAACTGCGGTAAGCAGCTGGACCAAATAGAATTGCATTCTCTCTGAAGGAGCAAGCACATAGGTTGGGAATACTAGATTTATCTGTCTTACTTGGAGCCTGTACCAATTCATGTATAACTGCAGCTTTCCCTGAATAGAGGTAACTTAACCAGAGTCGTTCACACACTGGTAATTTCCAAATCAGGCTATTGTTACATGGTCTATGTGGGGTTGCCCTTGAAGGTGACTCAGAAGCTACAGTCAGTGCAAGATGCAGACTGCAATATCATATAGACAACACATAGCACAAGTCTTACAGGAGGTGTATTGGCTGCCAATTCACTTCTGCATTGAATTCAAGATACTGGTGATGATATTCAAAGACCTTAACAGTTGGGACAGTGTTATTTTTACCTGCCTGAAAACCAAGATTTCCAGATGAGGCTCTGCTCTGTGTCCCACTAGTAGGAGTAATACAAGAACAGAGGATAGCTATTTGTAGTGCTATGTTTATGGAGCTCTTGTCTCCAAATTTTGTCCTATTTGGAACCAAATTAAAACACCTTTTCCCAGCAGGCAAGGTCCCGTCCTGTAAAAATGGGTAGCTCCTCCCACTTGCTCCTAACAGGAAGGAAAAACAAAACAATATCTACCCCATGGAAGGGGCCTTCCCCCTGGAAGTCAGCCTTTTTCTTACCTACACTTCTAGTAGGATGCTTCTGGAAGAGCTAGCCACCATCCACAGGATTAACATCTTTGGAGGCTTTTACATGGCCTCCCTTCCTTCCTGTCTTCCCCTCCCCCTTTCCTTCTTGGGTCTAAGGGGTACAAAGGCTGGAGAAGGGTCTGAACTCGCAGCCAGGGGATAACCCTCCTCCCAGCCCACTGGAGAGCAGCCTGAGCTACTGTCCATGGAGCTACTGTCCATGGGGATCCACAGCGACTTGGAGGGTAAACCTCTCCCCAGTCTGGGGCTCAGACTGGGGAGAGGTTTACCCTCCAAGTCGCTGTGGATCCCCAGGTCCTCCACCCAGCCCATTCAGAGCCAGGGCTTTTTGGAGGCATTGCTGGCAACAGCTGGAGCTGTGGAGCTGGGGGCAAGTACTTTGCTTCCTTCCTGGGTCATAACGGGTGATATTCACCCACGAAGTGGACGCTTGCCTAAGAGGACTTTAGCTGATGAGCAGAGACAGGGAGACCTTGGCTGGTGATAGTGGGGCTTTTCCATGTAGTGTGAGGGGAAACCTGGGGGATTTGGGCTCTTCTTCGGGGACTTCCTCCCTCAGCTCTGGCAACCCCACCCACTCAACTGTGAGCCTGGCCGCCTTCCAGGGGTCAGGCCACCGCTGGACGCTCCCAGGCAAGCTCCAGTGAGCTCTAATGCCCAGAGCTAAGAGGCGAGAGCCTCAAGTGTTTTAGTAGCTGCCCGCTACCTTACCATGGCAGAAGTAAGCCACCATCTTGGCCTCATGGATAGCAGTTGCCATCTTGCCCAGGTGAATGGCAGCCACCATCTTAGACATGTGGATGGTGGACGCCATCTTGGACACCTGGGGGGGACATTTTGTTTTCAAGGGCAGTGGCCAAAATTGATTCTTGTCTATGGTTTCTTATTTTCTAGTATGTTCCTTCCAGAATAAAGTGGTTGATAGTTAAAACTGTTTGAACTATGTGGAGTCAAAGGCTTTCATGGCCTGCATACATAGTTTTTTGTGGGGGTTTTCGGGCTATGTGGCCATGTTTTAGAAGAGTTTTCTTCCTGACGTTTCACCAGCATCTGTGGCTGGCATCTTCAGAGGATTGAGAAATTGTGGTATGATATCTGTGTCTCTGCAGCGTAGCAGGAAGATGCCAGCCACAGATGTTGGCGAAACATCAGGAAGAAAACTCTTCTAGAACATGGCCACATAGCCCAAAACCCCCCACAAAAAACCTATGTTTGAACTGTGTCATTGTTTGGTATATCTTGGCTGGCTAATGCCTGGCTTCTGAAGGGGTGATAGCCTCTCCCTTGGGGGAACAGGTATTGTTTTGTTTTTCCTGCCTATTAGGAGCAAGTGGGAGGAATTACCTGCTTTTACAGGATGCTGGGATCTTGTATGCTGGAAATGAATGTATCACAGGTAAGTACCAACTTTTCCTTTTTATTAAAGCCTTTGGGACCTAATCATATTTCTTCTTGAATTATACAGTACATGGTTTTAACAGCTGTAGTTTTTTCTGCTGTTTTAACCTAGTGCCTTATTTAATAACAGTTTTATGCTATTTGAATTATTTGAAATTATTGATCCAACTTAAATTATTCTAGTTTTTCTAGAATTGTTTCAAAATAATTGATTCAAAAATTAAAAAATAAAAATAAACTAGATGAAAGAGGCCATGTTTTGTGTTGATTAAAACTAAGCAGGAAAATGATTAGAAGTGAGAAATTTGCCTAATGATCCTTATGTTCGGGTCCCTTACAGCTGCTGTGCCCGAAATGTACATCAAAGTTGGGCTCCTTTCACTGGCATGGGGCGCAGTGTTCATGTGGCCACTGGGTTACCCCTGCCTTCCAAATTCACAAGAGCCGCGTGGATGAAGCAAAGGGGCTGCCAGTTGGTGCTGTGCTGGATGTGACAAAGTGAGGTTGGTTCAGTTGGCACAAAAGCTCTAAGAACTTACAGTATGAGACTTATGAGTCAGTGGGTTGAAGTAAAAGCTTTTTCCTGCAGCTTTCCAGAAACATGCAAGAGAAGTATACAACTGGCATTTTTCTGATGTGATTTTGTACCAAAAGTAATTTTGTACCAAACTGTCAAATAAACACTGCAGGAAATGTGTGATCATGTTTCCTTTATTTTGTGTCTTTTTTCTTTTCATTTTTAAAGAAAAACATTTGGGTGGGGGAAATCAGCATTAAGACTGCAGCACCAGGAAATGAGGATTTAAACCACTTTCATCTGCCTTGGTCCTAATGATAATCCCATTCTGCCATCAGGACCCCAAAAAGGGAAGGGCTAACCCCATTTCCCATGCTCTGCAATTACCTAATCATAGCATTTACTCTTTTTTAAAAAACAAAAAACATGAAAAGTTGTTTGTATCTAGAAACAATTCTATGTGTAAGAGCAAAGCTTTGAAAAACCAGACTAACGGCAACTTCCCAGAGGATGTTCTCCATTGCCGCTCCCAGACTATGGAACGCTTTGCTGGAGGAGATCCGTCAAATAACCAGCCTAGACAACTTCAGAAAAAGCTGTCGGGACGGATCTCTTCCGACAGGCCTTCCCAGAAAAGTTCAGTCTAATTTCTGTACTCTCCCTACTTTATGTAACCACTGCCTCTACTAGAAAATTGCTGTCATTTTAACAGGTTGAATTTTTAAACTGTATTGTATTTAATCCTGGTTTAAAGAGGGGGTCAGTTTATTTATTGAGAGTATGTATTATTCCAATATATTCTAGTCATGTAAGCTGCCTTGATGGATGCAGCAGAAAGGCGGGATATAAGAATAAAGTTTATTATTTATTATTATTATTTGAGAAGAGTAAAAGTTTCTTCCTGGTCTACAAAGAACAGCAAAAAATGGATTGACTTCTTTCTGGGAAACCCACTTACTTACAGTACATTCCTTAAAGAAGGAATGGAAAGAGAACCCAGTCTTTTCTGTATTGTCTAAATATGAGGATAGGGAGCTTTCTGAGAAAGAGAATGGCTGTGATGTAGGGACTTCATCTTCTGACAAGTTTTTCCGGATTGAGCATTTTGCAGTGTTACTACACAATGCAGTTAAGCTCTTGGAATTATCCTACCACTCCACCCCATAACCGATTGAGTCTAAAACAGAGGATCCTGATTTGCCATAAGGCAAGGGTGCCTTTTCCTAGGGTTAGGGTTACAGTTTGGGTTCATTATACGGCTTGGGTTAGAGTTAGGGCAAGAGCTACTGCTAGGTTAGGGTTGAGGTTTCAGCTGAGGTTCACATTAGGGTTAGGGTTTCACCTGAGGTTCACATTAGGGTTAGAGTTAGGGTTTCAGCTGAGGTTCACACTAGGATTAGGGTAAGGATTTGGGTTGAGTTTCACGTTAGGGTTAGGGCTAGAGCCAGGGCAAGAGCTATTGCTAGGGTTAATATTGGGATGTTGAGAGACAAGCTGTGTCCCTTACGACCACATGCAGAGTACAATGCACATAGGCAGGACGCCTAGAGAAAGGTCTGCAAAGAGCAAAGATTCTGCGAGGCTTGCAGCTGCACAGCAAATTTCCTTCCACACACAGGCTGCTGCTTTGAATTCTAGCCTGAGGAAATAAATCTCCGGACAGCGAGACTTCACTCAACACGAGGGCTTTTTAATCTTTGTTGCAAACTATTTACAAAGATTGCACAGAGTATCAGACAGCCGTTTTGAATACTCACAGCTATGCAAATTAACAAAGTGCTTTGCCAACCACTAACCATAACAGCTCAACAATGGAGATAGTCACCTTCTCCCTTATATAGGTGGTTTTCTTGGAAGTCATGTGAGTCATGCCACCAATGAAACCTGGCTGGTTTCATACCCAGTACCTGTTGCATCATCATATTACCCATGATGCACTGCTGTCTGACTTCAGCTACTGTGCATGTTGCATTAGATTTCCCATGATGCACAGCTCACCAAATACTAACTCATGCACCAGCCATGTGAACAGTAGTTAACATCTGCTCCAGTTACTCCTAGTGGCCACATCCATGTCATTTTTCAGACCAGTATGCCAGATGGTCCTGACAAATGTTAGGATTAGGGTTTCAGTTGAGGTTCACATTAGGGTTAGGGATAAGTTTTAGGTCATGGAAAGCCAAGGAGATGTGAGGTCACTAAACTTACCGTTTGTATTAGAGGTACAAGTAGAATGTAACTAATCTGTGAGCTGCTTTTTGCTGGCGATGCTGCCTTCGTTGCCCATACGGAAGCAGCCCTGCAGCGCCTAACATCCTGTTTTGCTACAGCTGCAGAGCTCTTTGGGCTGGAAGTCAGTCTGAAGAAAACAGAAGTCCTCTACCAGCCAGCACCACAGGAAGAACACTACCATCCCCACATCACTGTAGGCAAATCTGTGCTTAAGTCTGTCCAGCAGTTCACCTACCTGGGAAGCATCATCTCCTCAGATGTCAAGATTGATAAAGAGATCGATCACAGATTAGCAAAGGCATATAGTGCATTTGGAAGGCTTCACAAAAGAGCCTGGAGTAAAAAACACCTGAGGCGAAGCACAAAAATCAGTGTGTATAGAGCCATTGTACTGTCTATTCTCCTTTATGGATCTGAAACATGGGTCACCTATCGCCAACACCTACGACTCCTCAAACGCTTTCACCAGCGCTGTTTACACACAATTCTAAATATACATTGGACTGACTATGTGACAAATGTTGCTGTCCTTGAGCAAGCAGGGATCACTAGCATTGAGGCCATGCTATTGAGGACACAGCGGCACTGGTCAGGACACATTTCTAGGATGAAGGACCATCGCCTCCCCAAAATAGTATTCTACATTGAACTCGCCACAGGTCAGCATAAGAGGGGCGCTCCAAAGAAGAGACACATGGACTCCCTGAAACAACATCTCAGGCTCGGCCAAATTGATCACCAACAATGGTCCGCCCTGGCCTCACATCGGGAGGCATGGAGACGCATTATCCACGATGCTGCAGCCTTTTTTAAAAGCTCACATCAAACGAGTCTCAAAGAGAAACGACAACGCAGAAAGAACCACAACCCGGAAACATCACCCAAGGAGACTTTCCGCTGTGCCTTCTGCAACCAGACCTGTTTGTCCCAGATTGGCCTTTTTAGTCATCAGCGCGCTTGTAGAAAGCGCGGGATGAGTCCTTCCTGAATCTTCATTCGCGAAGAAAAGCCAGAGACAAGTAGAATGTAGGCTGTCAAAATGGATTTAGCTTTTTTAAAATTCTCAGTTACATATTTTTGATAGAGGTTTGGGATCTGCCTTTGCTTGACCTCCACAATTCCAGCAGTAACACTTTATATCCCAGTTTCTGAAAGTGGAAGCAGATGAAGCCTGATTTTGTTCGACTTAGCTGACATTGAAGGCCCATCCTAATGCCTGGATGTTCTTCAATTAAGAAATGCAAGCTTGTTTCTATCAAGCTGATATGCTCTCTGGGTTTCCTTCTTGGATGTTTTCAAAATACAAAAAGCATTCTTCTAAATATCAGATTCATTGTAAGGTATCTGCTATGCAGTCAGATCTGAATGACCCAAATGTAACATACTGTGAGTTACATAGCGGATGTCGTTGGATTAGGATTTCTTGCAATCCTGTTCTAAATTGACCCTCTCAAGTCTGATTCAATGTAATATAGAAGAGTGAAGCAGAACATTCACTCTGGATATGCCAACAACAGGGAAAATGTTGATCTGCTTCTCGTCTAATGAGAGAACGGAATCCTAACTTCTGTGATGACATTGATTCTAGTTTTCTCAAAATGTGAAAGACAAACTTGTTCATATCTGTGTTACTGAGGAGAACCTTTTGTAGAGTGCAATCTTAATGTTCCAATCTTCACATACTGTGGGTCAGAAAGATGGGGATTTGACACGTTTCTGAGCCTTCCTGCACCTGTCATCTGCACCTCAAAACTACAGAATGCAGCAGAGCTAAATTGACCAAGGCTATTCCAGTTGATACAGAGATGAAATCTCTCTTTACTTTGCTTCTACAAATCAATGCAGAGCTGACCAGGACAAACTCAATAATCTAAAATTTCAGGATGCAAAAGAGCAGATTATTTAGCTGATATGGAAGTTACCTCCTAGCACATACAATGTTGTAAAAATAAGACATGCAAGCTGGTTCGTCTCAGGGTGCATAACTGTCAAATCCTAAACTAATAGTAAGAACAAAGATTCTGTATACCCAAATGGAGAGCTTTGCTGTATTGGACGAAAGGCAGATGTCATCAATGATATCTTTGAGGTGGAATGGCTATGGTTAATCTTCACTACTCGATTTTACGCTGAATCTCAAATGAAAAGGTTGATTTAGAACAGGATTGTAAGAAATCATCCAGTGACATCCCCGCTGTGACACAGAGTATGTTCCATTTGGGTCATTGGTTCTTTCAGATAAATGCAAATATAAGTATAATAAATAGAAACTAACATAAAATTAAACCAAAACATATTAACTAACAACTACACTTGCAGAACCAAGGAAAACAGCCTCCTCACTTCTGGGTGGAGAGGATATTTCCACCTCCGTTGCTGAAAATTAACGCCTCACAGATAAGACTCAGTGTACCGTTTTTCAGTGATGGAGGAAACATCCTAGCATGGGACCTACCAAACTCCACAACCAATGGGTGGGTGAACTGAGGCGTATCACTTATATGAAAACCACAAGATATAATATGTGTCTTCCAAAGGAAGTTTCTTATGATTCAAAGGCAACCTAACAGTAGTAGCATGCAAATGGGGAAGATGAAGGGCATGTCACTGTCCTATATTCATCTAAGATGTGTGTGATTGTTGCTAGTGCAGAGGAAGTATCTGCACTGTAAATGGAGTGATCAACAACGGCTCCCATCAGAGATATCCCAATCTTCTTGTAGCAGGTTAAAATTCATCCAAGGCATGCCACAATTTTACCAACTCCTTCTTTTGATTATGACAAAAAGATGCTAAAATCATTTCTTGAACCAAGCTATTAGAAATGTTGCTTTTGCCACCAGTGACCTGGATTCGGTCCGTCCTTTGTGGTTCACATTTGCCTTTAATGTTACCTTGTACATCTGAATCAGAATTACACTGTTTGTACTTGTGCATAAAAAGCCCAAATAACAAAGCTTATTGTTTTTAACTCAAGCCAGTTTATACTTTGGGGTAGATCTTGTTGATCCTACTTTTCTTGCTTATTTGGAGACAAACTGCTCCCCATCCCCCTAAGCTGGCATCTATCATTATTTGGCACTCCAACAGTGAGAGAAAAGGTAGATTGGAGCATTGGCAACATCCAGTCAGAGTGAGCCTGGCATCAGCTAATGGGAGCTTGGCCAAGAAAATGTGGGGGCTACTTCCAGGAGCAAGTATAAATAGGCTGAGTGAGGAGTGTGGAATTAAATAGGGAATTGGATAGGGACAGTGCTCTGAGTTAGAGGTTTATTAGACCTTGAGGAGTTTTAATAGCCAAGGTAGCTGAGACATACTGCTGAAAGGAGTAGTTGGAAGGGGCTTTGAGTACCTAGGTTGGTCTAAAAAAAGAGGTCAAGTGTGGAAACTGAATTGGTGTGGCTGGTAAAGTCATAAAGTAGCAACAAAGTTTTAAAGCTCAGAGTCTAATCAAAAGTCTTAAGTGAAACTGTAACTTAGAGACGACTTATAGAATATAGTAACAGATATTGTAAATCTTTGTAACTGTTTAAGCAAAATAATCACCACATCAACTCTGAATAGCAACCAGATGAGAGCTACTGTTACCAACTACCTTGTAAATAAAGTTTTATTTTGTTTTGGTTCAATGTGTGGTCACTTGAGGTATTTTAAGAAACAATAAACCAAATGCTACTGGGGATTAATAATACTGTTGTTGTTCAGAACATTCAAAACAATGAGTGCGTTGTCTTCCTACAGAGTAGCCCAGAGGTAAATGAAAAGTGTGGGAGTCACTCAAGTGAGGGTTCTGAATTCGAGGGTCTCACCGTGCAATTTGGTGGCACCGTGCAATTTGGAGGTAGCTGACACATATAGGTAGCAGCAGTGGGATAAAAAGACCCATTGCGTTGCCATCAGAGGAAAATAATTGGGTGAGAGAGTCTCACCGTCACATAAGGGGTGTGGCGGTAGGATCAAAAAGACCCACTGTGCTGCCATGAGAGAAAAATGGTTGGGTGAGAGAGTCTCACCTTCACACCTTTGTGCATTTAATATTACCTTGTCCACCTGAATCAGAATTAAGCTGTTTGTACTTATGGGTAAAAAGCCTAAATAACAAACCTTATTAGCTCAAGCCAGTTTATAATATGGGGTAGATCTCACTTTTCTTGCTTATGGGGAGTCGCAAACTGCTCCCATCCCTCTAAGCTGGTGTTCATCATTATTTGGAACTCCAGCAGGGTTCAAATCAAACAACCATTCTCAATTGCTGGTAACAACCACCATTCAAAGGGGTTTTAACTTATTTTGCTACATGCCGGCGCAGGTGATTCATCTGTGTCATTTGTTTTGGATACAGTAGGAGGAACCACTGCAGGCTCCTGGCATGAAACTGTGCCCATGCCAAACCATTAACTGCAGGAAATCAGGCACTGTAAGTGTGTCAATAACAGTATGTCCAATAACTGGGAACAACTTACTTGCTTGTTCCTGATGGATCTTACCCTTTGTTTGGTCAGGTAGATTCTCCCCAGCAACCCATTGACAATCATTCTAAGGTGTTGTAGGTTCTGAAATGGAACTAAGTTGCTCTGCCCACGTATTATCAGAAAACCATGTCTGGATTGGAAGGAAAGCACTAACGGCATCTAATACACCCTGTGGAAGAGAATCAGATCTGATCAGGACATTGTGAAGGTATGGGAATATGGCCCCACTATTTCCAGTGTGCTGCTATCACTTTAGTGAGTGCCGTTGAAGACAACAGACTGGATGGTAGAGCCGTGTATGGAAAAAGTTTCCCCTAGTAAGCAAAGTGTAGATACTTGTGGGTAAATTGGGATGCACAAACATACTACAATCAAGTCCAGGGACTCAGAAAAACCCTGGGACTGATGTGCCTCCAGAACCATGTGGACAGTTACCAGCCAGAAATCACATTTCCTCACAAACCAATTAACCCATTTCAGCTCTAGCACCATTCTCCACAATTTGTTTTCCTGCTTGTTTGTTTTAAATGCACAAAGAGATTTGGAATAAGTATCTTTTGTTCTCTCCAAAGATGGTATAGTTGCTATAGACCAGGGGTAGGCAACCTTTTTGAGCCGGGGGCCGGGTTGCTGTCCCTCAGACAACTGGGGGGCCGAAGCCGGGGAGGTGGAGCTTCCACCCCCCGGGGGCGGGGCCGCATGCCGGGGGTGGAGCCTCCACCCTCTGGGGCGGAGCTTCCACCCCGGGGCAGAGTTCCCACCCCTGGGGGCGGAGCTTCCGCCCCGGGGGCGGAGCTTCCACCTCCAGGGGCCAGGCCACCTCCTCTTTGCCGGCCCCTGACGGGGCCCCAGGCCCTGTCAGAGGCCGGGAAAGAGCCGGCGGGGACTGCCAGCGCTGGAGGCCTCCCTGTCTTTGCCGGCCCCTGACGCCACAGGCCCGCTGCCGCCGCAGGAGCCCTCCTGGAGGGCCCCAGTGATGGCAAAGGGCCACCCAGGGGCCCCCTGCCATCGCCGGAGCCCTACTGGAGGACCCCAGCGACGGCAAAGGGCCTCCCAGAGGCCCCCTGCCGCCATCGGAGCCCTCCTGGAGGGCCCCAGCGATGGCAGCGGGCCTCCTAGAGGCCCGCTGCCACGGCCGCCCGTCGCAGCTTTTCGCCGCTCTGGGCGCCGCCATTTTGGGTGGCAAAATGGTGGCGAAGTCTCACATGACCTCCCCCGAGGTCGCGTGAGAGTTCGCCACCATTTGGGGCGAAAAAATAGCGGCGCCCAGAGCGGCAAAAAGCTGCGACGGGCGGCGGCGGCGGCAGCAGTGGCAACAGCAGCCAGGGGCCGGTCACCAGGCCTCCGCGGGCTGCATCCGGCCCACGGGCCGGAGGTTGCCGACCCCTGCTATAGACCCAATCTTGATTAGATGTTCTGTGGCTTCTAGCCTCAGACGATGCTTCTCTGTCTTTTTGTATCTTGGGGAAGCAATGAAAAAGTAATGGGAATGGTACACAAAGTATATCAGAGCACCTTTTTTCAGTGTTGAGAGGACCCATTGCTCTATTGAGTTTCCTCCCAAAGGTGAAAGAAAGACTGTAGTCTTCCTCCCACCCTTTACCTCCCATTACTGCTTATCAAGATAGGTACTGCCACTGATGTTGTTGTTGGCTGTGGTGAACCCCTGTGTCTGGAACTACTGCTGAGGTTGGAAACTATGCTCTGAACACTGTCTGCCAAACCTTTTGTCTCATGTACAACAAGAACCATAATTATATGGTAATTATAGGGACAAAAGGAGAAATGTCTCTGATGAAGGGACCTCTTTTCCTCTTTTTATGAGAAAAATGTTCATGCTTATAATTCCCTTATCGTTAATCTGTTTCAATTCATTGATTCCTTAAAGAGTGTGTCACCAGTACAGGAGGAAAATATCAAATATTGTTTAGTACAGGCATCTACATGACAGTGTGTTTGTATATAAAATCTGCTTTCAGACTAATACAGAGGCTGCCGATGTTCTGTTGCTAAATTCTATTACATCTAGACCAGTGGTTCCCGACCTGTGGGTCGGGACCCCTTTGGGGGTCGAACGACCCTTTCACAGGGGTCACCTAAGACCGTCGTAAAACACATACTTGCATATAGCAATGAAAATAATTGTATGGTTGCGGGTCACCACAACATGAGGAACTATATTAAAGGGTCAAGGCATTAGAAAGGTTGGGAACCACTGATTTAGACTGACATCAGATGAGAAAGTAGCCACTTTGAGTAGCTTGTAGATTCTCTGGCATAATTTTGTTTCTCTTTTTATGAGGGACCTCATAGATAAAATCTTTAGTCCACACAAAGGTGGTGCTCGAGAATGTTGATACAGTCGATGCAGCGGTAATCACCAAGGAAAATGGTTTTTGTGCCATTTTAAGTATTACATCTGCATACACACATCAGTATATGTGTGTATGTATATACCATATATACTCATCTATAAGACGAAAAATTTATGCCAAAAATGGATCCAAAAATCCTGGGTAGATTTATATACGGATCTATATGGTAATGTCGCTCAGAAAAATGGCGGCTGCAACTGTTTCGGGGGAGCGGGGGTTGATTGGCTCATCCTTTTGTCCAGGGAGACTTCCCTTAAAAGAAACGCTGCCTTCCCTTCCTCGGCGCTCTCCTTGCCTTAACAGTGACAGAGTTGCTCCTGCAACAGTGGAGGCATCCCTCTTTCTCTCCTTAGAATCATAGAATTGTAGAGTTGGAAAAGACCAGAAAGGCCATCCAGTCCAACTCCCTGCCATGCAGGAAATGCTTAAAGACCTCCAAAGAAGGAGACTCCACCACACTCAGAGGGAGTGTGTTCCACTGTCGAACAGCCCTTACTGTCAGGAAGTTCCTCCTGATGTTGAGGTGGAATCTCTTTTCCTGGAGCTTGCATCTATTGTTCTGGGCCCTGGTCTCTGGAGCAGCAGAAAACAAGCTTGCTAACTCTTCAATATGGCATCCCTTCAAATATTTAAACAGGGCTATCATATCACCTCTTAACCTTCTTTTCTCCAGGCTAAACATCCCCAGCTCCCTAAGTCCTTCCTCCTCCAGTCTGCTGGGATTTCTCCTGTTTCCAGGAGTTCTCAAAGATTATTGCCAATTTCTCCGATATTACATTCGCCAGTTCTTTTAATACTGTTGGATGTAGTTCATCTGGTCCTGGAGACTTAAAGGTCCTGGAGACTGAAGCAAAAAAGATGTTGAGTAATTCTGCCTTTTCTCTGTCCCCTGTTAGCATTTTGCCATCTTCTCCACGTAGTGGCCCTGTCGTTTCCTTCTTCTTCCTATTGTTGCGGACATATCCAAAAAAGCCCTTTTTATTGTTCTTAACCTCGATAGCAAGCTTGAGTTCATTCTGTGCTTTAGCTTTTCTGACTTTACCCCTACACATGCTTGTTATTTCTTTTAATTCCTTTTTTGTGATTTCCCCCTTTTTCCATTTCTTATACATGTTCCGTTTCAAACTTAGCTCGGTTGAAAGTTCCTTAGTCATCCATCCTGGTTTCTTGAGACACCTCCCGTTTTTCTTTCTCACTGGAACTGTTTGAAATTGTGCCTTCAGTATCTCCCTTTTGAAAAAGTCCCATCAGTCCTGAACTCCCTTCTCTTTTAGTATTTCTGACCATGGGATCACCCTCAATACTTCTCTAAGTTTACTTAAATCCTCTCTCCTAAAGTCTAGAATGAGTGTCTAACTATGCCTGGCTTCTCCTTTCCACTGTACAACAAACTCCAGGAGAACATGGTCACTTCCAGCTAAGGATCCCACCACTTGCACCCCATTAACCAAGTCATCTTTGTTGGTTAGGATCAGATCTAAAATAGCTGACCCCCTTGTTGCCTTTTCCACTTTTTGAATAATGAAATTGTCTTCAAGGCAAGTGAGGGATTTGTTAGACCTTGAGGACTGGGCTGAGTTTGAATTCCAGCAAATATCAGGATAGTTGAATTCATCCATCACTACAACATCTCTCCTTTCTGAGTGTGTGGTCATCTGTTCTAGAAAGGCGTCATCCAATTCCTCCATCTGATTGGGGGGGTCTGTAGTAGACTCCCACCATAACATCCTTGTTGTTTCCCTCCCCTTTAATGTTTATCCAGACATTCTCCATCTGGCTGCCAGTATTGATGTCCTGGATCTCTTGACTGGTGTAAATATCTCTGACATATAGTGCTATTCCTCCTCCTTTCCTGTTTGGCCTATTCCTCTTTAAAAGGTTATACCCCTCTATTTCCACATTCCAGTTATGAGACTCATCCCACCAGTTTTCAGTGTTGCCTATTATATCATATTTGCTTTGTTGTACTAGGAGTTCGAGTTCATCTTGCTTATTACCCATGCTCTATGCATTAGTGTAGAGACATCGCAGACCATGGGTCCCCTTTACTTGCTGCCTGTGCAAGTTCTTTTGCCTCCTACTGTTGGGTCCTTGCACTGTTTGTCTTGTTTCCTCTATGTCAGTTTGACTATCTTCTCCAGCCCTTTTGTCTTCCTTAATATTGTCTCCCTCCCCCAAGAAACTCAGTTTAAAGCCCTCCTGATGAAATTCTTGAGACTGTTGGCAAAAACATTTCTTCCAACTGGCGTGAGATGCAACCCGTCCGTTGCCAGAAGTCCCTCCTCATGGAACTGCAGCCCATGATAGAAGAATCCAAATCGTTCTCGGTGGCACCATCTGCGGAGCCAGTTGTTCACATCTGCTATTTTCCTCTCCCTTCCTGGACCGTGCCCTTCAACTGGCAGAAGAGACGAGATGACAACCTGTGCATCCATTCCTTTCAGCTTCCTACCAAGCGCCTCATAATCCCTTCTGATGTTCTGAAGGTTGTATCTTGCAGTATTATTGGTTCCCACGTGGACCAAAAGGAAGGGTTATTGGTCAGTAGGCTTGACCAGTCTTGTCAGCCTCTCTGTCACATCATGGATCTTTGCCCCGGGGAGACAACACACCTCTCGAGACATCTTGCCAAGCCTACAAATCACTGTTTCTGTACCCCTCAGCAAGGAGTCCACACTACGAACCTTAGCAGCGACTCTTCCCTCTGGTGGAACTCTTAGGCTCCCCTGCTCTTTCCCTGAAGTCTGTCCATGCTGCTCTTCCTCGTCGTCCTTGGTAAGGGAAAGAGCTTCGAATCGATTCTCTAGCTGCAAGCTCCTAGAACAATCCCCTTCCCTCACTTGCTCCACGAGAGCAAAAAAGAGACATCCTCCTCTGTCCCTTTTCCTCTCCCTTTGGACTCTGTAGCATGAGTGTAACGATCCCCCACCCCCTCACAATCCTTTCTTTCCTTTGAGCCCAATAACCCTTTGGGTTTTGAAGGCCAGTAGCGTGGATGAATGTTAAAACACAGGCCAAGTGGATAGTTAAACAAGAGTAAAAGTTTATTTTTATAACAGAATAGGTAAAGGTAACTTTTACGTGAGGTTGTTACTATGGCCTATTACAGACTGCCAAAATAAAGCTGCTTCGGGTCTCTTTGGAGGTACTGTATGCTGTTTAAATGATGCATGCATCCTAAGAATCCGGAAGCTGCACCAAAGCTGCACTCCAGTGCTTAGGAATGGAGTGTGGCTTTGGCGCGACCTCTGGACTCTTAGGACCTATGTATCATTTAAATAGCATACCTCCAAAGAGACCCGAAGCAGCTTTATTTTGGCAGTCTGTAATAGGCCTATGTCTTCTTTTGTTACAAATATACAGGTTTGGTTTTAACTCTATAATAATAACTCCGCCAGACAGGCTATACTATCACTCTCGAAATTATGTAACCCAAACCCCTCTTCCTGAGTTTGGCTACACTGAGTCTCTCCTCTCTAGACTCTCCATAACTAATACTGTCCCTCTCTGGTCAAAACAGTTCCTTAAATGCCTATTCCCTCAAGAACTATCGGAACCCAGTCCTCTTTTGGACTCTATGGTTCCCTCACTCTCTAATCCTAACTATCTCCCCAACTCCACTCCAGCCTTATCCCTCAGGACTCCAAACTCTAACTGACTCCACCCAACTGCCAACATCATCTTCACTCCTCAGCCAGCACCTGATTGGCTTAGGATCTCTGGCTTCTGACTGGCTGGTTTGTAAGTCAGTTCGTCACAATGAGGAGCCAAGATTAGGGGTTTCTTCCCCTTTAAAAACATGAACAGAGCTCCATTCCCCTTTGACTGAGAGAGCCTCTCTTTCAAGCAGTGGCTGGGAGATTTCTCCAGATCATCTGCTTCAGGAAAGGAAATGGATCTTAAAGGAGCATAAACCTTAACACCAGTGTTGCCTACAAACCTCGAAGAATTCCCTGGATTTGTTCCCCGGAATTCCCCCAAATTACCCGGAAGGGGGTGGGACTTCTGGAACGGGGGCCTAAAGGGGGTGGGACCTCTGGAACAGGACACTGCAAGGCAGTATGGGAATGCCTAAAGGGGATGGGACTTCTGGGATGGGATGCCGCAAAGCAGTATGGGAGGGTCTAAAGGCGGCAGCAGTGGTAGCGGCGGTGGCTGAGGAGCTGGCCCTGGGAGGGAGCCTCCTCAACCACCTCCGCCGCCCCCGCCTCTCTCTGCACTTTTGGTGCAGCAGTGGCAACACTGGGCAACAGCAGCAGCAGTGATGCCCAGGCCTAGGAAGGCCAGTTAGGCCTCGCCTGGGGGGGTAGGGTGGAGGGGGCACCACCCAGGCCCTAATAGGCTCTGGGGGGGCAGGGACATAGCTAGGATTTCAGGAAGGGGGGGTCCAGACTAAGTGCCACCATTATAATGGGGCTTGGGTGCGGCAGCGCAGCAGCATACACCATTCATTTTTCTAATGGAAGGGGGGGTCCAGACCCCAAGAACCCCCCCCCTTGGCTACGTCCCTGGGGGGGCTGAGGAGAAGAATGGGGCCACTGCCACCATTTCCCATGCTTTTAGAACAGTGGAGGGGAACCTAGGCCTTCTAGTGAGGGGGGGGGGAGGATGGGGACACTGCCGCCATTTCCCATGCTTTTGGTGTGGCAGAGGGGGATCTAGGCCTTCTATGCCTCTTTTTCCTGGGGGGGCTGGAGGGAAGAATGAGGCCGCTGCTGCCATTTCCTGCGCTTTTGGTGCATGGAGAGTGGCCTAGGGTGGATTTGCCTTTGCCTGCCATCCTCTGAGGCTGAGAGAGTGTGACTTGTCCAAGGTATTTCTTGGAAGGTATATTCAGAGAGGGTTTGCCTTTCACTTCCCTTGAAGCTGAGCAAGTGTGACTAGCCCAGTGAGGTTTTTTTTAATGCCCAAGCAAGGGATCGACCCCTGGTCCTCCTCCACCGCTGCCTCCTGTTGTGTTTCCTCAGATATATTTAGTCTCAGAGGTGCTTCAAAATCTCTGTCTTTAAATTCTATTATTATTATTAATATTAGCTGAAAGAAAGAAGTTGGCAGCATGACCTTTCCTAAAGTCTGCTTACTCAGATGCAAAATGTTAATGTTTTTGGCCTGTAGTTGGTTGTGCCCTCCATTTTTCTTGAATGTCCCACATTTCAACCTAAATTTTGTCCTACATTTGTCCTACACTTTGTCCTTGTTTGGTGGTAGAGAATTATGGCAACCCTATCCCAAGAGAGAGACACAGGAGAGGGGGAAGGGGAAGAGAGAGGTAGCACTGGGGATGGCAGGAGAGATGGCTTTTTGGTGCTTCCCCTCACAGAGCACCAAAAGGCAAGCAGAGCAGCAGGAACGGCTCAGGGGCAACAGCCACTCAAAGGAACACCAAGAGGCAAGTGGAGAAGAGGGACAGTGACTGCACCCTAGACTTATCCACGAGTCATATTAAAATCCATAACGTTGGCCCCTAAATCCCACTTTGACTTATCCATGAGGTTGACTTGTACACGAGTATATATGGTATATGTGTGTGTGTGTGTGTTCTCCATCTTTAGTATAAATGGAAGAAGAAAACCAGGGCTTATACTGAGTCATCCATCCAATAGATTTGTAATTTTGCCATTACCCATCAAGGTAAATGATAAAGCTTATTAACAGACATAGAATGTAGGTGTACTGTGGTAGATTTAACACACTCTTCCTTGACACCTTCATGATGTCAGCTCTGAACAGTGCATCTAGTGTTGAAGGTGTTGGTCTAGGAAAAGTCCCCTTTGCCTTGTGGCAAATCAGGTTCTTCTGTTCTAAATTCACTGGGGTGGAGGGGTGGCCCTCAGGAATACTGAGGAAGATTATTCCAAGATCTCAGCTGCATTGTGTAGTAACACTGCAAAATGCTCAGTCTGAAGAAGCCTGTCAAAAGATGGAGTCCCTGCACCAGATCCATCCTCTTCCCCACAAAGACTCATATTTAGACTGCGCCCTCTTCCCATTCCTCATTTGTGGAATGTACTGTAAGAAAGTCCTTTTTGCTTTCTTTTATCAAATGGTCTTGAAGACTTTCCTGAAGGCTCTTTTCCTTTGTTGATTCCCATGACAAACTGAGGTGAGTTTTGTGTGTGTGTGTGTGTGTGTGTGTGTGTGTGTGTATACAGTCGGCCCTTGCCTTACGCGCGGGATCCGTTCCGGACCCCCCCGCGTAAGACGAATCCCACCTATGCTCAAGCCCCATTAGAAACAATGGGGCTCGTGCGCGGCGGTGCGGCGGCGTGGTGGTGTGCGGGGCGCATGGGCGCACACACCCATACATTTGAATGGGATCCATAACGGATCCCCTGCGTAAGGAGAGGGCCCACCGTATATGTAACAGTGGGAAACAAAATGTATGTTGCTTTATTTATTATAGACAGATTAACAATGCTTTCATCATTGGATGAAATGCAGATATAATCAATGATCTCTTTCAGGTGGAATGAATACAGTCAATGCTTCACTTTTGGATTTTAAATTCAATCTCCAATTAAAGAGTCGATTTAGAACAGGATGATAAGAAATCCTAATCCAGCTACATCCTCGCTGTGACACAGAGTATATTCCATTTGCATCATTCAGACCTTACTCCATAGAAGGTTCTTCCAAATTACCCTCGTATTTGTAAGACTGCTTTTCGTATTTCAAAAACATCCCATGAGGAAGGATGGCCATTTCATGTAAGCAAATCCAGGCAGCATATAAACTCAATATGAACAAGCTTGCATTTCTTATTTCAAGAAAATCCTAGGAGCTCTTATGGACTTTCTATATAAGCAAATTAGGACAGCGTCCCAATTTATCTTCTCTGTCTTACACTAGTACTACACAGTTTAGCACTGATTTGTGGAAAGAAAGGCAAGCCAGCTCTCACCCCTCTTTCAACATACTGTCATTTTGTTACTAAAAAAGGACGCTATACCAAATTCTACACTCAGCCTACATAGTATGCTGAACTCGAATACAAACTGTAAGTTTAGTTCCATCACAGCACCTCTCCTGACTCGAACTTGAACCCTAACTCTAACTCTATGCTCCTGGTAATATAAAAGAAACCTTTACCAAATCCTACCCTCCTCCTTTATTGTATTTTGAATGCTCATGCAAATGGAAAGTTTAGTTCCATCACAGCACCTCTCCTGACACAGACCCTAACCCCAACCACAACCCTAATGCTAACCCTAACTCTAACACCAAACCCAACCCTAACTATAATCCTAATTCTAACCCCAATTCAACCCTAACCCTATGTGATTGGTAATAAAAAAGAAAAGGTATAACAAGTTCTACCCTCAGCCTATATTGTACTCCAAAACCTACTCCAAATGGTCAGTTTAGTTTCATCTCACCATTTAATAATAATAATAATAATAATAATAATAATAATAATAATATGTTTTATTTATAGACCGCTATTCCGCAATGATCATAGTGGTGTACAGTAAAATCGTAATACAATACAAAATACAGTTAAAGGAGGGAGAAGTCTCGTCCTTCAGGCAGTCCAAGATGTTGCTGGGTCTGCCTGATGGCTCCCTCTGAGGCCGAGATTTCTCCCGAGTCTAACCCTAACCCTACATCCTAACCCTAATCCTATGTTACTGGAAATAAAAAAAGTTCTGTATCAAATTCTACCCTTGTCTTTTATTGTACTCTGACTGGTAATCCAAACGTTTTATTTAATTCCATCACATCACCTGTTCTGACCCTTTCCCTAACACTAGTCCCAACCCTCACCCTAACCCTATATACTATCCCTAATCCTAATCCTACTCCAAACCCCAACCCTATGTTACTGGTAATAACAAATGAAAGGTACAACAAATTCTCCCCTCAACCTAAATTATACTCCAAATGGTCAGTTTAGTTTCATCTCACCACCTCTCCTGACCCAATTAAGCTATTTTTACAAGTTAAAAACATTACATAGCAAAATGTAAAACACTCTATATAAAACTCTGAGACCGCATTATAGAGCACCCATATCAGTGTGAGACAGCTTGTGGGAGAAAGGCAACATATACATCTTGAAATAATAATAATAATAATAATAATAATAATAATAATAATAATAACAACAACAATAACAATATGTTTGTTGTTGGACTACAGAAAGAGCCCGAAGATACATAACTTGGTAATGCTTATCGATAAAAATTATATTGTATGTTATAGTAAAGTGATAATTGTCAGGAAATGACATTGGTGTGGCCACTAGGGGGAGCTGTTGTGCAGATAATTTGCAGCTCTAGTGGCAATTAGATGTGTCAGCATTCAAACAGGGCATCATCGGAATGTTGATGCAACTGTCAACTGTCAGTTCTCAACTGTCACTGAGAGAGAGAGAGAGAGACAGTTGGTGCCTGAGAGTGGGCTGTGTCTGTTACTGAGAGGCAGTGAGAAGGTTGTGTGTTAATGTGGCTGCCTCAGAGGTTGTGTTACTGTTGGCTGGTGTAAATAATGTGTATTAGAGACGGATGTCCAATACACTGTGTATATCTATGTTGCAAATACTGCAAAGGAAGATTAAAGCCCTCGTTTAGAGTGAAGACTTGAAAGAGTCGTTATTAGTTGAAGACATCTTCACAGATTCCTTCTTCTTGGCGTCCTGTCGACGTGGTTGAACTCTGCAGGTGGTCGTGGTAGACACTGCGCGTCATTTCCATAGGTCCCAACAAGGGTTATGGGAGCAGCACACGAGCCACAACAATAATAACTATTGATTTAAAGAGGATCTTTAAATATTGCTTTTACAATAGAGAAAAAACTGATATCTATATATAAAAGAATATATAAAATGTTCAAATAAATGTGATATGATATTAGGAATGATTTATAGACAATGGTAAGTATAAAAACAGGTAAAGTGTTTAGGAGCCCTGGTGGCGCAGTGATTTAATGCCTGTACTGCAGCCATTCACTCGAAACCACAAGGTTGCGAGTTCAAGACCAGCAAAAAGGCCCAAGCTCGACTCAGGCTTGCATCCTTCCGAGGTCGCTAAAATGAGTACCCAGACTATTGGGGGCAAATTAGCTTACTTGCTAATTAGGTTACTTGATGTTCACCGCTATGATCTTTGGAATAGCGGTATATAAATAAAACAAATTATTAATTAATTATTATTGTTTTAGAATATCATTTGAATACTCATTGACACATGCAAGCTTAAAAATAGCTTGAATGCATCAATGACTTATTAAGAGGGGAAGTATGTTGCTTAGCCTAGCAAACAGTGGCAGCCAATCACGAGCCAGCTGCCCTCAGCCAATGAGATGCTTTCGGGGAAAGATTGAAAGTTCCGCTGTGGCAGTTAGGAACAGTGTTGCCAATTTCGCGACTTTCACGCGAAAACGGGGACTTTTCAGAGCTTTTCGTGTGATTTTCGCGCCTGGCTCTAATTCAGTGCCTTTTCCGTGACTTTGGCCCTTTCAGCTCCAGACTGCTGGAGTGTAACAGTTTTCAGCCAAGAGGGCTGGAGAAAAAACTCTCTCCATCTCTCTCTCTCTCTAATGACTCCCTCTGAGAGCCAGGAGGGAGCAAGCCCAACCAACCCCAACTGTTTGGAGGAATAGTTCAGCCAATCAGAGAGAGGACAGTGATTATTGCCCCCCCCCCCCCCCGCCCCAGGCATTCTCAGGCTCCAGGGGCAAAGCTAAGTGGCTGCAGTGCTGGAGAGAGGCAGGGAGTGAGGGATCTTGGCTGGCTTATAAATTGCCTTGGATTTCCAAGACAGACATAAGTTTTAAGGCACACAAAGGCAATACTTGATCATGGTCTCATGGCTTGATGTTGTGGACTTCTGTGTCTGCCTGAGAGTGACATCTGAATTTCTGAATTCCTGAGCTTGGGCAGAGTGCCCCAAGCCTACCTCTCAGGGTCGTTGTTGTACTGTCAGGACCATTTGGGTTGTGTGATGTGAATGTGATGTCCCTGAGAGTGTGTGTGTGTGTGTGTTAGTGATTAAATATGCCTCTGAGCATGGGCAGAGCACCTGGTCAGTTGGCATCCCTGCCCTGTCTTCCCAGAATTTTGTTTTGTGGCTCTCTTTTCATTCCCTTTTCCATTGCCATCCATACTGCAGAAATAATCCAGTTTGGCACTGCTTCTAACTGCAAGGCTCCCTGCGATGATAGGATTCTGGGCACAACAAACCACCAAGCCCAGAATTTCATGCATGGAGCCCTGGCTGGTAAAAGCAGTGTCTCAACATGTCACAACAAACTACAATTCCCAGGATTCCCTGGTTGAACAAGGGAATTGCCTCCACGCTTCCATATCACAGCCCCAGAGAATGAGTCTACAGGATATCAGTGTTGCCAATTTAAGTCCAGTTCTTCAGCTGCATTTGGATTTAATAATGATAATAATGGTGATGATGACAGAGAGATCTTGTAGCACCTTTGAGTCTCACTGAAAGAAAAGTTGGCAGCATGAGCTTTCCTAGACTTAAGCGTATTTCCTCAGATGCATGGGAACTGTAGTTCATTGTGGCACCAGAGCTCTTTCTCACAAAACTACAATTCCCAGGGTTCCCTAGCACTGAGCCAGGGCAGTTAAAGCGGTCTCAAACTGGATTATTTCTGCAAGTATGGATTGGACCTTGAGCATTTTTAATAACGAAGGTCCAAAACACTGCAGAAATAATCCAGTTTGTGACCGCTTTAACTCTCCTGGCTCAGTGCTACGGAATCCTGGGAATTATAGTTTGTTGTGGCACCAGAGCTCTTTTTGATAAAGAAGGCTCAATGTCTTACAAAACTACACTTCCCAGGGTTCCCTAGCACTGAGCCAGGGCAGTTAAAGCAGTCTCAAACTGGATTATTTCTGCAGTGTGTCTTGGACCTAACTCAGGCTGCATCTTCACTCCAGACTCCAGAGACAACCCAGTTTCATACCGTTTTTACTGCCATGGCCCAGTGCTATGAAATCCTGGGAATTGTAGTTTGTTGTCACACCAGAGTTTGCTGAGAGAGAAGGTTAAATGTCTCCGAAAACTAGAATTCCCAGGGTTCCCTAGCACTGAGTCATGGCAATTAAAAGGGTGTCAAACTGGATTTATTTCTGCAGTGCGGTTGCAGCTGAACACGTTTCTATTTGGCACAAAGCTTCCTGAACCCCCTTCATGTCAAAATAAATATCTTAAAAGGACTGAAAGATTCTTTTTTTGGTTCAATGGTGATTTTGAGAGTTGAAATAAGTTACAATTATTTTTATTCAATTATGTTTACGTTTATTTGCAAAACATCCGCCATTTTAACATTATGGGAATTTTCCGGGAATTGTGGCTGAATATTCCGTGTGATCTGGGGGGATTCAGCGGGTTTTGGACAAACATTTCCGGGAATTATCTCCGAGGCTTGTTGGCAACACTGGTTAGGAACTTCAGATAGGTTCTGTTGAGTCCAGTGAGTGGACACAGTTTTATGAGTTCCAGAGGGGAACTGAGGTTTAAGTCCAGTGTGAAGGGCTCACAACCTGATAGATACTCCAAGTTAGGGTTTTGGTTTTAGACCAAGAAGGGTCTGTTACGTCCAGTGAGGGACAGTGATATAGTTAGAGTCTGGAATTGAGAGACTCGAGAGATAACTGAACTCTGGAAGAGGGTTGTGGTTATTTATTATACTGCGGGATACAATAACCTTGGTGGCTGAGTTAGTGATAAGAACTGCCCAAAGAGGGACAGGGAAGTCCTGGGGTGGTTAAAGAGTATATATATAAAAAGAAGGATATTAGTAAAACAAGGAAAAAATATAATAACAACTTCATATCATTGATACTTTATATAATTCTATTTTCAAATCAACTTCTGTTATTGTTTCAAGAAACATGTGGTTGGAGTAGTAAAACAGAAACACGCCACTAAACCTTATACAATATAAGTTGCACCCAAGGGTCTTAAGGAAAGGGGGACAGCAGTGGGATAAGCAGAGGGAGCCATCAGGCAGACCCAGCAACATCAGGGACTGCCTGAAGGAAGAGGCCCCTCCCTCCTCAACTCTCATCTTGGCCTCAGAGGGAGCGATCAGGCAGACCCAGCAACATCAGGGACTGCCTGAAGGAAGAGGCCCCTCCCTCCTCAACTCTCATCTTGGCCTCAGAGGGAGCCATCAGGCAGACCCAGCAACATCAGGGACTGCCTGAAGGAAGAGGCCCCTCCCTCCTCAACTCTCATCTTGGCCTCAGAGGGAGCCATCAGGCAGACCCAGCAACATCAGGGACTGCCTGAAGGAAGAGGCCCCTCCCTCCTCAACTCTCATCTTGGCCTCAGAGGGAGCGATCAGGCAGACCCAGCAACATCAGGGACTGCCTGAAGGATGAGACTTCTCCCTCCTTTGTCACCTTGTATTTTGTATTGCATTACGATTTTTACTGTACACCACTATGATCATTGCGGAATAGCGGTCTATAAATAAAACATATTATTATTATTATTATTATTATTATTATTATTATTATTAGGAGGCCCAGGGTCAACCTATAAGAACCGTGGTATGAAAAATTTAGAGTGGTCATCACATATTTTGGTGGCAGCGTTGGGATCCGAAAAACCCAGTTGCTGAGTGTGTGCTTGAGTTATAGGGTTCTGAGTGTGAGGTGCCAGAAGCCCAATACTTAATTTGAATGTGAATAAGAGTGACTAGGCATTTGTGTCAGGGGAGTAATCTCTGAGGTAGTTGTGAAAGGGTATTTGTAAGAGATTACTGAAGGACTAACCACGCTATAGATAATATCTAGTCTCTGAGGTAAAATTGCTGAGACTAGGAGGAAAAGGAGAAAAAACACACTTAAGAAACAAACTTAGAGGGTGACTTCTGAGGTAAAAATTTGGAGTAAAGTAGGAAATCACTAAGTGGTGGTTAAAGTCCAAGTGCCACTTCCATACCCAGTTGAGGCAAAGATAGATACAAGTATTTCCTGAGGTAAAAATTTTGGATAATTGTAGGGAAATACTATAACGATATCTCTTAAGAAAGTCAAACCTCCAACGGGACCAGAAATGGTAGAAGAAGAACTGGTTGGAGAAGAAATGGTGGCTAGTCTTGATTCTTCCATTTCTGAATCTCAGGAGAGTGTGGAGATTTGGAAAATCAAGCTGGAAATGGCTAGACTTAAAAAAGAAGAAAAAGAAAGGGAGAATGAGAGCGCTCATAACAGAAAAATACATGACATAAAAATGAAAGAACTGAAGAATAAGAGTGCTCACAATAGAGAAAATGCATGACATAAAGATGAAGACATGGGACTTAATGATCAGTTTAGAATCTAGAGTTACTCATACTGTCAAGAATAACATTAATGGTTTCCCTCTATATGATGCAATTTTTCCCCCTAAATATGTTACTGGAGATAACCTTGAATTATATATAGCTAATTTTGAACAAGCTTGTGATGATATGGAGTTAAAAGACAAAGAGCTTGACATGATTAGGCTTGAACTAAAAGAATTGATACATAAGAGAGAATTATGGAGAAAAGAATATGAGAGAGAGATAATAGAACTAAAATATCAGAGAGAAATAAAAGAAAAAGAAAGGCAACACGAGAGGGAATTGAAAAGAACATGAGGGACAGCTAAGAGAAATTGAGCTTAAAAAACAGTTGAGAGAACTGAAGCATAACAAATATTTATCAGAAGAAGAATATGAGAAAAAGTTAACAAAAATTAAAACACAGTATGGTGACAAGAAATTCTCTGAAAACTGGGAAGCTTCAAGTGAGAGATCTAGTGAGGGGAAAGATACGAAACCCTGGCAGAAATGAGGCTGAGGAAATAGGTTTTGGTTTGAGAGAGTGTGACTCTGAGGTAAATAACAAAATAATTGGTCTAAAGAAGATAACTCAGAATCCAGCCATAAAGCATTTTATGAGTGTGGCAATCAAGGACATTTAAAATACAGTATAATTGTCCCAAGTTACAAAATAAGGAAAGAAAGTCATATTCAAAAGCAATTTATTATGTAGAAAAACTGTCATCACAGGACAGAAACTCCAGTCAGAGACAGAGGTCTAAAGACATTCGGGACTGCCCTGAAGGGACAGAGCCCTCCCTCCACGGCCAACTGTCATCGTCCATTCTGGAGGGAGTGAGGGGGTGGGTAGGGGCTAATTTTGTATTGCAATTTTTATTGTACACTGCTATGATCATTGCGGAATAGCGGTCTATAAATAAAACATATTATTATTATATTAAGATGCCATGATAACGAAACACAGTGGTAAACAGTTAAAGAATAAAAAACAACAGTTACCTAAAGAAAATATGACACAACAAGGAAGTTAGAACAGATAGAAAATTTGGAGAGTTTAATTCAAGAAAAAGATATTCTAAATAAGCAACTGAACAAAAGCTTTTACAAACTGAACAAAAGCTAGATGATTCTGTGAAAAAGTGCAGTGAATTAACAGAAAAACTGGATGTTTTTAAAGAGAAGTTTTAAAAAACAGGATGAAGTTATTAGAACACTTGAAGAAAAAGTAGCTGAGCTGAAATCCGAAAACCAGACTTTACAAGGCCTTATGGAAGGGAAAACAGAGAAAATTGTTATTCTAAAATAGAGTTTAGATAAGAAAGAAAAGAGTTTCAGATTTAGAATATATATTTTCTGGGATAAAACAGTCATCTAAACAGTCCACTGAAACACCACACAAATATAAAAAAGATATTACCAGACTACAGGGTTTGCTAGATGATGAAAATGAGAATGTTATTCAAAAGAACAGAAAAGAAAAGGCTTTAATACACAAAAATGAGAAGTTACAAGAGCAAGTATATTATTTTAAACAGAAAAATGAAATTCTGCATCAAAAAGTCAAGAAAGGTCAAAATGAACTTGATAACATGAAGTTAAAAACTGAAAATCTGTATACAGAGATTGCCAGACTGGAAAATAGGCTAAACTCTAAAGACAAAGAAGTTCAGAAACTTTTGGAAAATTGCCACAGAGGCAATACACAGACAAAAAGATGGGAAACAAAGACATGTTATCACGTAAAAACAAATTACACTCTATCCAATTTAAACTTCTCAATATAAAGTCTAAGAGTCACAGACGAAAAGAAAAAGAGACTAAACAACAAGAAAGGAAAAACTCACAATAACAAAAAAAAAAACAGTAAATAAGGAAGAAAAAGTGCCAGTCATAGACAATAAGGTCAATATGTCTAAAGAACCTGATGGAAAATTGGCTGTGATCATAAGAGCTAAAAAGAAAAAAAGAATTTAGCCAGGAAGAAAAGAGTCCTAAAAGTTTAAAACTTTTGTTGAAATCAGATGAGGAGAAAACCTCAAAGTTAAAAGGAAAACAACCTTACAAAGTCAAAAAGACACAAAATAATACTTTCAACAAGTTTCTTGTTATAATAATAATGAAAAAATTCATTTTTAATCCACCTCTTATAGATGTAGAGGGCAAACTTAAGCCTGAGGGCAGGGAACCGTCCAATTAAAAAGACTGTATGTACAGCACTGTGTAAATTTATAGCGCTTTATAAATAAAGGTTAATAATAATAATAATAATAATAATAAGCTTCATAGATCCCAGCTAGATGTACTTTCTATACTTTCAGATCTGACATATATCTGAAAGCTATATATCAAATGGGACATTGTGAAGTCAAAGGCTTTCATGGCCACCATCCATAGTTTTTTGTGGGTTTTTCGGGCTCTGTGGCCATGTTCTAGAAGAGTTTCTTCCTGACATTTTGCCAGCATCTGTGGCTGAAGCATCTCTGAAGATGCCAGCCACAGATGCTGGCAAAACGTCAGGAAGAAACTCTTCTAGAACATGGCCACAGAGCCCGAAAAACCCACCAAAAATGGGACATTGTTGGAGAATTCTTGGCTTGGCAACTGGGTGGTGTAACCTAAGAGAATTGTCTAGTTCAAAGAGATTGGAAGAATTTTAAAAACATGAAACTTGAAAGAATGGACGTGTATATACAAAACATGCTAGCATCTATGAACTTCGCTGTCAAACATACCAGCAAAGACCAGAAGACAGATGGTCAGTGGTTGGACAACAAAAGACATCAAACAACAGAAAAAAAAGATCCAGTAGAGAAAGCAGGACCAGAGATCGAGATGACCTATATAAAAAACTTGATGACATAGTTAAAAGATGTTTTACAATGTGAGAGAGAAGATTTAAAGACTGCTCAATGCACTCAAAGAATCTGGTCCAGTGAAACAGGAAGAAACAGAGACTTTTTACCAGATGAGATGTTAAGTCCACAGCTGATGAAAAGATATACATTGTCGGTTGCAAGAACTGATCTAGTGGAAACCCCTGAGAAGGACAATGGTATAAATGAGTTAATAGGCTGGAAAACCAAGGTATTGCTGTCTGCCATTAATATGATGGGAAAATAAATATTTTCAGAACCATACTGGGAGTGGGAAAAGGGGTAAGTAAGTAAGAGAAAGAGATTAGAAAATTTCATATGCTGGGTAATAAATTTAAGACGAGCACATAAGGATCTGAATTTAGATTGAAATGTTGTAATGAGTTAAAAACAAACAAGTAAAATTAATATTGAAATTATATTTTAAAAGACAAGTATATGTTTGTTATTGAACTACAGAAAAAACCCGAAGATACATAACTCGGTAATGATTATTGATTGGGGCAAAGATCCGTGATGGGACAGAGAGGCTGACAAGACTGGTCAAGTATACTGACCAATACTCCTTCCTTTTGGTCCATGTGGGAACCAATGATACTGCAAGACACAGCCTTCAGAACATCAGAAGGTAGGAAGCTGAAAGGAATGGATGCACAGGTTGTCATCTCATCTCTTCTGCCAGTTGAAGGGTATGGTCCAGGAAGGGAAAAGAAAATAGCGGATGTGAACAACTGGCTCCGAGAACGATTTGGATTCTTCAATCATGGGCTGCGCTTCTTGCAAAGGATGGGTTGCATCTCACACCGGTTGGAAGAAATGTTTTTGCCAACAGACTCAAGAATTTGATCAGGAGGGCTTTAAACTGAGTTCCGTGGGGGAGGGAGACAATATTAAGGAAGACAAAAGGGCTGGAGACAATAGACAAACTGTCATAGAAGGAACAAGGCAAATAGTGCAAGGACCCAACAGTAGGAGGAAAAACAATTTGCCCAGGCAGCAAGTAAAGAGGACCCATGGTCTGCGATGTCTCTACACTAATGCACAGAGCATGGGAAATAAGCAAGATGAACTCGAACTCCTAGTACAACAAAACAAATATGATATAATAGACATCACTGAAACCTGGTGGGATGAGTCTCAGAACTGGAATGTAGAAATAGAGGGGTATAACCTTATTAAGAGAAATAGGCCAAACAGGAAAGGAGGAGGAATAGCACTATATGTCAGAGATATTTACACCAGTGAAGAGATCCAGGACATCAATACTGGCAGCCAGATGGAGAACGTCTGGATAAACATTAAAGGGGAGGGAAACAACAGGGATGTTATTGCGGGAGTCAGATGGAGGAAGTGGATGACGCCTTTCTAGAACAGATGACCACACACTCAGAAAGGAGAGATGTAGTAGTGTTGGGTGACTTCAACTATTCTGATATTCGCTGGAAGTCAAACTCAGCCAAAATCCTCTAGGTCTAGCAAATTCCTCACTTGTTTCAAAGACAATTTCATTATTCAAAAAGTGGAAGAGGCAACAAGGGGATCACCTATTTTATATTTGATCCTAACCAACAAGGATGACTTGGTAAATGCGGTGCAAGTGGTGGTATTATTAGGTGGAAGTGATCATGCATTCCTGGAGTTTGTTGTACAGTGGAAAGGAGAAGCCAGGCATAGTCAGACACGCATTCTTTAGGAGAGCGAATTTCAGTAAACTTAGAGAAATATTGAGGGTGATCCCATGGTCAGAAATACTAAAAGGGAAGGGAGTTCAAGATGGATGGGAGTTTCTCAAAAGGGAGATACTGAAGGCACAATTTCAAACAGTTCCAGTGAGAAAGAAAAACGGGAGGTGTCTCAAAAAACCAAGATGGATGACTAAGGAACTTTCAACACAGCCAGGTTTTAAATGGAACATAGAATCATAGACTCATAGAATAATAGAGTTGGAAGATGCCACAAGGGCCACCCAGTCCAACCCCTGTCATGCAGGAACTCTCAATCAAAGCATCCCTGAAAGATGATCATCCAGTCTCTGTAGCCATAGCTTGAAATTTTTTTAAAAAATATATACATTGCAAAAAGCATACCTTGATTTTGTTATTTTATGTAAGGGACACCATTTTACTATGCCATTAAATTTAATGGGACTTGAACATCCATGGATTTTGGTAACCATGGAGGGTCCTGGAATGAACTCAGGCTTGCTAGAGAGATTAAAAACAATAAAAGGGGCTTTTTTGGATATGTCCGCAGCAAAAGGAAGAAGAAGGACATGGTAGGGTCACTGGGTGGAGAAGATG
Source organism: Sceloporus occidentalis (assembly GCA_023333645.1). Lineage (NCBI taxonomy): Eukaryota > Metazoa > Chordata > Lepidosauria > Squamata > Phrynosomatidae > Sceloporus > Sceloporus occidentalis. Next base: position 219,440,869 of record JALMGF010000001.1, read on the forward strand.
GCAAAATGCTAACAGAAGAGAGAAAAAAGGCAGAATTACTCAACACCTTCTTTGCCTCAGTCTTCTCAGAAAAGGAAAAGGGTGCTCAACCTGAGGATAATGGAGCAGAGGACAGAATAGGGGGATTTCAGTATAGAATAAGTAAAGAGATAGTACAGGAATACCTGGTTAATCTAAATCAGTGGTTCCCAACCTTCCTAATGCCATGACCCTTTAATACAGTTCCTCATGTTGTAGTGAACCAAACCCATTAAAATTATTTTTGATGCTACTTCATAACTGTAATTAAATAGTTGTTTTCCAATGGTCTTAGGCGACCACCATGAAAGGGTCATTCAACCCCCAAAGGGGTCCCGACCCACAGGTTGGGAACCACTGATCTAAAATAATAGAGGCCTCCAGGACCTGATGAACTACATCCAAGAGTATTAAAAGAACTGGCAAATGTAATATTGGAGCCATTGGCAATAATCTTTGAGAACTCCTGGAGAACAGGAGAAGTCCCAGCAGACTGGAGGAGGGCAAACGTTGTCCCCATCTTCAGAAAGGGGGGAAAATAGGATCCCAACAATTATCGTCCAGTTAGTCTGACATCAATCCCAGGAAAGATTCCAGAGCAGATCATTAAACAGAGAGTCTGTGAACATCTAGAAGGCAATTCCATAATCTCAAAAAGTCAACATGGGTTTCAGAGAAACAAGTCATGCCAGACAAACCTAATCTCTTTCTTTGATAAAATTACCAGCTTGGTAGATGAAGGGAATGCTGTGGATATAGAATATCTTGATTTCAGTAAGGCCTTTGACAGGGTTCCCCATGATATTCTTGCAAACAAGCTTGTAAAATGTGGGCTAGACAAAGGAACTGTTACATGGATCTGTAACTGGTTGACCGGCCAAACCCAAAGGGTGCTCAACAATGGCTCCTATTCATCCTGGAGAGAAGTGACCAGTGGGGTCCCACAGGGCTCTGTCCTGGGCCCAGTGCTATTCAACATCTTTATCAATGACTTGGATGACAGAATTGGGGGCATACTTATCAGATTTGCAGATGACACCAAATTAGGTGAATAGCTAATACCCCAGAAGACAGGATCAAGATTCAAAATGACCGGAATAGACTAGAAAGCTGGGCCAAAGCTAACAAAGTGAAATTCAACACAGAGAAATGTTAGGTATTGCACTTAGGGCGGAAAAATGAAATGAACAGATATAGGATGGAGGACACCTGGCTGAATGAAACTACGTGTGAAAGGGATCTAGGAGTCCAAGTAGACCACAGATTGAACATGAATCAACAGTGTGACGTGGCAGCTAAAAAGGCCAATGCAATTTTAGGCTGCAGCAATAAAAGTATAGTGTCTAGATCAAGAGAAGTAATAGTGCCACTGTATTCTGCTTTGGTCAGGCCCCACCTGGAATATTGTGTCCAGATCTGGGCACCACAATTCAAAAAGGACATTGAGAAACTGGAGCTTGTCCAAAAGAGGACAAGTAAAATGGTGAAATGTCTGGAAACAATGACTTATGAGGAATGACTCAGGGAGCTGGGGATGTTTAGCCTGGAGAATAGAAGGTTAAGAGGTGATATGATAGCCCTGTTTACATATTTGAAGGGATGTCATATTGAGGAGGGAACAAGATTGTTTTCTGCTGCTCCAGAGACTAGGACCCGGAGCAATGGATACAAGGTCCAGGAAAAGAGATTCCAGCTCAACATTAGGAAGAACTTCCTGACAGTAAGGGCTGTTCGACAGTGGAACACACTCCCTCAGAGTGTAATGTTCTTTAAACAGATCTTTAAACAGAGGCTGGATGGCCATCTGTCAGGGATGCTTTGATTGAGAGTTCCTGTATGGCAGAAGGGGATTGGACTGGATGGTCCTTGTGGTCTCTTCGAACTCTATGATTCTATGACTTCAGTCCCATTCTTTTTACAAGTGGCCTGGCTATAATGCTGTGCTGCCATGAAGGACAACAGGACTTGAGCATCCACAAATTGTCATATTTTGCGTGTGTGTCTGAATCCCTAGTGTACTGATCTTTAGCTACAATAATGCTTTCCATGGCATTAGTGCTAGCAGTGAATGATGAGATTGGTTTGTGTGGGCTGCAGCTGGAGCTGGACCTTGTCCTCCTTTTTATAAGGGAAAGTGATGAGGCTTGTCCTGCAGTCTCTTTGGCCCCCTGGAAAGCTGTCCTGAGGGGTTGGGGAAAAAACAAACAACCCCAAAGCATATTACGAAAGGAGGATATCACACAACTGAAATTGGAAGTATAATCCAGTGTCATCCTGAACACAATCATGCCTATTCACGTTATTGCGCAAAAGGTTCCCACACGCGATTGCTGGCAGTCCGATTGAACTCCGAACGCAATCACGCGTCAACCCACAGTTAAGTAAGTTCGGTGAACTAGCGAAGCCACAAACCCTATTCCTGGGCAACTTTGCACTCAGTGCGCTGTTTGGTGTGATGTGCATGTCTCCTTTGGTCCTGGTTCCCCCCCCCCGCATCCAGAAGGGGGCATTTCCCATGAAGCCATGCTGCAATTCCGCTTCAATTTTGCTTCCGCTTGTCTTTCAGCATTGCTGAGGGGAGGGGGGGGCGGGGGAGGCAGCTGCCTGCTAATTAAGAGGCATGGACCCAAAGGTATTGGTTAAGCATTATGTTCACGTTTTAACGTGACAAGAGTGAATATATGTGCCATTCTTCTTGCCCCCCAACCTCTTTTGTAAATTGTGGGGTTTCTTGGTTCCTCTCTCTCACTCGCCTACATATGCTACGCTCCAGTCATCTGGGGTCTCACTGAGCATGTGCAAGGGTGCCAATGCGCAGTTAAGAGGCTAGCGATGTGATGGCTTACTTTGCACAGAATCTGGGCCGCGTTTGGGGAGGCCGTTAGAGCGAATTTAAGGTGTGATAAGTAATCATGTAATCGCGTGAATTTTTAAATTGAGCTGGCTATCTTCTCTTTCGAAATGGAGAGCCTCCCGTCCCGTGTGATAAACTCCAAACATGGAGATTACAGGGCGGATGGGTTGAAATCCTGACGACTGGAAGTCCTGCAATTTGAAGTTTAGTGAGGAGTATTTAGCGCTCCCAAGCAGAGAGTGCTAGCACCCACCGCACTACAAATCCCAGGATTTGAATCCCCAGCACATTTCCATTTGCTCTTGTTAAGGAAATCTTAACTCATTCTCTTGGTAAAATAGGGGAAGGGGGTCCCTTTACCAATACAAGCAGAAGGAAAGGTATGTTCCCTTGCAATCCATTATGGGCCACTTTCTGTGAATACAAATATGCTTCTGGAGAGTGGTGCTTGTGGCGTCGAAGGACAGCCGCTCAAACCCCTTACGTCTTGTGGACTGACTTCCACTTGGAAGCAGCGCTCACCAACTTCCCTTGAGGAGAGAGGGAGGGAGAGAGGGAGGGAGGAAGCCGTCAAGGGGTCACTGTCTAATTAAGACTATACAATTTCAATGGACGGCCATTGCAAGGAAGTGTCCGATGGGAGGGACTTTTTTCTGGTCAGAGGGCCACAGGGTGGGGAACAGCCCTGAAACTGGCCTTTTCGAGGGAGCCCACTTTCTATGGACACCAAGGGGACGTGGTCCTCTGGCCACTTTACAATCATAGAGTTGGAAGACACCGCAAGGGCATCCAGTCCAACCCCTTTCTGCCATGCAGGAACTCTCAATCAAAGCATCCTCTACAGATGGCCATCCAGCCTCTGTTTAAAGACCTCCAATGAAGGAGACTCCACTACACTCCATTGAGGGAGTGTCTTCCACAGTCGAACAGCCCTCACTGTCAGGAAATTCCTCCTAATGTTGAGCTGGAATCTCTTTTCCTGGAGCTTGCATCCATTGTTGTGGGTCCTAGTCTCTGGAGCAGCAGAAATCAAGCTTGCCCCCTCCTCAATATGACACCCCTTCAAATATTTAAACAGGGCTATCCTATCACCTCTTCACCGTCTCTTCTCCAGGCTAAACATCCTCAGTTCCCTGAGTCCTTCCTCATAGGGCTTCATGGTTTCCAGACCCTTCACCATTTGAGTCGCCCTCCTTTGGACACCTGGCTGCAGTTTCTCAACCGAAGGGGAGCGGCGGAGGAGAAGAAGGCGTGAGGACGAGGAGGAGAAGGGCTGGGAAAGCAGCGGACAGAGAGGCTGGGGAAGCCGCAGAAGGGCAGTGTTTTATTCAGCAGCTCCGTCGGTCCGCGCAGTGCTCGGCTCCTGAGGGACCCTCGAGGCGAAGCGGGGCCCCGCGTTGCCAACGGGGCCCGAGGCAAAGCGGCGGCGGCCCCTTCGTCGCCTTTGAAGGGACTTGGGGGACGCCGGGGCACGCAGCTGCCCTCCCCTCCCTTCTCCCGGCGGTGGGCGGAGCTCCCTTCCCTTCCGATCCGGGTCTTCCGAGCGCCTCCTCCTCCTCGTAGCTCCGGCACCGGCTCCCTCTCCTCCTCCTGCGATCGAAGGAGACCCTTCCTCGGCCCCCTCGGGTGCGGCTGCCCTTCCGGGGCTTTGGCTCTGGAGGGAGCGCGTGCGTGCGGGGTCCTGGTCGGGGTTCCGATGGCGCCGTCGTGGCGGCGGTGGTGGCCGTGGTCCTCGTGCCCGGGGAGGCGGCGGCGGCGGCGGCGCTGCGGAGCCGCTTCTGGGCGCTGAGGAGGAGGAGGAGGAGGCCGAGAGAGAGAGAGAGAGTGGGAAGCGGAGGCGCAGCGGCGTCGGCGGGGGGCGCCCGAGAGAGAGAGAGAGACCAGGGAGAGCGAGAGAGGCAGCGAGCGAAGGGGGCCGAGGCGTCCGTCGCGGAGGACGACCTCTCCTCCATCCCTCCCTCAGGAGCAGGACTAGGGCCTCCGCAGACCCGAAAGGTAAGAGAGGAGGCCGCTTTGGGCGAACGGGCGTCTCCCTTCCTCCTCCTCCTCCTCGTCGCCTTCTAGGCCTGGCTCCCTCCCTCCGTGTCTTCGCCGCGGCCTCCTCCTCTGAGGGGGGGGGGGGCTCCTCAGTGTCCGCAGAGACCTGCCCCTCCCTCCCTCCCTCCCTCCGCTGTGGCCGCAGCAGGTAATGCTGGGGCCCCGTTCGAGGCTCTCCATATTCGGAAGGCAGGGAGGGGATGGGGCTCCGGGAGCCAGGGCCAAGGGGAGGGGGGCTGCGACTTGAGTCGAGTGCTGAGGCCCTCCCAAGAGTGGGGGGGGGGAGGGGGGGCGCCTGGTTGGCGGCGTCGCCATGGAGCGGAGGAGGGAGGGAGGGGGAGCAGCGCCGTTGCCTAGGAGACGGGGCTGCGGTGCTTCTTCTGACGGGGGCGCGTGGCGGTTGCTGTGGGGCGGGGGATTCGACGCTTGTGTCATTAGCTCTGAGGGGCCTTGTCCTGTGTGTGTGTGTGTGTGGGGGGTTCCGCCTCCCTCTTTCCCCAGTCGCTGTTCCCTTGGCTTTCCCTCCGAAGACGCCTCAGCCGGGCCTGTCGGGGGGGAGGAGGGAGGGAGGGGCGTCACCTGCGCCTCAGAGCCCCCCCCGTTCCTCCTTTTAACCCCCCCTGCTCCTCTTTTTAACCCCCCCCTGCTCCTCTTTTTAACCCCCCCCATCGAGGCCTTGGCGCCTCTTCCCAAGACGGGTGCCGACGAGGCCCGTTATTCCTCTCCCCGAATAAGGCGAAGCGTCTCCCTCCCTCCCTGCTGGAAAGGTGATGCAACCCGAGCCTCCGTGTTTCTGACGGGAGCGTCGCCGCCGTCCCTCTATTTGGCGCCTTGGGCTCAAAAGGGGGGGGGGGGGCGCTTGTTGCCGCGGATCGAGGCCTCCCCCGCGAGGGGCGTTTCTTTTCCTGCCGCCCTTTTGTGGCTAGAGACTCTCTCTCTCTCTCTCTCTCTCTCTCTCTCTCTCTCTCTCTCTCTGGGAGCCCAGCGCCGTCAATACATTTCTATGCCTTCCGGCCTAGCGGTTATTCCCTGCCTGGTTCTGCTTTTCGCGGGGAGCCCTGCGCTCCTTGGATGCATAGCTCTGGAAGAGAGGAGGAGGAGCGGCCCCTGGCTCCTGGCTGGGCCGCAGAGAAGGGGCGCGGAGGGGGCTGCATCCAGAGCAGGCCTAAGCGGCGCCTTCTTAGCAGACCCAGGCCCAGTAAGATGGGCTCCTTTAGTCCTTAATAAAGCCAGCGCTGAAGCTAAGACTCTTTCTCTTGGAGTCTGTGTATAGAAAGAACAAGACATTCACAAGAGCATGGAGATCATCCTCATCCTCATCGCCATCCATGGAAATTGCTCCTGTCATTATGCAAGAGAAGGAGCAATGGAGCAGCAAAGCAGAGTCTGTTTGTCGGCACAACATTCTGACATAAGGCGCATTCGTCTTTGTCATTGATTTGTGCGCTGGGAGGATCTCCACTAGCTTTCGGCAACAGATGTATTTGCTCTGTTGTTGTTGTTATTATCATTATGCTTTATTTATACATTGCCGTAGATTTGCACTGTGAAATATTTACTCTGCAAAACATGCTTCCTACATCTACTTGTGAATGATTCTTTTCTTTAAAAAGAGATCCGGTTTTTATGGGTTGGCAGGTTTTAGTGCTTTATTTCGTAATGCTAAACCCACAAGTGGAAGCGAGAAAGGATCTTCTCCTCCTCTCTTCTCTCTACCTCCCTGAATTATTTAATTTACAGAATGGACATACAGATGCATTCATAGAATCGTAGAGTTGGAAGAGACTGCAAGGGCCATCGAGTCCAAGCACATTCTGCCATGCAGGAAATCTCAATCAGAGCATCCTCTACAGATGGCCATCCAGCCTCCGTTTGAAGACCTCTAAGTAAGGAGACTCCACCACACTCCAAGGAAGGAGTGTGTTCCACTGTCGAACAGCCCTTACTGTCAGGAAGTTCCTCCTAATGTTGAGCTGGAATCTCTTTTCCTGGAGCTTACATCCATTGCTCCAGGTCCTAGTCTCTGGAGCAGCAGAAAACAATCTTGTTCCCTCCTCAATATGACATCCCTTCAAATATGTAAACAGGGCTATCATATCACCTCTTAACCTTCTATTCTCCAGGCTAAACATCCCCAGCTCCCTGAGTCATTCCTCATAGGTCATTGTTTCCAGACATTTCACCATTTTACTTGTCCTCTTTTGCACACGCTCCAGTTTCTCAATGTCCTTTTTCAATTGTGGTGCCCAGAACTGGACACAATATTCTAGGTGGGGCCTGACCAAAGCAGAATACAGTGGCACTATTACTTCTCTTGATCTAGACACTATACTTCTATTGATGCAGCCTAAAATAGCATTGGCCTTTTTAGCTGCCACGTCACACTGTTGACTCATGTTCAATCTGTGGTCTACTTGGACTCCTAGATCCCTTTCACACATAGTTTCTTTCAGCCAGGTGTCACCCATCCTATATCTGTGCATTTCATTTTTCCGCCCTAAGTGCAATACCTTACATTTCTCTGTGTTGAATTTCATGTTGTTAGCTTTGGCCCAACTTTCTAGTCTATTCCGGTCATTTTGAATCTTGATCCTGTCCTCTGGCGTATTAGCTATTCCCCCTAATTTGGTGTCATCTGCAAATTTGATAAGTATGCTCCCAATTCTGTCATCCAGGTCATTGATAAAGATGTTGAATAGCACTGGGCCCAGGACAGAGCCCTGTGGGACCCCACTGGTCACTTCTCTCCAGGATGAAAAGGAGCCATTGTTGAGCACCCTTTGGGTTCGGCCGGTCAACCAATTACAGATCCATTTAACAGTTCCTTTGTCTAGCCCACCTTTTACAAGCTTGTTTGCAAGAATATCATGGGGAACCCTGTCAAAGGCCTTAGTGAAATCAAGATATACTATATCCACAGCATTCCCTTCATCTACCAAGCTGGTCATTTTATCAAAGAAAGAGATTAGATTTGTCTGGCATGACTTGTTTCTCTGAAACCCATGTTGACTTTTTGTGATTATGGCATTGCCTTTTAGATGTTCACAGACTCTCTGTTTAATGATCTGCTCCAGAATCTTTCCTAGAACTGATGTCAGACTAACTGGACAATAATTGTTGGGATCCTCCCCCCCCCCCTTTTGAAGATGGGGAGAATGTTTGCCCTCCTCCAGTCTGCTGGGATTTCTCCTGTTTTCCAGGAGTTTTCAAATATGATTGCCAATGGCTCCGATATTACATTTGCCAGTTCCTTTAGTACCCTTGGATGTAGTTCATCTGGTCCTGGAGACTTAAATTCTTTTAGATTAACCAGGTATTCCTGTACTATCTCCTTACTTATTCTGTGCTGAAATTGCCCTATTCTGTCCTCTGCTCCATTTTCCTCAGGTTGAGCACACTTTACCTTTTCTGAGAAGACTGAGGCAAAGAAGGTGTTGAGTATTTCTGCCTTTTCTCTGTCTTCTGTTAGCATTTTGCCATCTTCTCCACACAGTAGTCCTACCGTTTCCTTCTTCTTCCTTTTGCTGCAGATATAGCCATAAAAGACCTTTTTGTTGTTCTTAACCTCTCTAAGCAAGCCTGAGTTCATTCTGCACTTTAGCTTTTCTGACTTTACCACTACACATGCATGCTATTTGTTTGAATTCCTCTTTGGTGATTTCCCCATTTCTTATACATGTCATGTTTAAAACTTAGCTCAGTTGAAAGTAACTTAGTCATCCATCCTGGTTTCTTGAGACATCTCCCATTTTTCTTCCTCATTGGAACTGTTTCAAATTGTGCCTTCAATATCTCCCTTTTGAGAAACTCCCATCCGTCTTGGACTCCCTTCTCTTTTAGTATTCCTGACCATGGGATCACCCTCAGTATTTCTCTTAAGTTTACTAAAGTCAGCTCTCCTAAAGTCTAGAATGAGTGTCTAACTATGCCTGGCTTCTCCTTTCCATTGTATAACAAACTCCAGGAGAACATGGTCACTTCCACCTAAGGATCCCACCACTTGCACCCCATTAACCAAGTCATCCTTGTTGGTTAGGATCATTTCTAAAATAGCTGACCCCTTTGTTGCCTCTTCCACCTTTTGGACAGTGAAATTGTCTTCCAGGCAAGTGAGGAATTTGCTAGACCTTGAGGATTTGGCTGAGTTTGAATTCCAGCAAATATCAGGATAGTTGAAGTCACCCATCACTACTACATCTCTCCTTTCTGAGTGTGTGGTCATCTGTTCTAGAAAGGCATCACCCAATTTAAAGTCGAAGGCTTTCATGGCTGGCATCCATAGTTTTTTGTGGGTTTTTGGGGTTATGTGGCCATGTTCTAGCAAAGTTTGTTTCTGATGTTTCGCCAGCATCTGTGGCTGGCATCTTCATAGAATGCTTGCCTGGAAAAAGTTGGGTGTATATATACTGTGTGAGCCTGGGAATGCAGGAGTGATTTGCATGTGTATTGTTCTGTGTTGATGGCTGGCCTCAGCCTGAGAGGCTAATGCAAAAGAGGATTAATGTCTGCTAATTGGTGATCATTATTTGCTGAGAAAACCCCTGACTGAATGGTTTCCCATTTGCATTTGCTAAGTCCTTATTTTGCTATTCCTCAGGACTGGTAGCCAAATTTTGTTCACTTTAAGGGTTTCTTCTTTCCGGTTGAAATTGTCCAGGTGTTTGTGGATTTCAATGGCCTCCCTGTGCATCCTGACATGGTTGTGGTTGGCATGGTCCAGAACGTCAGTGTTTTCAAACAGTATTTTATTCCCAGGATGGTTTGTGTCATGTTCTGCTACTGCTGATTTTTCTGGCTGGCCCAGTCTGCAGTGTCTCTCGTGTTCCTTGATTCTTGTTTGCACACTGCAATTGGTGGTCCCTATGTAGACTTGTCCACAGCTGCATGGTATGCAATAAACACCTGCGGCTGTGAGAGGGCCTCTCTGGTCCTAGGCTGAGTGAAGCATTTGTTGGACTTTCTTCGTCGGTTTGTAAACCATTTGAAGGTTGTGCTTCCTCACCACTTTGCCTATTCTGTCTGTGACTCCTTTGATGTATCGTAAAAATAACTTCCTTTTGGGTGGCTGCTTGTCTTTACTTTTCTGGGTTTTCCTTGGCCTGGCAGTCCTTCTGATGGCTGAGCTGGAATAACCATTGGCCCGTAGAGCCTGGTCCAGGTGCTTCAGCTCATCTTCCAAGAAGTGGGGTTCGCAGATGCGTTTTGCTCTGTCTACCAGTGTTTTGACTGTGCTTCCTTTTTTGTCCTGGGTGACGGTTGGAGTTCTTGTGCAGGTATCTGTCTGTATGTGTCAGTTTTCTGTATACTCTGTGACCCAAACGTAGGTTTGGTTTGCAGATGACAAGGACATCCAAAAATGGCAGTGTTCCTTCCTTTTCTTTTTCCATAGTGAATTGGATGTTAGGGTGGATGTTGTTCAGATGGTTCAGGAATACAGCCAGGTCTTCTTCTCCATGGCTCCAGATGGCGAAAGTGTCATCCGCGTATTAGAACCAAGTTGTGGGCTTTTTTGGTGCTGTTTCCAGGGTTTGCTTTTCAAAGTGTTCCATGTAAAAGTTTGCAATCACCAGGTTTAGAGGGCTTCCCATTGATACCCCATCTCTCTGTTCGTAGAATCCATTGTCCCACTGGAAATAGCTTGTGGTGAGGCAATGTTTGAACAGGGCTATGATGTCTTCTGGAAAAATCTATTGGATGAGTGTCATGGTGTCCATTATGGGGACTTTGGTGAAAGCATTCTCTGAAGATGCCAGCCACAGATGCTGGCGAAACGTCAGAAAGAAGCTCTGCTAGAACATGGGCACATAGCCTGAAAAAAACCACAAAAAACCATCATCCAATTCCTCAGTCTGACTTGGGGGTCTGTAGTAGACTCCCACAATAACATCCTTGTGGTTTCCCTCCCCTTTATTTTTTATCCAGATGCTCTCCACCTGGCTTCCATGATTGATGTCCTGGATCTCTTCACTGGTATAAATGTCCCTGACATATAAGGCTATTTCTCCTCCTTTCCTGTTTGGCCTATTTCTCTTAAAAAGGTTATACCCCTCTATTTCCACATTCCAATTATGAGACTCATCCCACCAGGTTTCAGTGATGCCTATTATATCATATTTGCTTTGTTGTAGTAGGAATTCAAGTTTATCCTGTTTATTTCCCATGCTCTGTGCATCAGTGTAGAGACATCTAAGACCATGGGTCCCCTTTACTTGCTGCCTGTGCAAGTTCTTTTGCCTCCCACTGTTGGGTCCTTGCACTGTTTGTCTTGTTCCCTCTCTGTCAGTTTGACTATCTTCTCCAGCCCTTTTGCCTTCCAGAATATTGTCTCCCTCCCCCACATAACTCAGTTTAAAGCCCTCCTGATCAAATTCTTGAGACTGTTGGCAAAAACATTTCTGCCAACTGGCGTGAGATGCAACCCGTGCCTTGCCAGAAGTCCTTCCTCATGGAACCTAAGTCCATGATCCAAGAATCCAACCCGTTCCTGGTGACACCATCTACGGAGCCAGTTGTTTACATCCGCTATTTTATTTTTCCTTCTTGGACCATGCCCTTCAACTGGGAGAAGAGAAGAGATGACAACCTGTGCATCCATCCCTTTCAACTTCCTACCCAAAGCCTCATAATCCCTTATGATATTCTGAAGGCTGTGCCTTGCAGTATCATTGGTTCCCACATGAACCAAAAGAAAGGGGTGATGCTCAGTAGGTTTGACAAGTCTTGTCAGCCTCTCTGTTACATCACAGATCTTTGCCCCAGGGAGACAGCACACCTCCTGAGACATCTTGTCAGGCCCACAAACCACTGGTTCAGTGCCTCTCAGCAAAGAGTCCCCCATGACCACCACCACACACCTCCTCCGAGGCTTAGCAGCGGCTGTTCCTTTTGGTGGTACTCCCAGGGTCCCTTGCTCTGTCCCTGAAGTCTGTCTCTGCTGCTGTTCCTCATCACCCTTGATAGTAGAGAAAGATTGAAATCTATTCTGTAGCTGCAAGTTCACAGAATGTTCCTTGGTCTGCCTACTTCTGACATTCCTCCAACTATCTACTTCTGTTGTGTGTAAAGTGACCTCCTCCTCCCCAGCAACTTTCTCTGTGTATTTCACATCCAAGACCGTCTGGTTCATTCTGGTCAGGAAAACCTCTTGCTCCCTATGATGCTCAAGTGTAGCTACCTGGGCCTCCAGCTGCTGTACTTTCTCTTCTAAGAGGGCTACCAACTTGCACTTAGTGCAGGTGAAGTTCCTCACATCCCTAGGCAAAAAGACAAACATCCCACAAGTGATGCAGGTAACTGCAGCAGGTCCTTCAGTGTCCATACCGAGAAGTCTTAAGGAGGCACTGAAACAAGACTGTGGGCTTCCCCTGCTAAACTTGGCCTTTGTCACTGAGTTCAGGTCGCTGGGCCAATAGTTATGTGCATTTGATTCAGTGCATTTACTCTAGTTGAGACTAACTAAATGTAGTTTCAGGCCTATCCAAAGCATTGGGGGGGGGGGGGGTTAGACCTCAGTTTCCTGGAATGGGTGGGCATGGGGCTAAACCTGGGCAAGGGGCCTGGACTCATTTGTTTATATTTATGTATTGATATATTTCTGTTTTTAGAAACCACCCTTCAATAGATCATAGAATGTTCAAAGCAACATTAAAATAACAAGTACTCAACAAAAATATTACATTTTAAGTATAATATTATGTTATCTTATACAGTATCCTACCATCCAAAGGCCCATGAAATATACCATCCAAGTTGAATTAGAATCGTAGAGTTGGAGGAGACCCCAAGGGCCATCGTGTCCAAACCCCTGCCCTCTCAATCAAAGTATCCCTGACAGATGGCCATCCAGCCTCTGCTTAAAGACCTCCAAAGAAGAAGACTCCACCACCCTCCGAGGGAGTGTGTTCCACTGTCAAACAGTCCTTACTGTCAGGAAGTTCCTCCTAATGAGGTGGAATCTCTTTTCCTGGAGTTTGCATCCATTCTTCTGGGTCCTACTCCTGGTGGCGCAGTGGTTAAATGCCTACACTGCAGCCACTCACAAACCATAAGGTTGCGAGTTCAATACCAGCGAAAGGGCTCAAGCTCGACTCAGGCTTGCATCCTTCCAAGGTTGCTAAAATGAGTACCCAGATTGTTGGGGACAGTTAGCTTACAATTTGTAAACTGCTTAGGGAGTGCTTAAGTGCACTGATAAGCGGGATAGAAATGTATTTGCTATTGCTATAGTCTCTGGAGCAGCAGAAAAGAAGCTTGCTCCCTCCTCAATATAACATCCCTTCAAATATTTAAACAGGGCTGTCATATCACCTCTTAACCTTCTCTTCTTCAGGCTAAACATCCCCAGCTCCCTAAGTCATTCCTCATAGGACATGCTTTCCAGACCCTTCACCATTTTAGTCTCCCTCCTTTGGACACGCTCCAGTTTCTCAACATCCTTTTTGAATTGTGGTGCCCAGAACTGGACACAGTATTCCAGGTGGGGCCTGACCAGAGCAGAATAGAGTGGCACTATTACTTCCCTTGATCTAGACTCTATACATGTATTAATGCAACCTAAAACTGCATTGGCCTTTTTAGCTGCCTCATGATACTGTTGACTCATGTTTAACTTGTGGTCTACTTGGACTCCCAGATACCTTTCACATGTAGTTTCATTCAGTCAGGTGTCCTCCATCCTATATCTGTTCATTTCATTTTTCTGCCCTAAGTGCAGTACCTTACATTTCTCCGTGGTGAAATTCATTTTGTTAGCTTTGACTCAGTTTCTAGTCTATTCAGGTCATTTTAAATTTTGATCCTGTCCTCTGGAGTATTAGCTACTCCTCCTAATTTGGTGTCATCTGCAAATTTGATAAGTATGCTCCCAATTCTGTCATCCAAGTCATTGATAAAGATGTTGAATAGCACTGGGCCCAGGACAGAGCCCTGTGGGACCCCACTGGTCACTTCTCTCCTGGATGAAAAGGAGCCATTGTTGAGCACCCTTTCAGTTTGGCTGGTCAACCAATTACAAATCCATGTAACTGACTTTGTCTAGCCCACATTTTACAAGCTTATTTGCAAGAATGTCATGGGAAACTTTGTCAAAGCCTTTAATGAAATCAAGATATATTATATCCATAGCATTCCCTTCATCTACCAAGATGGTAATTTTATCAAAGAAAGAGATCAGATTTGTCTGGCATGACTTGTTTCTCTGAAACCTATGTTGACCTTTTGTGATTATGGCATTGCCTTCTAGATGTTCACAGACTCTCTGTTTAATGATCTGTTCTAGGATCTTTCCTGGTATTGATGTCAGACTAACTAGACGATAATTGTTTGTATCCTCTTTTTTGTCCCCTTTTTGAAGATGGGGACAACGTTTGCCCTTCGCCAGTCTGCTGGGATCTCTCCTGTTCTCCAGGAGTTTTCAAAGATTATTGCCAATGGTTCCGATATTACATTTGCCAGTTCTTTTAATATCCTTGGATGTAGTTCATCTGGTCCTGGAGGCCTCTATTCTTTTAGATTAGCCAGGTATTCTTGTACTATCTCTTTACTTCAGTGTTGAAACTCCCCTATTCTGTCCTCTGCTCCATTATCCTCAGGTTGAGCATCCTTTGGCTTTTCTGAGAAGACTAAAGCAAAGAAGGTGTTGAGTAATTCTGCCTTTTCTCTGTCTTTTGCCATCTTCTCCACACAGTGGTCCTGCCATTTCCTTCTTCTTCATTTTGCTGTGGACATATTCAAAAAAGGCCTTTTTATTGTTCTTAAGTGCGCTTTAGCTTTTCTGACTTTACCGCTACATGTGCTTGCTTATTTGATTTAATTCCTTTTTGGTGATTTCCCCCTTTTTCCATTTCTTATACATGTTCCGTTTCAAACTTAGCTCGGTTGAAAGTTCCTTAGTCATCCATCCTGGTTTCTTGAGACACCTCCCGTTTTTCTTTCTCACTGGAACTGTTTCAAATTGTGCCTTCAGTATCTCCCTTTTGAGAAAGTCCCATCTGTCCTGAATTCCCTTCTCTTTTAGTATTCCTGACCATGGGATCACCCCCAGTATTTCTCTAAGTTTACTTAAATCCTCTCTCCTAAAGTCTAGGATGCGTGTCTGACTATGCCTGGCTTCTCCTTTTCATTGTATAACAAACTCCAGGAGAACATAGTCACTCCCACCTAAGGATCCCACCACTTGCACCCCATTAACCAAGTCATCCTTGTTGGTTAGGATCATTTCTAAAATAGCTGACTCCCTTGTTGCCTCTTCCACCTTTTGGACAATGAAATTGTCTTCGAGGCAAGTGAGGAATTTTCTAGACCTTGAAGCTTTGGCTAAGTTTGATTTCCAGCAATTATCAGGATAGCTGAAGTCACCCATTACTACTACATCTCTCCTTTCTGAGTGTGTGGTCATCTGTTCTAGAAAGGCATCATCCAATTCCTCAGTCTGACTTGGGGGTCTATAGTAGACTCCCACAATAACATCCCTGTTGTTTCCCTCCCCTTTAATTTTTATCCAGGTACTCTCCAGGATTGATGTCCTGGATCTGTTCACTGGTGTAAATATCTCTGATATATAATGCTATTCCCCCTCCTTTCCTGTTTGGCCTGCTTCTCTTAAAAAGGTTATACCCCTTTATTTCTACATTCCAATCCTGAGACTCATCCCACCAGGTTTCAGTAATGCCTATTATATCATATTTGCTTTGTTGTACTAGGAGTTCAAGCCCAAGGTAAAGATCAACAAACTCTGTTTATGGATTTAAATAAATTTATTATAACCAACTAGAGGGAACACTGAAGGGTAGATAACTAAACAGAGCACAACGCCGAAGAAATACATGAGCTTCTAGAATTCTTCCACATTGAATCTATTTCTTTTGCCTGGATGAACTCGTTAGGTGCAATATTCACATCCATCTCCAGACTGATCTCTTTATGTCTATTTACAACAGCCATGAGACTGAGCCTGGTTTGCCTCATAGCAAACCACGGCAGAAAGGTCTTTATTCTAGGAAGGCCTGACTTTTTTTGATGAACATGATGAAACCAGTATTGTCAGAGAGATTTTGATCAGCTATGTTATTTCTGATAGTTGGTGCTGCAGATATTTGCCTTGTGTCCCATTCAGAAGATCAACTACACCCCGAAGAGCTGAAACTTTAACTTTCATCTCCCTTGCAGTATTCAAAAGCATATCACAATGAAGCTGTAATCTAGAAGAATTCATGTTGGTCGTATAAAAGCCTGCAATGGATGTGCTGTCAATCTCGCAAGTGATAAACTTTTCAGTTTTGCTCATATGTTTACACACGTCTGAGGAAAAATGATTGTGTAAACCGCTGATGATATTATTAATTTAATCACATCATAAAATATTTTCCAGTAGAATGCCTCAGTAGACTATGGACTTTATCACATGGGGCCAAACTGCCAAAATCCCATGCAGAAATTGGATTTAAAAACCAGAAAAAACCCCGCAAAAATGGGTAGTTTTTCACACACAACCCAAACACATTAACCCAAACAGAAAGTAGACAAAACCTGCCCCTTTTTACTTTTAGGATTTTCTGAAAATAAAAAAGGAGCAGGTTTTGTCTAGTTTCCATTTGGGTTAATGTAGCCTTAATTAGAATCATAGAATCATAAAGTTGGAAGAGACCACAAGGGCCATCCAGTCCAACTCCCTGCCATGCAGGAAATCCCAATGAAAGCATCCTCGACAGATGGCCATCCAGCCTCTGTTTAAAGACCTCCAAAGAAGGAGATTCCATTACTCTGCGAGGAAGAGTGTTCATTCCACTGTCGAACAGCCCTTACTGTCAGGAAGTTCCTCCTAATGTTGGAGTGGAATCTGTAGCTTGCATCCATTGTTCCGGGTCCTAGTCTCTGGAGCAGCAGAAAACAAACTTGTTCCCTCCTCAATGACACCCCTTCAAGTATTTAAACAGGGCTGTCATATCACCTCTTAACCTTCTCTTCTCCAGGCGAAATATCCTCAGCTCCCTGAGTCTTTCCTCCTAGGGCATGGTTTCCAGACCCTTCACCATTTTAGTTGCCCTCATTTGGACACACTCTAGTTTCTCAAAGTCCTTTTTGAATTGTGGTTAATTCTCATTAATGCTAACGTCATCCGAGAAACAATCAACTTTTGTGTGTTTTTTTCTACATTCTGTTTGGGTTAATCCCAAATATCTGAAAAACTACCCGCCTTTGCAGGGTTTTTTCAGTTTAAATCCAGTTTCTGCAAAGGATCAGTCCTGTGTGATAAACTCCTCAGACTGGTGATGCTCAATTTGTCACAGGGACTTTCTGTGCCTGGGCAGGGTAGAGCTTCCTAAATCTAAGTCTTTAGTTGCCAGTATTATCTCTGTCCAGAACTCTTCAAAGTTGTTCCTTGGCTACTTTATACTCACCTTGACAGACCCCAAAAGAAGTTTTGCTTGATGGAACTGTAGGTTACTTTTTTGAAGTGCTGTATTTAGTGTATCCAAACAGCCAAACACAAGTATTAGAGCTGCAGCGTGAAGAAAAAAGCAGCTTTGCACTTATCTATCTGCTTCCCCCCCCCCCCCACATTTCCCCTTTCCTTGGATGCCACAGCCTCAAAGAAATCAATGAGCTAACAGTCCGTTTTGTGGTCTTGCGGGACTAAATCATTTCAGATATAAGTTCTTGTCTTCCTCTTGAAATTTTTTAAACCAGGCAACACTTTTGGGTGAACTTCAAACCAAAATAATGTCAGCTACTTCACTCAAAAAAAGTTTCTATGCATGGCAACATTTCCTTATACATCCTACACAACTACATTCACAGCATGGGCCGCATAGTGCACATTAGTTATTCTTCATTCATATGATCCTGCAGCCCACTAATGCATCCAGCTACATTTTATGCTGCATCGTAGCATTGGCCACGGCACCTATTAAGAGGAAGATTAAAGCAGGACTCTTGTGAAGGGAAAATGCAATTTTTTAAATGTGAGAGAACACCTATCTAGGAATTTCTTGGTTCTCCAGCAGATGTCTGTGGTTCATATTTGCTGTAACCTAACAACAGAATTGTACTGGAGGTCCAACAAATGCCTAGAGAAGTGTATTCTCTAGGAATATTTGGATTCCCCAGTGTGACTTCTGCTGGAGGTTGACTATAGAGTCATGCTGGAGGATCTCGAGATTCCTAAAGAGAACATACTGATCAAATCCATGAATAATAAAATCCATAAAAGTCAAATCCGCTAATGTGGAGGGACAACTGTATACTATACTGTAGTAAAAAGCCACTTCAGTCTATGGGGTTGTTCCCACTTAAGATTTGAAACGATTTAAAATACAACGTTTTTAATAAAATCGATTCAAAATAACACTGTTCTTATCCCGCTATCCGAATCGCTTTGTTCATCGTTCCCATCTGGTTATTTAAATCGAAGTTTTTACCTGCAAGCGTTCCTACTTGGCATGAAATCGGTGTTTAAATAAAGCGATTCTTCTCCTCCATACCTTATTTGGAGCTGTCAATCAATAGTACGTCAGAATGACGTAACGTTAATCCGGAATATTTGGAAGCGATTTATCTTTTGGCATCGTTTCCATTTCATTGACTGTTTGTGAATTTAGCGAATTTAGGAAAGCGAATTTAGGAAACCCAAGCTCTTTCCAGAGGAACTATGGGATAGGTTTTCCATGACAGCATCCCCTCTTCATGTCTCCCAAAAGACAGCCAGGGAGAATCCCTTCAGAGAGCACAGAGATCAATGGGAGAGGCTTCTGGCAAAGCGAAGCTCTTTCCAGAGGAACTATGGGATAGGTTTTGGAGGGCAGCATCCTGTCTCCCAAGACAGCCAGGGAGAATCCCTTCAGAGAGCACAGAGATCAACGGGAGAGGCTTCTGGCAAAGCGAAGCTCTTTCCAGAGGAACTATGGGAGAATCCCATCAGAGAGCCCAGAGATCAATGAAGGAGGCTGCTGGAAAAGCAGGGAGGGAGCACTCTTCCCAAAGATTCTCTTTCCAGGGTTGGAGGAGAAGGCAGATTCCATTTGAGAAAGGGAGAGAGAAAGGCATCCACCCCCCCCCCCCAATTGATTAGAGCCCTTCCCTGCCTGGGCGAGATCAGATGTCTCCTCGTGAGGAGCCATCCCTTCCCTGCCTCTCCTCCGTTAGAAATGGGCTCTCCCCACACAGAGGGGAGGTTGCAATCCACCGGGGGAAGCCTTGAGCAGCTGGGACTTCAGGTGTTTAAAGCGCTGAAGAGATTAAGCGCCTGTAAACCATTAAAATAAAAATAATCCTTATCTCTTATTGAAAGACCACAGCGGACAAAGGGGTGAGGGAAGCAAAAATGGCCACAGCCAGACGGATGGGGACAGAAAGGGCAACTCCCCCAAGGACAGCCCCATCGCACTCCGCTCCTCCCATTCATCTAACGCAATTTCAAAGGCTGTCGTTCCTATTTAAATGCTCCGGTTCCTAAATCAAATCAATGGAAAAACGTAGGTCGGACCCTAGTGTTTTTTTAACACGCGTTAAATGAGGAAAACTCGATTCAAAATTTTATTCCGCTCTACAATTCGATTTGTAGTGGGGACGATTGCGGGTTGCTCTAGAACCGTTCTAGGTTTAAATCGGATCCTAATAGGAACGCCACTCCTTGGATTCGATTCAGAACGCGGGGTTTCACCTAGTGAGAACAACCCCTATTAATGTATGTAGAACATGGTGGCCACGATCTTAAAAACTCATTCACAATAGCTGGTTAAATCCATTTGTAATTTGTATGATCCAGCTATGATCTCAACTGGGGAATATCATCAACATAAAGTAGCAAGAGCTGACTAAGGTTTCATCCTTTTTCAGTATAGCCACAAACTGCAAGGCCTTGGCAGGCAAGTTATTTTACAGAGAATTACATTTTCAGCAGTGCCTTTCTAGCTTCTTGCATTTGCTTCTATTTTCCTTCTGAGCAAATGGCATGGTCATTTACACCACTTCCAACAGCAGCCATAATTTGAACAGCTGCATGGTGAAAATGTGAATGTTCACGGCTATGCAAACTTTCTAGAGCAGGGGTTTCCAACCCTTTTGACTCACGGAGTTCTTTTTAGAGTCAGTTTCTATGGCGGAGCCCCTAAGAGGTCTATCCTATGTCTTACAAGTTAAAGGTGTTTAGTAGTGCTATTTTTTTTTCTTATTCTTTAATTTCATTCAATTTTTATTTCTTTCATTTTCCTGGAGCGGCCACGGAGCATCTGGGAAGTTCATGTGGAGCCCCAAGGGCTCCACGGAGCACATGTTGGGAACCGCTTTTCTAGAGCTTTCTTTCAGTTTGAGAAGCCTTTCTTAACCAAACATATGTATCCCTGTCTGTTTCGGGGAGAGGAGCACTCATTCCACTTGCTGTGTAATCGGTGTGTTGCAATATGCTTTGCTCATTTCATAAGAGAGCTAATCAAAGGTTCTCTTCAATGTGTCCTTGTACTGATGACATGCTGGCTTTCTTTTCAAACCAGGAACACTAATACCTGAAGCCATATGTAATACTTCTTCAGCTTGCTCATGGAACGTATAAATCCCAAGCAGCTGCCAATGCCAACCACAGCACATATTTTCTTGTTTTTCACAAGACATCTCTCCAGTGTGGTGATTGTGATCTGTTGTTCAACCAATGAAACAGGATTCTTCAGGAGGATAGCAAACACGTTTATAAGTTCCAGCTGGTTCAAAGAGCAGCAGCTAGATTGTTGACCAGGGCTGGTTACAGGAAGCATAGAACTCCCCTGCAAAAACAGTTCTGGTGGCCTGGAGCTATACAGTCCTATACAGTTTGGGTCCAGGTTATTTGAAAGACTGCATTCTTCCTTATGAGCTTGCCCATGCTTAGAGACCTTCTGGGGAAGCCCTTCTTCCACCATCTTCAGAGGCGTGCCTGGTGGGAACATGGGAAAGAGAGGGCCTTCTCAGTGGCTGTTCCAGTGCGCAGGAACTCTCTTCCCAGGGAAACTTAACTGGCTCTCTTCTTGACACCTCCTTTTGAAAGCAGGCAAACATGTCTTTGTTCTGGCAGGCCTTTGGGAAATAACCTGAGCCTATATTTATGTTTTTAAGGACTTGTAAAATTGTATTTTTAAAATGTTTAATTTTTTTAATATTGTAATATATTTATTTTATTTTCGTAGATATTAAAATGTATAAGTTTTAAATTTTGTAAGGTTGCCTTGAGGCCCAGTATTGGGTATAGGCAGGGTACAAATAAATATCTAATAATAATAATAATAATAATAATAATACATTCCAAATGAATATATAAATATGTCTTTTGTGTATGAAAACCTGCTTCTCTTCCCCACCCACTCAGATGGGTAGTTACACACACACCCTTCCCATATGGCTGACTATAAAATAGAGATGGGATGGAAATGTTTGTTTCCTCAAAACAGGGCCCAGGGGAGCATAAGTCCTCCTTCTTTTATGCAGGAATATTGGAATTACTTCCAACCCAGTGGTCCACGATTCACTCTACCACTTTTTTACTTACCCAGACAGATGATTCAGGGGCACTAGAAAAAAGTCAAAAACTCTTTCTCCAATTTTATTGCTAGCACTATCAGGAAAGAACGGATGCATTTGCCCCAGGGCAGTTCATCTGAAGCCTGAGTGGTGGGTGATGTCAGTAGCGTTACTAGGGTTAGTGTCACCCATTGTGGTCACTCATGGTATCACCCCCTCCATTGACCTCTTATTTCACACCATACAAAATCCTTAGTAATGCTTTTTTGCACTAATGTTACTCATAAATTGTTAATTCTCATATTCCACTGGTTTTAATGCTAATAGTTGTGACATAAACAACTAGCAAAATTGAAACTATACCTTCAAATTACAATATCATATACATAAGCTAAATGTATTTACCTATACAGTGGGGTCCTTGGTTCCAGAACCCTCCGTGGATAACAAAAGCCGTGGATGCTCAAGTCCAGTTATATGCAATGGCATAGCAAAATGGTGTCCCTTATATAAAATGGAAAATCAAGGTTTGCTATTTGGAATTTATATTTTTAAAATATATTTTCAAGCCATGGATGCTTGAATCCATGGATAAAAAATCCATGGATAAGGAGGGCCGACTGTACATAGTGAAGATTTGGTTAAAATGTGATGTTTTTAAAGAAAATTTAAAAAAAGAATAAAATTTAAAAATTCAACAAATTTTTTTTTAATTTAAAATTTTGAAATTTTAATTTTAAAAAATTCTGGGGGCTCACCTTTCTTCTCCCACTGAGCTTCACTCCCACCATCTCTTAAAGCATTTTAAAGGGAGAAAGGTGAACGTGACAGCCCTTTTCTGCCAAAAGGTAGGTGTTTGAGGAACACTGGTGTCACACCCCCTTTGGGTGTCATCCCCCCTCCATGATGCCACTGGGTGGAGTTCAATAAGAGCTCTGATTTTCCCACTCTTCAGGCAATTCTCGTCTTCCATGGTTTCTTAAAGATAGGAGATTTTCACATGGGCAAAAATGACGGAAGCTTAGTGGGATGCTGCCATCACTATTGCACAATTGTGCAGAGATTATCGGATATTGCACAGCATTGCAATAAATGCACCATTATCCCATGAATAAAGAGGAATTCTAGCGGCACTTTTTATTCATCACCTTCTACCACTCCATGTTAGTTTCACCTTAGGGTCGCCATAAGACAGAAACAACGTGAAGGCACCACACAGACAAGTCATGTTCTCTCAGCATTAAGGGATGGCAAGGGCAAACCAACTTGCCCCTTTCCCAACTCTGGGAGCCAGTTAAAGGTATGATTCTATGATCAGATGAGGGGAGGAGGAAAGAATAGGCACGTGCCTGCTCCACTCCTTTCCATGCCCTCTCTTGCTTTTAACTGGATTTGGGAAGCCAGTTAAAGAGACGGGAGGGTGGGGAGAAGAGGCACAGTTGTGCGCCTGATCCTTCTTCCCCCACCCCGCCCTCCTGTGCGGGAAGGTGGAGGAAGAGACAGTGCCCGCCTGTTCCTCCCGTGCCTTTAACTGCCTCCCCACAGACAGTTGAAAGGATAGGAGGGTGGAGGAAGAGGAGGATGAGGCCATGTGTCTACAGAGAGAGCATGCGTGTCATAGGTTTGCCCCCACTCGTATAAGCCATCATATTCCCCATCACCATGTATGGATGTGAGATCTGGACAATGAAGAAACTAGATAGGAAGAAAATAAACTCATTTGAGAAGTGGTGCTGGAGGAGAGTGCTGATGATACAGTGGACAGTCAAAACAAACAAACAAGCAAAGGCACATTTATTAGACAATCCATCTCATCTTAAAATGTACAAAATTTAGTAACAGGTCAAAACTTAATTTTTGGGAAGTAAAAAAACCATATAATCATAGAATAATAGAGTTGGAAGAGACCACAAGGACCATCCAGTCCAACCCCCTTGCCATGCAGGAAATCCAAATCGAAGCATCCCTGACAGATGGCCATCCAGCTTCTGCTCAAAGACCTCCAGGGAAGGAGACTCTACTACACTCCAAGGGAGTGTGTTCCACTGTTGAACAGCCCTTACTGTCAGGAAGTTCCTCCTAATGTTGAGGTGGAATCTCTTTTCCTGGAGCTTGCATCCATTGTTCCGGGTCCTAGTCTGGAGCAGCAGAAAACAAGCATGTTCCCTCCACAATATGACATCCCTTCAAATATTTAAAAAGGGTTATCATATCACCCCTTAACCTTCTCTTCTCCAGGCTAAACATCCCCAGCTCCCTAAGTCCTTCCTTGTAGGGCATGGCTTCCAGAGCCTTCACCATTTTAGTCACTCTCCTTTGGACACGCTCCAGTTTCTCAATGTCCTTTGTGAACTGTGGTGCCCAGAACTGGACACTATATTCCAGGTGGGGACTGACCAAAGCAGAATAGAGTGGCACTATTACTTCCCTTGATCTAGACACTATAGTTTTATTGATGCAGCCTAAAATTGCATTGGCCTTTTTAGCTGCTGCGTCACACTGTTGACTCATATTCAACTTGTGGTCTACTTGGACTCCCAGATCCCTTTCACATGTAGTTTCATTTAGCCAGGTGTCCCCCATCCTATATCTGTGCATTTTATTTTTCTGCCCTAAGTGCAGCACCTTACATTTCTCCGTGTTTAATTTCATTTTGTTAGCTTTGGCCCAGCTTTCTAGTCTATTCAGGTCATCTTGAATTTTGATCCTGTCCTCTGGGATATTAGCTACTCCCCCTAGTTCGGTGTCATCTGCAAATTTGATAAGTATTCCCCCAATTTTGTCCTCCAAGTCATTGATAAAGATGTTGAAAGATGTTGAAACCCTTCATTTTATTTAGTAGATGATATGCAACCTGAAATGTTGTTATAATTCTTACTATGGCTGGCTGTCTTTCTCTTTTGAGTGTAACAGGCAGATCATAAAGGTAATAGAAATGTGGTAATAGCTTTAAAAATCCCTTGTTGTGTTCTTTTGCAAGTACATTTCATAAAATTTTGTTCTAGCAGAGAGTTATTATCCAATTTTATATATATCGCTGAAAGGCTAATCAGTTGTTGAAAACTAAACCACTTAAATGATTTCCTTGACTAACTGAGTTATTATTAAATAACACAGTGAGCACAATTAAACATTCAAATACAAAGAAGGGATTTAATCTGCATAATATATAGCATTTTTCTGGTGTGAAATAGCTAAGAAACCTGGCACATGTTGATTCTGATGTGTTTAAAAGCACTTATAAAGAATGACTTCATTGCAAACCATTAACAACACCAGGACTAACTGCTGTTCAACTCACGTTTGTACTGAGTGGTGGATCAGTATATTATAATGAGTGACCAGATTTTATCAGTATCTTATAGTAGTGACCATCAAGGGCCAGATGTATTCACATTATGAAGTTCACATTAGAATTACAGTAACTAATAGATGAAAAAAACTTAAATTGACAAATATGTTCATCTAGAAGATTGGTTCTCATGGACCCCCAGGGAGCCACAAAGTCCTTACAGGGGGTCCGTGGAGGCTTGAAGGCTGACCAGACCACCTCCTCCCTGCAGCGGAGGAGCTGTGTGATGGCAGTCAAGGCGAAGGCTGGCGTTGCCTGTCCCGTGGCAGCACCACTGCAGGGAGGAGAAGGAAGGCTGAGCAGCCGAGGGACAGCAGAGGTGACAGCCAGCCTTTGCCTTTCTCTGTCCCTCTCAACTCCCTCATTTGCAGCTGGGAGCAGTCCAGGTTCCTATCAGAAAGGCTTCAGACCCACCCACCCTTTCCCCCTTTTTGAACAGGAGGTGAGGAGACCAAGATAGGTCACCTAAAACAAGGACCAGAGGTGATATAACCAGAGTTTGGGGTGGGGAGCTCACTTTTTCTTACAAACTTTCTCTTCAAACTGTGACACCACCAACAAAAACTCTTTGCATCTCCAGGCTGAAGCAACTACAGCCCCCTCACTCCTCCTCCACCATCACCACCTCAATTGCAGCTACACCACAAACCCAAGTTCCTAATCTTTGTAACTTTCTCTTCCATGCTGCTCTCACGTGTGGGTTAATTAACTGCTAGTTAGCATCATGCTGAGGAGGGCTGCTGGACCCTTTGCTGGCTTGCCTGCCCACCCTTCTCCCCCACCTCTTCCTCCCATCTGATGGAGAAGGGGGGAAGCAGAGCAATTTGAAGTGTTTCTGACAGGACCCTGGATTTTTCCTGCTGGGAAAAGAGGACAAAAGAGAAGGGAAACAAGAAGGAGGACTCCAGCTGAAGTTCTGGAATGACTAACTGCATGTGAAGTCAAAGGCTTTCGTGGCCGGCTATGAGGCTGTGTTCTAGAAGAGTTTATTCCTGACATTTCGCCAGCAGCTGTGGCTAGCATCTTCAGAGAAGTTTGCAGGTGATCCATTGCGCTGGAAGCTTCTTCCACAAGATACTGTAAAGAAGGGTTTCTAGGATTTCCGGTTCTGGTTTGGAGGGGGTACACTATTTCAGTTTGCAACTCAAACTATAGTTTGTTACGGATTTTATAGTCTAACAAATAGTGTACCCCCTCCAAATCAGAACCTGAAACGTATTTGTTTTCTGATTTTGGTTTAGAAGACAAATGCTAACCACAGTTTGCTCATTTGGATGTGATGCCAAAGTACATTTGTTCAGCATATGCTGAAAGCTGCGGTGGGAGAAGGGGTGGCGCGTCTCATAGGGAATAATGGGGTATGTGCCTGTGGTGCATGCGTGCCGCCATGTGAACAAGCCCCATTTATTTAAATGGGGCTCGAGCATAGGTGGAATTTGCTTTACGCGGGGGAGTCCGGAATGGATCCCCCACGTAAAGAAAGGGTGCACTGTATTTTAGGACTAAATTGTAATGGATCTTTGTGTAACAATGGAAAAGTGTGCCATCAGAAGGTGTGAGAGTAGATCTCTCCTTTTCATCTGATTCCAAGGAATTTGGTGCTAGAGTGGCATCTACTCTCAGAAAAGAATTGCATGAGAGTAAACAAATTGAGGGCCAACATGGTGTAGTGGTTTGAGCATTAGACTACAATTCTGGAGACCAGGGTTCAGATCCCACTCAAGCATAAAAACCCAGTGGGTGACTTTGGGCAAGTGACACTCTCTCATCCTTGGAGGATGGCAATGGCAAACACTCTCTGCCAGGAAAACCCCATGATAGATTCACCTTAGGGTCTCCATAAGTAAAAAATGACTTGGAGTCACACAACAACAACAACAACAACAAATTAAAGCTTAATATACAGAAGGCAGAGCTTCTCCTGGTCAGTTGAAATCAGGGATACCTCAATTATTAAAGCCTCTGACAAAGAAGTTTTTTTAAAATACAAAGTCTTTCTATGCACTCCTCGCCCCTTCTTTCTTGTCCTTTGTTTAGAGAGAAGCATCAGTATTTAGAGGATGATGAAGGAGGACTGGAGAAACACAGGTTTTTGGTGACAGTTGGCAACAATGTGTTAAAGAAGATACTGCTGTAGCACAGTTGAAGTTTATGCAGTAACTGCACTTGTTCCCTGAAAATGTTGGATTTGGTTACACTGGCATATGCTTTGATCTCTGTGGATTACTGCAACACACTTTACATGGTGCTGCCTTTGGAAGCTGATAGGAAATTTCAATGGGTCCAGAATGCTGAATGGAGCTGTTACAGGGAACATATAAACTACTTTTTTGGCAGCTTCATTGGCTTCCAGGCAATAAAACTATAAAGCCCTATCTATTGTTCAGATGATGTGAAAGACCGTATCTACTTGTATAAGCAGGATTATACGAATTTTGACATTCTTGCCATTCTCTTAGGCCTTTCACAGGCCTATCTGGTGTGGGCATGTGAGAAGATCTTCTTAGTGGCTTCTCCCAGGCTGTGGAATTTTCTTCCAGAGGAGCCTTGGCTGGGTTGCTGTTTGATCCCCTTCTGCAGCAGTTGCAGACTTTAAAAAAATTAAATAGGCATTTGACAATTAACTGGTTGTAGAGAAGGATGGTGGGCAAGAGGAGACCAGATTCTGACTGTGGCACAAATCATGAATTACTCATATCAAAAATAAGAGTACAACTCGAGGAAAAAACCAAAACCAGTCATCATATCAAAATATGTTCTAATCTAAACAATATCTCCCCAGAATTTATTGACAATATAAGGAACAGATTTGCACTACTAAGCATAATGAGAACGAGAAGAACTATTGCCAGGGAAACAATAAAAGAAGAATGGAGATAGACACTTTTAATAGACAGAAAGAAAGAGAAGAAACCGTGGATGACAGATAAAACACTACAAGCAATAAAGGAAAGAAGGAAAGCAAAACTGCCCTATAAACATATCTCCAGTTTTCCCATTTAGTTAATGAGTGACAGAGAAATGGGTTTTGTCAGTCTGTGAATGATTTTCTTGCGATTGTGGAGAAGATGATGGCCCTTATCACATGATGGGTTTTGCAGCTCAAATCCGAAGTCACTCCTGGTCCAACCATGCGAACTCATGTTAAAACGTGATGTATTATCACACGTGATTGCTTTCTATCGGGAGTCATTCCAAAGTCAATCCAAAGTGACTTCTGATTTTGGTGAACTCGGAAACAAGCGAATTCACAAAAATTGTTTCCAAGCTCACTTTGCTTTCAATCTGAATTTTTCTGGTGTCGAATGCAACTTTGCTTCAACCCTGGTACACCTCTCCCTTCAAACCTCCAAGGTGGCAAATTTCCCATGATGTGGGTCTGCAATTTTGCTCCATTTGCTTCCGGTGCTCCTTCAAGAACTGAGGGCACGTTTGGATGTAGAATAAAACGTAGGGGGCAATTGGAGGCTTGGGGGGAGAGGTGACAGAGAGAGGAATAACCCAGTTTGGCATCTTTCTTTGGCTCAAGGATATGGAATTCTGGGAGTTGGGGTTTGTTGCTCCACTCTAGGCCCCACAACATACTCCATCTCCCAGAAATCCATAGCCTTGAGCCAAGAACACCAGAACAAACTCCAACTCCCAGAATTCCATAGCCTCGAGCCAAGGACCCCACAACAAACTTCAACTCCCAGAATTCCATAGCCTCGAACCAAGGACCCCACAACAAATTCCAGCTCCCAGAATTCCACAACCTAGAGATGGGAGTAACAGAGGGGGCAATTGGAGGCTGGAGGGAGAGGTGACAGGAACGGAGGGGCGATCTGAAGCTGGAGGGAGAGATGAGAGGAACAATTCACGTGAGGGTTGCATTCACATGAAACAGGTACGAAGAAGTGACCCCCTTTTTGCACCCCGGAAGTGCAGAGGTTCACGATGCGTTCAGAGCCCCACTGAGCATGCGCAAGGTTGCCAGTTCGAATCGTTGAATCCGCATGGTATGTACCACTGTGATAATTTAATGTGCACTCGCTCCACTTTGACTCAGGAATGACTACAATTTCATTCTTTATGTGTGATAATTCATCACGTGAATTGCCTTGGATTCGAATTGACTCTGCTTCCCCTTCACTTTGAATTGGCTCTGGATTGGAGTTCCAGTTTCACGTGTGATAAGGTCTGATGTTGAATTTGGGCGCGGAAGCAGACTTTATCTCCAACCTGACCCATCTGGATGAGGCTGTATGTCTAATAATCTGGGTACGTTGGGCCACTTGGAAAGCATAAAAGTAGAGTTTGATGCCTGGGATAGCTAGTCCCCCAAGATTAGAGAGGACATGTCTGTTTTTGGAAATCTAGATCACTTATTGTCAAAAATGAAATTTTTAATGAGCACCTGACACAATTTAAATTTAGACAGTGAAGGAGTTAAAGGAATGGATTGAAAGAGAAAGAAGAAACAAGATGCTAAGAACAATTTAATTAATGCAACTCTATCATTCTATGATATCTATAATAATTAGTATTCCTAAATAGCGGACTTCTGAGGGGCTTAGTTGCAAGTCAGTCAACTGCTGCCAGTGTTCCTATTGTAGACAAGATAAATTTATGTACATAAGAGGACTTTTTAAATTAATCCTAAGGTTTGAATAGGTGCCAAACAGTTCGAACAGATGTTTTAGAATTGGGAAAGATTTCTCAGGATTGTTTTAAACAAATCAAAATATAATTTGCATCTAAAGCAATTTTATGGTGGTTGGGCACCCATGCCATCAGGGTTGAGTTGACATGGGCCTGAAACAGATGGGCAAATTGACATGGCTTCAGGCAACATTGGGGGCGTGGCATTTACATCATACACACTCCAATCGCAGCCTGAAGCTGCGTCGAGGTAGCGCCAAAAAAGGCCAAGAAGGAGCAGATAGAATCTTCTCCTTCTGGTGGTCCAGCTCAGGACTTTGGTAGCAGCCTGGACTGGGAGTGGTCACCCTGACCACAGATGCTTCCATGGAAGATTGGGGTGCCCACATATCAAGCCTCTTCATCAAGGACAGGTGGTCTCTCACAGAACAGTCTCTCCACATCAATGCCCTGGAGATGCTGGCCGTGGAAAAGGCCCTGAGAGCTTTCGAGATGACCTTTACCAACAAGGTAGTGCTTATGCTGAAGGACAACACCACCGTCATGTACTACCTCAACAAGCAAGGGGGCACCAAGTCACGGGCCCTGCTTGACATGATGCTTCGCATCTGGGACTGGTGCATCCCGAGGGGGATTCTGCTCCAAGCAATTCACTTGCCAGGAGAGGAGAACGACTTGGCCGACCAGCTCAGCAGGTCTCCCACAGTCTGCCACGAGTGGAGGCTCCATCCCGAGACGGTCAACAACCTCTTCAGTTGGTGGGGAGCTCCCCGGATCGACCTCTTCGTGACCACTCTCAACAGCCACTGTCCCCAGTTCTGCTCCCGAGTGCGCAGCGAGAACTCCCTCGGAGACGCGTTCGCCTTCACTTGACCAGGAGAGATGCTCTATGCCTTCCCTCCATTCCCGCTGATCACCAGAGTGGTGTCCAAGATGACAAGGGACAGCTTGGATGCTATTCTCATCATTCCCTGGTGGCCGAGACAGCCGTGGTTTCCGTCCCTGCTCCACCTCTCCAGAAGAGACTTTCTCCGTCTTGAGCTCCATCCAGACCTTCTCACTTTCTAGGATGGCAGAGTCCGTCACCCAGACATAGACAACCTGCCGATGGTGACGTGGAGGCTCCGTCCCTAGACTCGCTACCTCCCTCGGTATGGATGGTGATTTTGGCTGTCCAGAAGCCTGCCACCAAAAGAGCCTACGCTTCTAAATGGAAGAAGTTCCTGAATTTCCTCTCTGCGAGTGGCCTCTCTCCATCCCGAGTGACGATACCGGTTGTGCTGGAGTTCCTGATGACACCTTTGGTTTCAGGGCTATTCCTCACTTCCATTAAGTGTTACCTTTCTGCCATCTGTTTTCATTTCCAGTTTGATGGCAAACCTTCTTTTTTCAGGGACCCTCGTGTGAAGAGTTTCCTGAAAGGTTGCACCAACCTTCATCCTCCATTCTCAGAACCAGCACCTGCTTGGAGTTTGGACGCTGTGCTGTCTGCTTTGCAATCCAAGCCCTTTGAACCCATGGCCACAACTGACTTGCGGCTGTTGACTTGGAAGACAGCCTTCCTTGTGGCCATCACCTCTGCCTGCCGTGTGGGTGAACTCTGTGCCTTGCGGAGGGACCAGCCTTTCCTTAGGTTCCATAAGGATAAGGTTGTCCTCCATACTGACATTATCTTTTTGCCTAAGGTGGTGTCAGCCTTCCACATATGTCAGGACATTGTTTTACCGATCCTGGCCTCGAACCTGCCCACCAACGTCGAACGCCGCTTGCACACCTTGGACGTTCGGAGGGCTTTGGCCTTCTATTTGGACAGAACTGCGGGTTCGAGCCGTTCCAAGAGACTTTTCCAATGCTACTCGGAACCGAAGTTGGGACTGCCCGTGTCTGCGCAGAGGCTTTCCAAATAGTTGGCCTGTACCATCCACCTCTGCTATGAACTGTTGGGCAGACCTCTCCTGGCCAGAGTTCAGTCCCATACAACTAGGGCGGTAGCGACATCCTCCGCTTTTTTGACTGGGGTCCTCTTGGAGGATGTTTGCAAGGCTGCTGTTTGGTCCCAGCACTTGACTTTCATCAAACACTATAGGCTGGACACCAGGGCCAAATGGGATGCAGCCTTTGGGAGGGCAGTGTTGGTTTAAGGTTTACATTGATTGCACTGCATTTCATTTGTTTACATGTTATTGAAAAAAATGTCTTTGCCAGAATTGGCTTGGTTTACTGTATTCTTAATGTTTACAGACAGGTCTTGCATGACCTTGTGCCGTTTGACTGTTTATTAAAGTACTGAATACAACTGACACAGTTTTTGGTTCAATGTTTTATTGTGATTAATAAACACAGTTTATTTGAACCTTACTTGGTGTCATAACACTCCCTCCACCACTGACCGAAGCTTATCAGTCTAACCCATTTGTATGATTTGCAGAGACCACCAAGAAGAAGGACAGGTTGCATACTTGTCGAGGTATTTCTTCGAGTGGTCATCCACGAATACCTACAAATCCCGCCCATCCTCCCCTCATTGTCCTGCTCTTCATTGGCTCGCTCTCATGTCACTTACGTGGTGTAAATTTTGGAACTGGGGAAAGAGCGGGAACGCAGGGGACTTATAAGGGATGGGTGGACCTGCCGCCAAAAAGTTGCAATGTTAACTTTGCCCAGTGATTCCAGAAGTTTTTTGAGCAGCACTGCGCAGGTGCTGTACAACCCATTTGTATGTATTCGCAGATGACCACTCGAAGAAATACCATTACAGGTATGCAACCTGTCCATCTACCCTTTGTGTTTCTGATTGTTTTCTCCACTTTGAAAGTACAAATACTGCTAATCAGAATTGCCACTCCTCTGGATTTAGTGGAGTCTTCTGTGACATATTGTGAGTTAAAGAGTGAGTCGGGAAATATGGATGCTTCATGTTTTCTATGGGTCTCTTCTAGAAAAACAATATTGTATTTCAGTTTTTTCAAGTAGGCAGCAATTCTTTTGAGCATGTATATAGACCCTTAGATACCTTATGCACATACACTGGTGCCTCGGGTTACGAAATTAATTCGTTCCGCCATTCCTTTCGTAACCCGAAAATTTCGTAACCCGAAAAATAATCCGTTAGCACTGGAAAGCCTATAGCTGCACTTTGCAGCATTTGAATTTCGCGTCGAAATGAATTTCGTAACCCGAAAAATATTTCGTAACCCGAAACAGTTTTTGCCAATCCAACTTTTTCGTATCCCGGAAATTTCGTAACCCGATCATTTCGTATCCCGAGGCACCAGTGTACACTTGTCCCTTACTATCCGTAGAGGATCCATTCTGGACCCCTCCTGCGGATAACAAAAACCGCTGGATCTTAAGTTCTGTTCTTTTCAACGGTCATGTGTGCACACTCATGTCCATGTGCGCAACTGTACACATGTGCTCCTATTGAAAAAGCCACAGCTTGCCATCTGCAGAAACTCAGATCCACGGATGGCAAGTCCACAGTTGGCACAGGTGCACTGTAGTGTATTGCTTCCTTTATGCACGTTACGTATGATCATGTGTGATAGGTATAAATCACATATTGTATCCTATTGTATATAATATATGATTTCATATTATAAACCTTCTTACTATGCATCGTTAAACATACCTATCCTCACAAACACGTATGCAACTGTATATGTATTGCCTACTAAAGTATATATATTATACCTATAATTATCTTAGGAATCTTACTATATTGTATATCCACTGTCGTAAACATATCTAATGGATAGTGATATTAAATAACATATGGTCACATACATTTGCAATTTAGTTGTGGCAATCATTGTTTTGTCTCTGTGTAAGATGATCCGTTGGAATGGGAACCCCATTTATACTTTACACCTGGCCATTGTAAAATGAATATAAGAGGTTGGAAGTCATGGCATTTTCTTAAGGTGTTAGGCCAGGTCCTGAGATACTTTCACTTTACACTCGTTATATGAGAGCTTATTGATGGTATTGAGTTTTTATGTAGAAGCAGATGATGCTGATGTCTCTGGGTTTGGTGCCTGAATTTAGTGGTGTGTCAAGAGATCTGTGTGCCCATCCTACACCTGAACATTTAAAATCCAAATTGAGACAAAGACCATTGATCCAGGTTAGGATGAGGGGGAGTAGATCTCCCTGTTTAACTTTCTGAGGGACACCCGTCAGTCAAAAGTTAGGCATTGTCTCTGCTTCCGCAGGTCCTCCACCTTACTTTGAAATATTTGTAGTATGTTATAGTTGCTGAATTCTGGAGTGTTACAGAGAGCCTTGTTTGAAGGTTGCATTTGCAGTGTCGTCAATGTCACTAATTCAAGTAGTAAGGGCTATGAGTTTTGAGGTCACTAGCTCTAAAGCCAGAGACCATCCCTTCGGTAAATCCCAGCTAAGGTTTTCATGCAGTCTCGCTAAAACAGTGGTCCCCAAATTGTGCTCTTTAAGGGATTTTGGACTCCAGCTCCCAGACTATTGGCCAACATGACTGAGGCTTCTGGGAGCTGAAGTCCAAAATCTCTTAAAGGGCACAGTTTGGGGACCACTGCGCTAGAAGATCTGCAAATTATGGATCTGTTAATTATTGCTGCCCTTGCTTCCTCCCCTTATTGGCTTTTGCCAGGGCCTTGGGCCATATCTGCCTCTTCCAGATACTGTTCATCTTCTAGAGGAGGTTTTGCTTCTTTTGTAGGGATACAGAAGCCTGAAATGAGGCTTTTGGTGCCTTGCATAGGGTGTCTCCTAACCATGCAATTCATGTTATGCTTTATAAATGATGACAGCCACCAGAGCTGTGCTGAGCTGCTCTAAAACACATCTGCCACCTTGAACGGTTGGCCATGCCCTCTATTGTGGCATTGTGACAAGACAATTGAGCCACATATGTAGAAATATCCCTGTAGTGTTGCAAACTTTCCAGCATTTGGAGGATACATTTCTCATCGTTTAGCAAGTTTTGCTAGTGTCATGTACAATTTAACATTTTCAGATTAGTTTCTCTAATTAACACTGAGCGGGATCTAAGATGGGGACAGGTCCATATGCTGGTGGTCCAGTTTGAGTTGGGGATTGAGATATTTCAATCTGTTTACCAAGCTGTTTTAAAGCTCTGATTTTTGTTATAAGAATAGTCAATAAGGCAGGTATAAATCATGGAATTTAAACCCTTGGTGTTTTAAGAAGAGAGGTCACACCTTTTCTCAAAAAGCTTTAGGGACCTTGACAATACTAGTTTTTGAGAAAAAGCCATTACCTTTCTAAGCTGAAATCAATTCATTCTTAGTGGTGCTACATCTGAAGTTATTAACTACTGTCATCTACTATTTTGGGTTTGCCATTTTGGAAAAGGTCTCAGGTGTGATAAATACTTCATTCTTCCCAACCAGGAAATTGATGCGGTTTTTTTGGTGAGTAAAAAAGCTTGTTGCTCAGGAAGGGGCAAATGGGTGAAGGGTCTAGTACAGTGGACCCTTGTTATACGCTAGATCCCCTGTGTATAACAAAATCCGTGCATGCTCAAGTCCCATTAAATATAATGACATAGCAAAATGGCGTCCCTTACAAAAAATGGAAAATCAAGGTAAATTTATACTTTTTTGGAACATTTTCAAACCGTGTATGCTTGATTCCATGTATAAAAAATCCGTGTATAAGAAGGGTTGACTGTAATAAGATATGCTTCTTTTTCGACCAGGATCGGATGGAAGTTTGTAGCCATGGGGTTTTAATTTTTTTGTATGGAGGTTTTATGAAAGAATAATGGAAGAGCAGTCAAGAGATTATTTAATTCCATTGGTACATAATTATGTAATGTCCAGATCCTTTTCAATGAGATGGGATACTTGGCTAAGTTGGAAGTCAGCAAAATACACTGAGATATCGAGTATTCCTAACACTTGTTTTTGGGAAGAGAGTTGTCTAATAGTTTTTCTGAATCTGGGTTTATTATGGTTGAAGGCAAATTTGTTTATGAGATCTTGCCAAGTTTTCAATTTTGTTCATGGTGGATGCAAAGGGATTGCTTGGATTAAAAAAAAATTAATCAGGGAATAAGCAACATTTTTCACAGGACTATCCTACCTAATATGGATAATTTTAGAGTTTTCCATTGTGTTGTTTTGGAAATAATTCCATTTTGACACTTTATAGTTTCTGGGAATCAGTGGGTTGAGATTTTTCATAAGGATGGTACCTAAGTAGATAAAGTCTGAAAGATGTAGTTGGAGGTTGGTCATTTTTTGAATGTGAAGTTGATCTTTGTAAATGGTATTGAGGCACATCAGTCTGGATTGTTAGTAGTTAATTCTGAAGCTTGCATATATGTCTTCCCCACAGAGGGAAGATCTGGAATGGAATCCCTGTGGATACAAAAGGCTGACCATAGTCTGTTACGAAGCCATTTAGTATTAGCCAAAATGGAGGTAAGATTATTTTTTGTCTTCATTTATTAATGCAATTGGTTTAAATGCTGAACTGGTGGGGGGTAACAATACTCTGTTTTGTTGTTGAACAATACCCAGTTTTAAAGACTGGGATGCTTTTGGATGTATGAGAGGATTGAGGGCATAATCCTTTTGTCATCAATTTGTTAAATAAGTGTGGGCCAATTTTGCTGTAGCATAGTTTATAAAATTCACCTGTAAATTAATCCGGACCAGATTTCCCCAGCCTAAACTTTTGAATAGCTGTTCTGATTTCATTTAATGTGATTGATTGGTTGAGAGAGGCTGAATGCAAGTCCTTGAAGATGGAAGATTTGAGAGGCTGTGATTTATCTAAATAGGAATGTACAACATTGTTAGTGTTACTTCCTACTACTGTGATTCCAGTGGCTATTTCGCTTAGTGTGTGCAGGATGGATACCATAAATTGTTGTTGGGTTGTGTTTGGCGTGTAGAATGTGTCAAACACGTAGCGTTAGCTGAGAGGTTTTCCCTCTAATATTAAGTTTCCCCTCTAATATTAAGCCCATGGTATCACTTACTTCTTCGTCAGCTGTAAATTGCCCCCCTCTACATATTGGCGGGTTACATACCGCCGAGAAGCAGCGCTGTCCCGCCACCGCCTCTTGCGGCGTCCGGGAGCCGCAGCTGCCACACTGCGGGGCTCCCAGACGCTCAGAGGAAGAAGCGTGGAAATCGCGCTCCTTCTCGGGCCTCGGAAGAGGCGCCACAAGTGCCAAAGGGCGCACTCGCAGCATCATTTCCGGTGCACCACGTGCGGACACAGAGTGTCCGTTATGTCAATATGGCGGCGGCCGTGTGGAACGGCCGCTGCCATATTATACGTATTAAAGACGTATTAGGGTTAGGGGGGTGCGGAAGCACCGCCCCTTCCTAACCCTAATACGTATTCAATATGTATTTTTTGGCGGTCTATAACCCGCCATTGATTGCCAAAAAAACTCTGAGGCAAAATGGGGCTGGCCCTTTCAGGTTAGTTGAAGAAACAAAATAATAATAATAATAACAACAACAATAATTTTATTTATTTATTTATTTATTTATTTATTTATTTATTTATTTATTTATTTGCACCCCGCTTCTCCCAGAGGATTGAGGCGGGTAACAACAGAATTCAAATACAAACTTATACAAAGAAAAACATAAACACATTACCTTAGAAAGTCCTCTGGGACGTCGCAACGAGCCTGGTTTTCTTCGGCTGCAATAGATTCTTCCAATCCCAGAGGACCTGAATGTGCAGTGAGGATTATATGGGAGGAGGCGTTCCTGCAAGTAAGCTGGACCCAAGCCATGTGGGGCTTTAAAAGGTAATCACCAACCCCTTGTACTGTGCCCAGAAGCTGATAGGCAGCCAGTCTAGAGATTTTAGAATAGGTGTTATTTGGTCGAATATAGATTTTCCTGCAACCAGTCTGGCTGCCATATTTTTTAAAGGCCGAATTGCTCGATTTGTTTAAGAATCTTTACTCTTTTTACTACTGTGCACAGTCTCAACAGCTGGTCGTCATAGATCACTCTATTGGGGTATATGAGAAAATGTGGTCTTCCTGCCCCTAGTTTTTATTGTCCATTTTGCCTATTGGGTTAGTGTGGAGCAGCCAAAAGAAGCAAATTTCTGTATATCAGTGTGGTTTTCTAAAACTCTTGTTTGCAAAGTGAGATCAGATATATATCTATAACAAACAATTAACAAGTTATCAAGAGGTTCTGCTGTCCCGATCAGACTTTGTTTTTCTGTTCTTTGCTGGGAGGATGGGGGGAGGGCATCACTGCTTTGGACCAAGCTATAGCTTGGTGAGCTATGAGGCTGTGCCCTGATTTTTGATCTGGTAAAGTTGATAAATTTGATGGAAGAAATAGGAAGGTTTAACTCTATGGGTGCCATTGGTTTACATTGTACATTGGTACAAAACAATATAGCCACAATTCGTGGTCTTAATAGAAGTTATGCACCTCAGGGTTTCTTTTTTGTAATTATTATACAAGGTGTCATCTAATATTACCCCAGTGTGATGGGTTGTATGGTCTGTCACGTCAAGCAGTACCGTTTTCTTATGTGGAAGTTAAAAGTAGTCTCACTTTTGTGAGTTGTGTATGGAGATGGCAGCTTAAGATGGCAGTTAATGTGACAGGAAGGTGAGATGTAATATGGGTGGTGTCCCTACTTCATTCAGAAAGGGTGCACCAGGATAATACAGAAGAGATGCAAGGCTTGAAGATTTTAGAGTCCTTTATATTGATGCTGGGGAACCGGTCTTATTCTTTTTGTCTTTTATGTATCTACCATATATTATGTTGTACCAGTGTGTTACTTGTGGATCCTTATTGCCTGGGGCCATAGATCTGTCTTAAGTTAATTTCCTTTTCTAATTCTGTGGGCACTCCCATATCAAGTGCTTCGAGAATTGAAAGAATTTGTGCTGTGGTGTTGGTGCTTCAAATTTTATTCTGGTGGAAAATAATGATCTTGAAGGGGAATCCCCATTTCTATTTTATGCCTGTAGATAACAATAAGACTTGAACAAAAGTCTTATTCTCAGTGTCTCCAATGAGATGTTTTGGTAGATGGCCACTTTATGTCCCTCATAATTCAGATTTTTGATATGTGATAATGAATTTAACACTAAGGTTTTCTTTGGAAACGTGGCAAATCTCATAATGATATCTCTTGGTGTCTTATTGGCCGGTCTCTGTGGGGTCAAAGAACAATGAATGCATTCCATATCATTAGGTGTTAGTTCCAGTTTGGGACATAATCAATTCCTCCAGGCAACAATTAAGGTTTGTAGAGATGCAGAAGACACTGTCTCCGGGACCCCTTTCAGATGATTATTCAGTTGTCTCTTTTGGTTCCCTAAATCCTCCAGTTTGCCTTGTAATTGGAAATCAGTTTCTTTGAGCTTACGGAGCCTATGTTCAGGTGGAAATGAGAAGCTCACTACAGTAGATGAGCCAGGTTTGCTAGTTCTGCTTGTTGTATTCAGGCCACGTGCCATATTGGCAAGTGGCAGCTCTCCTCCTTGTAGTTGCTTTGGTCCGTTACAGACCGCCGCTTTGCGGTGGTCTGCCGACGCTGCTGTTTGCTCCGCTAGGGAGCCGCAGCAGCCAAACCGCGCGGCTCCCGCACGGAGCAAAAAAGAAGCTCCAAAATGGAGCTTCTTCTCGCGTCGCAGTTATGACGACGCGAGGCGCCAATGGCGCCCTCGCAACGTCATAAGCTCCGCGCGACGTGCGGACACACAGCATCCACTACATCAAGATGGCGGCAGCCGTGTGGAACGGCCGCCGCTATTTGTTACGGACAGAGTTCGTAACAGGAGTAGGGGCGTCTAGAAGAGACGCCCCTTTTTAAAACTGGGACGTCCTGGGGACGTCCCAGATGGCGGTATGTAACCCGCCACTGTTATTCTTTTGCAGACAAATAAAAATCGTAATTGACTGATCTGCTGCTTTTTAAAGTGTGGACATCTATATCATGGTACCAATTTTCAGGGTTGAATTATTGTATTTATTTAAGAGTAGTCATTGGGATCCAGCCAAACTCCACAATCAGACAGGTGCCATGATTGACGGATAGTCTCACCCAGTCTATGCTGTCTTATTGTTTTATTACATACTTGTTTTTATTGTTTGGCACCCTGATATATTTTGATGAAGGGTATCTTATAAATACCCAGATAAATGGTTTCAGGGGGAAAATATTTCTAGCCTGCCTTTTCAGAAAGATAAATTTGAATGTACCATAAATGTGTCAGGTAGAGGCAATCCTTTGACTAATTTTGATGGATAATTTTCTATTTGTTCAGTTTGATGATAGGGACAGCATTCTCGGAGAAATGAAACCATTTACTACTGGGATCTAATGTAAAAAGAGAGAGGCAAAATCAGGATGCAGTCACATTTTTCAACCAGAAAATACTTGTATTCCTTTCTCCAGATCAAAACAGATGAACATGGATAAGAACTAACAAGTTAAATAAGTGAATTGTTTTTGAAGTTAGAATTAAAATGGTTATTAACCTGATTCACTGATTTAATTTATAGTGCAGCATTACTTTAATTCTAGAATTAAGTTACTATTTAAATTATTCCTTTGATATAAAAAAAATCCAAGAAAACTAGGCTTTGGATAAAAAACCTAAGGAAATTTGAAATTTATAAGTTTTTCATAGCAGGGTCTATCTTTTAACAAAGGAGAGACCCAGCTATGAAGAACCAATACATTTCAAATTTCCTTAGTTTTTTTTTACTCAAATCCTAGTTTTCTCAGGGTTTTTTTTTTAAATAGAAAAACAGCTTACTTTTCCTTATTTTCCCAAGGCTATGAGATAAGTTATAAGGCAGAGGGCCAAGAGTACAGAAAATGAAATTAGACAAACAATATGAAGCCATGGCATGGAAAGTCAACAATCTGTTTTCTAGCTATGGTTAGCAAAAATAATAGACTGGAGCAGTGTCTGTTTGCATTGAAACATTGTTTAAGGTGCTCATATATTAGGTAATACCAGCCGTGTACAGTTCTGGCTGTTATAAAACAAGCTGCGATCCAGGAAGAAAACACTGCCCCAGAATCTTTTGCCATAGGCAAGAATGGCTGGTGTCCAAGTATCTGTTCAGTTTTGAGGATCAAGAGAAGACTAAAAAGTAGAAAGAAGTTTTTTCCTCCCTCCCACCCTGTTTCTTGAAAAACAAATCACAGAATCATAGAAATGGAAGAGATCACCAGGGCAGTCCAGTCCAACCTCCTGCTATGCAGAAAAAATACAACCGAAGCACTCCCAAAAGACAGCCATCCACATTCTGTTTAAAGACCCCCAAAGAAGGAGAGTCTGCCACCCTCTGAGTAGTCTGCTCCACTTCCTCTTTTTAAGTTACTTACACATCAATGTTACATGATACCAGGGTGGGAAAGTGTGGCCCACAAGCTGCATTTGTTCCTGAACCCTACTTTGACAGGTTCCAAAGCCCTCTGGAGGTATCCTAAGTCCTTGTTTTTTTAAAAAACTTATTTTTGAGTAGTGTTTTTGTCTGAAAATGCTCCAAAACATAAAAGAAAACAACCTGTGACAGTTTGGCTTTTCTTCCTCCTTGGACCCCTCCACATCTCCCCAAATACTTCTTTTGGGGCATTTATCCTGTGACATCACTTCCAGTGTGGTCCATGAGTGAAAGTTTGGTGTGGGCTTGATAACTGGGTTCTATCCGCAACACAGTTGCCTACCCCTGTTTTACACCTTTGAAACATTCCAGTCACAAATCCAACAAATCCAACATTACCTTACACCATACACCTACATGCCCTACAATGGTATACATTTCCATCTATGGTAGATGCTCTTGCTCCACCCTGACTGCAGCTACTTGCAACTCTCACACTTGGGGTATTATTTGCAACTCCCAAACTAGAAAATAGAGATGACGTACTTCGTTTAAGTCTCTCTGATCAAAACTGAAGACTCAGACATAAGGAACTTCAGAAAAATCATTGGCTGGAATTCATTATGGGACTTCAAGAAATAGAACTGAACAGTTTTGCAACACCTGCATTCAGCAAGAGTCTACCATGACATTACTATTCAGGGAACCCAGTGAAGTGACTGCTGCATAGTGGGACCATTGCTCATTGGATACTCTTGATGTGCAACCAGGACACTGGCTAGGTCGTGCCAGTGTGCTTCAGTAGAGCCTGATGCCCATTGCAACACTTACCTTGCCAGTGTCCTGATATGTGCCTTTGCTTAGCAGGGTTCCATAGTACCTCTGCTATGTAGCTGAGTATACATAAAGTTAGCCATTGTAAGCCATGATATAGAATCACAGTTAATATCTTTAAATCCTCCAGAATAAGTGTGTGACAGAAAGGGAAATATTCCATTGAAATCATATGCCCGATCTTTTAGATTGGTTTTATTGCTTTTTCAAAGGACTGAAGAGGCAGTATGTGTTATTGTGGCGCATTGTTTCTGAATTTAAAAAATGGGGCAGGAATTAGTACCCAGTTTTGGTGCATGGGTGGATGCTAAAACATATTCTGACTTTTTAAGACATTTTCTCCATGGCATCTCTTTACCTTCCCATCCAAATCTCAACAGCTATTTTAAAGTCTGACCTCTCTTCCTGTCTTTTGCATATATACCACTGCTTTGCACTATCCAGTTCAGACAACACAGGTCAACACCCCCCCCCCCCCCCGGCCAGGAATGGTAGATTGGATGCCATTTTGATGGATCCAATCCGACTTCAACCCAACCAGGTCTTAGCCCAGTTTTAAATAACCAGCTGTTTGCAACAGAATTTCCCATAAACCCAACCGCAATAACTGGTAATTCAGACTGCTATGCCCCACCTGAACTGCTGCTACCATTCTCCTTGCAGGCTCCAGTCACAGCCTGTGATGTTGGAAGGGGGCAACTGGCCATGTGGGTGAAGACAGGTGCCCTGTTCCTGACTTTAAAGGCTGTGAACCTGGGACCTGCAAGGAGAACAGCAGTAGCAACAGGTAAGATGGCAGATGTGGCTGGCAGACAAAAGGCTATGGTAGGCAGGCATCTGAACACTGGCCTGTTGCTGCACTAGACCAGCTAAGTGTCCAGGGTGGGAAAGGGCTGGATCCATGGGCAGGATACGATGGTTTTGTACCCCAGATGGAACTAGTAGGTGGTTGGACAGGCCCCCTTCCAACTCTATAATTTTAAAAATGTTAATATCTTTAGGAAATAAACCTTTCAATACCAGGCTAGGGGAAAAATGGGCCTTTTGGTCCATGCATACAGCTCCTTAGAGTATCCCCCCCCCCAACTGAGCTGTTAATTCTAAAGTATATTTGTGTTGAAATAGTCACCAAATAATATGAATCCCTGCACTGTTTCATATGCTTCCCTTTGTTATAATCCTGTCATACCTTTTGCATCCATTATGCATCCATTATCCTTTTGCATCCATTATTCATTCAACACTGAAGGTGACTGATTAGGTCTACTTCAACATATATCATTGCCACGAATTCAAAACTGGTGCTCTACACCACTTTTCTGATTTTGCTACCCATCCTGCCAGTGGCAGCTGCTAGCACCCATGGCAGTGCGTCAGTTCATTTTGCATTTGTGGTTCAGAATCTTGGATAGCATTATTTAGAGTTTGGAGTGAAACCCAGAGTAGATCCACTTCCCCACTGAGGTGGAAATCAGCATCTGCCACTGCCCACTGAGTGCTTTCTATTGCGAACAAAACCATCTGGGCAAGCAGTAGTCAGTAGTAGTCTAGGCGGCTTATAGATAAAAACATATATTTTGTAAATAATTTAAACAATATAAAAACAGTATAAAATTACATAAATTTTACATAATTTTGTTCTGCATCCTGTAATTCTGTTAATGCTGCCTAGAATAGCATTGGGTATTTTTAAGGCATCACATTGCTGACTCACGTTTAATTTGTGGTCTGCTATTTATTTACTTATTGGATTTATATCCTGCTTTTCTTCCAGGATAAGATCCAGGGGGCCTTCCAGAAGTTTAAAACAAGATTAAATTAAAATCTCATTTTACAAAAGTTAAGAAAGAATTAAATAATATATTAAAACCATGATCAAAACAGTTAAAACACATTTAAAACATAATTACAATGAAGAGATGGAAATTAAAATAAAATACTGTGTATCGCTTTGTGTGCCAGCATGGCGTAGATGCAGCAGCATGATGTAGTGGTTCGAACATTTGACTAAGATTCTTCGAAACCCAGCCTTGGAAACCTAAAAGGGTGACCTTGGACAAGTCACACTCCCTCACCCTCAGAGGAAGACAAAGGCAATCCCCTCTGAATAAATTTTGCCAAGAAAACCCCATGATAGGTTTGTCTGAGGGTTGCCATAAGATGGAAAAAACTTAAAAGTACACCCAACCACCACCACTTCATCCATATTACTGTTATATCATTTACAATTCAAGGGCCTGTCCAAATAAAGAAGTCTTAACCTGCCAATTGAAAGAGAATGGGGGGGGGGGGGGGGAATGAGATTTTCTGTAGAATATCTCATGTCCTCATCAGATGTCACCATGAAGGTGGGGAGACCAAGAGGAAGCCTTTCTCTGCAGACCTTAAAACTTGTGCTGGCTTGTATAGGGAGATAGCATCTTTCAGTCTGGACCCAATCTGCACATGATCCTTATGACTAGCCTCAGTCAACAGCCTGGCTGCAGCATTTTGACCCTGCTAAAGTTTCTGAACAGTTTCCAAAGACTGGTGTCTCGAAGATGGTATCTCAGTTACAGTAATCCAAATATATGGTGTGCCCTAGTTATCAGATGAGGTTTAATCCAGGTCCCCCTGTGGATTATTATTATTATTAAG
This sequence comes from Sceloporus occidentalis, assembly GCA_023333645.1. Lineage (NCBI taxonomy): Eukaryota > Metazoa > Chordata > Lepidosauria > Squamata > Phrynosomatidae > Sceloporus > Sceloporus occidentalis. The sequence continues at coordinate 219,485,078 of JALMGF010000001.1, forward strand.
CTTTATTTATATATCAGATGAGGTTTAATCCAGGTCCCCCTGTGTATTATTATTATTATTATTATTATTATTATTATTATTAAGCTGTATTTATGAAGCGCTGTAAATTTACACAGTACTGTACATACAATCTTTTTAATTAGATGGTTCCCTGCCCTCAGGCTTACAATCTAAAAAGACACGACACAAAAGGAGAAGTGAATGGTGGTGGGGAAGGGGATCAGGTTCAGCAGTTCTTCTCTCCCTCTGAGGCCCAGACCAAGGCAGATGGACTAGAGAGAGGGCTCTGCTTCTTAATCGAGGCCAGGCCTGATAGAGCTAGCCGTACCTTTTCACTTCCTCCCAGGACGAATAATGACAGATGGTATGGAGGGAGGGCTCTTTTTCTTCTAAGATAACAAATACATTATTGGCAACAATACTGGTAATTGAAGTTATAAAGCGCCCTCTCAGACCCGCTTCCAAGCGCAAGCCCTGGTATACGGAAGATCTCCGGGCAAGGAAGCGGGAGCTGCGACGGCTAGAGTACCGTTGGCGGAAACACCTTCGCTTAGACGACAAGACTCTCCTAGCCCAACGGTTAAAGGACTACGGAGAGGCGATACGAGCAGCAAAGAATTCGTTCTATGGTGTTCGTATCGCGTCCGCGGAGTCGCGTCCAGCAGAGTTGTTCAGGGTAGTCAGGGAGCTCACTCAGCTCCCTCCTGCCCTGAACCAGATCCTTGAACCTTCTAAGGCCTGCTGCGACTTATTTAATGACTTTTTCGTGGATAAAACTTCTCGTATAAGCGAAGGTCTTAACGCCAACATTCAGGCAGAACCTAACGTAGAGGCGTCCAGGGCCTCCCTGGACTTAGTTAAGCTGGATCGGTTCGAGTCGGTTAGTACCGAGGATGTGGACAAGATCCTCGGAAGTGTTCGGAAGACAACCTGCTCTCTCGATCCCTGTCCCTCGTGGCTAGCAGCCCAGGGGGGACCGGCTGTAACTTCATTGTTACGCCGGATAATCAATACATCTCTGAGGGAAGGGCAATTTCCATCTGTTCTTAAATTGGCCGTAGTAAAACCTTTGTTAAAAAAGCCCTCCCTCGACCCCCTGGTGTATAATAATTATCGGCCTGTTTCACTGCTGCCATTTCTAGGGAAGGTGATCGAGAGGGCGGTTGCAATCCAGCTTCAGGGGGTCTTGGACGAAACGGATCATCTGGACCCATTTCAGACTGGCTTTCGGGCAGGTTATGGGGTTGAGACGGCCATGGTCGCCTTAGTCGATGATCTCCGTCTGGGCATCGACAGGGGAAGCGTGTCCCTGTTGGTGCTCTTGGACATCTCAGCGGCTTTCGATACCATAGACCATGGTATCCTTCTGGGACGCCTGGCAGAGGTGGGAATCGGGGGCACTGCGCTCCAGTGGTTCCGGTCCTACCTCTCCGGGAGGTCCCAGATGGTGCAGCTGGGAGACGTGTGCTCCGATGAGAGGGCCCTTAAAACCGGGGTCCCTCAAGGAGCCATTCTGTCTCCCATGCTATTTAACATTTACATGAAACCGCTGGGAGAGATCATCCGGAGACATGGGGCGCGGGGTTATCAGTACGCTGATGACACCCAAATAATCTTCTCTATGTCTCCGACTGATGCAGTGACTGAGGATGGCGTCTCTCCTCTCGTGGCCTGTCTGGAGTCAGTAATGGGCTGGATGAGGGAAAACCGACTCAAGCTGAATCCAGAGAAGACGGAGGTACTTGTGATAGGTTCCCCTGGTCCAGGAATGGCGGTGGTTCCACCTGTCCTGAACGGGGTCACGCTCCCTGTGAAGGACTCTGTGCGCAGTCTGGGGGTGCTTCTTGACTCGTCCCTTCACCTGACTGCTCAGGTGAATGCGACGGTCAAGAGCACCTGCTATCAGCTTCGGCTTCTTCGCCAGCTGCGCCCATACCTGGCCCAGAGGGACCTTGAAACTGTGGTACATGCCCTGGTAACCTCGAGATTGGATTTCTGCAATGGACTCTACATGGGACAGCCCTTGTACCAAACCCGGAAGCTTCAATTGGTGCAGAACATGGCTGCAAGGCTGGTCACTGGCACGTCCAGGGCCAGCCACATAACACCGGTTTTAAAAAACCTCCATTGGCTGCCCATTCGCTTCTGGGCGCAATACAAGGTGCTGGTAATGACCTATAAAGTCCTAAATGGCTTGGGCCCAGGATACCTGAAGGACCGCCTCTCCCCATACATTCCGCCTCGCACCCTCAGAACATCTGGGCAGCAACTCCTTAGGGTCCCCGGGGCGAGGTTATCCTCCACTTCTAGGAGGTCTTTTTCCATCGCCGCCCCGGCCCTTTGGAACACGCTGCCCGTAGAGCTCCCCTCAGTTACCTCCCTGGCCCAATTCAAGTGGGAGTTGAAGACTCACCTGTTTAAAATCACATTCCCCGATTAAGTCCTTATAGACCCCCCCACCGTAAAGGCCGACAGGCAATGGTTGGCTAACCCGGGGACATTTGTTGTTATTTTATTTTTGTATTGTAATTTTAATACTGTTTTTGGAATTTTTATGTACTTTTAAATGTTGTGAACCGCCCTGATCTCACGGAAGGGCGGTATACAAATAAAACATTTATTATTATTATTATTATAAAGGATCACTTTGGAGGTATGCTGTTTAAATGAAACATGCATCTTAAGAGGCCAGAAGCTGTGCCAAAGCTGTGCTCCAGTCTTTAAACTGGAGCATGGCATTGGCATGGCTTCTGGTCTCTTAGGATGCATGTAGCATTTAAAATGCCATACCTCCAAAGTCACTTGAAGCAGCTTTATTTTTGGCCTGTCTGCATGGGCCCATAGTTTTTAAAATGAAATTCACTATGTTTATAAAGACTTTGGGGATTGTTGGGAAAAATTTCAGATACAGTAGTACTCACAGTAATTAATGTGACCTTTACTATCTATTATAATTTCTCGAGATTAGGAAACAAAGAAACAAAGGAAGTTTATGACTGGTAGTGAGAATAGTATTATACAAGCTATGTACAGGTTTCTCAATATAGTTTGGACTTATTGAAATATAAGAGTGCAGAGCTACCCATATGAGATAAAAGGGAAGTGGAGGAGATAATGTAATAAAAGCAAGAAAACCAACAAAGTTTCTAGGAGTAGGAGTTGATAGATTGTGTAGGGGATAAAAGCCAGCAGAAGAGTACAAAAATAAGCAAGCGATGAAGGCAGTCCAAATTACCAAGGTGTTTACTGCCAACAAAATAAAGAGATAAAAATTTTATAGCTAGAAATAATAAACCCTTGGGGGAACCCTCATTAACAGCAGCAATGATGGTGGTCCTAACTAGACAGTGATGCATCATGTCAACCCCCTAAGGAGTCTCTGCCGCTTTAAACAAAGAAGAATCTGAAAAAACAAAAAGAAATTAATATATACTTGTTACAGTCGGCCCTTCACGTTTGCAGCTTTGGCTTTTGCTGATTTGATTATTTGTGGTTTTGATGTTCTGAATCTCTAGGTCTTCCAGTGCAACTCTGGCAGAAGGTGACCACAGAGTTGTTCTGGAGAACCTAGAGATTCCTAGAGAAAAACACTTCTCTACGCACTTGTAGGTCCTCCAGCATGATTCTGGCAGATCAACCTCTGGCAGATGTTGACCATAGAGTTGCACTGGAAAATATTGAGATTCCTAGGCAGGTCCTCTCTCAGGTAAAAGAATAGTATTTTTTTTATTTGCGTTTTCCCCATATTCACAGGGGCCCTTCACCTCTAACCCCAGCGAATGTGGTGGAACCACTATACCAGTAAATTAAAATAGAATTAAGTCCCTATAGGCCCCCCCGCCGCAAAGGCCGCACAGGCAATGGTTGGCTAACCCGGGGGCATTTGTTGTTGTTTTATCTTTGTTTTTGTTTCGTGATGTAGTGTATTGATGTAATTTTTGATATGGTTTTTACTGGAATTTTTGTGTATTTTTAAATGCTGTAAACCGCCCTGATCTTATGGAAGGGTGGTATACAAATAAAACGTTTATTTATTTATTTATTATTAGAAAATCCAGTGACAGAATCACTTTCCAAAACAAAATTAGAGTGGAAACTCTATTCAATCCATATAAGACAACTGGCATTAACATGGCTGAGGAGTTTGCATTTGCAGGGGAAAAAAAATTGCGGATATTACTCCAGAATTGGGGTGAAATGAATCGCTTCTTAAGCAATCTACGCAAGATGAGTGGGCAATAGCTTTGGAGAAGTGGCTCGCAGTGTAAGACAATAGATGAGTGAAAGAAACATGATCCCACAGAGGGCTCAACAAGACAGGCTATAACTATGAGTAAGTATCTATAAGCAATATTCTTCTGAATACAGTGGTCTTTTGACAACGGTCACTGAAACTTTAGTAGAGTTTAGTAGAAACTTAGAGGTGATTCCAAGGAACCAGATAAGGAGTTTGCTATGCAACAGTAGTGTGCTTGGAAGAAGGCAGATAAAGAGAAGAAAGTCAATAAACAAATGTCACCAAAAATGCAGAAAGAATATAAGCAACAAAAAAAAGTAAGAACATAAATAGCCAAAGAAAAGGTCAGAGCTATCCCAGAAGTGAGCAAAGATGAATATTCAAAAATTATTTAAAATTATGGATAAGGAACAAAAGTCTGAAATGATATCAAGGAAAATAAATGAATTATAATTGGAGATCCCAAGCTTGAGCTTCAGTAGGGAGTATATGTATATATGAGGTCACGGGAGTAGTCGGATGGATCATATTATAGTGTCAAATTTCTTTTACAATCATATAGGAAAATGTGATATGATAGCAAGAACAAAGAGTGACCATTTGCCAATTACTTTCAGCCTTTGCTTCCCAAAAGAAATCCACTTAATGGCTCAAAAACAGTTTAAGGACAATGTCATGATGGAAAGGAAGATTGGAATGGTCAGCAAACATAGGATGTAAGATGGCAAGTTTCTTAAATTAATCTCTGAATAAAGGACTCAAAAATGACAATATAAAGACAGCTAAGCCTGAGGAGGCTCTACCAAAGTACTCCCAACTCACATCAATTGTCTCATGAATAACAACTAACTAGGGGGAACCCCAGAAAGATAAGGATAGTCATGGGGGTGTATAAAGACTGTATGGAAAATAGGAAATACCTGAGACAACTATAGCTTAAATATAGGAGAGATAACTATAGAATACTCCCAAAGAGATACTTTTCGAAGACATAGTAATGTTTAGTCTGGAAAATTAGTATGCAAAGGGGCTTTATAGCCCCTTTGAGACTAACTGAAAGAAAGATGTTAGCAGCATAAGCTTTTGTAGAATTGAGCCTAGTTCTTCAGCTGCATCTTGGGATACGTTACACAGTGCACCCGTGTCATACATGGGTGCGATATACGTGGCTTTCAGCATACGCTGAAAGCTGCGTTGGAAGGACTAATGGCGCGCATGCCTGTGGCACATGCCGCCACGCCACCACGGGCATGAGCCCCCTTAGTTTAAATGGGACTTGGGCATACACGGAATTTCTCTTACGTGGGGGGGGGGGAGTCTGGAACGGATCCACCGCATAACAGAAGGGACGACTGTAATTAAAAAACAATGTAAAGCTAACACAGCAAAGAAAAAAGGGGAATCTTGCTGTAGACAGTGGTTGGCCCTATCAGATTTTGTACTTCAAAACAATTCGAAACAATCTGCTTTATCACACTAGCGGGCAAATGGGTTTTAAACGAGAGTTAAATTAGGGGAAACCAGGAAACGTCGTGTGATAAACTTCAGGAAATTCCTCGTCTTCTCTAGTTTAACTCTTGTTTAAATCCTGTTTGCCTGCTTGTGTGATAAAGCAGAATGCTGGGAAATAATGACAGCTATGTTGGGAAACCGGGGTGGGTGGGACTACCACATTGTAATATACCACCACATACTTGGGAACCTTGTTGTTCCAACCTTTTTAGAGATTGCAGAGCATTAGAGAACACACAAGGTGAAGAATTAACTAGATAGATGAAGCTCATTGGACATCCTCCAGTAGTCAATGGTGATGCTACAGGAAAAGAGCTTAATATAATCAATTAGACCTGGAAAAACCCCTGGACCTAACTTAATCATGACAGGATGTCTAAGAGAAAACATCTCAAGGGCATCACTTTTGGCACCACTTTTTACACATATCAATCAAACGTCCAAACTCCCAGTTAGCTGGTCCCATGGTATCTCTATCCTGATATACAAGAAAGAAGATGATAACGATTCCCAAACTTTCAACCAATAAGTTTTTCATCGGTAGTGGGAAAAGTCTGTGCACTGTATCAAAATAATTGTCTCCAGGCTTGGATGGAATAAAAAAAAATCTTAGGGGGAGAAGAGGCAGGATTCAGAAGGGAAAGGTCAATTATAGACAACTTTGGTCCAAAGCAGATGGGCCAAAAGTGCCGGCTTTGGGCCAAGTTTGGGAATGTGGTGTTTAGATGATGCACAAACGCAGCTGGAAGCCACACGGAGAGTGTGTCAACCCAGTTGAGATGGTTAAGCCCCCTTTAAAAAGCAAACAAACAAACAGGAAGATCTTGGAATTGGTTTTTAAAATATTTAATGAGTAACTCTGATAAAAGAGTAACTGAGAAGGTAATGAAATTCCTTGTGTTTCTGAATATTTTACCTGTAAGGCTAAGTAATTCTTTTTTATAATGTATTTTATAATGTATTTTAATGCTTTTGTTTTTGCTTTATGGTTTGTTAACTGCAGTAAAGGCTGATGATGAGTAATCCAAAAGGATTGTAGTCCAGGTATGTGTCGTTGTAGGCAGATCTAACTTTTATAGGAACAGGCACAGCTGGTGCACTAGTTTTAATTGTGCAAACACATATTTGGCTACTGCCACAATTTGGGCACCCAAACTCTGTTCTGAGCCCATGAGTATGTCCAAGCTATCTCTCTGCAGTTTCACTATGCAAAGGGGCCTTATAGCATGGGGGACAGACCTGAGTCCTCAGTGATCAGGGTGTTAAATAGGCAGCTTTCAGCATCACCTTCTGAGTCTGCTCCTCCACGAGGACTGGAACCCATGTAGAACAATGCCTCCAAATGCCATCCCAGAGGGACAGCTCAGAAGGATACCATGGTATTGATAGCTACTAAGTGGTCCAGCAGAACCATCGAATCATAGAAGTATAAAATCATAGAATCATACAGTTGGAAGAGACCTCAAGGGCCATCCAGTCCAACACCCTGCCATGCAGGAATTCACAATGAAAGCATCCCCAACAGATGGCCACCCAGCCTCTGTTTAAAAACAGCCTTTAAAGAAGGATACTCCACCAGTCTCTGAGGGAGTGTGTTCCACCGTTGAACAGCTCTTACTGTCAGGAAGTTCCTCCTAATGTTGAGGTGGAATCTCAACATTCATCTCAGCCACTAAAGACTCACTCCCCTTATTCAGTTCCTTGCATACGCCATCCACCAAGGTGACAGAAGCTGTCTCTGTCACATAGCCAGACCTAAGGCCAAATTAAAATGGATCTAGATAAGCGATTTCATCCAGTATTTAGAACCCCTAGATACTTTTCACTTGTACTACTTCCAATCCAGGCAGAACTCATATTTGTGCATTTAATTTTTCCTGTCTAAATGTGGTACCTTACATTTATCCCTGTTGAAATTAATTTTTGGCCCAACTCTCCAAATTGTTAAGGTCATTTTGAATCCTGGTCTATGGAAAAATGGATTGATTTGCAATTGGTAAAAGCTACATTTTATCACCATATCTGTTTAACATATATACTGAAAACATTATATGAAGAGCAGGAAACAGTTCAAGATTTTACATACCTTGGCTCAGAGTGGAGATTGCAGTCATAATATCCCGTCCTCTGGGACATTAGTTACCTCTGCTAATTTTGTGTCACCTGAATATTTGGCAAGCATGCCTTCTAGTCCATCATAAAGATGTTAAACAACACTAGGTACAGGTTCCTGAGGTACCTGAGCTGGATTTCTCTCTAGGACGAAAAAGGAACCATTGTCAAGGGGCAATTTCTAGCAGAAAGGAAGGAAGGAAGGAAAGAAGGACGGAGGAGGGCCCTGATCTGAATCAAGAGCATGTTTTTGATGAGAACTATAAGGCTACTTTTTCTCCAAAATAAATAAATCAGTTAAGCACAATACTTTGGCTTTCATAGACTGATCTTTTCATGTTTATAAAATAGTAAGCTCTACCAGCATTATATGTGTTGATTAATTTATGTACTGAATAATTTCCAAAGCCCGCTTGGTCATCTAGCATTTCTCTTTCCTTGTATGGTAACAGTCTTTGTTAAAGAATTTGGAGCATCACTTTGTGATGGTCCTGTGGTTGCTGCAATACCTTTTAACCCTTTCTTATGGATTGGAATGTATATTGATAATTTCTAATCTGTGGGTCATTGTTTTGTTTTCCATATTGGTTGTCAGATTTTGGTAAGAATTAGAGTAGAGTATGTCTCTATAGATTGAAGCAGCTCTATTTGTATGCTGTCTGTTCCTAGCGCTTGGAGTGCTGCTTCCACTTCACTTTCTAAAACTAGGAGTTCATCTTCATATAGTTCTTCTGGATGTGAATCTGCCATCCTTCCATGTCTCTTATATGGTTCTTTGTTTTATTGTTTCCATTATCTTTTTATTTCTAATTAGTCATGAAATGTGTTCCCCTGTTGACCCACATATTGGAAATGATCGATATACATTCCAATCCATAAGAAAGGAGTATAGCATCCCAACTCTTGGTTTAAATTTCCTTTTGATTTCTCAGATCTTTCCCCAATCTCCAGGTGCCAGGATGAACTGGGAACAGCTTATCTTTTAGAACTGGAATGTCATTCTTCCTCCCCTCTGTACCATCCCAGTACAGAGAACTTTCCATGACCCATTCTCACAGCACAATCTATGCATTTTTACTATTAAATGAAGCCTGAACTACATTTTTACTAAAACCATAAACTCTGGGCCCAACACTCCACCCTCAAATGGTCAAGGAATGTTCTCGGGGCGTTACAATCTTTTCTTATTCCCCGGAGGGAGCCAGATCTTCTTTGCCTTATCTTGACCATTCATAGAAAGTGGAATGACTAATCATTAGAACATAATGTAAGCAATTGTCTCATAACATCAATTTAATAATAACAAGCAACAAATCACTGTTACAAATATTGGAATCACTTCTTTCTACCACCCCCTTATTTCCTAAAACCAAGCAGTTACATATTAAAGGGAAAAAACAGTAACACATATAACTATTAAGAAAAAAGGGGGGAAACCCATACATAATACAGCAATGCAAAGCAAATTCAATAATCATATAAATTTTTCAGTTGGGCCTGGTGGCAGCTGAAATCTGGATATCTGTTATTCTCAGCAGCCCCTTGGAGGCACCATAATTCTTGCTGGTTGCAAGCAGCATTAAGACATAGGCATAAAGGCACAAATTCAAACTAACCACCCCCCACCTCCAAAACATAAAATATATTAATGACTGGGGCAAATATATGGTGATACAAAATCTATAATGGATCTCCAGTCTTGGACCACATAGGGGCTTGAAAGGGGCCACCCATCTTTGCCCCTGGTCGGTGCTGCAGCAGCAACACACTACGGCACCGACCCACTCTCTCAAAAGAAGCTGCCTAGTTTTAGGGGCGTCACAGGTGTGCCAGCGTGCCATAATGACGCCCCTTGCGCGGAGTGCTGTTTAGGCACTCTGATGCTCATGCGTCATCATGGCATGCCAACATGGTACAGGGACGCTGATAGTAGGGCTGGGCTAGGACTTTTGGGCCCAGTCTGGTGTAAAGTGCCCATCTGTACCAGCCTATAGTCTCACAACTCTTAAGCATTAAATGGTGACAAACCTATATATGTTTCCCACACTCTTGCCACAGTCACATTGGGCAAGGTTCAGACTGTCCTGCAAAAGGGCAGGGTGGTCCCACCCAGAACCCTGAATCATCAACAATCATACCAATCTTCCAGTTGAACCTGGTGGTAGTTGAAATCTGGATATTCTACAATTTCAGCCTCATCCCATGCTATCATGACAAAACTGCCTGGTCTTTAGTGGCTTCTCAGGCGGGGCAGTGGGCCTGACTGGCTTATTTATGAATTGCTGATGCCTAAGCAATTTTCTTCACTTTTCCAGCAACACAGAGGTGGGCACCCATGGATCATACCAGATCTGCCTCCAGCTGATCTTGAGGGATCCGCTTGTCCTATCTGTGCCTCCTTTTACTGAACACACTTGTCTTTGGTCACTAGTCCCTTGGTCTTCTGGGGTGGTTCCCAGTTGGTCCAGCTGGCTCAGCATGACAATCTGGTTAGTTGCAAATCCCAGCATGCTCAGTAATTCCCCTCATCCAGTATTGGGGCATTTTGGAGCAGCCTTAGCCTCAACCACCTGCCAGCTGTAAAAAACTATTGATCTGGACCATTAAAAACATTTTTACATTAATTTTTATGCAATTTTTGTTATAAGGGGAAAAAAGAGACAATATAGTAGATTAACATGGCATCAACCATACACAGAAGAAACTTCAACACAGAACAATTAACAATGGTACAATACAATGGCGGGATACAGACGGGTAAAAAGGGGTGTGTTCATGATGTCATGAAGGTATAGCCTTCAGACGGCCCTTACCTGAATGCCGCCATGAACACGCCGCCCGCACGCCCCAAGCGGGAAGCGGCATTAAAAAGGTGCTGCTTTTCCCCGCTTCTTTTCTATATACTGCGCAGCTGTGCATCTCCGTCTGTAAGCTGCTGCACCGGTACGCCAGAATTGCTACGCCACTAATTTAAGTTGCCCATTTAAAAGCTCCGTGTCTGCTGCGTCGCATAATGAGTCGGGGTCCTGGAACATGCGCAGTTTGCACCGAGGCTCTAATTAGAGCGTCAGATGCCATGCAGATGTGGAAGCTGCAGCACAGCTGCACTCTATTTTAATGCTCCTAACCCTAACCCTAACCCTAACCCTAACCCTAACCCTAGAGCAACATGTACGCATGCGCTGCTAGAATTGGGGAAAGTTTGGAATTTAAAGTGAACCTCTACACACATTCCTGTGCGATTTTCACCTAGCAATAAAAAACCCCTAAAACTTTAAATATTTACATATGTACAAGGGAGGTGATGGGGGATGGCAGGGGGACAGCGGTGGCAGCGGCGACAGCTGTGGCTGTGCATTGCAGATTCAGCAAAAGCGTGGGGACCAAAGGAGAGGAGGCATCCATGATGCTGGTGACATTGGCAACGTGCAAGCGGACAAGGATGCCAACACCAGCTGATCACCAGCTGGCAGGAGACCACCATTGTTCTTGGGCAGGGCGAGGGAAAAAGTTTAAAGGGGCCTGGGCGCTTTAAATGTGCACATAGGCTTTCTGCCGCCAGTGCTGAGCGCCGCAGCTGCGCATCCGCCAGCCGGCAAAAGAAAAAAAAAAGCCCCGTTTTTGGCCGCCCGTGCAGAAGCTGCCTCTCTCTTTGCAGCGTCCTCCGAGGCGGCGGTATGGAAACTGTGGGTCAGAAACGGCCCCAGGTGAGGCGTCTTCACTGCCCCCCATGTGGAAGCCCCATCTCCTGAGCCACGCCCCCGGGGCGGGCGGTCTGGAGGCTTCATATTCAGCAGAATACACCTCCAAGACGTCTTCCCCTGCCCGTCTGTACCCCGCCATAGTTTTGCCAATTGAGTACTAGAGAATATTATAAACAAATGCTGACATATTATAATCGGATGGGGAATCAAAACACAATATATCTTTCCATAGGTCTACTTGAGCAGCTGGAGGTTGTAGTCATGGTGAGTGATTGTTAATATATTCAATAATTTTTGTCCAATCATCATAGAATGTCTCGTCTCTTGTATCTGTTACAGTTTCTTATTGTATAGGAGAGTTTCTCCATTAGCCGAGAGTCCTACACTCTTTCCCACCAATTATCTATTGTTAGATCACCTGATTTCCAATATCTAGCTATTTCTAGACGTGTTGCTATGAAAGAAAAAACAATTAAATTTCTGTATTTCAAGTTACTGTTAGCATTAACAGAAAAGGATAACAATAAAAGAGTAGGGAAGAAATGAATAATTTGATCTGTAATGTGAGATATCTGGTCTAGAACCTTTTCACATTGTGGCAATCAAGCCACATATGTTCATATGATCCCATAGCTCCACAGCCTCTTCAGCAGGATGATGGAACATTTTTAGTTATTCTGGAAAGCTGGACTGGTGTTAAATACCATTTCAGAACCCCTTCTTTTGTAGCAGCTGATCGTCATTTATATGGGGCAGAGGACCATATACCGGACCAAGCTGCATCTGATATCTCTAACTTGAAATCTGATTGCCAAGATTTTTGCACATAGCAGTCTTGGTCGTATGTATATTCAATTAAGTGATTGTATATAATTGCAGCAGTAGCGCCCCCCTCTTTTTTTGTGGAGTCTCATCCATACAGAGAAGTTTGCAAAAGTTTGTGGTCTTAGAACTTCCCCCAAAAAGTTTAGAAATGATATGAAAGAGACAATTTGTTATACTTGACAATTTATTTTAAGGGAGTCTATGGATTTGGGGGTTCCCTGAACAAATAGATCTGCAACTCTATAGAGCCTGCAGGTTTTCCATGAGTTAAATTGTGAGAAATTACTATTCATCTGAAACTGCGGAACTAAGGAAGGGTCTTATTGGAGATTGATCTGGGGCATTTGTTCCAAATAATTAGGTTTTGTGACTTTTGCTAGCTTCTGTCTCATGTTTTGTGAGTATAGGTAAGCAGATTCCAATGAAGAAATTTCTTTGATTTCAGAGCTGACCATCTGGTGTTATAATTTTGTGAAATTAGGTTAGTAAATTGACTCATTTGGAAAGCTTCAAAATAGAGTGTTAAGTCAGGAATTGCCAAGCCACCGTATTTGCTGTCTAGTAGATTTAGGAAAACTGGGTCTTGTCTTACTGAAGATGAATTGATTTATCATTTTCTGCCAGTTTGAATTTAAAGGTAGAAAGGGGGCAAAGGTATGCTTTAGAACAGAAAAAAACAGTTGATGGGGTTAAAAACATTTTATCTAAGGCAATGTGCCCCACTAGTGAAAGCTTTAGTGACTGCCATGATTTCATTTTGTTTGCCATCCAAGAAGTAATGGAGTTGTAATTTCTTGGAATGAGTTGTGTTATTTCCTTAGTGAGCAAGATACGCATATATGTAAATCCAGACGGTTTCAATTGTAGATTAATCATTGAGTGCCTATCATTTTGTTTCAAAAGTGGTACATTAAGACACATCATCAGGAATTTCTGGAAGTTTATTTGTAAGTCCAAGTATTTGCTAGACACTTCTATGGTTTGTTTGAGTGATGTGAAAGATGTTTCTGGATTTTTCAAAAATAAAAGGATATCATCTGCATAAAGGGCAAGTTTATGATAATGGCCATTAACATGAGGGCCAGTTATGATAGGATAGGATTGGATTGGATTTGGTTTGCTAGAAGTTCTATCATTAAGGGAAATAAAAGGGGCAATAACGGGCAACCCTGTCTGGTGCCTCTATGGAGTTTGAATGGTACCAAGTCCATGCCATTAACTAAAACTGTTGCTTCTGAGTGATAGATGAATGAAACTACGTGTGAAAGGGATCTAGGAGTCCAAGTAGACCGCAAGTTGAACATGAGTGAACAGTGTGATGCGGCAGCTAAAAAGGCCAATGCTATTTTAGGCTGCATCAATAGAAGTATAGTGTCTAGATCAAGAGAAGTAATAGTGCCACTGTATTCTGCTTTGGTCAGGCCCCACCTAGAATATTGTGTCCAGTTCTGGGCGCCACAATTCAAAAAGGACATTGAGAAACTGGAGCGTGTCCAAAGGAGGGCGACAAAAATGGTGAAGGGTCTGGAAACCATGCCCTATGAGGAACGACTTAGGGAGCTGGGGATGTTTAGCCTGGAGAAAAGAAGGTTAAGAGGTGATATGATAGCCCTGTTTAAATATTTGAAAGGATGTCATATTGAGGAGGGAGCAAGCTTGTTTTCTGCTGCTCCAGAGAACAGGACCCGGAACAATGGATGCAAGCTACAGGAAAAGAGATTCCACCTGAACATTAGGAGGAACTTCCTGACAGTAAGGGCTGTTCGGCAGTGGAATGCACTTCCTCGGAAGGTGATAGAGTCTCCTTCCTTGGAGGTCTTTAAACAGAGGCTGGATGGCCATCTGTCAGGGATGCTTTGATTTGGATTTCCTGCATGGCAGGGGGTTGGACTGGATGGCCCTAGTGGTCTCTTCCAACTCTACGATTCTATGATTCTATGATTCTATGATTCTATGATTAAATTTGATAGATTACATTAATGAATTCCTTACCAAAATTAATTTCTTGGAGAACTCTGAAAAGATACCGCCATTTCACTCTGTCAAACACTTTTAGTGCATTGCGAGGTAAGAGAGCTAGTGGTATCTTAGACATGATGGAATGACGTGTGATATTTAGAACTCTGTGGATTGAGTTGGTCATATGTCTTCCTGGCATGAAGCCTACCAGATCTGGGTCTATGTATTCATATTACAATGCAAGATAAAAGACTCTTAAGAAATGTTAAACTAGGGCAGGAGTAAAAAAAAAAGTAGTAAAAAAAGGGGAGGGATGGTGATTTATACTCCTGTAAATTTAGAAACCAGAGAGATTTTCAATTACCCTAAAGGGCATTACATAGGACTTGAAATTAAAAATGAAGGACAAAAAGTGCTATTAGTGCGTAATATTATTATTATTATTAACCTTTATTTATAAAGCGCTGTAAAAGGGCGTATTATCAGGAAATAGATATTACAAAAATATGTGTAAGATGACTTAATGATAGGCGACTGGAATGGAGTCAACTAAAAATAAACTTTTGGGAAAGATTAAATTAAAAAATCAAGGAAAACACCACAAAAACGTCTTTAAGATTATGGAGGACTTCTCTCTTGTTAATGTATGGTGACATAAAAATGAACCAGTAAAGGAATATACTTTCTTCTCAGACCACCACAAACAAGTCTGTTTCTTGAATAGATTTGCGTCTAATTTCAAAAAATTTGTCGTACTTTACCACAAAAACAGATATATTATCAAGAGTATTTTCAGACCTGGGAGCTAAAGTCCAAAATCTCTTAAAGAGCACAGTTTGGAAACCAATGTTTTAGACAAACAAAGAAAGGCAAAGAAAGACTATTCATGGTGTTTAAATGAAAACTTGTTACAAAATAAGGAAATAAAGGAAGAAGCAAAAAAAATCTCACATGTTACTTTCAAGAAAATGTTCATAAATGTTCACGGCTACAGTTTGGGATCCTGGAAAAGCTGTTTTGAGAGGTTTTGTCATACAAAACATGCTTTTTGTTTTGCTGCTCTGACAATGAGATGAGGATTCTTGTGGTTAAATTTGTAATAATAGGATTTCGTATAAAAAAGTGAGGTCTGGATTTTCCTAGTGTCTAATGCAGCTAGATCTGATTTTTTTTCTGGAGACGTTGGGCATATATCTTTGGGTCAGGTGAGCTTTTATGAATTTGAGACAACTGTGTTATTTCTTGAATTACTGTTTGCTTTTTAGTTCTCTTATTTTTTTACTCCATATATAATGAAAGTAGTGTTTTAGATATAAAAAATAGTAAATCCTTGAGTAAGAGGGGTGTATGTGTGTGAGAAAAAGGTGTAGTCCCTCTTTTGGGGGTGTAGGACTCTCCATGGGTTAATTAGATCTGACTCAGAAATTAAAGCTGCTAATTAAGAGTGGGTCAGTTTGTTTTGTTTTTCCATCTCCTCCAGTTATGATTTCCCGCAATGCTTTCTCATTCAGGGTTTTGAGGAAAAATGCATGAAATTATGCTCATTAGCATTTGGGGAGTAAAAAGTGCCAAAGGTGTGAGTGGTTTCCTTGCTAAGGTTCCCTGCAGCATAATATATTGTCCACAGGAATCTCTTTGTATATTCTCAACTGAAAGTGGCATGATTTGTCAAGTAATATTGCTACACCTCTAGATTTGTTTGAGTCACCTGTTGTGTACTGCTGATTAAATAGAGATGTAGAGAGGATAGGATTACTGCCTTTGCAATGAAACTCCTGTAAAAATATAATTGTTGGCTTGAGTTGCTTTAAATATTGGGTAACTTGTGCTCGCTTAACCTAAACCTTTGACATTTTTATTGACATTGACATGTTTATCAAACCATTTCCTGAATTGCTATGTACTGTATATGCATTATCCTACTTGAGAGTATGTATTTTCCCTGGATGAAGATTAACCTTCCATTATGAAGCCAAGCCCTCTCTCCAGTCCATCTGCCTTGGTCCAGGCCTTGGAGGTAGAGAGGAACTGCTGGACCTCTTACCCTTTCCCTCCACCACTCTCTTCTCCTTCTGTGTCATGTCTTTTTAGATTGTAAGCCTGAGGGCAGGGAACCGTCTAACTAAAAAGATTGTATGTACAGCGCTGTGTAAATTTACAGCGCTTCATAAATAAAGGTTAATAATAAATAATAATAATAAATGAAACAACTTTAAGTTTATCCAGAGACAAGGTAGAGGAGTTGAGAGTGAGTTTGGGACCAGAGGAAGGCTATATGATATGTTAGAAATTTACCAGATCTTTTCCTATTTACCTGGTCCCCCTATTTCCAAGTAGGTAGTATTGGCTACCAAGGAAAGATACCTTATTTCATCATACTATGAAATTAAGAACATTAACAAAACTAAACAATTGAGAACCATATAAGTAGCAAGAGAAAGAGAGTCTGGGAAGTTACCCAGCTCCCAATCAGTTAGGAAACGCTAATCTCTTCTGTGGGGTTGCAGGGGGACTGTGAGGATCTTAATACAACAGTAGATGGGAGGGAGACTGGATCTCAAACACTGTTTAGGCAACTTCAAAAGAGTACATATATTGGGGCAACAAGATACAAGATTGGCAAGTTAGGCAAAATAACATTACAAAATAAAATATATGATCGCCATTAAAGGAGCCTTTAGCGATTTCCTGTGTTGGTAATCTGATCCAGAGAGTGATGGCAATCTGGTGCGGAGATGGTGGTTTAGATCAAGGGATGAGAATTGTACTTGAGATATGAGTCAGGGTATCACGCTCTGGTTTGATGAGTAGTAGGTAGAGTGCAGGGGCCACAATTTGGAGTCTGGGAGGTTCAAAATTCAGCCAAACCTCACCATTCAGCTACCAGACCTGGAGTTATGGCAAAGGCTTTTAGGGTTGTAGAAAAGCAGCTCCTTATAGCAAGGTCTAACTGACAAAGACATAAGCAGATGGCCATCTGGTGGAACAGAAAACAGTTCCCTGCAGCACCAGTTTAAAGGCCAGACCTAGACTGAAGAAGAAGAACTGCCAAAATGGCACAATGAATTTCAGTTACTCATGAGTAGCAAAATAAAGATGCTCAGTTCAGGATGTGGATTCTTTTCCTTTCTTTTATTCTTTTCTCCATTTGATTATATGCCATTTTGAGATCTCTTCTGTTTATAGCCATTCTATTAGAGGAAGTAATTTCTTCTTGCATTTCTCCCTCTAACTCACGGGGGATGTTGATGTAAAGAGCTTCACAGACATGCAGCATTTGTTCACTAGATGTTGCAGACATGATTGTCTCACCTTGAATAATGATCAGTTTAAATGGGAATCCCCACTTGTATTTCACACCTGCTTGTTGTAGTAGGATTGAGAATGGTTTGAAGACATGCCTCTTTTGCAGGGTTTCAGAGGAGAGATCTTGAAGTACTTGTATCTTGCAACTTTGGTAAGTGAGATCAGAGATGCCATTGAGGTTGGATAATACTTGCACTTCCGTCTGATAGTGGGCAAATCAAATAATGATGTCCTGTGCAAAAGTATTTGATCTGTGATACAAGGTTAAGGACCTATGTGACCTTTCAATATCAGATGGCTTAAGGTTCAAGTCTGGGCAGGCTTGATCCAATTAGTCAAGAATGACAGTAAGTTATCTCGTTCTCCATGTTCCATACACTCTTAAATGTATGTTCAGGCATTTTTCTTGATTTTCCAGGATTTCTACTTTGTTTTGGAGGTAATCATTTACCTGCTCTAGTTTCTGTATTCTGTCTTCATGTAAAGTACCCTGTTGAAGAGCTGCATTTGCTGTCTCTTCTATATCATGTATATGCCTGGTAAGTGCTGATAACTTCACGTCTAGAGGTTCAAATGGAAGAGCCCAGTCTTTCTGGAGATTGCTTACCAGGTTCTCGAAGCGTCTCTAAAAGTTCAGGAAAAGGTAGATCAAAAGTTAGAATGTGGTCTCCTTTAGTCCCTCTGTTCAATCCACCTGTCATGTTAGTGTCACTCAATAAGTGTTATTCTTCTGGTAGGAATTTTGTTGTTCCGCCAAGGGGTAAAATCCCAAAATTGATTGATCTGTGAAGCGTTTTGTTTCTTGCATCAGATGTGCTGTTTTGAGATGCTATCTGTGCTTAATTAAACCTCAATTGAGAAAAAATGGGTTGAGATCCAGTTCTGCTCTTTCTTTATGCAACTGCATGTCTGTTGGCTAGCCATGCCCGCCATTAAAAACATTTCTATCAAGTTTCCCAGTTTTTATTTCCATTCAACACTCTGAGATAATACATCTTGCAAGGTTGTCGTACTCATCACTCCTAAATATCTCTCTGTCTCTAACTCAGCTGGAGCTGGCGATTGTCAGCATATTGATGACACCAGTCCCAAAGTCCTGGATGATCTCTCTCAGGCTTCATGTAGATGTTGAAAAGTGTAGGGGATAGCATTGACTTTGTAGAATCTCACAGGCTAATGGCCAAAAGGCTGAACAGCAGTCCCCCCTGCCCCCATTCTCTGTGAATGTTCAGCCAAGGAAGACCAGGATCAATGTAAAACAAGGCCCCATATCAGCAAATTACCCAGAAGGATCCCACGATGGTATCAAATGCCACTGAAATAATAATAATAATAATAATAATAATAATAATAATAATAAAATTTATTCATATACCGCTATTCCATTTGATCACAGCGGTGTACAACAATTGCAATAACGATACAATACAAGATAAAAATTGCAATAGATAATTAAAACTACAAAACAGTGCACAGTATACATAAAATCAACATTAAACCAAGCCAGCAATATACTCGAAGATGTTAATCATATAGTGGGGAGCACACATATCACGGAACATCAGGGAAGGCTTGATGAAACAAAAAGGTCTTCAGTCTCTTTTAAAGAGATCCAGGGAGGTGGCGGCGTGAAGCTCCTCGGGGAGGGTGTTCCAGATCCCAGGGGCCAAGATGGAAAATGTCCTTTGAGAGGTTGACCTATATCTTGTAGAAGGGATCATCAATAAACTCTTCCCTGCTGACCTGAGTGAGCGGGGCGGATTATATGGGGAGAGGCGGTCCTCCAAGTACCCTGGGCCCAAGCCATTTAGGGCTTTATAGGTTATAACCAACACCTTGTATTGTGCCCGGAAGCGAACAGGCAGCCAATGGAGATCATACAAAATTGATGTTATATGGTCGGCCCTGGAGCATCCAGTGACCAGCCTAGCTGCCATATTCTCCTGGAAAGATCCAGGAGGACCAACTCCCAGTGTAGGTCATCCAATCAAGGTTGTGTCTGTTTCATAACCAGGCTTGAAGGCAGATTGGAATTGGTTCGGGTAATCTGTTTCATCACAACCACTCCATTGGCCAGTCCTCCTCTGGTGGTTTTAATTAGTTAGGATGGACATGGATAAAATGTTCCTCCTTCTAGGTGTTTAATTTCGTGTGTTGTGTGCCTTCATGTTGTTTCCACCTTATGGATAGGGCTTGTATTATTCAGCGTATCTCAAAATCTTTTGTGTTAATGTGGCATAACATGAACGTTGTTGCAGTACAGTTTGTGATAGAGTTTAAATTCTCTGTTATTGTAGAAGGCTTTAAATTTTTTTCTGTGAGTAGACATGCCTTCGATCTCCCCCCCCCCCCCCCCCCGAATTTGAGTAGTGGGAAACTATTCTTACAACATTGACAGCCTCATGAATAAGTCATTTACAGGTAACATATGGGGATGAGAAAATTAATCTCACAGACCCAGCTTTATTTACCATACATGTTTACACAAAGAGGGTTGGATTAGTATACTAACTTTCATAGCACTTGACCATCAAGTACTGGGTTTTTAAAAAAACAATAATAGAGACAGATGGAGGCAAGGGAGAGCTTGAGAAGTTATATATGCGAATGGACCACATAAGGAAGAAGAACTGATAGCTCTAAAGAAAGAGTGAGCATATGAGGCGTGTGAGATCTACTTTATTGTTCAGCTTGAACCTTGAGATTCACCAGCCAGAGCATGTTCTAAAATGCATAATGTTACAAATTATGGACCCAGGATTTTGTTTTAAATACCAGAATTGAAAAGATTCATAATACTTCTGCAGCCAAATCTATTTCTGCTGATCCCAAGCTTTCCTCATTTCAATAGTTTAACTTGAAGCAGTGGAGGGATTTTATTGATACTGTTGCCTCCCAGTGATTACTTGTAGATCCACATGTACCTTCTACCACTTTTGCCACTCTTAGAGTGATTTAGGAAAAGCTGTCTTAGGAAGTCTCATGGGATGTTTATCAGAGAGAAGGAGAGGCTGAACAGTGATCGTGTGAAGCTGGCTTGGAAGCTAGTCCTAGGGGAGAAAGGCAGATATCAATTGCATCAGGAGAAAGGAATCTAAATGGCTGTCCTCCTAGAAGTCTGTGTTAATTACCAGTGTGGGTGCCGCCGCAGCAGCAGCACCACAACCCTGCCAGTTCTGGGGAAGTGGCAGCAGCACGGCAGCAGCACTGCAAGCCCCGCCAACACCGGGGGAAGTGGCAGCAGTGGGAAGGAAAGAGGAAAGGTAATCAGGAAGGAAGGAAGGAAAAGAAGGGGGAGAGAGAGAAGGAAGGAAGGAAGGAAGGAAGGAAGGAAGGAAGGAGGAGAGGAGAAGGGAAGGAAGGAAGGAAGGGAGAGCTGCTGCATCCGCACTGCCCGAAGCAGGGCAAGGCTGGGAGACCCGGGAGGAGGGAGGAGGAGGACATGAGATTTTTTTTTTTTTAAAAGAAATAATCAAAAAATTGATCTATTGATTTTTCAATTATTTCTATTGCAAAAAAGAAGAAGAAGAAAGAATCTATTTTGATCTGTTGTTCCCACTTATTGGGCATACTTCAGAATCGATTCTTTTCAGACCAGAGGAGAAGGAGAGAAGGAGCTGGGCAGCCATTTTGAGTGGTGAGTGTTTGATTTTTTTTAAAAAACTCTGGGAGAGTGTGCTTGTTGCTGAGGGGGTGGAGCTTCTGTGAGTCACATCTGTGAGTCACTAGGGGGTGGAGCAAGCAGACTAGCTCTATATAACTCCCTCCAGAACCCTTTCAGGCCAGTTCCTGCCACAGAGAGGAGAAGGAGAGAAGGAACTGGGCAGCCATTTTGAGTGGTGAGTGTTTGAATTTTTTTTAAACTCTGGGAGAGTGTGCTTGTTGCTGAGGGGGTGGGGCTTGTTTTCTGCTGCTCCAGAGAACAGGACCCGGAACAATGGATGCAAGCTACAGGAAAAGAGATTCCACCTCAACATTAGGAGGAACTTCCTGACAGCAAGGGCTGTTCGACAGTGGAAGACACTCCCTCGGAGGATGATGGAGTCTCCTTCTTTGGAGGTCTTTAAGCAGAGGCTGGATGGCCATCTGTCAGGGATGCTTTGATTGAGATTTCTTGCATGGCAGGGGGTTGGACTGGATGGCCCTTGCAGTCTCTTCGAACTATACGATTCTATGACTTTATGATTCTTTGATTCCTCCCAAAAAAACCTATTTTGAAAGTAGTGTCAGAAAACCCCAGTTTATTTGGGTTTGCCCCGTTTCTTTCCCCCTGAAATCGATCCAGTGAGGATCGTTAGTGGTTTCAAATGGGAATGAAGGTTGTTTGCCCTGAATCCCGCTTTGGAGCAAACTGCAGAGGAAATGATCCCTAAGTGGATTTAAATGGAGAGGTTTTTCCATGGGAAGCCAGCACTTCCAAAATGGAGCAAGAGGAAAGTAAGTGGATTTAAATGGAGAGGTTCTTCCATGGGAAGCCAGGGCTTGCTAAACAAAGCAAGAGAGAAGCAAGTGGATTTAAATGGGGAGTTTTTCCATAGAAGCAAAAGCTTGCAAAACAGACTGGAAGGGGAAGGAATTGGGAAGGCTTGTTTGTTTTAGGACTTTTCTAAGCACTACAGATGTATTGACCCTTATATAAGTCTACCCAAGATTTTAGGAGCAATTTTGGGGCATAAATTTATTGAGTTATAGTCGAGTATATACTTTATTTATTTATTTATTTATTTATTTATTTATTTATTTATTTGTATCCTGCTCTTTTCCCAGGACTGGGACTCAGAGTGGCTTCACAGCATTAAAAACAGGACAATTAAAAACATTTAAAAATACATTAAAAAGGAATTAAAATATTATGGTATTCAAACAGATAATTATTAAAAGAATAAAATGTATTTTAAAAAGATAAAACCAGTATATGATGTATATTTAAAATAAATTAATAAATTGCATTTCAACTAGATAAGATTCCAGATTTATTTTTTAAAAAATAATTACTATGTATTTATGCACATATTCATATGAAAATAATTTTTTAAATGGTCCAATATTAGCAACAGGAGTAGCCATTGTTTCATTAAGTAGTCTCTGGTCTGCTTCCTCAAACCTTTCTCAAAGGTGCTACATACGTACTGACTCTACAGACTAAGACGGCTGTATCTTTTAATTCTTTTTATAATGCGAGTGTGAAATGCAAGGAGCATTAAGATCTTCCAAGAGAATGCTGATCACTTACACCAGGGGTAGAAATCATGCAGCCATCCAAATTTTTCTGAATTACAACTCTTCATCAGCCCTGTCCAGAACATCCAGTGGTGACGGCTGCTGTGATTTGTTATTCCCAAATTTCTGGAAGTTCATATGATCCATACCTTGATTTACACGTTTAGGTAGGCAGTTTAAAAAAGTGAGCTAAACATGAAAAAAAACTATGTCAGGCATATATCTGAGAACTGCACATTTGTTCCTCAAAAATGATGCCAAGGTGCCTGCAATGCTACAGTAGCAAATGTGTGAGTCAAATTGGCTGTGTTCTGGCATGTTATTGTTGTTGTTAATTGCCGTCAAATTGGCTTTGATTTATAGTGTCTCTCTGAATGAGAGAATGCCAAGACAACCTGTCATCAGCAGCACTGAAAACTCAGGGCTGGAGCTTACTTGGATATTCAGACATGATGTTCATTGATAGCACTATGGAAATGAGCTTCATTAAGGGGCAAAACAGATCAGCAGTAAGGACAGGGTTGGTGGCAGTGGCAGTGGCATTGAGACGCTGCATGCTCTGATGCCACCCCCACACCTCTGGGAAGCTGCACAGCTAACCGCATGTGTGGTGGCTTCATGGTATTTCGGCAGCGTGGCCTTTGCATGCGCCGTGCCACCAAAAGGCTGAAAAGTCACGGCAGCAGTGGTGAGGGCACCCTTTTTCTGCCCCCAAAAGGAGAAGCATTTTTCTGCTTTTTTGAGCCTGAAAAACGCTGGATCGAGGCCATGGCATGCATTTGCTGCTGCCGCAATCTGACCGTCAAAGGGGCAGTGTGACACCACCCCTTTAGAGCCATCTGTTTTGGCCCTAAGTGTACATGTGATGAGAAAACTTCTAAAATTGTCTCTGTATTCCCATCCTGTACTTCTGTATTTGGAAACAAGTCCCATTGGATTTAATAGGGCTTGCAAGCAGGATTTGGGTTCTGTAGGCAAGGTACCTTTGATGGTTCCTCATGACTTGAAAAAAGTTGGTCTGATCCAAAGCTTAGTAACAAAGTGTGCAATCTGTTGTATTTGTTTATGTTGTGTTTATTTCTATATATATATGTCTTTCCATAAAAATCCAAAAGCAGGGATTTTTTTTGTCAAGGATTCTATGCACCTCCCCACCAATTTTAAGTGGCGGCATTCCACACCATCTTCTGAGTTCTTTATCAAGGCTTCTCCTCAATCAGGCCATTAGGTCTGTCCCTCTTACAACAACCATGTCAACTGCTTCTGTCTGCAAATTGCCCTGGGTCCTATCGATCCTCTTAGGCATCCAGAACTAAGCCCAAGAACCCCCCCCCAACATACCCCAGGAGATCACTGCCACTTTGACATGGTGTACTGCCCCACTCAGGGGCACTTTGCCCCTAGTGTAGACACTAGTCTACACTAGGGGCAAAAGTAAGAATGGACTTCTGCCTATCTTGCCCCTGCACCTGCCCTGGAGCCACCCCACATACCTTTTTCTCTACAGGGACATCAGATAGATCGTCTTCACTACCTGACTATCCCTGCAGAGTTTCCTGGGTCCGCTGCCCTCACTCCTGTCCCTGCCACTGACGCTGCCATCACCACCCAGTGCCATCTTCAAACTACCTGGGCCAGTTCCCAGCGCAAACGATGAGGTTTTTCCTTCCTCCTCCTTTGGCAGTGCTGGGAAGGGAGGAGGAGGAAAAAACCCTCACTATTTTGGCCTAGAATTGGCCCAGATATTAAAAGCAGATAGGGCCATGCAGTCAGCGACAAGGGTGCCCATTGTGAGGCCTTATCACCCCAGATTTGCGGGCAGGTCCTTTTTTTAAAAAAAGAACCTGATGATGTGTACCTCTTTTCAGAGGTGCAGAGGCTATTTCTAAGATTATAGAGTGCAGGGGCACTGGTTGCAACAGGAGTCAAACCAATCTGTTGGAATTAATGACTGTCATCAAGTTGTGCCAAGATTTCCCAACTCTGCTCAAGGGGAAAAAGTTCAGGTAGTAACACCATAATGTGATGTTCAACAACCAGGCTGAGACAAAATCTCTGAGATGTCTTTACCTCACTTAATACTGTGAAAACGGTTAATCAAGCACTGGGTATTCCTGATAGTGATTCATCTCAGATCTGCACAGGTGGGAGTTCCATCCCAGTCTTTTGCTCTTTTGCCATTGGAGTTGTCCTCAAGTGGATAACTTCACTTCCCAGATCACCACAGATCTGTCTCTATGCTGCAGCAGAGCAGACACAGGACGGGAGCCATAAGGAGGTGTGTTTATTTTCTGATGGATGGACTCTTTCCTATATCCTATATCTGCATACAAAAGGTGTCCAAGATCAGGAGAGAACACACAAATTGCATCCTGATAACACCCTGGTGGCTTAGACAGGGCTGGTTTCTGCTACTCTTCCACATGTCCTGGGAGACAGCCTGGAGGATATGAATCCACAAGCTCAGGACAGAATTGCCCAAATTCTAGCCAGTGCTTGCAGACCCTTGACCTGGCACTCTTATGAAAGTAAATGTAAGGCTTTCTGTGCTTATGTGCTCCAACATGATTTTGACCTTAAACACTGCATGCTCTCTCACATAGACTTCTTGATCTCACTCCACAAGAAGGGGCTATCTTGCTCTTCCATCAAGGTCTACCTCAGGGGTTCCCAACCTGGGGGTGGTGACTCCTTTGGGGGTCGCCAGGTTGATTCTCACCCCTCTTCCTCCTCCAAGCGGCCAGGCCTCCTCTGGCCAGCTGCCACCGCCTCCTCCATTTGGCTGCCGCCACCATCAGTAAGCTGCCACCTCCTCTTCTCCTCACCTCTTCTTCCTTCATGGGGCTATCGTGCAGGGCTGGGGCTACTGCCCCCTCCCTCCCCCCTCCTTCACGCGGCTGCTGCCACTGCTGCTATCGCGTGGGGCTGGGACTGCCGCCTCCTCCTCCTCCTCATGGCCACTGCCGCCATTGTGCAGGGCTGCGGCCGCCGCCACCACCACTGCTATTGTAGCAGCAACAGCACACAGCAGCAGCAGGCCAGAGAGGCCTAGCCAGTGCTGGAGGAGGAGTGGTGAGGAGGAGGAGGCGGCGGCGGCGGTGGCAGTGGTGGCAGGCCAGAAGAGGCCTGGCCGGCACTGGACAAGGAGGAGGAGAGGGGAGGAGGAGGAGGAGGAGGCGGAGCTTCCAGCAGAATTGCAGTCAGAAGTCCCACCCCTTCTTCCGGCTGGCGGCCTCCCTGATTGGTTGGGAGGCCGGGAAGGGGCGGGACTTCTGGCCGCAAAGGCCACTGGGACTTGTAGGCAGATGGAAGTCCTGTCCCTTCCTGGCCTCCCAACCAATCAGGGGAGCCGCCAGGCAGGACTTCCAGCCACAAGGGGGTCGGGGCCCAACAAAGGTTGGAAACAGCTGGTCTTATCTGGTTGTACTGCTTCTCCGATTTCTATAGCTATCCCTCTTTGTGATGCCAATACTTGAGCACTTCCTGATGGGCACACTGAATCTCTAGCCATAAAGATGGTTCAGGTCTCCCACATGGAACCTCTCAATAGTGTTAACACATCTCACCAAGGTGCCTTTTGAGCTTCTGGCTAGAGCTTCTTCCTTATTGTGGTAATGACTGCACATGCTGTCAAACAAACTGTGGACAGTCAGGGTAGACCCACCATTTATCATCTGATTCAAGACAAAGGCCAGACATTTCCTTTTTCCCCAAAGTGTTCTCTGCCTTCCATTTGAACCAGGACCATGTCCTTCCCATCTTATCTCACAATCTACATACTCTAGATGTCAGCAGACTTCTGGCATTCTTTACTCCCCACATATAAGTCTTCCACCTGACACCAAGATTTTGGTCAGTGGACAGAGAAATGCCTGTTTCCATAGACACTGGTGATGTGGATTACTTAGACCATTCTCCTCACATATGAGCTTGTGCTGGCACCTGCTGACACCTGACTTAATCCATAGCCATATGACTAGAGTGACATCCATCTCCACAGCCCTCGTGGGCATCTAGAATCCTGAGCTATGCAGGGTGGCTATTTGGGCATAGACTTCCACATTTATCTTTCACTACCACCTTCATGTCAGAGTTTGGGGCAATGCTGCTTTTGGATGGGCCGTGCTGTCCTCTGTCTTAGCTTTACATGCTTCTCTCTACCATTCTCTGGAAAGCTTGTCACTCTCTTTCCATATGTGTGATGCACAGAGACCATGATGAAACGATTTGGATTTTTGGATCATGGTCTGAGGTTCCATGAGGAGGGACTTCTGGCAAGAGAGATGGGTTGCATCTCACACCAGTTGGCAAAAACATTTTTGCCAATAGTCTCAAAAATTTGATCAGGAGGGCTTTAAACTGAGCTATGTGGGGGAAGGAGACAGTATTCTGGAAACCAAAAGGGCTGGAGAAAATAGGCAAACTGTCATAGAGGGAACCAGACAAACAGTGCAAGGACCCAACAGTGGGAGGCAAAAGAACTTGCACAGGCAGCAAGTCAAGGGGACACATGGTCTTCGATGTCTCTACACTAATGCACAGAGCATGGGAAACAAGCAAGATGAACTCGAACTGCTAGTACAACAAAGCAAATATGATATAATAGGCATCACTGAAACCTGGTGGGATGAGTCTCATGAATGGAAACCTTTTCAAGAGAAATAGGCCAAACATGAAAGGAGGAGGAATAGTCATATATGTCAGGGACATTTACACCAGTGAAGAGATCCAGGACATCAATCATGGAAGCCAGGTAGAGAGCATCTGGATAAAAATTAAAGGTGAGGGAAACAAAAAGGATGTTATTGTGGGAGTCTACTACAGACCCCCAAGTCAGACTGAGGGATTGGAAGATGTCTTTCTAGAACAGATGACCACACATTCAGAAAAGAGAGATGTAGTAGTGATGGGTGACTTCAACTATCCTGATGTTTCCTGGAAGTCAAACTCCAGTTCTAGCAAATTTCTCACTTGCCTCAGAGACAATTTCATTGTCCAAAAGGTGGAGGAGGCAACAAGGGGATCAGCTATTTTGGATCTGATCCTAACCAACAAGGATGACCTAGTTAATGGGGTGCAAGCGGTGGGATCCTTAGGTGGGAGTGATCATGTACTACTGGATTTTGTTATTCAATGGAAAGGAGAAGCCAGGCATAGTCAGACATGCATTCTAGACTTTAGGAAAGCTGATTTTAGTAAACTTAAAGAAATACTGGGGGTGATCCCATGGTCAGGAATACTAAAAGAGAAGGGAGTTCAGGATGGATGGGAGTTTCTCAAAGGAGAGATACTAAAGACACAATTTCAAACAGTTCCAATGAGGAAGAAAAATGGGAGATTTCTCAAGAAACCAGGATGGATGACTAAAGAACTTTCAAGTGAGCTAAGTTTGAAACGGAACATGTATAAGAAATGGAAAAACGGAGAAATCACCAAAGAGGAATTCAAACAAATAGCAAGCACGTGTAGAGGTAAAGTCAGAAAAGCTAAAGCACAAAATGAACTCAAGCTTGCTAGAGAGATTAAAAACAATAAAAGGGGCTTTTTTGGATATGTCCTCAGCAAAAGGAAGAAGAAGGACATGGTAGGGTCACTGGGTGGAGAAGATGGCAAAATGCTAACAGAAGAGAGAAAAAAGGCAGAATTACTCAACACCTACTTTGCCGCAGTCTTCTCAGAAAAGGAAAAGGGTGCTCAACCTGAGGATAATGGAGCAGAGGACAGAATAGGGGAATTTCAGTACAGAATAAGCAAAGAGATAGTACAGAAATACCTTGTTAATCTAAATCAGTGGTTCCCAACCTTCCTAATGCCATGACCCTTTAATACAGTTTCTCATGTTGTAGTGACCCAAACCCATGAAATTATTTTTGATGCTACTTCATAACTGTAATTAAATAGTTGTTTTCCAATGGTCTTAGGCGACCCCCCATGAAAGGGTCATTCGACCCCCAAAGGGGTCCTGACCCACAGGTTGGGAACCACTCATCTAAATTAATATAAGTCTCCAGGACCAGATGAACTACATCCAACAGTATTAAAAGAACTGGCGAATGTAATATCGGAGCCATTGGCAATAATCTTTGAAAACTCCTGGAAAACAGGAGACGTCCCAGCAGACTGGAGGAGGGCAAACGTTGTCCCCATCTTCAAAAAGGGGAAGAAAGAGGATCCCAACAATTATCGCCCAGTTAGTCTGACATCAACACCAGGAAAGATTCTAGAACAGATCATTAAACAGAGAGTCTGTGAACATCTAGAAAGCAATTCCATAATTACAAAAAGTCAACATGGGTTTCAGAGAAACATGTCATGCCAGACAAATCTGATCTCTTTCTTTGATAAAATTACCATCTTGGTAGATGAAGGAAATGCTGTGGATATAGTATATCTTGATTTCAGTAAGGCTTTTGACAGGGTTCCCCATGACATTCTTGCAAACAAGCTTGTAAAAGGTGGGCTAGACAAGGTAACTGTTACATGGATTTGTAATTGGTTGACTGGCCGAATCCAAAGGGTGCTCAACAATGATTCCTTTTCATCCTGTATAGAAGTGACCAGTGGGGTCCCACAGGGCTCTGTACTGGGCCCAGTGCTATTCAACATCTTTATCAACTACTTGGATGACAGAATTGGGAGCATACTTATCAAATTTGCAGATGACACCAAATTAGGAGGAATATCTAATACCCCAGAGGACTGGATCAAAATTCAAAATGACCTGAATAAATGTAAGGTACTGCACTTAGGGCGGAAATATGAAATGCACAGATACAGGATTGGTGACAACTGGCTGAACGAGACTACATGTGAAAGGGATCTGGGAGTCCAAGTAGACCACAAGTTGAACATGAGTCAACAGTGCGATGCAGCACCTAACAAGGCCAATGCAATTTTAGGCTGCATCAGTAAAAGTTTAGTATCTAGATCAAGGGAAGTAATAGTGCCACTCTATTCTGCTTTGGTCAGGCCCCACCTGGAATACTGTGTCCAGTTCTGGGCACCACAATTTAATGTTGAAAAACTGGAATGTGTCCAAAAGAGGGCGACTAAAATGGTGAAAAGTCTGGAAATGATGTCCTATAAGGAACGACTTAAGGAGCTGGGGATGTTTAGCCTGGAGAAGAGAAGGTGATATGATAGCCCTGTTTAAATACTTGAAGGGATGTCATTCTGAGGAGTGAGCTGACTTGTTTTCTGCTGCTCCAGAGAACAGGACCCGAAGCAGTGGATGCAAGCTACAGGAAAAGAGATTCCACCTCAACATTAGGACGAACTTCTTGACCGTAAGGGCTGTTCGACAGTGGAACACACTCCCTCGGAGTGTAGTGGAGTCTCCTTCCTTGGAGGTCTTTAAGCAGAGGCTGGATGGCCATCTGTTGGGGATGCTTTGATTGAGAGTTCCTGCATGGCAGGGGATTGGACTGGATGGCCCTTGCCGTCTCTTCCAACTCTATGATTCTATATAGAGGGTGGGCGGAACTACCGCCAAAAAGTGTTCCCTAGTGATTCCAGTAGTATGTGGAAATGCTGTGCAGGCGCAGAATAACCCATTTGTGTGGATTCGCAGATGACCACTTGAAGAACTACAGTTACAGGTAAGCAACCTGTCCTTTTGTATTAAGAGAGAATGTAAATTATCATTTGCAGTTGAAAGTAATAAAGAAGTGAATTACCTTTTCCTATGCTCCTTACAACATTGAATTCAGATTAATGTATGCAGATTAAGTCTGGTTTAAGGGAAAATGCATATATAATTTAATTTACATATATTACCACCTTAGTTTCATTAACAATTTAAGATTCTCTTACATTTGGAACCTTTCAGGCTTTTTTTTTCTGATCGAGCTGCTCAGTTCCTTGAGTTGGTCTAATTATTTATTCAGTATAAAATTATATTCGTACCATTTTTAGAGGTTTATTCAAATTTACTTTTATTTAACTAATAAATAGCAGATGTGGAAAATTCTGCAAGCAGTTTTAAGGAGCATGTTGGGGTGTCCTCTGGCTAAATAGGACATCACATCTACAAAGTCTCCATAATTTTCTTTTCAGTGAAAAAGACTACAGACAACAACAACAACAACAACAACAACAACAACGGGTCAATATTCACAATCTAAGACTTTAAAATATGTGATAAAAAAGAGAAAAAAGAGAAGAGGAAAAGATAATGATAAAAGTTATAAATTAACACTCCAATAAAATATATTGGAGAAATTTTGGTGATGCAGGTTTCCTGTCATAGTTAGCCCTTTTCTGATTATTTCATTTACATACTGCCCCAAAAACAATTGAATTAAAATACCTTTCTTTTGTTCTTGGCTATAGTTTTGGGATTTAGCTGAGGACAAAAATCATCAAAACTAAAGGCCACTTCTCACATAGTTTTTTGTGGTTTTTTCGGGCTATGTGGCCATGTTCTTGAAGAGTTTATTCGTGACGTTTTGCCAGCATCTGTGGCTGGCATCTTCATTCTCTGTTAATGAAGTTAAAAAACCTGGCTAGAGAATGTGAATAGGTGGTCCATATGGTCCCTTCCAGCTCTGTAATTTTGTAAACTTGTGCTTGACTTTAAACTTCAAAGACAGTTGCACATATTTCATATAACTGCATTATTATTTCATACAATTTTCTTCCATCACATAGCACCATAGAGTTGGAAAAGACCACAAATGCTGTCTAGACCAGTCTTCTGCCATGCACACGGGTAAAACATGCCTGAAAAATGGCTATACAGTGGTACCCCGGGATACGAATGCGCCGCCTTACGAAATTTCCGGGTTACGAAAGAAATTCACTTAATTAATTGTTTCCGGGTTACGAAGGTTATTCCGGGTTGCGAAAGAAATTTTGGTGCTTTTCGGCGCGATTTCACACGGAATCGCGGCTTTCGCTATTAAAGCCTATGGGCTTTTTCGGCTAGCGAAAGTTTCCGGGTTACGAAAGCGGCGGCGGAACGAATTACTTTCGTAACCCGGGGTACCACTGTACAACCTTGGCTTAAAGATGTCCAATGGAGGGGAGTCCAGCTCTTATAGTGAAGAAGTTCTTTATAATATTTAGGTGAAATCTCTTTTATTTTCATTTTTGTCATTTGAATCCATTTGTTCATGATTTGATCCCTACTCTATTCTCTACACAACATTCCTTCAGGTATTTAAATATGGCTATCATAAAGAATCATAGCAAAGATTTAGGCGGGGTACAGACCGCCCAAAAAGGGCGGTCTGCCCGCGCCATGTTTTGCTGCGCGAGGAAGCTGCAGGGGACAAACCGCGCATCGCCATAATGACGCCGCAGTGCGCTAGAGGCACACTTGCGATGTCATTATGGTGCTGCGAGTTGCGGATGCTAAGCGTCTGTCGTGTCAAAATGGTGGCGCTCATCTGTACAGGGCGCCACCATTTTGATGCCCTCGTCACGTGCGAGGGGCATCTGGAAGCGTCGCCCCTCGCACGCGATGAGGGCACCCTATAGTACCCGTCTGTCCAGTGCCCTAGTTATAACTGATTTCAGAGAAACAGGAAGGGAAGAGTAGCATTATATGTCAAATTTAAGGTCCAACAAATTCCTCAGTTGCCTTGCTCACAATTTAATTGTCCAACAGGTGGAAGACGCAAAAAGGGCATTAGTTATTTTAGATTAGATCTTAACTAACAGTGAAGATCTTGTTAATGGGGGTGGAGTGGGAGTGATCATGTTCTCCTGGAGTTTGTTATGCAGTGGAAAGGAGAAGCCAAGCATAGTCAGACATGCATACTGGCAGCAATTCTATGGTCAGGGATACTAAAAGAGAAGATTCATGAGGGATGGGAGTTTTCTTAAAAGTGAAATACTAAGGCACAATTCTGAAGCGTTCTAAAGAGGAGGAAAAATGGGAGATGTTTAAAGAAACCAGGGAGGTGTCTAAAGAACTTTAAACTGAGTTAAGCTTATAGTGCGGCCGCTCCATACGTGGACGCACCATAAAGTGGAAACCGTGCTGCAATACACTGAATGGTGTGTGTGTGTGCCGTACCACCAGAAGCACAAGCCCACGTATTTGCTTTACGTGGGGGGGGGGGGGGGGGGAGGGTCCGGAACGGATCCTCACGTAAGGCAAGGCTCCACTGTATAAAGGGACCAATCTTACATCCTCTCAGACTGTGTCAACCAAGACATCCAAGGTTGAATTGATCTGAATTACTCTGTCTTGGGGGCCCTATTGTAACAGACCTCTGACTGCTTGGAACAGCTCTGCTGTGTGACTACTTGCAGATGCAATAGTGGCAAAAAAGAATAGTTTCTTGGTTACTTGTACTGCCAAATTGACTCTGCTCCATGTTCAGCCAGACTTGCACCTGCCAGTGCCACTATAGTCCCCATGCTATTTGTTTAAATATTTCTGGTGGCACCACTCCATGAGAGAGAATACTCAAGAATGATCATGTTCATTGCCTTGGTCAATGAGGGATTCAACAGAATCATTTGCCCACGTGAAAGCAAAATCCCCCAGACCTATTGGAAATCCATCATGATTCATCAGCCTCAGCCTACCACTTGTCCTCCTCCAATCTGTAGGGACTTCTCTTGTTCTCCAAGATGATCCACAGTGGCCCTGAGAGCTTTTAGTACTCTGGGATGTAGTCCATCAGGGATGTAGTCAATCTGGCCATCTGACCACAAGTTGAACATGGGTCAACAGTACGATGCGGCAGCTAAAAAGACCAATGCGATTTTAGGCTGCATCAATAGAAGTATAGTGTCTAGATCAAGGGAAGTATTCTGCTTTGGTCAGGCCCCACCTGGAATACTGTGCCCAGTTCTGGGCACCACAATTAAAAAAGGACATTGAGAAACTGGAGCGTGTCCAAAGGAGAGTGACTAAAAGGGTGAAGGGTCTTGAAACCATGCCCTATGAGGAACAACTCAGGGGGCTGGGGATGTTTAGTCTGGAGAAGAGAAGGTTAAGAGGTGATATGATAGCCCTGTTTAAATATTTGAAGGGATGCCATATTGAGGAGGGAGCAGGCTTGTTTTCTGCTGCTCCAGAGAACAGGACACAGAACAATGGATGCAAACTACAGGAATAGAGATTCCACCTCAATATTAGGAGAAAGTTCCTGAAAGTAAGAGCTGTTCGACAGTGGAACACACTTCCCCGGAGAGTGGTGGAGTCTCCCTCCTTAGAGGTTTTTAAACAGAGGCTGGATGGCCATCTGTTCGGATGCTTTGACTGAGAGTTCCTGCATGGAAGAATGGGGTTGGACTGGATGGCCCTTGCGGTTTCTTCCAACTCTATGATTCTATGATTTCATTTAGAGTAGCTAGATATTCTTGTATTATCTATTTACCTGTTCTGGGCTCAAGTGCATGACTGATTACATTTGGCTGCCTCTTTCTTCTCTATAAAAAATTCCAGGAGAACATGGTCACTTCCAACCCAAGGGTCTGAATACCTTTACTTCGTTGACTTTTCCATCCCTGTTGGTTAGGTTCAGATTTGAAATAGTTGATCTCCTTGTTGCCACATCCATGTTATGGACAATTAAATTGTCCATTAAATTATCCACTAGGAAGTTTCCAACCAATATCAGGGTGGTTGAAGTATCTTTTAACTACAATACCTCATAGTACTTTGCAGTATGTGGAAGTAAGTATCTTGCAGTATAATCTGCTCCTGTGTGGATCTGAAGGAAATGGTAATGATTAGTGGACTTGATGTATCCTGTCATCCTCTTTTTTACAGCATGGATCTTGGTGTCAACATACTTTTAAAGACATCATATCAGGTCTATACACCACTGTATTTCTAGACCGCTATTCCTTGTAGATCACAGCGGTTTACAAAAACACCATCAAAACCAATACATAGCGCAACAATACAAAAACTCACCCATACAATTTAAAAACAATACAAGGGAGGGCTTGTCTTCTTCAGGCAGGCAGTTGGAGCCAGCCTGCCTCTCTCCCCCCAAGATGGTGATATTTGATATTATGCTGTAATACTGCCTCGATCCACCTGGGCGAGGCGGGAAAATATAAATTTTATTATTATTATTATTATTATTATTAGGATGCCTGGAGGCATCCTTTGCTCTGTGTGTAGAGTTAACTAGGAAGTCATATTGCTATAAGTCAGCAGTTCCCAACCTTTGTTGGGCTGCGACCCCCATTGGCGATGAAAGTCCTGCTTGCGACCTCCTTGATTGGTTGGGAGGCTGGGAAGGGGCAGGACTTTCGACTGCCTACGAACCCCAGTGGGCAGACATCCCGCCCCTTCCCTGCCTCCCAACCAATCAGGGAGGCCACCGGGGGGAAGGGGCAGGACTTCCGGCCGCAAAAGCCGCTGGAGCTTGCAGTCCCGTCCCCTTCTCCCTCTCCCCGCGGGTGTCTGGCAGCTGCGGGGAGAAGGGGAGGAGGAAGGAGCCCTGACCCCATCCCCTTCTCCCCATGGTTGTCTGGCAGCCGTGGAGAGAAGAGGAGGAGGAAGAAGCCCCGACCCCGTCCCATTCTCCTTGCGGGTGCCTGGCAGCTGTGGAGAGTAGGGGAGGAGGAAGGAGCTCCGACCCCGTCCCCTTCTCCCCGTGGTTGCCTGGCAGCCATGGGGAGAAGGGGAGAAGGAAGGAGCCCCGACCCCGTCCCCTTCTCTCCACAGTTGCGTGGCAGTCGCGAAGAGGAGGAAGGAGCCCTGACCCCGTACCCTTCTCCCCGTAGGTGCCAGCACCTGCAGGGAGAAGCGGAGGGGGAGGTAGGGGGGATTCTCAACCTGGCGACCCCCAAGAAAGAGTCAAGTGACCCCCAAAGGGGTTGCGACCCCCAGGTTGGGAACCCCTGCTATAATTGGGATCTATGATTGATGTTCTACCAATTGATGAGACCGTCAATTGAATCCCTGGTATTTTGTGGTTTATGTCTCCCACATGGAAGACCTTGTGGCCATCACCTCTGCCAGAAGGGTAATTGAATTAGCTACTTCTCAAGTAGACTCACCAATCTTCTAGTTCTACAAAAGAAAGATGGTCCTGTTTCAGGATGCCACTTTCCTCCCAAAAGTGGATTTATCTTTTTCATTTGTTTCAGCAACTCTAGCTTCCAACTTTCTTCCTGAATCCATCAACTGATGACGGGCAGACCTGGCACACACTAGATGTCAGGCAAGCCCTTGCTTTCTATCAGATAAAGCATTTCAGGAAATCTAGACTCTTTGCTATAGGACTAATTAGCTATAGGACTTTCTGACTCAATAAACTTGCAGTGCATTTCCAAATGGGTGGCTTCTAACATCTTGTTAGCCTGTCAGATTGTCAAGAAGTCTGGTAGGCATTCTCATTCCATAAGATCTGTCTCTACTTCATCTGCATTCTTGGTTGTTGTGTCCATTCCGACTATGTATTTATCAAGCAGCTACTTGAGCTCCGCTACTCACCTTTGTTAAGTACTATGGGCTTGATGTTTGGAGCAAAACTCTATTTCTTTTCGCTTATCTGTGCTTCTTTTCTCATGAGCATATCAATCAATCAATAGTTTATTAGGGCCATAGACCAGCATAGCCAAAGTAACAGATTTTACCATAAAATACATAGGATATATGAGTCCTATAAAACAGAGTGGCATAAAATGCAATACAATAAAATCTTAAAATTTAAAATTCTTTAAATTCTTTAAAATTCTTAAAATTCCCTTTTAGTAATAGTAGTGCTAATCCTAATTGTGAATAACCCCGCATATAAATGAAAGTGCTTTATCTAAGTCCATGTGAAAATCCCACTCCTTTGCAACTCACACAGCTAGCTAGTTCTTTATTGCTGTTCTCTACTGGTGGTTTATCAGCTGCCTATGAGTTGCAATGGCAGATGCACAAAATCTATTGACCTTATTAGTAATTTGTGTGTCCTGGTTTGTGAGCATAAAAAAAAAGATAAAATGCTTCCTGGGATGTTTTGAATAATGTGTGTAATTAGAGCAAGACATATCCCATGATAAAAAGAGCAGTGTAGAAGAATGTGGTTGGGGTTGTCTACTGCCCCATTAGCACAAGGACAATGCATTCATAATACAGAGTTCTTATATTTTCTTTCCAGTACAGCAGATGGTAAAGACTTGAATGGTAATTGAATTGTGCTGGAGTAAGAGCTTTCTTGTATTATTAATTTAATACGATAATTGGGATGAGCAAAACATTTTGTAATAATTTCTAATGGGATATTTGGCAATTGAGCTCAGGTGATTTTGTAGCTATGTGTCTCTTATTCATTGTTTGATGGCAGATTTGGAGTTGCTATCAAGACATTACGTATGAACCTGTATGTTAGAAGTTCTTGTATAATTCATGTTTCCATGCAGATTGAAAGCTGTCAATTAGCATTAACGAAGCCAGCCAGGTTGGGCAAAAATTAGGTTTTAGCCAGTTGTTGTTAGCTGCCTTCGAGTCAATCGATATCATGTAATC
The DNA here is from genome assembly GCA_023333645.1 of Sceloporus occidentalis. Classification (NCBI taxonomy): domain Eukaryota; kingdom Metazoa; phylum Chordata; class Lepidosauria; order Squamata; family Phrynosomatidae; genus Sceloporus; species Sceloporus occidentalis. The sequence goes on from JALMGF010000001.1 coordinate 219,522,387, forward strand.
TTTTGGTGATGGAATACATCAGTAGCCAAGATACGCAGCTGAATATTGTCGAAATTTCTTTTTTGCGGAGGCAGCCATGGATATCTAAAAATAATAAAATGAAATTCAATACAGATGCAGACTGATTTTATGGGGCAGTCCATCCACCGGAGAAGCACGGTCACTTCTCTGTTCACTCTACTTCTCTGTGTACCATTTTCTTTTCTGTTCTCTTTTCTCAGTATCTTCTTCAGTTCTCACATCCCTCTGTGGCCCCTAGTCTCAGGCCGCGGCCCCCCCATTTACACAATTTTCACCAGTGGCCCCATGGAATATCCCGGGGGGGGGGGTTGTTCCCAGGGGGGCATATGGCTCTCAGTTGAGAAACACTGTTCTAAAGCACAAACTCACCTTCTGCTGTTGCTCCCAGAGGACACTTGTTGAACGTATCACTTCATTGGCTTCAAATTTTCAATGAAGAGCAGATTTGTTCTATATAGGAACATTCAGTTCTGTGAGCTCCACCTTCAGATAGGATAGACACAGGTTTACTAGCTTAGTGAGAACTGAGTCTGACATATATTGTGTAGTTTTGTCCTGAACAGTACTTTAACCTTTTATTTTCTGCCAATTTTCTCTTTTGGAAACCTCCAGGAAAATCTTTGTTTAAAATGCAAAGGATGTGACCCACATCCTTGTTTTAGTGGTTTTTTTGTTTTCTCTTTTGCAGAACTTGGAATTAATCAGGGCAACTGCGAACACATGTATAGTTTCTATTTTCTGAACATACATGGGATCTATAGGTTTTTGACCATCAAGAATGCCCATTTTCTTGTCCAGGACTTAGTTGTTTCATGCCTGGACTATTGTAATAGTTTACTGGCAGGTTTACCGTCCCGCTCCTTTATTCCTCTGGTTTTAATCCAAAACAGTGCTGATAGGGTTGTCTTAAATCTCCTGGTATATAAGACCCTGTACTTTAACCTGCCCCAGTGTATGGCAGCTCATTTAGCATGGTTGTACCACCTAGGAATTTAAGCTCTACAGGCAAAGGATTATTGGCAGTTTCATTAATGCGTATCAAGGTTGCGAGCCTGTCAGGATCTGGCTTAATGTTTCTGGAACAGTCTTCCTTTGCACCTCTGGCTGGAGGAGGATCTTACTCGCTTTTGTAAAAGGCTGAAGACCTTCCTCTTCGATTTGCCAGATTGCTGAGTTGCTGAGTGTGCCTAAGGTTGCTGAAATGGGTAGTGACTGATAAGGAGGTTGCTTTAGTATATTAGCATATTATTATAGTATTTTAGTATTTTATAGTCTCATGTTTTATCGTCTGTTTTGATTATATATGTTTGATTTTTTTTTCCATTTGGTGAAAAGGGTGTTATAAATGAACGTTGTTGTTGTTGTTGTTAGTTGATTAAATCACCAATTTATTCCTATATTATGTTTTCCTAGTGATTTCATCAGACTTTCTATATGCCCTAGTTAATGCTGAAGTTAAAAATGTGCTTTAGTGAATTGCGTTGTTATAATTTGCTAGAATTCATTAGTTTTTTCCCCCCTTTTGCTGCTTCCTCCGCCACATGCAGGAAACAAAAAGGCTTCCTTGGGAAGTATTAGGATTGTATGGAAGGAATTGTAAAAGACCACAAGGGCCATCCAGGCAGGAGGTTGGACTGGATGGCCCTTGTGGTCTCTTCCAACTCTACGATTCAATGATTCTATGACATATCTTCATTGTCAGGTGGATTAATCTTCCAGTCCTCTTTGGAGGAAAAAGGAAGGAGAGGGAGAGAGAACTTTCTGGTGCTGATCTCTGGCCCCATACAGACAGGCCAAAATAAAGCTGCTTTGGGTCACTTTGGAGGTATGCTGTTTAAATGATGCATGCATCCTAAGAGTCTGGAAGCTGAGCCAAAGCTACGATCCAGTCCTAAGGACTGGCGCAGCTTTCAGACTCTTAGTACGCATGCATCATTGAAACATCATACCTCCAAGGGATCAGAACAGAGATAGGAGAGATTAATCAAGCAATTAAATCAATTGTGTCAGATGTAAGACAGGTTAAAACAAAAGTGAAAGTCGTGGAAAAGAAAAATCAGGAATTGGAAGATAAACTAAAACAAGAAATAGAAAAAAGGAAAGAGATGCAAGAGGAGAGGAACATATGGGAACAGAAGATGAGGGAAAGATGTTTGAAAATCAGAGGGTTGCCAGAAATAGAAGGTGAAAAAATCTTTGAAAATATGACTGAAATTCTAGCAGAATTTATTGGAAAAGACAAAGATTCGATGGAAAGGGAACTGGATAAAGTCTTTCGCGTGAACTCTTGGGTGGCAAAGCAGAAGCAGCTCCCTAGGGACATTGTTATTTATTTCGTGAGGACCCAAATGAAAGAAACGATACTACAAAGATATTTCGAAGCGAAGCTTGTTGTTGATGAGGTGGAACTTCAAATACTGAAAGATGTCCCTGGTGCAATTTTGAGGAAACGGAGAGATTACGCTTTTCTGACAAAAACACTGCGAGAGAATGAAATCCGATATAGATGGGAGGTACCAGAAGGGATTTCATTTCGTTACAGACAAAAAAGAGTCAGAATTACAACACTATTAGAAGCAAAAGAATTTTTGGAAGACCTAGCAAAAGATAAAGAACAAGAAGAGGAGGAGGATAATAAAGGAGGGAAAACCAATTCGAAGACAAATTTACTGACAGAAGAAGAAGCGAAAGAACCGGAAGCAGAGGCTTTAAGCTCAGAAGAAAACGGGGTAGAAGATGGATAGTTGTATGAAAATAATATCGTGGAACATAAAAGGACTTAACAGTCCACAGAAGAGAAGGAAAGTATATCATTATCTGGGCAAATTAAAAAGTGATATAATATGTTTGCAGGAAACCAAAATAAAAAAAACAGAAGAAAAATATTTAATTTGTAATAAATTAGGAAAAGAATATGTAGCAAGTGGGGACAAGAGAAAAAAAGGAGTAGTGATATATATTAAGGAAAAAATAAAAGCCACTGAAATATTCAAAGACCAGAAAGGACAATATTTAGGGTTAGAAATAAACTGCCAACAGGGAAAAATTCTAATCGTGGGGGTTTATGCACCAACAGAAAATAGAGAAAATTTCTTTCAAAATTTAAAAAAAAGGATAGACCAATTGGACTATGAAAATATGATTCTGTTAGGGGATTGGAACGGGGTAATAGATCCACAACAAGACAGGAGGTCAGACAAATTAATAAAAAAGAATCAGGGCAAATTACCCAAGACTTTTTTTGACATGAAAGATAATTTGGCACTAATTGATATCTGGAGGGAAAAAGCGGGTACACAAAAGGATTTTACTTTCTATTCGGACTGTCACAAATCGTGGTCTAGGATTGATATGTTTCTTATTACATCAGCATTGACGCCTAGAGTTAATAAAGTAGATATACTCCCAAGATTAATTTCAGACCACTGCCCTATATCTCTGGAAATGAAAGGAAGCCACAAAGATTTCAATTGGAGATTAGACGAAAATTTATTAAAGGATGAAAAGGTATTAAAACAGGCTAAAGAAAATTTAGAATGGTTTTTTAAACTCAATTTAAATAACGAGGTAGAAACAAGGACAGTGTGGGATGCCTCCAAAGCATACATGAGGGGATTCTTTATTCAAAAAAGCATTGAAAAGAGGAAAAAAAGAGGTGCTAAAATGGATATGGTCTTACAAGAAATAAAGGAAAAAGAAAAAATACTCAAAAAGGACCCAAATAATAAAAAAATAATAGGAGAAATAGCCAAACTTCAAAAACAAATCTCAGTAATTATGGTAGAGGAGATGGAAATTAAAATAAGATTTACAAAACAGAAATATTTTGAATTTGGAAATAAACCTGGAAAGTGGCTGGCTTGGAAATTAAAAAAAAGAAAGGAACAAAATACAATTTGGAAGATTAAGGAGGGTGGAAAAATACATACAGAACAAAATCAAATCAAGAAAGCATTTCAAAAATATTACGAAAAATTATTTTCAAAAAAAGAGATAAACAAGGACGATTTGGATGCATTTCTGAAAAAAGAGACAGTAAATCAAATTAAGGAGGAAGAAAGGGAAGGGCTAAACAGGGAGATAACGGTAAAAGAAATTATGGATATGATTAATAAGATGAAAAAAGGGAAGTCACCTGGAACAGACGGACTGCCGGCTATATACTATCAGAAATTAGGGGAGAAATTAATAGGACCACTCCAAATTGTAATGAACGAAATCTTGCAAAAGGGAATACCAGAGACATGGAAAACATCATATATAACCTTAATTCCAAAAGAAGAAAAAAATCTAGAGGATGTTAGAAATTATAGGCCAATATCTCTTTTAAATTCGGACTACAAAATTTTTACAGGAATCTTAGCAGAAAGGTTAAAAAAAGTATTGGGTAATTGGATTAATAGGGATCAATCAGGCTTCTTACCAAAAAGACAAATAAAAGACAATATTAGAACTATTATAGATATAGTTGAGTATTATGAAAAAAGAAAGGACAGGCAAGCAATTTTAGTCTTTCTTGACGCCGAAAAGGCGTTCGACAACCTAAATTGGGAATATATGATTAACGTGTTAAAAGAAATGAAATTGGGGAAAAACTTTATAAATTGGGTACAAGCAATATATAAGGAGCAAAATGCAAAAATTTTAATTAACGGACAAAAATCTAAAATAATCAAAATTGAAAAAGGAACCAGGCAGGGTTGCCCACTTTCACCTCTACTCTTTATTACAGCCTTAGAGATATTGAATAACAAAATTAGGAAAAACAAAAAAATCACTGGGGTAAAAGTTAAAAATTCGGAATTTAAACTAAAGGCATATGCAGATGACCTAGTCTTGACATTATCGAATCCCTCGGAAACAATACCTTTAGTATTCAACACTATTAGAGAATTTGGCGAATTGGCGGGCTTTAAAATCAACAAAAATAAAACAAATATATTGGCATTGAACATGACTAAAAAAGATAAAGAAGAAATTCAAAGAATATCGGGATGTGAAATAAAAGAGAAAATCAGATATTTGGGAATACAAATTACAAGAAAAAACTCAGATCTTTTCAAAAATAATTACGAACAATTGTGGAAAGAGATAAAAAAAGATTTGAAACAATGGAATAATTTAAATGTGTCTTGGTTAGGCAGGATTGCGACTATACAAATGAATGTAACTCCTAAATTACTTTTTTTATTTCAGAATATCCCAATAATTATAAATGATAAACACTTCAAAACATGGGAGAAGGACATATCTAATTTCATTTGGAACAACAGAAAGCCAAGAGTCAAATTGAAAATTTTGCAAGATAGAAAAGAAAAAGGAGGACTAGGATTGCCAAACTTCAGGATATATTACTACGCATGTTGTCTTAATTGGATAAAAGATTGGATACAAATCAAAAATCATGAATTATTAGAACTAGAGGGATTCGATAATGTCTACGGGTGGCATGGATATTTAATTTATGACAAAATTAAAGTAAATCAAAATTTTAACAATCATCTGGTAAGAAAATCTTTATTTAAAATTTGGACAAAATATAAGCCCCACATTATACAAAAAATTCCTAGATGGACGTCAATTAACGAAGCTTTTTTTAGGAGAGAAAAAATGAAAAAAGAAGATTGGATATCATATGAAGATTTACTAAAAAAGGAGGTAGGACAATATAAATTAAAAACGATGGAAGAATTACTAGCAGAAGGCCTGAAATGTAATTGGTTCCTTTATATGCAAATGGGGGCAAGATATAAATTAGACTCCAAATTATCACAAATTGAAATGGAAGAGACGCAATTGGCAAAGACAATAATCTATGACGATGAACATAAAATATCCAAATTATACAAACTACTACTAGATCTGGAAATGGAAAATGAAACAATAAAACACTATATGATAACTTGGGCACAAGATATTGGCAGGCCAATAATGTTAGATGATTGGGAGAAAAATTGGAACAAAAGAATAAAATATACACTCTGTGTTGATATAAAGGAGAACTACTATAAAATGCAATATAAATGGTACCTCACACCAGAGAAAATATGTAAGATAAACAAAGAGCAGAGGCTAGAGTGTTGGAACTGTAAAGAAAATGTAGGATCATTCAAACACATGTGGTGGGATTGTGAGAGAGCAAAAAAATTCTGGAAACAAATACATCTGGAAATCGAGAAAATATTAAATATTAAAATAAAGAAGGATATATTGTTATTTTTGTTGGGAATAATAGCAGACGAGCATATTGAAAGACAGTATGGGAAACTGATATTCTATTTGATAATTGCGGCAAGAATGGTCTTTGCAAGGAAATGGAAATGTAAAGAAAACCCAACAGTGGAGGAATGGTACGACAAGATTTACGATATGATGATTGTGGATAAATTGACATGTTTACTTAGGAATGATTTTGCTAATAGAGCGGAAGAGCAATGGGAACCAATTATGAAATATTTATCAGAGAAGGGGAAAAAATGAAATCTGCTTAAGATGTGTATGATGTATTTAGGATTGTTAAGAAGATGCTAAAGTGCTAAGGAAAAAAGATGTTATGAATATACTGGCAATTGTAAAAGTAAAATAATGTTAAGAACTCAATAAAAGTTACTAAGGTAATAGTACACTAAGGAAAGATATCAAAAGTATAAACAATACTATTTATATATTTACACATTTAAGAAAGACATAGAAGATCTAATTAAAAGAAAAGTAAGTAACTTTTGTAAAGAAATATAAGAATAAGTAAAGGAAAGTCATAATATGTGAAATATTATAAATATTCAGCTTAAAGGACGGGAAGGTCATGTTTTAAATGTGTATGGTTGTGTATGGTCCTTTTTCCTATTTTTCTCTTTATTTTTTGACTTAGTTCAGTTTTTTGTGTGTATACTTTAGTATAAGTTATTAGGCATTATGTATAGTGTAATATAGAATGTGTTGTGTTGAGGTTATTTTTATTTCTATTTTTATTTTTATTTATTTTTTCTGAATTTTGCTTTCTCTTGTTTTTATGTTTAATTTGTATGAGAGTTAATGGTGTTTTGTGTTGTAAACAATTGTATTTGATTTTAATAATAAAATTTATTAAAAAAAAAAAAAAAAAAAAGAAACATCATACCTCCAAAGTGACCCGAAGCAGCTTTATTTTGGCCTGTCTGTATGGGGCCTCTGATAGCTGGTTTTGGAAAAGAGGAACAGCTGTCTGGGAAAGAATTAAAAAAGAACAGAAAAAAATGTTTTGCAAAAGAATGGGGATGGAGAGAATGATTTGTTTGATTAGCAGAAATGCGGGCCTTTTTAGAATGTTTGGCTTGATCTGCACTGCAGAAATAATCCAGTTTGACACCATTGTAACTGCCATGGCTTAATGACATGGAATTCTGGATTTGTAGTTTTGAGAGGTGTTTAGCCGACTCTGGCAGAGAGCTTTGGTGGCAGAGCAAATTACAAATCCCAGAATGTCACAGCATTGAGCTATGGCAGTTAAAGTGGTATAAATCTACATTGTTTCTGCTGTATAGATACAGCCTCTGTATGGAATGGGAATGTATGAAAAGAAAGTGATTGAAGTTTTTATGGCAAAGGGATACTATCTTCAGTAAATTCTCTCCTTTTATTGATTATATTATGGACTAATCACTATTTTGTATTACAGTATAATGTACTACAGAGGTTGAGTCTCCCTTATTCAAAATTCTTGAGCGCAGAAGTGCTTTGGAGTTTGGACTTACTTTGGATTTTGGAATATCTGAGATATCATAGAGATGGGATCTAATTTTAAACCCAAAATTCATTTATGTTTTATATCCACCTTACACACACAATCTGAAGGCAGTTTTATACAGTATTTTTAATAATTATGAAACACGGTTTGTGCACGTTGAATCATCAGAAAGTATAGGTGTGACTATCTCAACTATCCATGATTTTTTTTTTGCGGGGGGGGGGGCAGATTTCAGATAAGGGAGATCCTACCTGTAATATTTTAATATTATTAAGGGTGAGCTGTGACTAGGATTTTTCGTTGTGGTCTCAGTGACTCACACATTACGGTTTTTCCGTCTGCACGGAGACTCTTCAGAAGTTTGAAAGCTGAGCAGATTGGTAGCCCCACTCATTCCTGTGTACTGAGCTTGCCCAATCCCACCAATCTAGCTCCACCTTCAGTTCTCTTTTGTCTGCTTGCAAGAGTAACTGCACACTCTCTTTTTCTGCCTCTTATGCCGTCTACTTCTCTTTTTAAATTTTATGTCTCCTCTAGTTATAAAGTAGTACTCACAGATGGACACTCTCAGTCTTTTTTGTCTGGGAGAGAGCCACGTTGTTGAGTGCTGTTCAATCTTCCATTCTTTTACAGTGCAGACTCTTTGGAATAGGACTCACTGTCTCAAAGTTTTTTGTTGGGAGCAGTCCTCTGACTCTTGTTCCCATATCAAAATTACCAAGGATACTGAAGATTTTGAGGAGGACACAACCTTCGTCAACACCGACAGCCTCAATATCAACAGCCTCAGTACCAACAGCCCCAGTACCGTTGGTCTTGGTATCACCTCGAGCCGCTATGAATTCTACCCCTTCGGTAGTGACCCTTGCTGTCTCCTCTCCCTCCTTACAAGAGGTGTCTTCGGCTTCTCAGCCAACGAAGCCAAATGGCATTGAGCACAGCTGGAGCCTACTTGACGTGCATGAAATTCAGGCTTCTACAGAACTGGTTCCTGTCGGTGTTCAACCACCTCTCTAACTGACAGTCCAATTGCTTAACCCTTTCAGCACAAGTATGGGCCTTGCTCCATTGATGGACCATCCCTTGGAAAATTCTGGGAGGGATGCTATTCCATTTCACACAGCTCTCAAGGATGGTCACCATGGCAGGTCCCCACGTTCAGGGCCAGTGGGTTCCCACCAAGGCTCAGATGCACATCAGTGCCCTAGAACTGCTGGCTGTCATCAGGGCTTTCAGAACTTTCGAGAACTACCTCAATCACAAGGTGGTCCAAATTGTCACAGACAATACCATCGCTATCTGTTACATTAACAAATAAGGTCGCACTCACTCTTAGCCTCTTCTCCACCCCACACTGCAACTGTGGAGATGGTGCAACATCCTCTTCATCCATCCTGTAGCAGTCCATCTGGCAGGAAAGGACAACATCTTAGCGGACTCTCTGAGCCATGACAGGGCTCTCTGACACAAGTGGACTCAGATTCAGATTCATCACTTCTCGTTGGAGGAGTTCTCAAATAGACCTCTTAGCCTCTCCAGAGAATGCGAAGTGCCCACTTTTCTGCACCAGAGCAGGCACAGACCAGAACTCTCTAGGGGACGCTTTCCTCGATTGGTTGATCCGCTTCCTCTTTCCTCCACTTCCACTAGTGGCAAGGGTAGTGGTCAAGCTATTGGAGGACAGGCCAAATGCAATCCTTGTGGCTCCATAATGACTGAGACAGCCTTGTTTTGCCCACCTATTACACCTGTGCAAGGGCTGTTATCTCAGGCTCCCAGGCTGGTTGAATCCTGCCAGTCTACTCAGCTTTTGAACCTCTGAAAGAGCAGGTGTAAAACCCTAATCTGTGAGGTCACAAATGACCACTTGAAGAACCACAGTTACAGGTAAGCAGCCTGTTCTTCCACTTCTGAAAGATATTCCACTTCTTAAAATCTAGGTATCTTAACTTGCAAATTATGAAAATACAGTTGTCCCTCCATTTTCACGGGGGATCCGTTCTGGACACCCCCCCCCCCCAAGAAAATGGAAATTCGCACATATTCCTGCACCACTGGTGTTCATGGGCACATGTTCCATGGGCATGCACCATTTTAACCCTCCCCACTTGCCAATCTGTGAAGGACCGAGACTGTGGACTCAAAGTTTGTGAAAATGGAGAGAGGATTGTATTCTAATTATGTAAACAATGTACATTATAATTATGCAAATTCAGCACATTAATGATTGCTTTATTTATTCCACTCTGTTTATCCTTCAGATCGTTTTAAAAATTACAACTGATCTGACAGAAACAGTACAGACCAATGTTTGAAGTGCAGGACTTCTCTGCTTGGTCATGGAATTTATCATGTGACCTCTCAGCAAACCTACCTTTGTTGTTGTTTTGTGCATCCAGTAATTTTTGACTTACAATGACCCTAAGGCAAACCTATCATAGGGTTTTCTTGGCAGGTTTCTTGAGAAGGGGTTTGCTGTTGCCTCTGAGGTTGAGAGAGTGTGACCTACCGAGTGTTTTTTTTAAAAAAATGCTCAAATGGGGAATTTTACAGTTTGCTTTTGGTACATGTGACTAATACATTTGCTGTTTTGGAAATTTACTCATGCAGCATGATGCACCCCTCTTTTCCAAATGTAGTGCAAAAATTAATCAATCAAACAAACAAAAAAACCCTTTGGAAAATTGAGTTCACAGATGCATTTTAAGAATCTTCCCCATGCTTCCCCTTTGTAATTAACAGAACATGACATTTAACAAAGGAACATTTTATATTAATATGCAGGTGTTTGAACTCTTACCATCATGTCCATGACTAAAATCTGTAAAACCTGAAAGGTGACTGAAACTATTAACAACGGCGGGATACAGACCGCCATATAGTACGTCTTCTATACGTACTAGGGTTAGGAAGGGGCGGTGCTTCCGCCCCCCCCTAACCCTAGTACGTATAGAATACGTACAACATGGCGGCGCCCCTTCCACATGGGGGCCGCCATGTTTACGTATCGGATGCTGAGCGTCCGTACGTGTCGCGGCGCCTATGACGTCGCGAGTCTGCGCCAGGCGCCTCGCGACGTCATAAAGGCGCCGCAAAAAGAAGCTCTGAAATGGAGCTTCTTTTTTGCTCCGCGCGGGAGCCGCACGGTTTGGCTGCTGCGGCTCCCTCGCGGAGCAAATGGCGCCGGCGGGAGACCGCCGCAAAGCGGCGGTCTGTATCCCGCCAAAATTTTCATTAGTCCTCTTCCTCAAGGTATAACCCATTGGTGGCTACTCAGAAGCAATTCCATTGAGTTGAGTAAGTGGGGCACATTCACTTTGGAAGTAAGCCTGATTGAACGTAGTAACATTTCCCTTGAAGTAGACATATCTAGGCTTGATTAAAGGATTCTTCTCTTACTGCTAGATTAGCAGGAGTCACTTGGTGTGTGCACATAGAGTAATTCCTATCAAACCCAATAAATTTTGCTTCAGAGTAGACCTATTTAGGATTGGTATATTTAGTCATTTGTTCATTCTGGAGGGAGGAAGGCAGACAGTGTCACAGACCAGATCCTGAAGCATCCACCCCATTTTTGTCTCTACCCCCTCTCCTCAAGGATTAGGGTTAGGGTTTTCAGGATCCCCCCCCCTTAAGTCCCTGTGTGCTTCCTGCCAGCTTCACTCCCCTTCCAAAATCAAAACCACCATCCCATGCATTAAGCCATATGAATTGGAGACAACACAATATATTTACTTATAATGTGCAGAAAAGTGGATATTTTGTAATTACAACTCTTTTCTTGTTCTCCTTTTTCTTCTTCTCCTTCTTCCCCTCACTCAACCCTCCTGTCTCAGCTGAGCTCTGCCTAAAATTAAACCTGCCTTTATTCATTTTTTAAAACCCCTCCCCATCTCCTGAAAGTCCATTTGGGGAGAGAAAGAGAGAGAGAGAAGGCCAAAAACAGACCCCCCCTCAGCCTCCCCGCCCATCAAAAATTTAAAGCTGTGATTGTTGGGGGCCCTTCCAGCTGACCCCTGCCATATTGCTGGCAAGAGTAGCCAAAGAGCTTCAGGTGTTAAAAGGGCTGCCTTGTATCACCTGGCTTTTCTTTTCATTGTCTTGCTCTCTGTCCCTGCAGAGAAGAATAAAAGGAGGGGAGTAATAATAATAATAATAATAATAATAATAATTTATATTCTGCTTAATCACTTGGAATCCAAGCGGTTATAAGAATAAAAAAAGATACAGTTACAGGGATGGTGGACTTAGTTTCAGTACAAGGACTGGAAACAGATGTGTCTGACAAAATGCAGCTGGGAACAAAGGAGGAAGCCAGGATCTGCTGCTTCAAACATGCCCAGCTGACCAGGACATTTTTAGACCCGCCATTCTACGATTTCCCCAGTTTTCTAGGACAAGTCTAGCTGCAATAAACCTCTTTGCAGTTCTTTTGGGAAAATGTTTTCTTCAAACCTATCCCCCCTCTTCTTTCTACCTTGGCTTCTCTCACCCTTCTTCAGCCATTCTGCAGTTTATCTCATTCCTTCTCCTCTTCCCCTTTTAATTATACAGTTAGGATAAGAGTGGGTACATGGAAGACTGGGCTTGTTAGATACATTCAAGAATCCACCACCTTAACCCTCTAGTACTGCCTATTGCCCTTGTGAGCAGGACTACAGAAAATAAGACTGCAGAGGAAAATTGAAATATTTGAGTTTGTGTGCGGTCTGCTGGGAAATCTGGGCAGAAATTCCCCCCTCGCATGAGGATCCTCACAGCCTGGATAAACCCCAGAAAGTAGAGTGGGTTCTGAGGGCACTCAGGACAGGTAAAGGTGGTTTAGTTTTAGTCTTCAGCTGGTTTTTAGTTGTGTGTTTTTTTTTAGCTTTTAATTTTTAGCTTTTAACCACCTTTCACTATCATAAGCCTGTCTATTCCCTGGGGTCTATCCAGGTTGAAGGAGAATCAGCAGGGCAATATTTTCAAGAGGGCTTGACCCCATGAGCTCTTTGTAATAGGAAAAATTGTGTAAGATACTGCTTCTGAACATGTGTAGAGTATCCCTACAGTTCTCCAGGCTACAGCTATACTTATTCACATCCTTTCGAAGTTAGGGGAGAAAGGAGGCACTGTCTTGGAAATTTGTAGAAAGAATATGAGGGCCTGTACCTGTCACCTTAGAAATTTCATGTCGGATCCTATCCTCTGACATTTAGGATCACTGCAGCCCTCAAAAGTAGCATATCCAGCATAGCATCCCTAACCATGTAAGTAGGAAAAATCCATCAGTGATACCTATTGGCCAACTGAAATGCACAATATATTTGTTGCTAGCTTTCAAAGCTCTATGGGCTTCTTCATAAGGCAAGATGTTATAAACCAAACAGGAGGGGAAAAACAATTGGAGATGTTAGTCAGATGTCTGCATTTTTAGATTGTAAGCCTGAGGGCAGGGAACCGCCTAATTAAAAATAATAATTGTAAGCCGTTCTGATAGCCTTTAGGGCTGAAGGGCAGGGTATAAGTACTCTAATAAATGAATGAATGAATGAATGTTGTTTCAGTCCTTAATAAAGATGGTATATTAGGCATTTTTTTCTCCTGTTTGGTTTGTAACATCTTACCTGATAAAGAAGTCTATGGAGCTTCGAAAGCTTGCAACAAGTATATTGGCGGGGTACAGACCGCCGCTTTGCAGCGGTCTGGCACCGCCGCCAGAAGGTCCGCGGGGGAGCCGGAGCCTTCAAACGGCCCGACTCCCGCGCGGACCGAAAAAAGAAGCTCCAAAATGGAGCTTCTTTTTGCGTCGCGTTTGCGACGTAGCGAGGCGCCAGGGGCGCGCTCGCTACGTCAGCAGCGGCGCGACGCGTCTGGACGCTGTGCGTCCGATGCGTAAAGATGGCGGCGCCCATGTAGAAGGGGCGCCGCCATCTTGTACGGACGGAGTCCGTACTAGACCATGGGGCGTCTAAAAGAGACGCCCCTTTTTTAAAATGGGACGTCCGGAGGACGTCCCAAATGTCCGTGTAGAAAGCCCCATTGTGCATTTTGGTTGGCCAATGAAGGCATCACTGATGGATTTTTGTTTGCATTTGTTAAATGGCCAACACAGCTACCCCTGCATGTTTCATGTAAGTAGGAATTAGGGCAGGGGAATCTGCAGAGCATCATGTTTTCGAAGTGGGTAGTAAGATAAATGCAATGCAGTATGAATGAAAATATGATACTTGTGTCTAAATGTGTATGGTTTCCAGATCACTTCTGTACTACTTCTGTTTCTTCAACAGTCAGTACAAGAGTCATGGAAGTGTGAAAGATAGGGAAATCTGTTCATTGCTTCAGGGAGCAAAATGTTTGGAGTTGGCCTTTCCATAATGAAATCCTTTAATTGCACATGCATAAGTTTAGTAGTGATTTATTAAGAGAGAATTGAGATTATGCTGATGTCTTCTTACTGCCCGATATGCCTAAACTGATGAAAGACATGTCAGAGGCTATTTTATCTTTTCTCTGATTGGGCTGTAAAATACTGGCATCCATACCAATGACCCCTTGAGTGCAGCAACATGGGAATTAATGCTGTCTATGAAAATACTAGCCAGTCTCAATTTCTCATCCTAATCATCCTGCAGGGCATATTCATGATTTGATGTTTGCTAGACAGGACCATAGGTGATTTGACGGTTGAGGGAATTTGACTTATTTGTTGTGGGCAGATTGGTACCTGATAATGTTTTCATTTATTGGCTGCTTTTATTTCTCCAGGTATGGGGAGTCTGTTCAGTGAGCCTGTTCCCTTGGAGACTGATAGATCTAGTTACATACCTGACAGTATTCCTGGGGCTGTTTGCATTATTATGACCAGAGAATTTATTATGGCCAGTTATCTGCTCACACTGTAGATATAAAAACTGTGTATAACCCAAATATCTTTTCTGAGAATATGTTTAGAGATCTTTTCTGTGAAAACAAGGGAGTTTTCACTAGAGCTGTTGTGTGATAAAATGTATTAGATAATGGTTGGTGATAGTGGGAGAAACACAGTGTATGTGAGTTGTTCCTATAGCCTTAATGAGAATGAGAGATTTATACTTCTGGTGAATTATCATTCTAAGAAGGCTGAAGTAGCAGTTACCGTATATACTCGACTATAAGTTGACTTCATGTATAAGTCGAGGGCAAGTTTTGGGACCAAAATTATGGATTTTGATATCACTCATGGATAGGTCGAGAGTAAAACTCATGGGCATTTAGCAAAGGATCTAAAGGATGAAGTAAAGAAAAACACTGTCAAAAACTAACAAAATTCCAGCAGACATAGCTCTTTGTGCTCACTCTTAAGGCTGGATGGATGAGAGAGGAGAGGGGATCAGTGTTTCCAAGATTCATTATACTCTTCCCTTTCACCAGGGAATGTTTCCTTCTTTTTAATAACAGTTAAGATACAGTACTTTGACCCGTGGATAAGTCAACTCAGGTTTTTTGGGTCAATTTTTTGACTTAAATTTCTAGACTTATACATGAGTATATACAGTTGGTCATAGATCTCTATGGTTGAAACACTGGGAGACTGACCAAATATTGAGGATGAACTTGGAGAACATCACCTTCGAGTGAGTATTTGGATGAAAAGTTCTGGAGGGGGTTGTAGAGGAAAGAGAAGATAATAAGCAACTGCTTCCTACTGCACAAAAAAAAAAACAGTTAGAAGATTTTTCAGAGGGGGAAAAGACTACTTTTGAGGAGAAAGGCAAAAGCAAAATGAGGCCAGAAAATACAAGCAGCAATGAAATAGAAGTAGGTTCCAATTTAGGCAAGAGGGACAGTACAGCCAAGGAGAAGAGCAGGTCACTCCAACATTAGTCGCAGGCAACAGTAATAGTGCCACTCTATTCTGCTTTGGTCAGGCCCCACCTGGAATATGGCGTTCAGTTCTCGGCACCACAATTAAAAAAGGATGTGGAGCTTGTCCAAAGGACGGCGACCAAAATGATGAAGGGTCTGGAAACCATGCCCTATGAGGAACGCCTTAGGGAGGTGGGGGATGTTTAGTCTGGAGAAGAGAAGGTTAAGAGCTGATATGATAGCCTTGTTTAAATATTTGAAGGGATGTCATATTGAGGAGTGAACAAGCTTGTTTTGTGCTGCTCCAGAGACTAGGACCTGGAACAATGGATGCAAGCTCCAGGGAAAGAGATTCCACCTCAACATTAGGAAGAACTTCCTGACAGCAAGGGCTGTTTGACAGTGGAACACACTCCAACAGAGAGTGATGGAGTCTCCTTCCCTGGAGGTCTTTACAGAGGCTGGATGGCCATCTGTTGGGGATGCTTTGATTAAGAGTTCTTGCATAGCAGAATGGGTTTGGACCGGATGGCCCTTGTGGTCTCTTACAATTCTATGATTCTATGACTGATGAGGTCCAGGCCTTCTCAGAAGAGGTCCTTTGGATGGATTTACATATAAAACAGCAGGACTTACAACCTTTGGATCCTGTATATCATCAAATTCAGTCCAAAGATTTTATGCCAGCATCTATTTCTCTCCTCCCTTTGCTGTTCAAGATCTCCCGGAAGTATTGGTGGGCCCACTGATGCTCACTTTGATGGGTTACATCTGATTCACTAGTCCTTTGTCAGCTCTCCTTGAAGATCCACATTGTTGACCAAGGACACTTTTGTAAGCCTATTCCATTTTTTACTTGGCCATTTATTCATTTTGTTATTTATCTTTTTCCATAACTGATTATAGTTGCCTTGTACTATGTTATTCAAATTTTTGGTTAAAGTTACAGTACTCCCAAATACTGCATCTTCTTTATCCCTAACATTAAATCAGTAATAATTTTTATTTTTCTCTGTTCTCAATTTGGTATTTATGAACAATGTTTCTGATTTTTGCATATTTATTGTAAGACCAGATAACTTCTTAAATTTCTCAATTACATCTACTAATTTGCTAACACTTCTGAATGGATTTTGAGCGATTATCAATGCGTCATCTGTGAACAAATTTAATTTCAATTTCTCTTTAACAACACAGTATCCTTTAATTTCTTTTTCATCCCTGATCTCATTTGCCAAAGGTTCTATTGCTAATAGAAACAATAAAAGAGAGAGAGGGCATCCTTGTTTCATCCCACTCTTAATTTTAATATTCCTAGAATCATTCCCATTAACTATAACTTGGACCTCACTGTCTGTATATATTTCTTTTATTACCTCACTAAAGTGGCTCCCTAGCCCAAATTCTGTACAATTTTTTTACAAATAGTTATGATTCACTGAATCAAAGGCTTTATATACGTCCAATTTAATTAATGCCACTTTGTTCTTACGTTGTTTTGCATGATATATAACACTGAAAACATTTCTAATTGGATCCTCAATAACTCTCCCTTTAATAAATCCATATTGATCTTCGGCAATTAATTTTGATAGAAGAGTTTTTAGCCTATTAGCCAAAATTTTTGTAAAATTTTTTATAATCTTGATTACACAGAGTAATACGACCATAAGATTTGGGATTATCAGGGTTTTTGTTTGGTTTCAAAATAAAAATTATATCTGCTTTTTTCCAGGTCTTAGGTATTAACTTTGTACATAATATTTCATTAAATGTTTTGGTTATATAGTTGCTTACTTTGTTTTTGAATATCTTGTTGAAAATACTGGTAAAACCCATCAGGGCCAGGAAATTTAACTCCTTTCAGTTCATCAATTTACTTTTGCAATCTCTTCCCTTCTTATGGGTGCATTCAGATATTTTCTTTGCACCTTTTAATTTAGTCTGAATATTTATCCTCTGATTTAGTGTCTCCCTTTCTCTATATAGATTTTCATAGAATTTTTCCATTACTTCTCTTATTTTATCACCTTTATAAAATATCTCACCATTTTCTCCCTGTATCTTGTTAATCCAATTTTTCTTCCTCCCCTTTTTTAATTATCTTGCCCAAGCTTTCATGCTCTTAGTTTCCCAAGCTTTAAAATCATTCCTTGTATATAATAAACTCCTTGTACTAGCAGCCTGGTCTAAATTTTCTAACTCTTCTTTTTGTCCCATTGTATTTTTATGTTTTTCCTTTTATATTTTTGGTATTCTTTCTATAAAATTTCTACTTCCTTAACCAAATTTTGTCTATATTGATGATTTTCCTTCTTGATTCCTATCTCCATATTCTCACTTTATAAAACATATTTCCCTCTTATCACTGCCTTGAAGGTGTCCCATACAGTCTGCATTGATACCTCCCCAGTATCATTTATTTAAAAAAAGGATTTAATTTCCTTAATTACCTTATCCTTATTATCTTCTTTCATTGGCACTATAGGATTGAATCTCCACTTCTTTAACCTTTTTACCGATGCTATTGCTAACTTCACATACAGGGGTGGGTGATCGGATACCAGATCCCCTCGGTTTTGATATCATTTATCTGAATCGTATTGTCTTTTTTCGCTATAAAGAAATCTATCTGGGTAAATTTCTTATGTCTTGCCGAATAAAATGTATTGTCAAGGGATTTATTCCCTACCTTTTCATAACCTTCTATCATATTCCATTTACAGTGCGTCCGTGTCATATGCAGGCACGCTTTACGTGGCTTTCAACATATACTGAAAGCCGCGTGGGGAGAAGGGGTGGTGCATCCTATAGGGACGAATGGAGTGCACCGCATGCACGAGCCCCATGCATATAAATAGGGCTCGAGCATAGGGCCCAAGCTCGACTCAGGCTTGCATCCTTCTGAGGTCGCTAAAATGAGTACCCAGATTGTTGGGGGCAAATTAGCTTACTTGCTAATTAGCTTACTTGCTAATTAGCTTACTTGCTAATTAGCTTACTTGCTGTTCACCGCTATGATCTGGAATAGCGGTATATAAATAAAACAAATTATTAATTATTATAGGGGGTATTTGCTTTATGCGGGGGAGTCCATAACAGATCCCCGCGAAAAGTAAGTGCGGACTGTAATTAAATTTATTCCTGAATGTCTATATTTTACCCCACTTAGCTTTGGTTTGCTTAAATCAAAATTGAAATCTCCACCAACAAACAAGTCTCCTTCACTAAAGTGATCCAGTTTTGAAAAAAAAACCTTCTCTGTAAATTTGCATTGGTTTGTGTTCGATGCATAAATGCAGGCAAAGGTAACTTTCAGATTCATTAGATTCTCTTTAATAAATATATACCTCCCCTCTGTATCTTTTACTATTTTTTCCACCTGGAAGTTAATTCCTTCCCTTAATAGCAACTCCTCTAGCTTTATCAGTTCCTCTGGATTTAAACTGTTTATCCCAGTTAACATAATTAAGAAGCTTGGATTTATTTTGTTTTTTGTGCGTTTCCTGAATCATAAGGATGTCCACATTCTTGTCTCGTAAAAATTTATATAGTGTATATCTCTTGACTGGAGTACTCAAACCATTAACATTGAGAGAAAGGATATTAATTCCCTTCATCTCAACCCACACCTTGTTTAATTTGAATTTCCAGCGCCGACATCTTAAACTTCTTTTCAGCCATTATCCCCTTCCTCCTTGCAGTCTTCTGGTCCACCCCTCTCCCTGGAGGATGTACAGTACAAAAAATGCCTGCCACCATTGCTGGAGCTCTTGCTGGATTACGTTCTTTTTTTTTTTGCTCTGCCATTATATTTATTTATTTATTTATTTATTTATTTAAAAAATTATTTTATTGGTAGAATGAAATTAATACATGTTATTATAATAAATTGATAAAATATTGATTAAATTCACCTTACAATAATATATAAAAAAGACTTTTACATTATATTCCCCATACATATAATATATCCCTTTATATTCGATTCTTTACTACTTTATCTAACTTTAATTCATATTTCTTTTCATCATATATGTTTCATAATTCCCCCCTTCCCCCAAGTGCTCCCCATCCCCTGAGCCTGTCTTCTTATTACTCTATCTCCAGAATTGTAACTCTTCCTCTGCTGGTAAAACACCTCCTTCTTTTCCTAAAACTTTTTGTACAAATGTTTTCCATATTGCTTCGAAATCATTTCTCTTGATTATTCCTCTTCTAAACTTAATTTCACTAGTTAACTTATTAATTGCTATTTGCCAAATCTCTCTATACCAATCTTGTATTTGTAAATCTCCCTGGTCTCTCCACTTTTTTGCTATCATTAATCTCGCCGCTGTTAATAAATTTGTAATTAGATCCTTTATAACTTGGGTGCAGTTAATTTTATCATATAAAGATAATAACGCTATCTTTGGACTAAATTCTAAATCAATTTTTGTTATTTCTTTTATCTCCTCAAATACCATTTGCCAAAATCTCCTTACGGTTCTACAAGCCCACCACATATGCATATAAGTGCCTATCTCTTGACACCCTCTCCAACATAACCTTGAATAATTCTTATTTATATGACTTAACCTTACAGGCGTTAAATACCATTTCCAAATTATTTTGTAGTAGTTCTCTTTTATTCGTATAGAATAAAATTTTAAATGGCGTTGATTCCAAATTTTCCCCCATTCATGGTCATTTATTTTTTGTACTAAATCAACCTCCCATGTTGTCTTTAAATAATCTTCTTTCTCATTATATTTTAATAATCATTTATATATTTCACTTGTGACCCCTTTCAAAGTTTCATTTGCCTCTATACTTTCTCTTTGCCTAATCAACTGTTCAAATTTTGTGTATTCTCTAATCTCTCCTATATTTTTCTCATACTTCTTTATCCATTGTTCCAATTGAATACAATTATACCAAGTTAATTTTGATCCTTGCAATTTCTCCTTTATTTTCCCTTTCTCCCTCATAGTCTTCATCCATTCTCTTATCCTATATATTTCTTGACCTTTTACTAATTTCCCTACTTCTTCCTTCAAATTTACTGGAAATTTTTTTAGCATTATGACTGGTGTTAAAGGTGAAATAGCTGGCATTAGTTTTTCTTTATTTTTTTTCCAAATTTCTAATATATTCTTTAAAAAGGGGTTTTCTATTTCCTTCATTTCTTTCATAGTAAATTCTTTAAAAAATATATTTTCCAATTTTTCCTCTATTCCTGTTGTTTCCATCTCTAACCAATCTAATTCCCCTTTCTCTATGATTCCATCTATAATATATCTTATTTGGTTTGCATTATAGTACAATTTTAAATTTGGGAGACCCAAACCTCCTTCTTTTTGGAGTTTATACCAATATCTTTTATTAATCCTTGCTTTTTTATTCCCATTACAATAATTATTCACTAATACTTGCCAATTTTTAATTTCAACCTTTGATATTTGTATTGGCAACATCCTAAACAAAAAATTAATCTTAGGCAGAATTTTCATTTTTATTAATGCGATTCTACCGAACCATGATAATTTTATATTTTTATATTCTTCTAATTTCCTTTTAATTTCTATTCTTAATTTTTTATAGTTCTGATCCTCTAATTTGTGTAGATCTTTTGTAATTTTTATTCCTAAATATTTAATTGTATCTTTTACCTTTATATCTATCTTTCCATCCTTTACAAATTCCTGTTCTTCCGTTTTTGGATAATTGAACAACATTAGCTCTGATTTATTCCAATTGACTCTTAGTCCTGTCATTTGTCCAAACTCCTTTAAATGGTTTTTCACATTATTCATTTTTTCCAAGGGGTCTCTAATTGTTAATAGAGTATCATCTGCAAATAAACTTATCTTATTCAATTTTCTCATCCCAATTCCTTCCAGATTTTTATCCTCCCTAATAATATTTGCTAATATTTCAATAATTATTGCAAATAAAACCGGGGAAAGAGGGCATCCTTGCCTTGTTCCTCTAGAAATTGAAATTTGTTCTGTTATTCCATCATTTATTGTTACTACTGCTGTATTGTTTAAATATAACTGATCTATCAATCCTCTAAACTTTTCTCCCATACCTAATTTCTTTAACGTTATTTTTAATGCTGGTCATTCCACACAATCAAAAGCTTTATAAATATCTAATGCCATTATTCCTGCTTTCTGCTTTCTTTTCTCTATTATATTTATTTTATTCAGTACTCTTCCTATTAAATTTGACATTTGTCTTCCTTGCACAAATCCACATTGATCATTTTGAATATATTTATATATAACTTATTCATTCTTTTTGCCATTATGGCTGTTAATATTTTAGCATCCTGATTGATAAGGGATATAGGTCTGTATGAGCCTGGATCTGACAAATCTTTATCCGGTTTTGGAATCAATATTATCATTGAGTGGTCCCATGATGGTGGGATCCTTTCTCCATTTAAAATTTTATTGTATAACACTTCTACTTTAGGTATTAAAACCTTTTTAAAAGTTTTATAATATTCTGGTCCTAATCCATCCATTCCTGGTGATTTCCCTCCTTTTAATTTATCTATCACTTCTTCAATTTCTTTTTTCGAAACTGGTTGTTCCATTATTTCTTTATCCTCTTCTTCTATCTTTGTTCTCCAATTTTTCTCTACATATTCCTCAATTTTGTCAATTGAACTATCCCCTGCTGTATATAAATCTTTGTAGTATTCTTCAAATATCTTTATCTTTTCTTTCATCAGCATACATTTTCCCCCTGTTTTGTCCTTTATAACCCCTATCAGATTTTTCTTTCTTTTTTTGTGTTAATCTTGCTAACATTTTTGAATTTTTGTTACTATATTCAAAAAACTCCCTCCGTAAATATATCAAATTTTTCTGGATCGGATCTATTTCTATCTTCTCTAATTCCTTTCTTTTCGCTTGCAGTTTTATATATATATTTTTACTTCTATTCTTTATATAATCCTTATTTAATTTTTCAATTTCCATTTCCAATTTGATTTTTCTCTCTTCCTTTTGTCTCCTTACCTTGCATGTTTCCCTAATACAAATCCCTCTTGCCACTGCTTTCATAGTATCCCATAATAAAGCTTGAGAAATCTCTTTGTTATTAATATCCCATATAACCTGCCATTCTTCCTCTATTTTATTCACTATTTCTTTATTATTAAGTATGCTAGTGTCTAACCTCCATCTTTTTGCTTCTCTATAATCTTTTTTAATTATGAAATCCATGTTTACTATTCCATGATCTGTAACTTTTATTCCTTCTATTTCACTATTTAATACCCTTGACATCATATTTTTGGATACAAAAATGAAATCTATTCTAGAATAATTTTTATGAACCACTGAATAGTAAGTATAGTTCTTTTCATCTCCTTTAATCAATCTCCATACATCTTTTAATTCTTTCCTATTCATTATCTTGTTCAAAGGTGTAATCTTATTAAGTCTGTCCCTTATTGTTGGGTCTGATTTATCTTTAACCTTATCCATGACCATATTGAAATCTCCTGCCATAATTGTATAATCTCCCTGCATATCCTCCATTTCCTTAAATACTTTTTCATAAAATTCCATTTGATTTTCATTTGGAGCATACACATTTACCAACAAGTATTTTTCTCCCCCCATCGTTCCTTGCCCCAATACAAATCTTCCTTTTTCATCTGACTTAACTTTTAGTATATCAAACCCACATTTCTTAGATATTAAGGTTGCTACTCCTCTTGCTTTAGAAGTACCTTATGCTTTTTCATATGTGGCAACCCAGTTCATCTTCAATTCCGACGATCCTGATTTCGCTTGGTGCGTTTCCTGAATAAAAAAAAATCCGCTTTCTGTTTTTTCATTAATGATTCAATCCTTTTCCTTTTAATTACAGACCCCAGTCCTTTCACGTTTAATGTTGCTATCCTTATTTTGTTATCCATGTTGCTATTCTACATCTTCTATCTAGGCTCTTCAGTGCACTACCCCTACAAACATTTCCCCCCTCCCTCCCTCCCTCCCTCCCTCCCTCCCACCCTTCCCCATTTAACCCACCTATCCCTTCTTCCCCTCCTCCATCCCCAAGGTCTTAGACCTCGCCCATGGCTTCTATTAGCCCTCCAGGAGGGGGGGGGGAGAAAGAAGCCATCTCTCCGATGTGTGGTCCATTTCGTCCTCCTGGTTGTTTATTATTAATCTCTCCTGTCATGTCCTTTTAAAAAAAAAAGAAGAAAGTGAAGAAAAAGAAGAAAAAGAGAAAATTATAGAATAGCAAAAAAGTCAACGTCCTTGTCCTTGTTTTCTATCATTCCTTGGCTCCTCCAGCTGCACCCTTGTCGCTCTCTCCTCCTTGCTTGGCCAGATCCAATTGCTCCAACAGCTGCAATCCTTGCTCCATGGAGAAAATCTTGTGCTGCTTTCCTTTCTATTGAAATTTCAAAAATACAGGATAGCCCCAACTGTATCTTATTCCATTTTTTTGCAGAACTGCAATACAAGGCTTAATGCTTCTTCTCCAAATAATAGTCTCTGGACATAAATCATTGTAAATTTCAATTGTGGTAGTTCCATATTTCAGTCCTCCTGAGAGTTTCCTGATTTCTTTCATTAACTGTTCCTTCTTGTAAAAACTTGTTATTTTCATGATTACATCTCTAGGGGTCAAGCCCCTTTTAACTGTTGACGCTCTGTGTAGTCGTTCCACTTCCTCCTCTGCCCAAGTCATCTGAGGGACAATGCTATGTAGCCATTTAAGGATTTCTGTTTTTAATGATCTGGATGTTTTATTTGGCAACTCAGGGAAGCCTCGGATGCGGATATTATTCCTTCTGTTACGATCCTGCAAGTCAATAATTTTCCTTTCCAGCTGGTCCAATCTGGTTGAATGTTCCAAAGTTATTTTTTGTTGATCTTTCTGTTGACTTTGTATTAATTGGACTTTTTTATCCACTTGTTCAATTTCTTTTGTAATCATCTGAAAAGATTTGTTCATTTCACCCATAATTGTCTTAGTTATAGTTTCTGTTAAAATAGCATTATTTTTAATTATCAACTCGTTCATGGTCTCAAAACCTTTGTTTTGGTTTTCAGT
Source organism: Sceloporus occidentalis (assembly GCA_023333645.1). NCBI lineage: Eukaryota > Metazoa > Chordata > Lepidosauria > Squamata > Phrynosomatidae > Sceloporus > Sceloporus occidentalis. The sequence continues at coordinate 219,547,033 of JALMGF010000001.1, forward strand.
GAGAGTTTTTTCTAACCATATCTTTATTTCTTCTTGTTTTGGCTCTGTTCCCGGAACTTCGCCATGTTCTTTAGGTCTAGCTCCATTTTTTCCCACCGCCTCCAAAGACGTTGTCTTTTTCATTTCTTTATTACAAGTTCCAAGCTTCTCTTGTGAACTTATTCTTTGCAAACGACTATAAGCCTTATCGGAAGGGTGTTGTTTAGACTCTCTTCCCCAATTTATCACTGTTTGTTTGAGTTCCTTTTTTTTTCTTTTGGCTTTTAGACATCTACCAGCAATCCAAGCGTCCGCTCGGCTGACAAACCTCTAGCCGGCAATGCCGTATGTAAGATTGCTGTTTATTTCTCTTCCTTCCCTTTAAAACTTTAATTAAACAGTTCCAATCTGCTCTCTTTCCTTTCCAATATATTTATTTGCAGTTACTCACAGTTTTTTTTTCTCATTAGGAGAGATTTTTTTAGCTTTTTAGGCTTTGCTTTCAGGAGCGGTCGATCTTAGCTGCTCACACCATCGCTCATGGCTCCTCCCCCCTGGATTACGTTCTTCCTGTCGCACCGCCTTCCAGTTTTTTAAACTTTACCTTTCATTTACTCTCCCTATTATTACAATATTCAAGACATGAATTCTGTCAATTCCTATACCCTTCACAGATGGTTCTGGATGGTATTGATTTCTTCTGTTCTCCCATTACTGCAGAAATTAATTGGTTCGCCGTACTGTATCTCAACAACACGTATTTCCATGTTGGAATTCAAGAATCACATTGGCGATTCCTGTCCTTTGCTATTGGAAGAAGTGCCTTTCAATTTTGAGCCTTACCCTTTGGCCTCTCCACAGCTCCCAGAGTTTTCGTGAAGTGCATGGCTGTAAGGGTATTGTCATTTTTCTTTACATAGACGATTGGCTTTTTCTGGCAAATTCCCCTCAAAGGCTTTCTTGTCACATGGATTACACGTTGTCTTTTCTTGCTTCCCTAGGCCTGATTGTCAGTCGGGAAAAATCCAATCTCACTCCATCTCAAGAACAGAGGTTTATAGGGGATATGCTAGACTCAAAGATGAATTTTTACTAATCATAGTCATTTTTTTATTTGTCTCCTGACCACTTCCTGACTCTTTTATTGAGAGATTCTTGAAATTCTGGTAGATGTATAATTAAATTGCTATTCCAGTGTGTGGCAGCTATGAAAAATGTGAATTTGATGCAGAAATTAATTATGAAATGGAGTGAAGATAAAACTGTCAATGTCATAATGCAAATATATGGCACTTTTTGAGTTATAGGGTCCCAGTTATGGCTCTACTAAGGATAGATGGATGGCATACTTTCATTTTAGAAATACATTGGGTGAGGCAGAGAGAGGTGAGTACATGCTACAGCTACAACTGTAGATGCTACAACGTATGCTTACTAGATCTTGTCCAGCAGTTTGTTGGCCTTCCAGTCTCTGATTTTGTTGTGGTTGGAATTGGTTGGTTGATTTCTCCATTTATATTATGTTGTTTAGGATGTAAGGAGATTAAAGGGACCTTGAAACTTTAGTACATGCTCTGGTAACCTCTCGCTTAGATTTCTGTAATGAATGCGCTCTACATGGGGCAACCCTTGTACCAAGCCCGGAAGCTTCAGCTAGTACAGAATATGGCAGCCAGATTGGTCACTGGTGTTTCCAGGTTTGACCGTATAACACCGATTCTGAAAGATCTGCATTGGCTGCCTATTCGCTTCTGAGCACAATACAAGGTGTTGGTTATTACCTATAAAGCCCTATATGGCTTGGGCCCGAGTTACTTGAGGGACTGCATCTTCCCATATAATCCGCTCCGCACACTCAGAACATCCGGGAAGAACTTGTTGGAAATCCCACCTTCTAAATATGTTACCACATCCCAGATGGTCTTCTCAGTAGCGGCCCCACAAATCTGGATCAGTCTTCCCGAGGAGCTCCGCCTTATCACCCCCTGGAAACATTTAAAAAGAGGCTTAAAACCTGCCTCTTCTGTCAAGCCTTCCCCTCTGGAAAATGAAGTTGTGTATTTTGACCCCATTGACTCTCTGCCTCACCCTATTGAATGACTGTTTTAGATTTGTATAGTGTATATTGTGTTACTGGTTTTTGTCTATTTTTATGTTTGTAACTGGTTTTAATTCTTTGTAAACCACTTTGATCTTTTGGAAAAGCGCTATATAAACAAAAATTATTATTATTATTATTATTATTATTATTATTATTATTATTATTATCTGCTATGGATTTTGTCCTTGTAGTAGTTTAAAATGTTTGTAGTTTTTTTTAGTAAAACAGACTGCCAAAATAAAGCTGCTTCGGGTCTCTTTGGAGGTATGCTCTTTAAATGATGCATGGATCCTAAGAGTCCAGAGGTCGCATCAAAGCCACACTCCATTCCTAAGCACTGGAGTGCAGCTTTGGTGCAGCTTCCGGATTCTTAGGATGCATGCATCATTTAAACAGCATACCTCCAAAGAGACCCCAAGCAGCTTTATTTTGGCAGTCTGTAACAGGCCACAGTTTGTGCCCTGTTTGAGCCTGCAGTTGGTGATAATGGAATGTACTTCGTGGGTTTCTGTGTCCCCTAGGTAGAGATTAAGGAGTGATGCAGTTGCTATAAGAGTGGTGGTTGTGGATGGGGAGGAAATGCTCAGTCCAGTTGCTCAGCCGGTCAGAATAGGGTGCTTATTAGACCCAATAATACAGTCCAATACCTTAAGTCATGTGGTAATTTTTTCTACCTTAAATCACTTGGTAATTTTTAAAGTCCTATAAATGAGTCCTACTCATTTATCTCAGTTTTAATTAAAACAAACACATTGGTATAGAAAACGGATGAAATATTATTTTGTTGAGAAAATTCTGAAATACTGTACATGCACAGTTAAACAAATGAACTACCATAAAAGGGATATTTATTTACCTGAGGTTACTAGTTTAGAAATTCATACCCCATCCTTCCCCCAGGAATAGTATTCAAAGCTGCTAACAATGAAAAACTCTCAGTTGAAAACATAATAAATAAATAACTTTGTATTTACTTTCCCATTTACTTGTTAAATGATATCTCTATAGAAATGTTTATACAAACGAAATGTTTAAATACTTAATTTTGTAAATTTTGGTTGATTCATGATGTGCATGAGATTTAATAGGCAGGCTGCCACTCTTTATTTATTTATTTATCGCCATCAGTGAAAATGGCGACTCGCAAATATTCAAGTCCCATTGAAAATAATGGCATATGTGGGTGCTCGCCGCCATTTTATCCCTCCCTGCTTGTCCCTCCTGCAAAGAGCAAGACCGCAGACTCCAAGTCCACAAAAAGGGAGGGAAAAGTGTACTGATACGTCTCTTTGCCACTGCTTAAAGGGACCATCATTTGTCAAAACAGGTATAGTTTGGAACATAAAAAGCATCTTCAACAAAACATTCATTTTTATCACTAAAATTCTATACAAAGAATGACAGTTTCAATGTAAAGTCGAAGGCTTTCATGGCCGGCATCCATAGTTTTGTGTGGGTTTTTCGAACTATGTGGCTATGTTCCAGAAAAGTTTCTTCCTGACGTTTCGCCAGCATCTGTGGCTGGCATCTTCAGAGAAATGACAGTTTCGCTTTTTTAAACAACAATAATATCCTTATTGATATATCACACACATAGAATATAAATCAACATGAAACAATTTATCCACATGAAAACACTCTATGGCCTAATACATATCACCAATAAGTGGTGTACCAGGGCCGATTCTAGGGTTAGGGACCGCGTGGCAACTGCACGGTCCCTAACACTAGAATGTAATGGCTGCGACCTGTATACATGGGTGCCGCCATTGTTATGTAAGCACCGTGTGGCATCCACATGTTGCTGTGTGGCGCTTATGTAATGAGTGTGACAGTGGTGCACTTGTTACTACGCCCCTGTGGCTTTAAAAGAACTTGCTTTTCACGGGTTCTTTTTCTGCCGGAGGGAAGCCACATGGTTTGGTGGCTGCTGCTTCCTTCTGGAGGAAAAATAGGCACCGACAGGCCGCAGTTTTTCGTCGGTCTGTACTGTGCCTATATCACAGGGAACACACACACAAAACAATTACCTATCACCAATATGATAAAAGAGACTTGTCAGATAATGTTGGATAAGGCTATGTCATTATAGTTAAATAAACTTTCTTAGTACAAACATAAAAAGAGAATTGATAATACAATCATATCATTTTTCTTTTAATACTTTAAAAATTTAAAGTTTTTTAAAAATTAATCTATCCACCGCATAAACCTATCTCCTACGAACAGAAATTAAACAATTGAACAGTGATCAAATTGAGAAGTAATCAAATTATCCAATTTACATTGTAAATATACATAGAACTTTCCCCAATCTCTAGTAAATTTGTTATTTGCTTTCCCTTCAAAATTTTTAGTGCTATGGATATTGTTCTTCCACAGTTTCTCCCATTCATCCATGTCTATACTATATATTCTTGGCCATTTTATGATGCAGTCCTTAACTACTGTATCTCATTTTCTAAATTATCATCTCATAGCATTCTATAGAAATTTCCAATCAGATGATTATCTTTTAACAAATTTGCTCTTTCTTAAATCAAATCCTTTTTAAATTTTATTAGCAATAAACCCCTCCAACAAGGGTCAGCAACTCTCTATATGTTAGTCATTGTCCTTATTTCTGCAACACTGTAAGTGAAAATGTCTCACAGGATGATAACCAAAGGGGAAATTTTGTATATAATATTTCTTTATATTTAATATAAACTTTATATAGTTTTTGTCTTGCTACATGATTATTAAATATTTTTGCACCTCAGCTTTGTTATACCAAAGAAAACTGTGCCAGCCAAAATACAGATCCTGGCCTTCCAATGTTAGCAGCTTGAGGTTGTTTAATAGTACCTATGGTCTTATCCAGCTCAGACTTGCTGCCTCATAGTAAGGTCTAAATTCTGATAGATGAGGTCCTCATCTGTCTTTACAATCCATCATTAATTTATACCTCACCTGGAGTTTTTCCCCTCCCCAAACAAATCTAGACATATTCTTTCTATACTGATCAAACCATGAATTGGAAGTAATTATAGAGATCATTTGAAAGAGGTACATTAGTCTGGACAAGACACTCATTTTAATAGATGAAATTCTACCCAGTAGAGATAAGTTTAAACCTTTCAAGTCTTCACAATTCTTTTTTATACCTTTCCATATTCATAGGTAATTATTTTTGAACAGTTGCCTATTATTAGAAGTTACCTCTTTTCCTAACTATTTTACTTTATATGCTATACCCAAATCTTCCTTTCAGTTGCTCTTTTCCTTAGATGGAAGGTTTGTTCTTATTATCATTGTTTTGTTCTTATTAATTTTAAAGTCTCCTACATGACCAAACCTTTTAAGAATATCATCTAAAGTATCAATTTGGGGTAGAGGGTCTTTTAAAAATATAACAATGTAATATTTGAATGCTTTAATCTTAAATTAATAACCACCCACTTTGACACCTTTCATTTCATCTTCCTATCTAATGGTCTTTAGCAGGACTACTAAGGATAAAATGAATACCAGTGGAGACAGAGGGCAACCCTGCCATGTCCTTTTTTCCAATATGATTTTCTGTGGCAGGTTGCCATTAATGAATATTCTGGCATACTGTTCTTAATATATTGCTGTGATCCAACTTTGAAAATTCTCCAATTTCATTTGTTATAGTACTTTAAACAAGAATATCCCATTTATATTATTGAAGGCTTTCTCTGCATCCAAGGCTCCTTATAAAGGCCAATACTCTTTTTTCTCATTATGTTCTTCATAGTACTTAATAAAGCCCAATACGACTGTAATGTTACTTCACATTTGTCTTCCCTCTATCTTTTTAATTGTTTTATTGTTTTTTCCAGTGAGTTGTGCCTTCTCATGATATGTCTGAAGTACGACAGCCTCAGTTCTGTCATCTTGGTTTCCAGGGAAATTTCTGGCTTGATCTACTCTAGGACCCATTTGTTAGTCTTTTTGATTGTCTGTGGGATCCTCAGCATTCTTATCCAGTATGACATCATCTTTCTTAACTATCCTACTCTCACTTCCATATGTTGTCATTATTTTGGTTTTCTTTATGTTCAACAGTAAGCCTGCCTTTGCATTTTCTTCCTTAATCTTCCTTAGCAGTTCCAGGCCTGTGAGGTTTTCTGCTGGTATAGTGTTGTCTGAGTATCTTAGATTGTTGCTATCCCTTCTTCCCTGTTTCACTAATCCTCCTTCTATGTCCAATCCTGCTTTTCTTACAATATGTTCTGTGTATAAGTTGACCAGGTAAGGTGATAAGATGCAACCTTTTCTGACCCCTTTGCCAATTGGAAACCATTCTGTTTCTCCATGCTTTGTTCTGACAGTAGCCTCTTGTCGTGAGTATAGATTCCTTATCAGGACTATCAGATGTATTGGCACTCCCATGTCTTTAAGGATGTTCCATAGCCCTTCACGATCTATGCAGTCAAAGGCTTTGGTTTAGTCTATAAAGCACATGCTCATTTTCTTTTGGAATTCCCCGGTGAGCTCCGTTAGCCCACATGTTTGCAATGTGGTCCCCAGTGCCTCTTCCTTTCCTGAACCCTGCTTGGATCTATCTATGGGATTTCTCTCTCCTTGTACCCTTTGTAGTTTATGTTGCAGAATTTTGAGCATAATTTTGCTTGCATTAGCACTATGGTTCTACAGTTTCTGCAGGCTTTTGTGTCTCCTTTTTTGTGGATGGGGATGTATATCTGTTGGCCATTGTTTTGTTTTCCATAAATATGTTGACATATGTTAGTTATCACTATAGTTGACAACGTGGATTACAGCAGTTCGGCTAGAATATCATCTGTTGCAAAATGCAGTACTCACATTCTCAAGTCTGCAATGTTCTTCTTCTCATTCACTGCAGTTAGCCCTTTCTGGTCCAGCTGGTTGTATTGGAATAAAGGCTATAGAAACTATTAACTGTAAGATATAGTTGCAAAATGAAATTTGCTGTGGAGGGAAGTTGCAAATCAAACCGTAACACAAAGTTAGAGAAAAGGCCACAACTTTATTATGTGTAGCTGCTGACGTGTCACTTGCCAATTGTCGATATCAGGTGCCCCTTAATCTGCTCCAGGTCTGATCCATGATGACAACAAGGGTGGCACTGAAGGGCAGAGGGGACAAAGATGAGACCCCTCTGCAGCTGGCTGTCAGTTTTCCTAGCTGGTGCAATCCCTGCATCCTACTTTTAAAAGAAGATCCAGATTTTAAATTTTAATTAAACCTACACTGAGGTGATGCTTACTGTCTGGCCATTCCCACCGGAAGTCTGATCCTCCTGTTAAAAGGGTGCAAACCCTAGCTGCTCCTTTTGCATCCATCTCAATGCTTCCATCCCCCATTAAAGTTTATTGTAACTCTTGGAACACTCCATTCTTCATCCTGTCTACCTCAAAGCACCTTTAAAACCTGCTTAAGGTACAGGTGGGCACTTGCCCTGTGCTGTTTTAGTCTAACTCTGTAGTGGTGCAAGCATCTAAGCCTCACAAACAGCACTCTTGACCTTCTGATGCAGAGAGTGGAAAGCTGGACAGTATGGCCTGAATATCTTATGCCTCTGTGGTGCTTTTGTTGCACATTACAAATTATGAAGCCAGTATGGGGGTTTACCAGCAATTTCTTTTGGAAAGCATGTCCTCCTTTTTTGACTGGCTACAGGAAAATGACAGAATATTTGGCCAGGAAGATCTCCAAATATGGTTCTTATGTGGCATGACTAGTTTTCCTGCATTTCTCAGTAATCTAAGAGATGCAGACAACACTGTACTATTAGCAGAAAACTTCGGAGACCTAGAACAACTACTGAGAAAAGTCAAGGAAGAAAGTACAAAGGCGGGCTTACTATTGAACATAAAGAAAACAAAAATAATAGCCACGGAGGATCTTCACAAGTTCAGTCTAGACAATGAGGAAACAGAAATACAGTGGACCCTTGTTATATGCTGGGGTTTGTTTCCAAGATCCCCTGTGTATAACAAAATCCATGTATGCTCAAGTCTCATTAAATATAATGACATAGCAAAATGATGTCCCTTACAAAAAAATGGAAAATCAAGGTTTGATATTGGAAATTTATACTTTTTTTGAACATTTTCAAACGGTGTATGCTTAAATCCGTGCATAAAAAAATCCGTGTATAAGAAGGGCCCACTGTAGTAAAAGAGTTCCTATACCTGAGATCAAACATAGATCAGAATAGAGGCTTCAGTGTAGAAATCAGAAGAAGACTAAGAATGGGGAGGGTAGCTATGAAAGAACTAGAAAAGGTCCTAAAGAGTAAAGATATACAAGTAAGCACGCAAATCAGAATTGTACAAGCAGTTGTATTCCCCATGATCATGTATGGGTGTGAGAGCTGGATAGTTAAGAAAATGGACAAAAAGAAAATAAATGCATTTGAGATGTGGTGTTGGAGAAGAGTGTTGACAGCAAAAAGAACAAATAGGTGGGTCCTAGAGCAGATCAAGCCTGAAATTTACCTGGAGGCAAAGAAGACTAAACTGAGGCTGTCGCACTTTGGTCTTTAAATGGAATGCAGTTGTTCTGTGGATTCAGGGAAAAAATTATTCTACAAAACATCTTTAAAAATCCTTTTTTTTTAAAATTACAGGAATATATGTTCTATCTATCTGTCGGTCTGTCTATCTATCTATATCTATCTATCTATCTATCTATCTATCTATCTATCTATCTATCTATCTATGTGATATATTATCTCAGATAGAAGTTAATTTGTTTTGAGAAGAACCCAAAGGGCTAACTGTCAGAACAAGCTTTTGAGCAAGTCTGAAGGCAGTTAAGCCTTTGAGGATGCATAAGATGGAAGTAGAGCAAGAATGGCTGAGGGCAGTGTGGCACTGGAGGAATTCCATGTAATTCCTGGGTTAGGATATGAGCTGTTATTTTCTTGTAATGTAGAAATGTTAAAATGAGAAGAGGCAATCTTTCTATCCCAGATTCATTAATCTTTTAATGCTGTGCTCAATTCAGATTAGCAGCCTGTTTTCTTTATGCCCTGCATAGCCTCTATCTCACGCCTTTCTTTCCCTGCTCTCTCTGCCATCCATCCGTAGTTGCAGGACGCCGTGTGGCAATGTCCTCCTTCCAGCATGGAGCCCTCAATGTTTTTTATCGTGCTACCATGATTCTAGACAATTAAAGTATATGGTATCACATATGCTGTGGTGACACATAACCATAACAGTAGACGGTAAAGTTTTTATAATAGTCATTTGATATAATCCATGTCCAGAGATACCGATAGTTATTTGCAACCTTTGCTGCAGCTTAACTTGCTGGTGCTTTTAATATTTTATGTACTTTGCAGAGTCTAAAAGCTTTATTTGTTATGCAGCTTTCTACTACTGTGACAGCATATGATGAACCTGGCAATATTGCATGAAATCTTAAATTATGATTAAAATTTCTTATCCTTTAATGTGCTACAGGACTCATTGCTGTGTTTGCTGCATCAGACTAACACAGCTACTCTTTTAAAATTCAAGCTTAAAATGGGAAATAACAATTCTAACTTTCCCATTGGGACTAAATACACCCTAAGGATACCAAGGGCCCACTGTATTTGAATGAGTTGAGAGTTTTGTACTTAGCCCTCAAGAAGCTTTTATCCTGGGCTTTAATTAATTCTGATAAAGACAAGAAGCAGAAGTTTCTCGCAAAACAGGAAGAACTATAAGCCCAAACTGTTACAAGTGTGGGAAGAACTTGACTGAAAAGGTTAGCGCAAACCCTTTAGTCAGATGTGGAAAGAAACAGTGAGGCAGAATTGAGCAGTCAAGGCTATAGAGGTTCAGCTGGGTAATTTGCGATCCTGGGTTCAGCAGCTGGCAGTCCTCTGTAGAGTAAAACAGCAACACCCTCTAATAACTATGTGTTATATATAGGAGTCCATGTTGTTGTTTTTCTTTAATGTTCTTTACTTCAAAATAAACCTCTTTTTCTTTAGTAGTCTGCCTCTTTCTTCATTCCTCGGCTAGTGTCTGTTCTGATTGTCGGTTACCAGTAGAAGGCCCCAGCAATGTCCCAATGCGTTGCTGGGGTGTGACAAGTTAGGTCATTGGGTGGTGGCAGCGAGATGCTTTTCATATTATTATTAAGGTGCTCTCATGGAGTCCCATGCAGCTCAGGGGAGTGGAGTGGGACCATAGAGAACCTTCACATTGGGTTCATCTGCTTCTGTCTTCTTCTGGGGGGCATGGCGTTAAGACAGGGTAGGAAGCAGAGAAAACCATCATATCATGCATGGATATCCTCTGGCAAGCTGGCAAGGTTAGGTGTTAGTGATTATGACATTGCATCATGGGACTGAATTGTAGTTATACAAGACTGAAGGAGATGCACTCTGTACATGCTTCAGTATACATCTGTTCAGCTTAAAACAGGATAAAACAACACAGCAGGAGCAGCAGGCTTGTCTGTACCTGCAGTCCATTTTTATTTCTGGTCAGTTTCCACATTTCCAGGTGTCGTTCTTTCTTTAATACAGTTCTGTGCCAATTACATAGGAGTAAGTCCCAGTGAACTGAGTAGAAAGACGAAGTATTAAGTTCTTTTTCATACTCACACAGTAGCTCCCCTTGGAAAGAGTGGCCATGTAAGGGGTGATTTTTCTGTACAACTGGTTTTTCTGAACAAGTCCCCACTTGAGGACTCACTTTTCCTTTAATGAAGCACGGCAGGTCAGGACTTTTAAGCTTTATAGTTCTGTCATCCTATATTGATTCCTCAAATGTCTTGCTCCTCTCTTATTTTATTATTTAATATTTCCAGGGTGAGAGTGAATAATGATAGTGATAGGGGACAGCCCTGTCTTGTGCCTTTTCCGATATAAATTTGTTCAAATTTTTCATCACTGATTATTATCTGGGCATTTTGCTCTTTGTATATCACCTTAATCCATTTCTCAAAAAATTTCCCCATGTTCATTCTCTCAATGGTTACTGCTTTGCTAGTGTCCCACAGTGCTTTGTATGTAGCACCTTCTGTGAAGTTTTCTGCAAAATAATGTTTTAATGTTTCTTTTACTTTTTAAACATGCTTTCTCTAAGTATCCAAGAACAATCAGCTTTCTTTTCCATTAGTTTTAACACAATGAGATTATGATCTGATATGATTTTAGGCAGTATCTCCATACTTTGGAGTATCAGCTGTAGTGTCTTTGATGCTATGAACATGTCAATGCTAGAAACTTTGCGATGCGCGTCTGAGTAGAATACATATCCTTTCGCATGTCCATATTTTGATCTCCAAATAATAATCATTGTAAATTCTTCTGCTAATTCAAAAAAAAAAATCTTGGTAATATACTTTGTGGTTTGTTTTTTTAATTCTCTGATGCTCTGTCTGTTATTGGGTCTATTACTGCATCAAATCTCCCATGAGTAATATTTTATCATAGTCAAGTTTCCTTATATCTAAGGAGATATATCATTGAATAATTTTTCCTTTTTCCCTTGGGGTGCATATATTCTGAACAACAGTTTCAAATCCTTTAAGTTCATTTCTGTGGTGATATAGGAACTATTAATATCTAAAATTTTATTTTGCTGGATATTTTTTGTTGATATACATCACTACAGCTTTCTTTTCTGTTGCCGATATAAAATTGTGGACCAAGTTAGGATTTATTAAGTATTTTGTGTCTCTTTCTCTGATTCTTGTTTCTTCTGATTCTTGTTTCTTGTGATATGATGTCACATCTTGTTTTTTCTAAATAGTGAAATGTCGTGCTTCATTTGTGTTCTGAGTTTAGTCCTTTAATGTCCCATGATAGAATTTTGAATGTCTTTGTTTGCTTGTTACCTTTGTTTCTATTTTCTTTCTGTCTTTGTTGTTCTTTTACTGTTCTTTTGTTTGTTCTTGTTCTTCTTCCTAATCACTTCTAGTTCGCTTCCTCTTCTCCTTCTTCTTCTCCTTTGTGATTTTCCTTCTTTCTTTCTTGATGTTTTCCTTTTCTTGTTATCATTTCTGAGTTGTGTTCCTCTTTGTTTTTATCTTTATAGTCTTATCTTCTCCATTTCCTTTGCTTTTTTCTCTTAAATTGATTTTGTAATTTGTCTGATACAAAAATTGAAGGAGAGGCCTCCAATGCTTTCCCACTTTAAAGTCTTTTTTGTTTTTTCTAAAGAGGTATGTAAATAATTTATATTTCTGTCTTTCATACAAAATTTATGGAGGGACGTCTTTTTGGACCTTAGTCAGATCTTTTATGATTTTGGGCCGGTACAGACTGGTATGAAAAGCCTCTTTCCAGCTGGCTTGGGGGCATGGCATACTCACGACTCATGCCCCCAAGATGCTCAGAAGCTGGCTTCATGCTGCCCAGCTGCCCACATGGCAGCCGGCTTAAGGGCACTCTGGTGGCACGGCATTTACACACTGCAGGAACAAGGAGGGAAAAGCCGCAGTGTGTGGTTGCCACACCCCCAATCTGGCCCTTTCAGTGGTGTCTTGAAGCTGCCCCTTTCGGGCGGTCTATTCTGCTCTTTTTTCAATCTTTCCCCCAAAGTTACTTAATTCTTTACTCAAATCTTTTCTTATTTCGGCCCTAGTTTCTTTACATTCTTCCCTCATTTCTTGTCTAAGTCCTTTCAGATTTTCTGTCATCTCTTGTTTTATTTTCCTTATCTTCTCCAGAAGTATAGCAATGGCAAGTACATTTCTATACCGCTTATCAGTGCACTTAAGCACTCCCAAAGCGATTGACAATGTGTAAAGCTAATTGCACCCACCAATCTGGGTACTCATTTTAGCGACCTCAGAAGGATGCAAGCCTGAGTCGAGTCCGAGTCCCCACCTGGTATTAAACTCACAACCTTGTGGTTTGTGAGTAAGTGGCTGCAGTACAGGCATTTAGCACTGGACCACCAGGGCTCTGTATTGCATTTTGAACTTAATGATTCTTCTGTTGAGCCTCTTCTTTGTGAGGTGACCTGTATTTGTGATTGAATCATGACTCCTTGTTCCAGATGCCATTTTATATTTATATCAGTATCTGTGTGTATACCATTTACACACACACACACACACACACACACATATAAACACAGTTAGTTATACAGACTCAGATTAGAGTGTAGTTAATCTGTAGCACAGTATTAATTGAGATAAACTTTTTAATATCACAATATTTGTATATAGTCAGTGCTTAAGAATGTCTTAATGTTGCACAATACCTGTATACAGTGGTACCCCGGGTTACGAAATTAATTCGTTCCGCCGCCGCTTTCGTAACCCGGAAACTTTCGCTAGCCGAAAAGCCCATAGGCGCTAATAGCGAAAGCCGCGATTCCGTGTGAAATCGCGCCGAAAAGCACCAAATTTTTCTTCGTAACCCGAAATAACCTTCGTAACCCGGAACAATGTTTTTAAATGGATTTTTTTCGTAACCCGGAAATTTCGTAAGGCGGCGCATTCGTATCCCGGGGTACCACTGTATAGTCAATGATGATATTATTTTATAAAAAAATAAATTGTGATAACTAAATTATTAATAGTCATAGATTGTGAGATTGAAATTGTTTCTATTATTTTTGTTGTTCCCAAGATACTAGTAGATCTATTTCCCATTCATATATTCACTTCATTTGTACATATACAATCAAGTTTATCTTTTAACCTTTACCAACGCTTTCACTATTCCCTATTCCGTACTGTATTATTTATATTTCCCTGTTCCCTAGAACTCATCTGTTGGTAGCATCCGTTCTCCAAGTAATTCATTAATTCTTTGTTATTACTTTATGTTTCCTTATTTATGCTGATTCACTCTCTTATTATACCTATTATATAGCAGCTTGTTTTTGTGCAGGTTATATTTGTCCAAGTTTATAAAGAAAATAAAGTTAATTCACAGGGGGTTGGACTGGATGGCTCTTGTGGTCTCTCCCAACTCTACGATTCTGTGATTCTATGATTCACTTCTAAAGTCAATCCATCAGCAAAGTCAGTCCATCAGCAAAGTCAATGCATCTGTTTTTCTTAGCTTGTGATACGTCTTTTTATAACAGACCAGCTTTGTAATCAATATTTGTTTCACTCATCTAGTCAATTTGCTGATTTCTTGATTTGTTATTTTAAAGGTGTTTTTTTTGTGTGCTAATTTTTGGTATTTGGCAGACTCTTCCTTTCACTTCAATGCTTATATTTTCTTACCTTTTTAAAGAAAGTCTTTGTTTTATGGTGCGGTAATGCCATCCTCTTTCTGTCTCATCTCTATTCATCCCTTTTGTTTTCCTTTCCCCCTTTCCTCCTCGCTGGCATCCTTGGCATCTCCGCTTCTCCACTTTTGTTTTCCCTGTTATTCCTCATGTCATTTGATAACTGTATTTCTTCTCATGTCCTTCAAACATCCACAAAAGTTCTCAGATGTAGAAATTGTAAATTAAGATTTTACAACCTTCCTTTTGTTTGGTTCAATTGTTGCTTGAGCTGATATTTTTTTTAAAGAGTGCCAGCATCATTAATGCTGTTTCATGGAACGGCTGCCTCTAGTAGATTGCGGCAGCTCTTTGACCCCTACAGCCTTTCTGTTTTCTCAAGAATTCATCTCCTTCCAACAACAGAGTACTTGGCCAGGTCCCCAGCAATCTCCTTTTAGCTTTCATTGTTTCAGAGGGGTTAACACACAAACTAGGCACACCTCAGGTAGATCTATTTGCATTTCCGATCAACAACCAGATACCGAGATTCTTCTCCTGGTTCGCAACACAGGACGCAGAGGACATGGGTGCACTCCATGCACCGTGGCCAACAGACCTCCTCTACGCCTTCCCACTGACGGCAGTGATCACAAGATGCCACAAAAGCTAAGAAGTGAAAGAGCAGTAATGATACTGGTTGCGCCCATTGGCGAAGAAGGACTTGGTTTCCGGAAATCCTGAGCCTGGCTCAGGACCAGGTCAAGCTCTTGTCATAGCCAGACCTACTGACACAGGGACAGATCTCTCATCCAGACCCTCAATGGCTCAATCTTCACTCATGGAGATTACAGTGCGTCCTCGCCTTACGCGGGGGATCCGTTCCGGATCCCTCCACGTAAGGCGAATTCCGCCTATGCTCGAGCCCCATTGGAAACATTGGGGCTCGTGTGCGGCGGCGCGGCAGCGCGGGGCGCAACATGCGTGCGCGCCCATTCAATTGAATGGGACGCACCGCCCCTTCCACCCCGCGCACGCACCGTGGCTTGAGCGCATATGCTCAAGGCCACGTATGGCACGGGCGCACTGTAAATGCCACTTGTTGCTAAAAGATGGATTAAACCCACAGGTCGCAGAGACTATCATCCAGTCTAGGAGACTTTCCACCAGACGGATCTATGAATATTCATATCACAACTTCTCTTCTTGGTGCAAAGCAAAAAAATATCCTCTTTGGCCTACTCTATAGGCGACCTCTTCTTCTATCTACAAGAAGGATTGGACAAAGGCCTCAAGCCTAACACCCTAAGGAGACAAATCTCAGCTGTAACCTCAGCACTACCTGTTAAAATTGTCAATCAGATCTCGACTCATCCCTATGTTAAAAGATTCCTGAAGGCAGCCACCCTACTAGGACCGCCCACAGTTGATCGATACCCAAGTTGGACCTACATCTAGGGTTAGCATCTCTCACGAAGGCCCTATTTGAACCACTACAACAAATAGATATCAAATTCCTCACTTGGAAGGTCCTCTTTCTTGTAGCAATCACTTACGCCAGAAGAGTGTCCGAACTGGGAGCTCTATCTGTCAGAAGCGAATTATGTAACTTTAGAGACAATTCGATGATATTACGTCTTGATCCCACGTTTGTGCCCAAGTCAATTCTGCATTGCACAGATCCCTGGAGATTGTCTTATCGTCATTCTGTCCCAATCCTAAAAAGGATCTGGAGAAAACCTGGCATAGATGTTTGTAGGGCCCTTTTGATTTACATCAACCACACACGCAGCTTCCGCCTTTTGGACTGCTTGTTCATCTCCTTTGCCTCTTCATTCAAAAGAAAAATGGTTTCTTCTCCACGTTATCGAGATGGATTCGGGACTGTATCACCAAATGTTACAAGTCAAACAATGCTTCTATTCCACGTGCCATTATTGCACATTCCACACGTAGTGCTGGCACCTCAGCCACCCTACTTACCAATGCCCTTATATTAGACATTTATAAAGCACCCATTTGGTCCTCGCCTTCCACCTTTGTTTGTCATTACCATCTCAAAGTCTTCCAATCTGCAGAGGCGTCATTTGGTAGGTGAGTTCTCCAATCGTTTATTATTCTCAGTTCTCCCACCTAGTGGTCAGGGAACTTTGGTATATCCCACTCAAGGAACCCTCCCCTCCATTGCTGGGAAAATAAACATTGGCTTACCTTGTGACATATTTGTTTTTAGTGAAGGAAGCAGAGGAATCCTACCCTTCCAGAACTGAGGGGGCCCTTTGGTGATGGAGAAGATTTGTTAACACACTAGTTAGATAGTATAATTACTGTGTTTTCTTACTTACCTGTTATTGGTTAATGTTAATATATATTTCGGCTTCTGCTGTAACGACTGGAGATGCAGGGGGCGGCTCCCTCCAGTGACGTCCCCTGCAAGTCTTTAAGCCCTGCCTATTGGGGGGAATAGAAAGAACCAACCTACTCAAGAATTCCTCCACCTCCATCGCTGAAAACAAACATGTCACATGGTAAGCCAATGTTCATTTCTCTGTCCCTTATTATCATTTTGTCATCCTCTCTGCACAGTGGCCCTACTATTTCCTTCTTCCTTTTGCTGCAGACATACCCCCAAACAGCCCTTTTTATTGTACTAGACCTCTCTAGCAAGCCTGACCTCATTCTGCACTTTAGCTTTTCTGACTTTACCCCTACATGTGCTTGCTATTTGTTTGAATTCTTCTTTGGTGATCTCCTCCCTTTTCCATTTCTTATACATGTTCCATCTGGTGCCATCCGGCCTTTGGAGAGAGAGATGTAGGCCCAGTTCAATTGGGCCTGGCTTGGACTAAGAAGCAGAGCCTTCCCTGCACTCCATCTGCCATGTTCCAGGCCTCGGGGGAGAGAAGAACTACTGGACGTGATCCCCTTCCCCTTTTCCATTCCCATGTCCTTTTCTGTCATGTCTTTTTAGATTGTAGGCCTGAGGGCAGGGAACCATCTAACCATTTGCAAGCTGCTCTGAGAGCCTTTGTGGCTGACGAATGGGGTATAAATACAGTGGACCCTTGTTATACGCTGGGGTTTGGTTCCAAGATCTCCCATGTATAACAAAATCCGTGTATGCTCAAGTCCCATTACATATAATGACATAGCAAAATGGTGTCCCTTATAAAAAATGGAAAATCAAGGTAAATTTATACTTTTTTGGAACATTTTCAAACTGTGTATGCTTGAATCCGTGTATAAAAAATCCGTGTATAAGGGCCGACTGTACTCTAAATAAATATATAAATGTTCAATTTAAAACTTAGCTCAGTTGAAAGTTTCTTAGTCATCCATCCTGGTTTCATTTTTCTTCCTCTTTGGAATTGTTTGAAATTGTGCTTTCAATATCTCCCGTTTGAGAAACTCCCATCCATCCTGAACTCCCTTCTCTTTTTAGTATACCACACCATGGGATCATCCCCAATATTTCCCTAAGTTTATTGAAATAAGCTCTCCTAAAGTTTAGAATGCCTGTCTGTCTATGCGTGTCTGACTATGCTTCTTTCCACTGTATAACAAACTCTAGGAGAGCATAATCACTCCCACCTAAGGATCCCACCACTTGCACTCCATTAACTAGATCATCCCTGTTGGCTAGGATCAGATCTAAAATAGCTGATACCCTTGTTGCCTCTTCCACCTTTTGGATAATGAAATTGTCTTTGAGGCAAGTGAGGAATTTGCTAGACCTTCAGGTTTTGGCTGAGTTTGACTTACAGCAAATATTAGAATATTTGAAGTCATTCATCACTACTACATCTCTCCTTTCTGGGAGAGTGGTCATCTGTTCTAGAAAGGCATCATCCAATTCCTCCATCTGACTTGGGGATCTGTAGTAGACTCCCACAATAACATCTCTGTTGTTTCCCTCTCCATTAATTTTTATCCAGATGCTCTCCACCTGGCTTTCAGGAGTGATATCCTGGATCTCTTCACTGGTGTAAATATTCCTGCCAAAGAGATTCCACCTCAACATTAGGAGGAACTTCCTGACAGTAAGGGCTGTTCGACAGTGGAACAAACTCCCTTGGCGTATAGTAGAGTCTCCTTCCTTAGAGGTCTTTAAACAGAGGCTGGATGGCCATCTGTCGGGGATGCTTTGATTTTGATTTCTTGCATGGCAGGGGGTTGGACTGGATGGCCCTTGCTATGATTCTATGATCATATAATGCTATTCCTCCTCCTTTCCTGTTCGGCCTATTTCTCCTAAAAAGGTTATACCCCTCTATTACTACATTCCAATTATGAGACTCATCCCACCAGGTTTCAGTGATGCCTGTTATATAATACAGTGCACCCACGTTATATGCAGCTTTGAGCTTACACGCTCAAGCCGCAGGGAACGCACGGGGCTCATGGGGCGGCATGTCCCATTCAGATGAATGGGGGTGCACGCCTGCCGCCACACTGCCATGTGCACGAGCCCCATTCAAATGAATGGGGCTCCAGCATAGGCGAAATTCGCCTTACGCGGGGGGGGGGGGGCTGGAATGGATCCCCCATGTAAGGCAAGGGTCCACTGTATTTCCTCTGTTGTGTTTGGAGTTCAAGTTCATCTTGTTTATTTCCCCATGCTCTGTGCGTTAGTATAGAGACATCTAAGACCACGTGTTCCTCCCTACTTCCTGCCTGTGCAAGTTTTTTTTGCCTCCCACTGTTGGGTCCTTGCACTGTTTGCCTTGTTCCCTCTATGACAGTTTGACTATTTTCTCCAGCCCCTTTGTCTTCCAGAATGCTGTCTCTTTCCCCCACAAAACTCAGTTTAATGCCCTCCTGATCAAATTTTTGAGACTATTGGCAAAAACGTTTCTGCCAGCTGGCGTGACATGCAACCCATCCTTTGCAATAAGTTCCCTTATGGAACCACAGATCATGATCCAAGCATCCAAATCGTTCTCGGTGGCACCATCTACAGAGCCAGTTGTTCATATCTGCTGTTTATAAATAATAAATAAATGAAATTTTATTTTTATCTCGTCTCTCTATCAAAGATAATCGAGGCAGCTTGATATTGTTTGTGCTGTTTATATATGTGATATATCTCTTCTTTTCTAGACTGTTCAGAACCAAAACAGTCTTTTTTAAATGTATCTTTTTGAAAAACGGTAATGGACAATGTAAGAAAAATAGTTGAGAAGTGTTAACGGTCACTGGAAGACCATACTAAATGCTGAGAAGGTATTTTATACCCTGAATCAACAGACTTTTAATGTGTTGCCTTGCTTTACATTCTTTCATACAAATAGCGGACTGACTTTATGCTTGTTGTTTTAAAATACTAATTTCACGTTATGGCAGTGTAATAATTTTGTGTGTCTACATTTCTTTTTATTGAACAATAATTGAAAAACATTTAAATTATGCACGGTGACTGGTTTGTTTCTTTTCTTTAAAAATATTTTATTTACATATGAATAATAATAAACACCCCAACTGTATATAATGCATGTATATAATCAAAAACAAATGCCCCTGACAAACAAATCCTGCAATAAACAAATGCCACACTCACATTAAGAAACATTAAATATCAACATGATTTCCTTCTTTCCCAGC
Organism: Sceloporus occidentalis; assembly: GCA_023333645.1. Lineage (NCBI taxonomy): Eukaryota > Metazoa > Chordata > Lepidosauria > Squamata > Phrynosomatidae > Sceloporus > Sceloporus occidentalis. The sequence goes on from JALMGF010000001.1 coordinate 219,566,881, forward strand.
ATTGGTGTCAATGTAGCACCTGGGTATCTTTCCAATTAACTACTCAAATATCATATATACTTCTACCCTTAATTTGGTCTTCAGAAGGAGTGGGCAGCAGGTGGAAAGAGAGAATGGCCAGAGCACCACCACCATAGCTGCTGCCACCACCATGGAACAGTATGGCCACAGCCCCGGCACCAGCAGTTTACCTAAGAGGGAATGGACATGAGAGGAGAAAAACCAATAGGAGAGAACATAAATTGGGATGGACTTGAGGGGTCTTGACAAGACTTGAATGGAGAACATTCTGAGGGAGAAGAACTGGAGAGGGGAAGGAAGGAGAGTGGGGTTTGGGCAGATAGAGAAGGGCACAACTCAGTCTAGAATAATAGAAAGTAAGTAATAGAGTAATAAACAACTAGTGGGCAGTAGTGGTGTGAGTGAACGTGATGGAGGATTTTACAGAGAGAGAAGAGCAGTGACACAATTGCTAATGTATGTTACACTGTGCAAAGGAAGGCAATGGTGAAACCCCTCTCTAGAACCACTAATGAAGAAATCCCTATGATGAGGCAATCCAAAATAAAACAAAAGAGAGGACTAGGATACAAACATAATTAAAAGGTACAAAGGGAAATCACAAGCAGAGATCTGGTCAAGGACACAGAAGGACTCAAAAAGAAGGGGAGTCGAGCAGTAGACAGGTTCAGTAAAACAAAGAATGTTCAAAGTTGCACTACTCGTATTGTAGAAACGTGGAATATGAGAAGCATGAGCTAAGGGAAGGTAGACATATAAAAAAGGAAATGGGATGCATAAATATAGCAATATTTAGATAGCTAAAACGGACAAGAATCAGCAGTGGAAACTCAGGAAATGACAAGACACAAAGAAATGGGGCAGCTTTAATAGTGAGGAGAGGTGTACAAGAGCAGTCAAAAATATAATACAAGGTCAGATTGAGTCATGTCAAGACATCGGGGAAAGCCTATAAACAGCACCATAATACAATTATATGCACCAACTGTAGAGGCAGAGGAGCAGGAAGAAGAAATTGAGAAAATATATGATGGAGTCCAGGAGGAAAATACACCAAAACAGGATTGCTTGCTAATCATAGGGGATTGGAAGGTTAAAGTGGAAGTAGAGAAGAATAAAAAACCTAGGAAGGTTTGGACTAGGATCAAGAAATTAATCAGGAGAGTGACTGACAGAATTTTGTGAGACCAACAATATTTTAAATCACAAATACCTTCTTAGTACAACCAGAAAGAGCACTATACATGTGGACATCACCAGACGGTAAAAAATCAGATAGATTACACAATTAGATGTAGAAGATGGAGAAGCTCTATTCTTGCAGCCAAAACTAGACCAAAGTATTGATGGTGGTACAGATCATGAACTACTTATATCAAAAATAAGAGTAAAGCTGAAGAACACCAAATCAGTCTTCATAGTGAAATATAATCTGAAGAAAATCCCAACAGAATTTACAGACAATGTGAGAAACAGATTTGTATTATTAAGCATGAACAACTGGGAACCAGAAGAACTATAGTCAAGGAGCCAGGATGACTTCCAGTCACGGTGGGTGTTCAGATGTGTGTTAGAGAAGCTCCTCTAACCTCTGAGGCGACTGTTTCACAAAGAAAAAGCCTGCTACCTGGTTTCCTGGGAAGGGTGCTGGGAAAGAAAGCTTAAAGAGGCTGGAGGCATTCCTTTTCCCCAAAAGGAAAAAAAGCAGATTAAATAAGAGAATAGCGAAAGAACAACACAGGATGTTTGCAGTCAAGCTGAGAAGCAACCTGCTGCTCCAGTGGATACCTTGAAAAATCAAGGCAAAACCTCACTGTGACTATCAATGACAGTTGAAACACAGGACAAAGAAACGAAATAACCTGATAATTGTGACTTCTACATTGACTTCAGTTAGCTGTAATTAAAAACAACAACAACAATAACCTTTTTTGTTTTAAACACTTATCAGAGTTTATGAACTAACCAGAGGAGAAAGCAAGGCCCCGTTTGGAGTAGCAACAACTTCAGAAATGTGGGAGTAGAAGGTTTTAGAAGCATAAAATCAGCATACAATAACTGAACCGAAGAACCAACACATATAAATCCTGGATAACAAAGAGAGAAAGAGTGCCAACAACTTTAAATCCCTCCACCCTGAGGTGCTCAGGAGCTCAGAGACACTGAAAGCCAACCTGTGAGATCTGGGAGAAGGGAATCTTTACTTAAAAACTAAGACGCGTTACTCAGATAAAAGTGTCTTGAAGTCTTGAAAAAGCAACAAAATAAATTCAACAAAATACACCAAGACACCGGAAACAGTTAACCTGAACCTCTGGACTGGGAGCAGCTGGGAGCAATCACAGCAACCAGAGCCAAGCTGGGTGGAGAGAGATTGGCTGTGAGTGATCAGAGTAGAGCAGCTGAGAGCGTTTGGAGCTCGAGACACCAGAGCAGACATAACAACAGGGAAGTCAAAAAGACAAAAGAGAAGCAAATGCTGACAACATTAAGGAAGAAATGAGAACTAGACTAAGCTAAAAATTTAATTTCACTACCCTTGGTAGATGGGGAAGAACTGTAACATAACAAATGACAGTCTTTTTACTTTGAAAAAAAAACCTGGCAATTATCAGCAAAGCAGGTAACTATCAAGGGAGTATTTAACTGCTTCAATGCTCTACTGCTTCATTGATTTATTGCTTTATTGCCCATTTACTGCTTTACTGTTTTCAGTGCGTTTGGAGTGGGAGACATCAGAAAAGACGCAACAAGGAAGACAAAAGACAGAAGGAAAACAAGTGCTGATAACATTAAGAAAGAAATGAGAACTAGACTAAGCTAAAAAAAATTAATTTCACTGCCCTTGGTCAATGGGGAAGAACTGTACCATAATAAATAACTTTTTTTTTTTACTTTGGAAAAAAACGGGTAATTGTCAGCAAAGTAAGCAACTATCAAGGGGGTATCTAATCCTTCACTGCTTTACTGCTTCATTGATTTATTGTTTTATTGCCATTAACTGCTTTACTGTTTTTACTGTTTTATTTGTCTGAGAGTCAATCTCTGGGAAGGAGGTTTGTCAAGCACTTTGAGACTATTAAACTAGTTATACAATCACAATTCGGTATAACAGTTAAAAACCAGTCAGAAAAGGGGAAGGAAAATATTTCTGGTAATTAATAAGGATACTGGTTTTATGTAAACAACCCCCTTGAGGCTAAACAATTAATAATCATTTGATTGTGTTAAAATTAGAGCGACTGAACAGAGACAGAGAATAAGTAATGAAGGCAAACTATATTGTCTGTTCCTTTACTTTTGCTGTTGATATAGGTATAAGTATACATACATACATACAGTGTGCCTGTGTAATACACGGACACCCTTTACGCGGCTTTCAGCTTATGCTGGAAGCCCTGCACTATTCGATGAATGGTGTGCACGGCCGCGACACTTGCACCGCCATGCCACCACGTGCATGAGCCCCGTTATCCTCAATGGGACTCGAGCGTAGGCGGAACTTGCCTTACGTGGCGGGGTCTGGAACGGATCCCCGCGTAAGGCAAGGGACCACTGTACATATAGACCTACATATACTATACTATACTATATATATATATATATATATATATATATATATTAAGCGTTTAATTATTTATTTCATTTCTATGCCACCTTTCTCCCTAAAGGGACCTAAGGTGGCTCACGATATAATAATGCATTAAAACAAAATTTTTTAAAGACAATTAAAATAACCTAATTAAAACAGTACAAAGTTAAAATTTAAACATGCAAAAGTTAAAAAACAATCTAAAACAACCTTCCTCCAAATAAAACCAGGCTTGCATAATTTTAAAATGTCTGCCTGCATAGAAACGTTTTTACCTGCTGGCAAAAGGCCAGCAGCGAGGGGGCCAGTCTAGCCTCCTGCAGACAGGAGTTCCACAGGGTGGGAGCAGCCACTGAGATGGCTTTCTCTCTCGTGTCCTCACCAAACGAGCCTGTGATGGTGGTGGGACTGAGAGAAAGCCTTCTCCCGAGGATCTTAGGACTCCAGCTAGTTTGTATGGGGAGGTACGATCTCTCAGATAGTCTCGACCTAAATCGTGTAGGGCTTTATAGGTCATGACTAGCACTTTGAATGTGTGCAGAAGTGAACCAGAAGCCAGTGAAGCTGTTTCCATATGGGAGTTATATGCTCCCTATCTCTGGTCAGCATTCTGTGTTGTTTTGAACCCACCGAAGTTTCCGGACAGTTTCCAAAGGCAGCCCCACGTAGAGTGCGTTATAGTAGTCCAAGTGGGATGTAATCAAGGCATGTGTCACTGTAGCCAGATTCATGTCTCAAGGTTATATATTCCACTCGACTCAATATGATTCATCATCCTGTATTGATATGTTTTAGCTAACAGGTCTTACGTTAAACAATAAAAATGGAAATATTGCTAAGAATAGACTCTGATCACAGCCCACTACTAATAGAAAGACCCAATATAACTGGAAAGTAAATGAAATTAAAATCTCAAGTCAGACAATACTTCATGGAAAATACAACAGAAAGCATTAAAATGAATATTGTATGAGATACCAGTAAGGCAGTAGCACTAGGCCAGTGATGGTGAACCTTTTTGAGGCCGAGTGCCCAAAGTGCCATGTCCCTCTGGCAGTCTAGTAACAAACTCTGTGCTGGGACAATGGCACATGTGCCCACAGAGAGGGCTCTGAGTGCCACCTCTGGCACGTGTGCCATAGGTTCGCCATCACTGCACTAGGCAGTCTTATTCAGAGAGGGGCAGAAATAAAAAAGAAGAAGCAGGACAAAATTTAAAAAACTAGAAGAGGAAATAAAAGAAAAAGAAGTAGACCTAAAAGGAAATCCAACATCTAGAACACTAAGAAACCAGTTAAAACTGCTACAGAAGGAAACTGAGAGAGAATTAACGGCACAGGTAGAAAAGAAATTAAAAGAGATATGTCAAAACCATTTTGATTTTGCAAGTAAATCAAGAAAATGGTTGGCAAACAAACTGAAAAAAGCAAAAGAAAGAAAAGTAATAGAACAAATGCAAGATGGTAAACATAATCTAACAACACAAGAACAAATAACGTGTAAATTTACGAAATGTTATACAGATTTATATATAAAAAATTTAAGATCAGTATCAGATGAGAATTTAATATCTGAATTTTTACAAGAGGAAGAATCGCAAATAATTTCTGAAGATAAACAGAAAATCCTGAACGCAGAGTTTACGGAAGATGAAATCTTGACAGCTATTCAAAATCAAAAGACAGGTAAATCCCCGGTCCCAGATGGGTTCACTGCAAGTTAGTATAAACTAGAAGTAGTAATAAGGAAACCATTAAAAGAAACATTCAGTTTTAAGAGACAGAATCATTGAATCCTGGAGATATGCAAATGTCACCTTACTTCATAAGGAAGGGAAAGAAAGATCGGCAATGGGAAATTACGGATCAATATCATTAGTGAATATAGATTACAAGATCTTTACATTGATTTTAACAAAGACTAAAGAAGATCCTAACGGACATGATACAGAAGGACCAGGTTGGGTTCTTACCTGCAAAATATGTGTGTCAGAACCAAGAGTTCTGATTTCCAGTCAAGCTTTGTAGGTGAAACAAAAGGCTTTTATTGAATCATTTCCTGTTTTGCTATGTATTTTATATGTATTATCCTACTAGAGAGGCCCTTTCCCCACCACCACTCCCTTTGTGTCGTGTCTTTTTAGATTGTAAGCCTGAGGGCAGGGAACTGTTCAATTAAAAAGATTGTATGTACAGCGCTGTGTAAATTTACAGCGCTTTATAAATAAAGGTTAATAATAAATGTCCCAACATTTAGTGTGCAATTAAAATGGTTAACGCTTAAAAAGGACAAAAGGAAGAAGAGACATCTTTCCTGGATATTAGTAAACATATATAATATAATCATGAAATCTAATTAATACTTGGCATCTCCCTGGCACTTTATGGCAATTTTATTTAACTCTCTCTTTCTAATCTTTTTTGCATCCAAGGCAAAAAGAGCCACTCTATGTTACATAGTTGTTGGTGTCACTCAAAAGGAACTGGACCAAATCAACAGTAGAGTTCCCACTTTTGTTTGTCAGCAAGGGTGCTAAAAATTTCTTTCTAGGGTCACTGTACAACGGACAAATTAACAAGTAGTGAACAATATCATCCACCTGAGGCTGGCTGCAGATGCATAGTCTGTTCTCAAAAGGCACTTTGTTGTAGTGTCCATCTAGAACTGCAGTAGGCATTACTTGAAGTTGTAGCTCAGTGAAGGCAATTCTGAAAGTAGGCGACTTGAGTTTAGTCAAATATCTGGCTCAAAAACGTCCAGTCTTCAAAAAGGAGAACCAAAAGGAAAATTGTGAGGTCCTGACTGACTGCAGATCTTTTGTTGAATCAGTCCAAAAAAGGAATTCTCTTAATTGTCTCTTATCCATGCCAATAACAGCGTTCAACTCAGAAAAGTTATATTTTTTTAAAAGAATGACTTAGTGATATTATGATACTTAGTGATATTTTTAGAAGACCCTCTACAAAGCAGTACTATGTTAATGATGAGTTTAACCAAATTTGGGAAGATAACCGGATTCAAAATTAATAAAGAGAAATCAGTACTAATTACAAAAAAAAAAAAAAAAATGATGAATTTAGAAGAAATTTCATTACAAAAAAATCTGGATGCAAAATAGCTACAAAAACAAAATATTTAGGGATATGGGTAATGAATAAGATTACAGAACTTTTCAACAACTACGACAAGACATGGAAAAACATTCAAAAAGGTTTACAAAGATAGGCCAAATTAAAATGTCAATTCTGCAGAAATTTAATTTTCTATTTACAAATTTATCCACAATTAAATGTATCCATAGCTAATTATGACCTTTTTTTTTTAGTATGGGACAGAGAATTGAAAAAAAATTATCTGGAAAGGAAAGAAGCCCCAGCTTAGATGGAAGACTTTAAAGGATAGCAGATTAAATGGAAGATGTGATCTACCCGACCTGCTGTTACTATCAAGCTAACTTATGTAGCTCACACACTGGGTAAGATTAGAAAACAACAAACTACTGAACTTGGTAGGATTTTATAGATGTTATGGGTGGCATGCCTACCTATGGTATAGGAAAAACAAGGTTCACAAAGAATTTGAACACCACTTCATTCGTAAATCAGTATTATTTATCTAGAGAAAAATCAAATCAACCTTCTATATTAAAATTCCAGGGTGAGTTTCACTGCAAGAAATGTACTTTATTTATTTATTTATTTATTTATTTATTTATTATGGTATTTATACCCTAAAGGCTCTCATGCTATCATTAACAATATTCTAAATATAAAATTTGACATTCAACCAGAAATCTATGTATTAAATATGGTCAACAACATTTTAAAGCAATCTGCAATAAGATATTATACATGATTACCACCGCCAGAATACTTTTGGCACAAACCTGGATGTCTAAAGGCTTACCATCACTAGATGATTGGTTATTGAAATTATTAGACACAGTAGAAATGGATAGACTATCCAATTGGATAGACAGAACATCTCCGGAATCAGCAAGAGAGGACTGGGAATTAATCACAGCTTTCTGCTAAAAGAGGTGTTCTTAAATAATAACTCCCAACTTATTAAAATATCTTAAAAAGCAAACTCTCCAGAATAGTTCCAAGGAATAATGCATAATTATTTGCAAACTGAAGGTATTAATGAATAATTATTTGCAAACTGAAGGTACAGAAAATTAAAATACAGTAATAGGGAGTAGATAAGCTAAATGTAACAGTTACAATTTCCAAAATGGACGTCATAGTTTTTATGAAAAGAAGTGAAACAATGTAGAAAGCAATTATTTCCAATTCACCTCCTTAAGCTGAAAGACTACAAAGTAATACAAAACAACTGTGTTAGTGAAAATAACTTAGGAATGTATTGTAATATATTGTAATTTGTAAACTGTCTGAAGGTAAAAAGAAAAAAGCAATAAAATTAATGCCCATTCAAAAAGAAGAAGAAGAATCAGCCACAGTCGCCGCCGCCGCCACCAGGGAGATAATCAAAGTAGAATGCATAAAGATGGTATCTATGGCGAAAAAGAAGGAATGATGAGAAGCCGAAGAAAATGGAGGTAGGAACAGAACCAGAACTGTGAATACAACTATTGAACAACTAGTGCACAAGCATAAAGAGAATTACAGTGGAGCCTTGCCTTATGCAGGGATCCGTTCCAGACACCCCCCCCCCCCCGCATTAGGTAAATACTGCATAAGCTCAAGCCCCATTCAATAGAAGGGGGCTTGTGTTTGCGGTGGTGCGGTGTGCGCGTGCCATGGGCACGCACACCATTCAATTTATTACAGCGCGGCTTTCACATAAACCGGGAGCCACATATGGTGTGCCCGCGTATGCACCTGCCGCGCTGTACTACAACAATCAAGTCAGAGAAATAGAAGACAGAAAAGAAAAGAAGAAGAACAAGAGAATTTCCCACAAGATCCATGAACTCAAAGGGAAATTCAAACCAAGACTGGGTATGCTGTATGAACAGAAGAGGATCATATTACACGACCAAGATGGAATAAAAAGATGAAGGAAGCAACACACAGAAGAGGTATATAGAAAAGAAGAAAGAATGAATGACATACGGAAAGCAGAATAATAAGATGAACCCCAAATTTAAAAGATGCACTCAAAGAATTTGGGAAGAATAAATAACCAGGAACAAACAATATTCAAATTGAACTGCTATGTACAATCCATACAAACAGGATCAGCTCTAGTTCTACCCCAAACCTGCCAACAAATATGGACGACAAAACAGTCGCCCACTGTCACGATGAGACTCACCCATCCAACTACTTTCTTGGGTGGCAGCCCAATGGATCTTTTTGATCCCACTGCTGCCACCAATATGTGACGGTGATGGCCACTATCCCTGAGAAACCCGAACCCGGGATTCTGTTCAGTGTCTCCTGCATTGTAACTCTCTTTAGATGCCAGCCCTCTAGGTTTCAGTCCCCCCCTCCCCAAGCTTGGCACCAACTATTATTTGACAGCCACACACCCACTATCTAATGTGTCCCAAACCTAAAAGACTTTTCTCAATGTTCATACCATTTTAATGTGTTTATGAAATCACTTCAAACAGCTGCTTATTGAAACAAAATACTCAATTTATTTACAAGTCAGGCTGAATACAGTAACTCTTTTAGTGGACGCTGTTTACAATTGATACAGTGTATAAATACTTTATTAGCTTGTTTCTTTAGCTTGTCTCTGTAATTGTTTTTATAGGTCTATATAATAATAATAATGTATTTATATCCCACCTCTCAGAGTGAAGCGGCTAACAATAATAAAACAACATTAAAATACAGTAAAACATCATAACTAATAAGCCCTCCCATCCACAATAAAAATACATTTTAATTATAAACTATAGACTGAGTTCTCACAGAACCTTTGAAAACTTTTCTATCTTATAACTCTTCTGGTTGCGTCTTGTCAGCCTCTCTGTTAACCCTGACTCTTGAGACATCAGGCCAATACATCGCTGCTTATGTTCCTTGCAACAAGGAATCACCTATTACACCTACCACCACTACCACACAGTTATTCTTCCTCTGGGAATTCCACCCATAGAACACATCTGTAGAACACCTTTGTCCTGTGCCTTATAATTGTGGATGAAGGGGAGGGCTGTAAATCAATTGTGTAATTCCAGGCTTGAAACATAGCTCTTAATTGTTCTACTACTGTGTGTCACATTCCTCCAAATATCTCTCTCCTGCATTTTGGAATTGATGCATTGCCCATAGAGGCATTGCCCATTTCTTGCCCCTCCCATCACTGGAAGCTAGAGATAGAATCATAGAGTTGGAAGAGACCGCACGGGCCATCCGGTCCAACCCCCTGCCATGCAGGAAATCCAATCAAAGCATCCCCAATAGCTGGCCATCCAGCCTCTCTTTAAAGACCTCCAAGGAAGGAGACTCCACTACACTCTGAGGGAGTGTGTTCCACTGTCGAACAGCCCTTACTGTCAGGAAGTTCTTCCTAATGTTGAGGTGGAATCTCTTTTCCTGTAGCTTACATCCATTTTTCCGGGTCCTGTGAAATTGGTGAAATTATGGTGAAATTATATTTCTTAACATGTCCTGTAGAATAGAGGCATTCTGTTGTCTTCATTAAGCTTTGTCTTCATTAAGTATATATTGCTTGGGCTGCAGTTTTGAACCATTTGAGTACTCTGGGCTACTTTTAGCCACTGTATGTATGCAATTTAAAACTGAAAAGGGAAAAGAAAAGCCATTGCGATCTTACATAATGGATGGCGACTAGGTTCAGTTGGTATTGTCTCTGTATGCAGTCAACATTGTTTCTACTGTAAAAGATATTAGACCTACAGCATAAATTATAAAAGTTATTTAGGTATACTTTGTTTAGAAGAACACATGCATTACGGTTTCAAGCCTCCCAACGGACTTGAGTTCCTGTTCCATGACTTGTGGTGGCTGGAGGGAGTTACTCAGTATATCTTATATCCTGGGAGGCGAAGTGTAATGCTGTGTCCATGCAGTTCTGCTCAGGGTAACATTGCCTGAGTGGACAAGACTGTTTGGAAAATTGAAAACGCAGGCATGTGTCCTCTTGGCCATTTAGCAGGAGCAGCTTCTGCAGATGTGATAAAAACGGACTTGTGTCTATTCCAGATCTCCACAGAAGATGCTAGAGATACAGGAATGGGACAGCTGCTCTTTTCTCTCAGTGACAACTTAGCACCCAGCCACTAAGTGATTGAGAGATGTGTGTATCTTCCCTTTACAGCAAGTTTGCAGGGGGACGGGTGTTTCTAAAAAGCGGTTGGATCACGCTTTTTGAAAGGGCTGTACAAAAAGATAAGTGGGCATAAACGTAGATTATATGTGCTTATGTTACCGAAGGATTTTGGCTATTATTTACTTTAATGTCTCCCCAAAGTCTGCTGATCTGAATTTGTGTATTTTAGTCTCCCAGGTGTCTTGTCCCAGCTTCCAGGTTTTCTAGGACATGTTTTTGCTTCAGCTGGAATAATTCATATTTAATTCCTCTTCACTGGAATGAATTTCATTTGGCCTGTAGTAAAAATAAGAAATTTACAAAGATATCAAATAGCTTTGTGTTCTTATAAAGCTATATTGTTCTCATATTTAATACTATAGTGGTAGGGGTTTTAAGTTCTTTAAAATTGTTTAAACCTGGTATATTGTATATTGAGTTTGATACAGTAATGTTACTGAAAATGTGCAGTTTTTAATTTCTTTAAATATGGTCTTTTGTGTCATACACTTTTTTATGTGGAAGAGAAACACAGTCAACTCTTGACTTTTACTGGTTTAACATTCTCAGATTTGATTATAGTCGCCCCTCCTAACTTGCGGATATAAGATCCGTATCTGTATATCTGTGGAGAGGCGACCTCTCCTGTTTTCAATGGCGGGTGCAACCAGCGCGCATGCCTGATGCTCACGCACGGAGTGCACCCCATCCAAGCCTATGGGACTTGAAAATGTGGAACCCTACATTTTTGCAAGGGGGAGGGTCATTTGTGCCAATAATGCCATGGCTATCGGCGATGTTTCTTGGACTCTGCCACTGGAAACGGGTGCTGGGTTCAAGTGGAGTGTGCCTCTTAAGTCCCAGGAAGCAATTTCCACCAGTTTAAACCGCAAACTTACAGTCCTCTCGGATAGCGCAGGGAACCTTGAGCAGGAGCTCTTAAAGGTCCCTGTGGTACAATGCCATTTCAGCCTGGAAACCCTTGATTTCCTTTAGAGGATGTAAAAAAAATTAGAAATTTAATTTTCCACTCATCATTTCCCATTACCTATGACAGTGATGGTGAACCTTTTCGAGGCCGAGTGCCCAAACTGCAACCCAAAACCCACTTATTTATTGCAAAGTGCCATGTCTCTCTGGCTTTCTAGTAACAAACTCTGGCAAACTCTGTGCTGGGATGATGGCACATAAACTCACAGAGAAGACTCTGAGTGCCACCTCTGGCACGTGTGCCATAGGTTTGCCATCACTGACCTATGAGCTTATTTGGTTACCTTAAAACTGAGTGGGGAAATATCCAGAGCCTTTTGGTGAATAAAGAAACTGAAAATTGTATTTTGAGTGTCATTCTCTCATTACATTTTGAATTCTTTGTGGAAGGAATAGAATGCATATTTAGTGGGGGCCCTTGGTATCCACTGAAATTTGGTTCCAGGACACCCCTTCCCCCTGTGGATACCAAAATCCATGAATGCTCAAGTCTGGTTATGTACAATGGGATAATAAAATGGTATCCTTTATGGGAAATGGCAATTTATTTAAAATCATCCAGCTAAAAACTATAAAATATTTTAAAAAATATTTTCAGTCCATAGATGGTTAACTCTCTGCATGCAAAATCTCTGGCTATGGGTGAGCCAATTGTAATAAGAAAATTATGCCACAGAAATAACTCTGCCAACTTGTGACACTTGGGAGGAAAGGTGTGTATGAAATCACTTAACTGCTGTGCTGTGTGTGCTGCTTCCATGCTTTGTAAAATCTGTCAAATTACTTATTCTTGGCAGAGGAAGCAGCCAAACAAATGTAAACAGCAATTTGAGAGCCCGGCCTCTAGGATTAAAATTTTGTAAACACTCCAGCTAATTGCATTCTTGTTCTCAGTGTACCAAAAGCACCATTTAGTGAAAGCATTTGTTTACTGAATTCTGTTTGTTTTAACGAACATGATTCTGATTCTAGTAGTGCCCTGATTGGAGCAGATAGGATCAGCACAAAATGCAAATTGGAAAGAATATCTAATGCCATTAAGTGTTTAAATTAGAGTTCTAATGGGAAAGAATCTTTTAAGTTGTTTAGTTATGAAATCTGTACCAAGAACTGCTTATTGCATTGATACAACTCAGAGAATTCATAAAATGTTTGTTATGATTGATATTTTTTTTATTTAAATGTGAAACTGAAGAAAGAAGGCTATGTTTGGAGATTTTATATAAGTCTTCTCAATGACTTCACAAAATGTATGTTTCATTCTATTAGTTGCTTTAGGTCCAAAACAGACGGGCAGGAAAGTGTGGTGCACACCCCCAGAGTGGCCAGAAGCTGCGCAGAGAGCCGCGTAAAGCCACTCCTTGCCAGAGGCCTGTTCAGGATCACAAAATAGCGATACTTTTATGGGGCCAACCAAAATGCGCAAAATACATGAAGCAAGCTTTTGATGGTCCACTAGCTTCTTCATCAGACAAAGGTGTTAAAAATCACACAGAAGAAGAAGAAAAAAATAAAATGACAAGGCTTGCATTTTGTCAAGATGTTGTGATTGTTTTCTTCAGTTCATATGGTTTAGTAGGGTATTTGTGCAGATGGGCTCTTCCTCCTCCTGGCCATGTGGGTGCTGTGAGATTTAGTCAAGGAAATAAACTTTAAAGTCTATTAGCAAGACGAAAAGCTAGTGCCTTTGAGGTCCAGTTTGTCTTGAATCCTTTGTGAGGCTACAAGCCCCCTTTTTAGTAAGAGAACACTGAATTCTCAGCAGTTCTCCATGCTTTTGCATTGGGAAAACCTTTAGGTGTTGTTAAGGTAACCAATGCAGTCCTATTTTTTTTAAAAATGGTTTTACCATTGTTCAAGGCAGAAACCTCAAATAGTAAAGTCCCAGTCCATCGGTTCTCTCTTTAGGATTCCCTTATGGCAGCTAAAATGGGGTATCTTCACATCCAGAAAAGATTTCCACGAATAGCTGTTTTGACCATATACCAAAGTACAGTGTCATCCAAAATCCACAAAACAGTGATACTTTTATTGGACCAACCAAAATGCACATTATACATGTTGCACTTAGTTGCTTTCTGAGTGCACTGACAAGAGAGAACATGTCTGCCATTTTTCCTGAAATACAATGAGATGGTTTCACAGGAAATTGTATTTAGTTGGTCTAAGAGGCTAAACAGACTGGCCAAAAGGCCTGGCGTCGGGGTGGAGTGGGGGCATGGCAGCCGCACACTGCATGGCCTGACTCCACCCCAAGCCGTCATCATGCTGCCCACCTGACCACACAGCAGGTGGCATTACGGAGCTCCTTTGGCGCGGCGTTCAGACGCTGCACGCCAAAAAAAGTGCTGAAAAGTGCAAAGGCACCCTTTTCCTGCTCTTAAAAGGAACGGCGTTTTGAATCAGGCCTGCTGCATACTCAAATGGGTGGTGGCAAATTGCTCCTTTGGGGCCGTTTGTTTTACCTCTAAGAGTCAGGAATGCTGTGGTTGATAGTACCAGGGTAGGGGTTTATTTGCAAGGGGGTGGGGGGAATCAAATTTCTCTCTAAAGTCCTTGTCTGTACTGCTAATAAGATCTCTCTTCCTCAGCCCACAACAGCTGGAATCCAAGTGGTGACATATGGGGCCAAAATGCCTGTTATGTCAGTATATTTAAGCTCAGTGAGGGAAGGGGCTTCCAATGCTTCCTTGCATAATGTCCTCTTCATGCACAGATGATCTCTCAGTTACTGGAGTGCATCCCTCAGCTATTTCTTAACTGGGAAGGGCAGTAAACATCCCACTGTGTTCCTTAAGCTGGGGACACAAAGTAGATGTCATCCTTTTATTGTGTGAGCCCCTTGGATCCCTTTCTGGGAGAAAGGCAGCAGAAAAAATGAAACAAAATAAATAATAAATAAATCCTGCTGTGGACCTGATTTGTGCTTCTGGCACAGAAATGCAGCCGAATGCTACCTAAGGGCACCATCTGCACCCCTGCCCCGGCCACAAGGTCCACCAGCTGACAGGTTGTGTAGTGGGGGGAAGTGGTAGGGGCCTGCTTGGCTGAGTAGGATTGTGAGATATGTATGTGAAAGAGAGAGAGAGAGAGAGAATGTGCATTAGTGAATGGAGGAAGAGAAAGGGATGACTGTGAGAAGGAGACTGTGTGATGCTGTGACAACACTATCTTTAATCACAAGCATTTTACAATGAACTAACCAAATAAATAAATAAATATACCAGCTAGGCAACAGTGGGAATGTTCTTTGTAAGAAAATTAAGTTTAATTGTCTTTCAGAGCTGCAAGATGTCATAAATTTCTATTAACGTTTAGGAACAAATTTAGTTTAATGATCATTGCTATTTTTGGCTACAGGGTGACATGAAGTATAAATGTAAAACAGATTTATGTTTTACACTAGGTTGGTTTTCTTCCAGTCTCTCCTTGAGTTAACCTTTTCACACTTCAGAAGCGATTTAATATAATTTTAGTTCTAATAGCGTACAGGCAAACAGAAGCAAACTTGCTGCTGAAGAATAATGTTTTGGCTTAGTTTGGTTTTGGTATTTTTTTGGTTTGGTTTTTGAAGTTGTTGTTGTTGTTGTTAACTGCCCTCAGGTCGACCTCGATTCACAGTTTCCCTGTGGATGAGACATATCCAAGACTGCCTCTGCCCACTTCTCTGATTCAGGTCCATGACTTCCCTGACTGAGTCTATCCATCCAGCATGTGGTCTTTCTCTGTTTCTGTGCCCACTACCTTTCCTTGTGTTATTGTCTTTTCAAATGAGTCATGTTTTCTCATGATGTGTCCAAATTACAACAGCCTCAGTTTTGTCATCTTGGCTTCCAGGGAGAGTACAGGCTTGATCTGTTCAAGGACACATTTGTTTATGTTTGTTGTTTGTTTGTTTTTTGTCTATTCCAGGTATAGTTATCATTATTCTACAGCATCGCATATCAGATGTATTTATTTTCTTCCTATTCACTTTTTTCCCTGTGCAGCTCTCACATCTGTATATGGTGTTGGGGAATTTAGTGCTTTGGATGACCCTCACTATAGTGTTCAGAGTTATATCTTTATACTTTAGGCCAGTGATGGTGAACCTTTTACAGACCGAGTGCCCAAACTGCAACCCAGGCCCCACTTATTTATTGCAAAGTGCCACGTCCCTCTGGCTTTCTAGTATGAAACTGGCAAACTCTGTGCTAGGGAGAGAGCATGTGTGCCCACAGAGAGGGCTCTGAGTGCCACCTCTGGCACGCGTGCCATAGGCTCGCCATCACTGCTTTAGGCTCTTGTCCAGTTCTTTCATAGCAGGTCTTCCCAAACCTAGTCTTCTTCTGATTTCTTGACTGCAGTCTCTGTTCTGATTAATGTTTGATCAAAGGTTTTCAGAACTCCTTGAGTACTTCAATTTTCCTATTATCAAGGATGAATTCTTGTAGATCTTCCATGATCATTATTGGGGTCAAACAGACGGACAAGATAGAGTGGCCAGAGGCCACTCCACCTGCTATCGCCCAGCGATTGCCCAGGGACCATGGCAACTGCACAGCCTTCTCTTAAAGTGGCCCACTGCCAAATTATTCCTTTTTCCACGCTCCTTTTTTTGGTTGCTCAAAGTGGCTTCCAGGGTGTGTTATGGATAATTTTTGTTTTTTAATGTTTTAATGTTCAACATCAAGTCAACCTTGGTACCTTCTTGCTTGACATTTTCCAGTAATTGCTCCAGCTCTTTGTTGGTTTCTGCGAATAATATTGTGTTGCCTGCATGTCTTAGGTTGTTAATGTTCTTTCCTTTGATCTTCACACCTCCTTCCTCTAAGTTTAAGTCTGTTCTGCATACAATGTTTTTTGCTTACAAGTTGAACAGATGGGGAAGTAGTTTTGCCTGACCCCTTTGCCAACTGGGAACCATTCTGTTTCATTGTGTTCTATTCTGATGGCAGCCTCTTGTCCTGTTCTGATGAGAGCCATTTGTCCATCAGGACAATCAAATGTAGTAGCGCTCCCACTTTTTTGAGAGCATTCCATAGCTTCTGGTAGTTTGTCTAGTCAAAGGCTTTGCTGTAGTCAATAAAGCCTTTCCTAGTTCACTCCATTTTCCATCTTATGACTGTAGTGTGATCCCCACTTCCTCTTGTACATCTGAAATTTCTCACTCTACATATGGTAGGAGTCTTTGCTGCAGAATTTTGAACATGAATTTGCTTGCATGGGGAATTAGTGTGATGGTCCTATAGTTACTGTAATCTTTTGTGTCTCCTCTTTTGTGTATAGGAATGTACAGTGCGCCCACGTTATATGCGGGCGCGCTTTACGCGGACTTGAGTGTACGCACTCAAGCTGCGGGGAGCGCGCAGGGCGCAAGGGGTGGCGCGTCCCATTCAAATGAATGGGGGGCGCGCCCGTGGCACCCTACACGCTCCTGCGCCGCCGCACCGCCACGCACAAGCCTTGAGCATAGGCAGAATTTGCCTTATGTGGGGGGGTCCGGAACGGATCCCCCGCGTAAGGCAAGGGCCCACTGTATATTAATCATTTTCAGTCTGTGGGCCACTGCTTTGTTTTACATATTTGTTGGCAGATTTTAGTTAAAACATTCTGCCTCTGTGGATTGTAGTAGTTCTATTGATATGTCATCTGTTCTGGTGATTTATTATTCTCTGTTATTTTGACTGCGGCTTGCACTTCACTCTCCAAAATTTGGGATTTGTCTTTGTATGTTTCTTCCCATGTGTGAAGTTTTGCCAATTCTTTCCTCTGAAATATAGCCTACAGCACCTGACATTCATACAAAGAATGGAATGCTACTTTTTAAAAGGAACTTGCAGTCGTCCTTCCAAGTCTTGTCCTTGAGAATGGGGATGCTTTGATTTTGATTTCCTGCATGACAGGGAGTTGGACTGGATGGCTCTTGTGGTCTCTTCCAACTCTATGATTCTATGGTTTTATGAATTGATTCCAAAGGTCCTAATAGAAATAAGAAACAAAAGGGCTGAAGTGATCTCTGTAGCAACTCACTGGCAACAAAAGGCATAGAACCACTTTTTGGAGATCCCTTCTCTGAGTCACAACCAGCTCAAATTACCTCTGTACCAGGTTCTGATAACTCAAGGCCAAGTATGTTATCAAGAGCCAGCTTGCCTCAGCTCTGTGCGTGGAGATTAGTGAGCACACTGTGGAAGCACTGAATTTCAATACACTAGCTGTAAATGCATGGATAGGTCCTGTGGATTCACAGGGACATGATTTTCAGTTAACTTAAATTTGATGTTGTCTTTTTTTAGAAAGTGTCAGTTTTCTGTCAAGCTCCTGGATCAAAAGTTCATTGTTGCTTGAATGTTTTTCTCCTAACTTGGCATGCTTACGTAACAGAATATGTTTCATCCATATAGTAAAATGGTACATTTCTCCTTTTTTAAAATATTTTTTATTATTATTTTCCACAAATAATACATCATAAAACATACATTTAAGTTCCATATATCCGAATAATATTACATACAACACTTCCTTATTTATTTCTCCAGTCGTTTATTTCAACATTTATTTTACTCTCTGCATCCTTTTTCTTTCCTGTCTTTCCTCTCTTGATGATATATTCGAGTTCACTATTGAATAGCTTCAGTTTAATTTTTACACCCGTTGTTTTTGTTGTTGTTGTTAGCTGCCCTCGAGTCGACTCCCAGTGTCCCTATCCTCCACAGCCTTGCCCAGATCCTGCAAGCTCTTGCCCCAAACCCCCCTGCTTCCTTCACTGTCCAGCTCTAGCATCCGTACATGTTAATTGAGAATACAATGGCCTGAACAATTCTAACTTTAGTGCTCAGTAGTATGTCTTTGCTCTTCAATATCTTATCCTGAATCTTGCTTGCACCACTGGAATTTCTCTCTCCATGTCTGGTTGGAGTCTATGCTGCAGAATTTTGAGCATTATTTCACTTGCATGTGAGATTAATGCTATTGTCCTATAGTTGCTGCAGTCTTTTCTATCACCTTTCTTGTGGGTTGGTATGTATATTGAGCATTTCCAGTCTGTTGGTCACCTATTTGTTTTCCATATTTGTTGGCATATTTTACAGTTGTCCCTACATATTCGCTAGGGTTAGAGGAACAAGACCCCCGTGAATATGGAAAATCTGCAAATAACAAAAAACACTGTTTTTACCTGAGAGGACACCTCTCTAGGAATCTCTAGGTCCTCTAGTGCAACTCTGTGGTCAATGTCCAACATACACTGACCATAGAATGGCACTGGAGTTGCTACAAATGCTCTTTCAGTGCAACTTTTAGTTAAAGTTGACCACAGAGTTGCACTGGAGGACCTAGACAGTCCTAGAGAGAACATATTAATGAAATCCGTGAATAATCAAATCCACAAATATCAAAGCTGCAAATATGGAGGGATGACTGTACTTAGTACTAAAGTTGCATCTGTCTATGTGCATTGTAGCAGTTCAATTGGGATATCATCTGTTCCTGGTGATTTATCCCCCCCCCCCCCCAATTTCCTTTATTCCCCATCTCTTTTGTATAACTCTCTGTGTATTGCCTCCAGAGTCTTTTTATTTTTTCTCATTCTTGTATTATGTTCTGAGATTTTTTGGTAGAGGTCTCTCGTTATTCCCTTTTTATTGTTGTCTTCTATTTCTCTGCATTGATCATTGTAGTATTTCTCCTTATTCCTGCGTGTCAGATGTTGCACAGTTCTATTCATACTTCTGGTTTTGTTCCTATCTCCCTTTGCTTTATTTTTCTTCTTTCTTTTATTGTATGAAGTGTTTCATCTGTCATCCATTGTTTCCTATCTTTCCTTTTGGTACTTCATTCATCATTAATTATGTCTCTGACTTCTGTCCACAGTTCTTCGGTTTCCGCTTGATTGTAGTCAGTAGTTCAAATCTGATTCTTACATTGTCATTGAATTCTTCTGAGATGTTATTCAGTTAATATAATTATGGTTTTTGCTTTCTTCTTCAGTTTAATTCTGACTTTCGTTATGACCAGCTGGTCTGTGCTACAATCAGCTCCTGGTCCGGTTTTGGTCACAAGGATAGGGCTTCTCCATTTTCTACTTCCAATTATGTAGTCTATCTGTTTTTTGTGTTTACCATCTGATGATATTCTTTTCCCCCCTGTGGTAGCCCTTGAGGTATTTTTTATTAATATTTTTAAATTTTACAATTCGAATTGTTACATTTTCTTCATACAAATACATGCTTTACTACTTTACTTATTTTATACTAAAAATCATCTCAGTGCACCCTTTCCCTGGAGCCATTTCCTTCCAACCAAAATTTTAATTCATCTCATGAAGGTAATTTTCCATCTTCTTTTCTTAATACTTTTTCAATAATTTTATTGCATATTTCATCAAAATCATTTCTTTTCCATAATCCTTTCTTCACTTTCAATTTACATGTTAATTTATCATTAATCGCTATTTGCCAGACTTCTTTATACCAATCCTCCAGTTCCACATTTATATTTGTTTTCCAACTTCCCGCTATAATTAATCTCACTGCTGTAAGTAAATTTGTTACAAGACTTCTTTCTTCTTTTTTCCAGTTTACATCATTATATAGTGATAACAATACTATACAGTGGTACCCCGGGATACGAATGCGCCGCCTTACGAAATTTCCGGGTTACGAAAGAAATTCACTTAATTAATTGTTTCCGGGTTACGAAGGTTATTCCGGGTTGCGAAAGAAATTTTGGTGCTTTTCGGCGCGATTTCACACGGAATCGCGGCTTTCGCTATTAAAGCCTATGGGCTTTTTCGGCTAGCGAAAGTTTCCGGGTTACGAAAGCGGCGGCGGAACGAATTACTTTCGTAACCCGGGGTACCACTGTACTTGGTTTTCTATCTATTCTTATATCCCTAATATTTTCTATTTCTAATACTATTATTTCCCAATTTTTTTACATATTTACATTGCCACCACATATGTATATATGATTCCACTTCATTGCATCCTCTCCAACAGTATTTTGAATTATTTTTATCTGTATTGTGTAATCCCACTGGCGTTAAGTACCTTTTCCAGATCATCTTATAATCTTTTTCCTTAATTCGTACCTATAGATTTTTCAGATGTCTTTGTTCCCAAATTTTATTCCATTCATTTTCACAAAATTTACATCCTAACACTGGAACGGATCCCCCGCATAAGGCAAGGGCCCACTGTATATTAATCATTTTCAGTCTGTGGGCCACTGCTTTGTTTACATGTTTGTTGGCAGATTTTAGTTAAAACATTCTGCCTCTGTGGATTGTAATAGTTCTATTGATATGTCATCTGTTCTGGTGATTTATTATTCTCTGTTATTTTGACTGTGGCTTGCACTTCACTCTCCAAAATTTGGGATTTGTCTTTCTTCCCATATCTCTTTCCAAATATTTTGGTTTATTTTTTCCCTTTTATTCTATTTTATACATTTTGCTAGTTATTCCTTTCATATTTTCAATTTCCTCTAGTTCTTTTCCTTTCTGAATTATTTGTTCAAATTGCGTATATTTTCCCTTGCTAACCCACGTAAGCGATGACCGAGCTAAGAGTACAGAGACAGCAGATATTTTTAAAGGAAGGTACTGTATTTTCTGGTGTATAAGACTATTTTTAACCCAGGAAAATCTTCTCAAAAGGCAGGGGTCGTCTTATACAGCGGGTGTTGTCTTATAGGGCAGGTGCTGAAACCTCCAAGCCGGATTGGAGGATCTGCGGTTGCCGCATATGGTGAGGGGGAGCTCAAAATGGCCGCGGCTGCATCCCCACTGTATGTGGCGACTCACCAGGATTTGTGGAAAGAAGTGACTTAATGTGGTCCTGATGACAAGGTGAGGGGCACCTCACCGGGAAGGTGTAAGTGAAGGGCGGAGCAAGCTGCAGGCGTCCAGGACGTCCGGGGTATGGAAAAAAGAGCTGTGTTTGCATTACCGCTCTGATAGTCTTAGAGACAGGGAGGGCTGGGCAGGCAGGGGGAGAGCTGACCAATCCAAACGGGCTTTGTATAAAACAAGTTTTCCTGCTAAGTACCTGCATGTCATAAACATTGCAATTAAAATTACCATATTGAAATCAAATCTCATGTTTTTAAATTTTTTATTTGGTGTGCATTGGAAGAGGGGTAGTCGTATATGGTGAGTATATCCCAAACTCTATATTTTAACTGGAAAAGTTGGGGGTCGTCTTATACGCCGGAAAATACAGTATTTATTCTAAGTAGACAGGTAACATTCATGCAAGGCCTCCTTGCCTTGCAGGTACAGAATGTATAGTTACAAGATGTTCATTTCAGGCAAGCCAAAAGATAAACATTACAAAAGCCTAGACGCACTAGCTATCACATTTCCTAAGCTACTCACACAGAGATGGGTTCTGCAGTCCTTGATGGGTTTTTGGATGCAAGGAGCTGGCTCTCATTGCCTAGCTCAACTTGCATCCCTTAAGCCTGCCCTTTTGGCACAGGTCCAATCAGCTGGGTTCCCAAAACAAGAAGACTAAAATAAAGCCACATGGCCTCAGAGGCCTTTTAAAGACCTCTGGCGGAAGGTTCTTGAAAAACCCGGTCCTGCTCTACTGATTGGCCAGTTGGGCCTTAGGTCAGCTATGATGTAAATTCTCATTAGCATGTGATGTAAGCCCTCATTAGCATGTACCTCCCCC
This sequence comes from Sceloporus occidentalis, assembly GCA_023333645.1. Classification (NCBI taxonomy): domain Eukaryota; kingdom Metazoa; phylum Chordata; class Lepidosauria; order Squamata; family Phrynosomatidae; genus Sceloporus; species Sceloporus occidentalis. The sequence goes on from JALMGF010000001.1 coordinate 219,589,399, forward strand.
CAGCTTAACCCTTTATGATTTGAGAGGTGTCCTCAAATGACTGGAGGCCCAGTCTTTACAGATACATTTTCTAAAATTAGTATAATCACAGGGCAGATGGTTCCTGTTTCAACAGCAATTTCTCTTTTATCTGTTTTCCCCAAAGATCATAAGCAATTGATACACAAATATCTTTTTATATTCCTATGTTTGGCAGCAAGATTAAAAATTGTCTCAATTTTTGTCATTAGATTAGTGACATAGGTATCTAGAATAGCACACTTGTGGAAAAACTAACTGCTCAAGTTAGTGATTAAAAATAAATTTTATTTATATAATTTCTATGCTACTTGGTTTCCATATTTTGACCTTGTTTATTGTGACTTGTACATTTCTTATGGTCACTTCTGGGAAAAGTACTGATTTTAAGGCTATAAATTTTTTGTATGTTATTATTATTATTATTATTATTATATTTTATTTCTATAGCGCTGTAAATGTACTTTTTATTTAATGTAGTTTTTATTTAAGGTTACAAATGCTATCATATATAATGTTTAAAATGCTTTGAGTAATGAGAATATCTGCTCTAAAAATCAGGATTGTTGTTTTTTAAATATTACTCTACAAATAGACAAAAGTGAGCTAAACAAGGAAAGACCTTTTGACTTTTTAGGGAATAAAAAATTCTAATGTTGCCGCTAAAACACTATATCAAACAATCAAAGCAGGTGGCTTAGCTACCCCACATATTAACTAGTATTACATACCTAGCATGCCATCTGGTGAGACAGCATGGCAGGGGTAGCAAATTTATACTGCACAAAACCTTCATAGAATGATAGAACAACAAAATCTAGCGTGCATTTTGAAAATGTGTTCCTGCATTGCAATAAATAAAAATGTATCCTTGTGCCTATTATTAAAACAGATCCAATTTAACTGTGGACTTTCAGAACTTCCACAGATTTGTTAGAATGAAACTTTTAAAGGTAAGAGATGCAGAGCGGGATCCGATTTCAGCATCTGAGTCTTTCAGCTTGCCTGCCCCAATTGAGAGAATGTGGAATTTGTGGTGATAGCTTTGCATGCCAATAATGAGACTGCTTTAACTGCTAGGGAATTCTGGGCACTATAGTTTTGTGAGACATTTCATGTTCTCTGTCAGAGAGCTCTGGCGCCACAATAAACTACAATTCCCAGGATTCTCCAGCATTCAGCTGTCTCAAACTGGATTTATTTATTTACTGTATTTATACCCTGTTCCTCTGACAGAAAGGCTTTCAGAGCAGCTCTCAAACTGGATTATTTCTGCAGTGTGTTTTGAACCTTGATTTAATAATAAGGAGACACATACACCCAACAGTCTTCAAATTAATATCCAGGTCTCTGTCATTCCTGTGTCTGATTTAGAACAAAACCAACACTTTGGTCAAGATGTTGCCGACAATAATAACTTGAAACAATAAAAATATAGATATAAACTACATCCATACTTAAAGCAATTCTGATTCAGTTTCCCTTTACTATTAAGTTGCTTCTAAGAGATTTAATAATATTTATACATTGTAGTGTTGGACTAGAATGGGCAAAACCTGCCTTTACTGAGTTACTGAGATTAAATATGGGAAGGAGGACCAAATCTGCCAATCTGATTCTTTGGATATAAATGCAACAGATAAAATAACTGTGATTCTAAGCTATCTTGGAGACAGTCTAATACTTCTGAAAGATTGAAAGCAATGCAATGCTATGTGTATCTTTGTTCTCAGTATCATTCCAGCACTAATTTCCCAAAATACTGTTGGGAAAGATCAATGTCATTCTCCTCTACTGCACTGGTTCCCATCCTTATTTTCACTTATGTACTCCTTGGCAGCCATAGATTGTATGCTAGCAAAATGTTTGTAATTGATATTGCTGGTATTTCAAGCCCAGGGTGGCTGCCTCAATGTGCACACATCAAAGCAGGAAGTGTTTGTGTTAACAAGTGTCCCTGGCTTTGCAAGCGGGGAGTTCACAAAAGCTTCCCGCTTTGGGAGGCGCCATTGAGGCAGTGGCCTTTGGAGTTGTTGTTATATTTATTTGTATCCCGCTCTTTTCCCTGAACTGGGACTCAGAGCAGCTTCACAACATTTAAAACAATACAATTAATAACGTAGAAAAGTGATACATTAAAACAGAATTAAATTGTTAGAATATTAACGTTGGGAGGGGGTTTGGCGGTGCAGGTTCTTGGTGTTCCCCACTCACAAAGCTTGAGGCTGTTGTGCATGCATTCACATAAACGCCTCCAACTTCGAACAGTACCAAGGAGAATTGCTGAGAGGTGGTGATGGAAAATTTGCAAATGTGGAGGGCAGACTATACTTAAATTGTTAAAATTGACTTCGTTGCACTCCGTCTGGACATTATGGAATATCGCCACATAGCACTGAGCTGGATTTATTTTATTTAAAATATTTATACCTTAAACCATGTGTATTGTCTCCAGTAAGGATCAAACAAGGATAATACAATGGTCACTAATAATTGCTTTGGAGGGTGATGGATTCTTCTTGTTTTCTCTCTGTGGGGCCTTCCAGCAAGACAAGTGAACACTATCAGCAGGTACCCAAAGCAGTGGTGAAAGCATCAGCTCCTTTCCTCCTCAGTGGCAGCCACCATGAGGCACCGTTAAAAGCAAGACAAATGTACGCGTGGATGAGTTGGTGCCAAGCCCCATGGATAGCTGTCTTCACCTGCCCTCCTTTTGCCTCTCTTCCTTCCTCCCACCTCTTGCTTTGCTAGTCAGCTCCATCATCCCCACTCCTGCCATGAAGAGGGGAGAGGTTGTGAGAGCACAGAGCGGGGAGTGAGATGGGGCCCGGGAGGAGGATGAGGATGCCCAATTAATAACACCACCTTGAGCTGGCACACCTCCCTACTCATTGTCTATAGTCTCTTCGCTTTCTCACACTTGCAGCCACACCTCCATTATTGATTATTCCATCGTTACTAAAAAAAATAATGTGCTGTGGTTAGAAACCACTGTTCCACTAGATGTCAAATATAATATGGATTTTTTTACTGGAAACGCTTAACTTCATCTTTTCACTTACTTCTAGGTCTAGAATTCTGAATATTGAGCAAACGTGGATCAGTAAAGTCTGCCTCCCCTTTTTGGATTAAAGTGACTGTCTCCTGGAAGATTACTGGCAGAAAGAAAACTTTTGGAAACATTCCCTGATGAGCCCCGTTGAAGTTTTGTCCACCGTCATGTGGCCATCGCAGCTGCTGTTCTTCACAATGCTCTTGGCATCCACCGTCAGTTGTAAGTGATGCTCCATTTCAGTTTCTGTTGACTGCAGCTTTGAAAAGTTTGGAATAGATCGTGTTGGCTGGGGTATAAAAACAAGAAATGTTTGATTGACTGTGTGGCCTTTTAAAATAATGCTTTCACAGATACGGGGTTCTATAGCTCTGCTTGCCCCTGGAAAGTGTTCCATAGAAATGAAACATTGCATATGTAGGTTTCTCCAGAAAGGGAAGCATTAGGTCCACAAGTCGCCTCCATGGCCTTCCTCCAGGTAGGAAGGTGTTGTTGTTGTTGTGTGCCTTCAAATAGTTTCCAACTTATTCTGATCCTAAGGTAAATGTATCATGGGGTTCTCTTGGCAAGAATTGCTTAGACCGGGTTTGCCATTATCCTCTGAGGCTGAGAGATTGTGACTTTCCCAAGACCACACAGTGGGCCATGGATGACTAAGTAGGGATTTAGACCCTGGTTTCCCAGAATCTTTGTCCAGGACTCACACCACAATACCATGCTGGCACTGTGCAAGAAAGCTACAGTAATTCACACCACTGATTCCTCTGCATTTTCCTTGTATGAGTGCTTAGTACAGGAGTGGAGATATTGTGGTCTAATTCTTATTTTTTTTTAATGCTCCCAAACACTCCCAAATGTTGCTCTGGGGAGAAACTTTTGGGCTTCTCAGGGCATTTTGGGCCAGGAGTGGCCTTGTTTTTTCAACAAGAAGTCAACTTCCTATTAACACTATTAATCAATCATCAGGAAAAACTAATCGGGAAAATCTATAGAAAATTACTACAATTGGATATGGAAAATGAAACCATTAAGGATACGATGGTAAAGTGGGCTAGCTCTCTTGGTTATAATATACAATTAGAGAAGTGGGAACATGTTTGGATAAAAGGGTTGAGATATACAGCATCACAAAATATAAAAGAAAACTGGTTTAAAATGTTTTATCGCTGGTACTTAACTCCAGAAAGATTAGCAAAGATTTATAAAAATAAAAACAACAAATGTTGGAAATGCGAAGAGGTAATAAGGACATTCATACACTGTTGGTGGAACTGCAAAAAGGTAAAAAAGGAAACAAATTAGAGACTTAATTAGTGAAATTTTACATATTAAGTTAGAATTAAAACCAGAAAGCTTCCTATTGAGTATATTTGATAATGAAATAGAAACGAAATACGGAAAACAACTTTTTTATATGGTAGCAATAGCAAGAATACTATTAGCACAAAAATGGAAATCAAAGGATATTCCGAAGAAAGAGGAATGGGTATTGAAGCTAATGGAAGTAATAGAAATGGATAAATTAACTCAAATAATAAGAGAGAAATCTATAGGGAATATCTCGAAAAAAATTAACCAAGAATGGGAGTTAGTGTTTGAATATATGAGGAAGCAATGGGGGAGCTTGTGGTACTTAACTTGATTGTAGATTGTATTTGTTTCGAGGGTATTTTTATTTGAATATCTATTGAATAAGTATAGCATTCGTAATGGAGAAGGAAATAAGAAGTAAAGAAACAAATAGGAAGAATAAGATGTAAGTATAGTTAGTAGTGAAGATGATGATAAAAGATTAGGTGAGATAAATAGGTTGTGTATAAGAGATACTAGAAGTAACATACTACGCAAAGAGGATGGAAGTCATATGTTTTAATTTAAATGGTGGAGGGTGGTTTGGGTGGGTGGGGTGGGGAGTGGGTTGTGTTGTTGTGTTATGTTATGTTGTGTTGTGTATGCTAAAAGATTTTAAAAAAGAAAAAAGAAAGAAGTCAACTTCCAGGTCATGTCCTGTTGCTAAAAAGGCTCTACTTGGCCTAACATGGTTCAGAGAAGAGTCAAAATAGGATAAAATTGCTTCAAGTGGGCAACTTTGGGGCATTTGGGGACCCCCAAAATGCAGTGAGGGGTGAAGCCCTCCAAGGTCCCCTGAGTGGCCTCCATGACAGTTTAGAGGCCAAAGGTTATCCACTCTGGATTTAGAGCCATATTCTGTGGCATGTAAAAGTCTATACAGAGTGGAAGAAGATCCTGGGAATTTGACAGGGAAAATTTAGCCAAATATTGTAGTCAGCAAACTACTTGAGCTCCAGCGAAGCTTTATTTGTAATAAAGACTATCAAACAAGCCAGAAAAGGGGAAAAAAAATAAACATTTTAGTAGTACAGCATTAGATTTGATAATCTGGATAACATCTATTGTCTGATTGGATACTTCCTGTGATCACTAATCTTAGCACTGACCATCTGTCAGGGATGCTTTGATTTGGATTTCCTGCATGGCAGGGGGTTGGACTGGATGGCCCTAGTGGTCTCTTCCAACTCTATGATTCTATGAAAACTTCACATGACTTCTAAAGAAAACTGGTTCCAACTCCTGGAATAATTCTCTTTCTCTTGGAAACATTGGTGAATTCTCTACTGCAGCGGTCCTTAGACTTTTTACCCTTGGGACTCCCTCCCCTTTTCCCTGGTGGCACAGTGGTTAAATGCCTGTACTGCAGCCATTTACTCAAAACCACAAGGTTGCGAGTTCAAGACCAGCAAAAGGGCCCAAGCTCGACTCAGGCTTGCATCCTTCCGAGGTCGCTAAAATGAATACCCAGATGTTGGGGGCAAATTAGCTTACTTGCTAATTAGCTTACTTGCTGTTCACCGCTATGATCTTTGGAATAGCGGTATATAAATAAAACAAATTATTATTATTATTATTATTATTATTATTATTACACATGGAAGCCCCCCCCCCCCCCAACAAGTACTGGTAACATCAAAGCACAGCTCTACCATTTTATAATATACATTTCTTTTTTTATTATTATTATTTATAGTTTCCACATAACATCCAAAAGACATAAAACATACATATATAACCTACCAACACAAAGTACATACATCTCCTCCACATACCCACATGTCCCTCTTACAATTTTATAAAAAACACATAACAAAAATTTTACTTCTTGTTCCTCATAGTTTAACAATATACTCTCTCTCTTTTTCTTTATCTTGTTTTATCATAAATTTTCCTTCTTGCTTCTTCCTCACATTTCTAAGGTAAAAACTAAAGCATTGATTGTAATCTTTTCTATATAATATACATTTCATACTGTTCCAAAAACCCTACTGCTGAATGAACTGGAAAAGGTCGTTAAAGCAAGGAGGACATGCTTGTTTAAATGTGGGTTTCCTAGCGTGCTGCCAATTTCTGTGGCAGCCCTTATGCTTCTTTCCATGGCTTTTATTAGTTTGTCACTGAAATTTAGTTGCTTGATTTGACATTGAAATTTAGTGATATAGATTTAATGTGAATCATGGGAAGCAAGGAGCATTCCAGGTGGGAAGTGCAGACGTTTAGGACTGCATGTTTATTTTTTGACCAAGAACAATATTACTCCACAGCTGGAGGGATGAGGACTGCTTGCCAGAATTGTAGGTCACTAAAATGAGTACCCAGCTTGTTGGGGGCAATTGGCTTACTCATTGCAAATCGCTTAGAGAGTGCTAGTTCACTGATAAGTGATATGGATAATTGCTATCAGTGGAGTGGTGAATCTCCTTTTGTAGTGATAGGACTCATGATTCTGCATAGCTCCTTTGCTGTTTAGGACAGAATCTGAAGGGTAATGTGGCCTCTTTCTGGCCCACTGCTGGATGGGGTCCCACCCTTCCTTGCTTCTCCATGGAAGTATGTAGTCTAAGGTCGTATGCTTTCAACACATCTTCTCTATTGACACAATGTCTTGTTTCCTCTAGTAACTCAAACTTCTCCCACGCAACACAAACAAAAGTGAAACAGGCATAAAATGGCTGAGTCTTCACTCTCGGCCCCAAGGAAGGGAACTTCTTTCTCTGGCTCCTCTCTCCTTCTTGGACACTTCCCAGTTGGCATTTCCATTGCTGCAGCAGCCTCACCCTATACTCCACCTTTGGCCTCTGACGTCTCACCACTCCCCTTCTCACAGGCTGAAACCCCTAGGGCTTGGCATGCCCTTCCTCAAGGAGGACGTGTGGAGATCTCTTTGTGTGGGCTTCCCGCAGGGGGTCTCCCTTTCAAGTCATTTCAGTTCCTTGTCCCCCTTCCATCCCTTCTTCTAGCCCCATAGTCTCTTCCTTCCCCAACATTGGGTGCAGACCTTCCAAATATCTCCCAAAACCTGGTCTTGGGAGGGCTCTCGGCTCTCTTACCAGCTGCCAGTGCCTACCTCCCTGGCTCCAAAATCCCATCCACCTTTCCTTATTGGCTCTCCCAAGTACCTTCTTCCTCTTAGTCCAGACTTGCCTCTCACTCTCTCACAAGCCCCTTTCTTCTCTCTTCAGTGTGTCCATCCAACTCCAGGCCGGGGATCTCTCTTGCACCTACCCCCTCCTGGTTCTTCCCTTTTTAGTCCCTTCTCTTTGGTCCATGCCTCACCCTCTTATCCTTCTTTCCGAGCGTTTTGGGGCCGATTCTTCAGCCTCCCGTGTTTTCAGTTGGCTCCTCCATCTGGATCAGCATGGATATCGGAGGTGGGGCAGAAGGTGTTGGAATGTGCAGAGTGCACAGACTGCATGGATTTACACAGAAACTTCTTGCCACAAGAAACACTAAGCAGACTGTCACGGAGCTGTGTGCCAGATCTCCTCCTTCCCTCCAGATGCTGAGAAAGCACATTGAAACAATTGTCTCTTCAAAGAGGCTCTTTAATCTTCCAGTTGCTACATACAGAAACCAAAATCCACAGCTACACATCCACCACCGACAACCAACAAACCCACACTGTACAATGAGGCTTGGGCTTTATATACACTTTTGCCATGCTGCCACCAAGCTCAGCCTGTTCCTGCTGTGTCACCTTAATTGTTGTCCCCCAACCAAGATGACCAAGCGTATTTTCATTAGTTTTTCAACACTTCACAGTGCTTTCTGGCACATGATGACCTTGCAGATACATCACATGTCTTGTACCAGCTGCAACCAATTCCTTGGTTATCAGGCTGCAAGTGAACCATAGTTACCTTTGTCACTTCTTCACATCTGGAAATTTTATATCAGGCTTTATTCTTTAACATTTCCCTCCAAAATGTACTGATGTGTGTGTGTGTCATTGTGCCAAATACATTTTTTAACCATCCTGCCTATGTTTTGCACTTTAGCTGAACAGCCAAACTTGTGCATTTAAGGTGCCATACCAACAGATGTGATAGCTGTTTATGCCTTTTCACTGGCAATGCTTTTGTTAGAACATCAGCTATGTTGTCCTTGGTGTCAATGTACTCCAGACTTAAAATCTTGTTCTGGACCATCTCCCTGACATTCTGACAGGTATGTATTTCATGCGACACTTCAGATTTTCAGTTTCAGACATTGCAATGCAAGATTGCGAGTCTTCATGCACTACAGTTGGACCTGTGCATTTTTTACCTAAGTTCTCTAGCAACTGACGTACCCACTGGACTTCTCCAGCCATTTCAGATAATGCTACAAATTCTGCCTCAGTAGTACTCAGTGCCACACAGTTCTGCTTCCTACTTCGCCACAGTACTGGGCTATCTGCAGATCTCACCAGCAAACCCGACACTGACTTTCTGTCATGCAGTTCAGAAGCAAAAGAACTGTCCACAAAACAATCAAGCTGATCCATGCTTCCCTGTATCACCAGCTTTCTGTCTTTGGTTCCCTTCAGATACTTAAGCACATGTTTCACTGCTGTCCAATCTTCAATTTTGGGATTGCTTACTTTTCTGCTAAGCACCCCTATAGCAAAAGAAATGTCAGGCCTTGTGTTATTTGCAATAAACAACAAGCTGCCTATTGTACTTCTGTACAGTTCTGGATTTTCAAAATCCTTTGTTGGCTCACAGCTGGTGTAACCAGGAGTCATTGGACTTCTAACTACTTTAGCACTTTCCAGACCACATTTCTCAATCAGCCTTTCATTATTATTATTATTATTATTATTTAGCTCTGTAGATTTGCACAGCGCTGTACATAAAACAATAGATATATAAGAGAAAGCCTGCCTATGGCGTACAATCTAGGAGATAATAGGATAATACATATAAAATAGATAGCAATACAGGAAATGGTTCAATAAAACAGGGGGGAAAAGAACATCACATAGCAAATGGTAATCACGCAATGCCTGGGAACGCTTCTCTGAACAGGATGGTCTTCAACTCTGTTTTGAAGCTGGTTAATGAAGTGATGGCCCTTGCTCGTGGGGGAAGAAGGTTCCAGGAGTGAGGGGCAGCAAGTGAAAATTGGCGAATCCGAGGTGGGACAGAGAAAATCCTGGGCTGGGACAGCAGACCTTGATTACCAGAGCGGAGGGCCCGAGTGGGAAGGTGAGGAGAAATAAGATCTGATAAGTAAGGAGGGGCCAGCCCATGGAAGGCTTTAAACGTCAACAGCAGGAGCTTATACTGAATACGGAAAGGGAGGGGTAGCCAGTGAAGGGATGCCAACAAAGGAGAGATATGGTCAGAGCGGTGGGCGGATGTGATAATGCGTGCAGCTGAATGCTGGACAGAAATTAAAGGACGGAGGTGAGAAAGCGGAAGCCCAGCCAGGAGGATGTTATAGAAATCAAGTCGTGATTCCACTAGGACATAGACCAGAATCTTGGCAGTAGAGGCAGAGAGATATGGTCGGATTTTGGCAATATTGTATAAAAAGAATCTACAAGCCTTGGCTGTGGTCTGGATCTGAGGGATACACGACAGGGAAGAATCAAAGATAAAACCAAGACTACGGGCTTGCTGCTCTGGTTGAATAGAAATGTTGTCCACATAAACAGAAAAGGAGTGTTGAAGGATGGACTTAGGGGGAAAGACAAGAAGCTCCGTCTTGGACATGTTGAGCTTCAAACACCGATGGCGCATCCACTGCAAGACAGCTGTGAGACAGGACGAAACTTGCTGTTCAAGCCTTGGAGAAAGGTCAGGGGTGGAAAGATACAACTCGGTGTCATCGGCGTACAGATGGTAGGAAAAACCAAAAGAGCTAATGAGTTTACCTAAGGACAGTGTGTAGAGAGAAAAGAGAAGGGGACCCAGAACAGAGCTCTGGGGCACTCCAACAGATAAGGGAACAGAGGACGAGGTCTGACCACCTGTGACCACTGCAAAAGATCTGCCTGACAAATAAGATCTAAACCAGTCGAGAACAGAGTCTGAGAACCCAAGGTCAGAAAGTATATCAACTAGAAGACAGTGATCAACGGTGTCAAAGGCTGCAGACAAATCAAGAAGGATGAGAAAAGAGTAAAGGCCATTAGTCTTGGCTAGTAAAAGGTCATTTGAGATCTTAGTGAGAGCTGTCTCTGTAGAATGCCTTGGGCGGAAACCAGACTGAAAGGGATCGAGGATGGAGTTGGCTTCAAGAAACTCAAGACAGCGAGAATAAACAACCCGTTCCAAAACCTTAGAAAGAAAGGGAAGAAGAGAAATTGGACGATAGCTAGACAAAGAGGAGGGGTCAAGAGAAGGTTTTTTTCAGAATTGGGGAAATGAGAGCATGTTTGAAGTCCGACGGGAAGAAGCCTGTAGAGAGAGAGAGATTGAAAATATGGAAAAGCGAGGGCAGAAAGGAGGGAGATATAGAGATTAGAAGGCGAGTAGGAATTGGATCAAGAAAACAGGTTGCAGGTTTGGAAGAGTTCAGAAGTGTAGAGAGTTCATCCAAAGAGGCAGGAGGAAAAACAGATTTTTTTTTAGGCGAGGACGATAGAAGATTATGAGCAGAAGAAGAATCGGGAGGGACTATCTCATAGTGAATTGTGATAATCTTTGAGATGAAATAATTAGCAAAGTCATTAGGAGAGAATGATGAAGAGACAGGAGGAGAGGGAGGTTTAAGCAAAGTGTTGAAGGTGGAGAACAAACGCTGCAGGCGCTTCTCATTGGCAGAGATCAATGATTTGTAATAATTCTGTTTTGCCATAGACAGGGCGCATGAGAAGGACGAGAGAACAAATTTGTAATGAATAAAGTCAGCCCACTGTTTGGACTTTCTCCAAAGACGTTTGGCCGCTCTAGAGCAGGACCAGAGAAACTTAATAATGGGGGTAAGCCAGGGCTCCGGCCTAGTCATAGAGGAAGAAGTGCGTACAGAGACAGAGGCAAAGCTGTCCAGAGTTGAGGAAAGAGTGGAGTTAAGTAAAGACATTGCAGAATCAGCAGAATCCCTAAGATTTAGGGAAGAGAGAGATCAATCCAGGGTCTGACCAAGATGGTTGGAGTTAATAGATAGAAGGTCACGAAAATAGTGTTGAACAGTAATTTCAGTAATTTCTATCTTCTTACGTTGGCTCAACAAACATCTGCCATCCTGAGTCCACTGTACCTCAATCCAGAGGTAAGTCTTGAGATTTCCTAAGTCCTTTAGGATGAACTTCTTAGACAACTCCTTTTGTATAGACTGTACCTCTTGTTCTGACCTCACTGCCACACAAAGGTCATCAACAGAAATCACTAGAGTTATCTCCCCCTTGGTGCACATGCACGCATCAGCAATGCTGCGTTTGTACCCAGGTCTCACCAGTTCTTCATGAATACACTGATTCCAGCAACGTGCATCAATCCATACAATGCTTTGTTCAAGTTGTACACTTTTCTATCCCTGTCCTGATCGAACCCTGGTGCGTTCTCCATGAAAACCACCTCATCAAGATGAGCATTCAAGTAGGCAGTTTCAAAATTGAAATTTCTTCTTTGTAGTGTCTGCGAATCATACAAATGGGTTATTCTGCGCCTGCGCAGGAATGCTGAGAAATGTCTAGAATCTCTGGGCAAACGTTAGTTTGCAACCCTTTGCAACCTTTTGATGGTAGCTCCGCCCATACCATATATAGCCCCTAACGGTCCCACTCTTCTCCAGTTCCTTCATTCCGCCACTCTTAGCAGCTCGAGGAACTTTGTTAGCTTGGTTTACCTTGCTATAGGCCTTTCTTGTTGAAATCTCTGGACTACTGACCAACGGAATTGTTCTTGAGCACTCTCACGGACTATCCTACGGGCTTTGTTACCAATCTACGGCTTGACTACGGTATTCTTGACTATCCTTTTTGACCACGGCTTCTTTTAAAAGATGTGCCAAGTGCGGGGTTAAGATCCCAACTTCGGACGAACATGAGAAATGCGTCCTTTGCTTAGGGGAGACCCATAACCCCAGGGATTGCCCCCACTGTAAGGCCATGACTACTCAGGCCTTGAAAAATCGGAATCAAAATTTGAAGGCTTTCCTTTATGAAAAGGTCCTCCAACCTTCTCCAGCCTCTACTTCGGCTCCTCACCTAGAGCCTTCCACGAGGCCATCCACTTCATTGGCCCCAAAGAAAATATCCCTAAGATCAGGGAAGGATCTGTCTGGGGATACTGCATAGTCCTCCAAGAGGAAACACAGAGACAAGTAAAAGTCCTCCAAGTCCTCTCTGACTGAGCAAGAGCACCCTAGACGGGCCAGATCTGCCTCCCCTGTGGCAAAATCACGTCGTAAGGTCCTTTCCAGCACTGTCTCGGCGCCCCCACCAGACTCGATGCCCACCACTACTTTGATCCTGACGGCTGTTTCAGCCTCCGTTCCGACTCCTTTGGAACCAAGGGTGCTTCTGTCGAACCATCTGACTTTGAAGGACAACGATCTGCAGATTGTCAACCTTGACCAGAGCTCTGAATTGGAAGGAGAGATCCGAGATCCTGATCCTCCTATCTTCACTCATAGGGATAGTTCTCGGTCCCGTTCTCCTCCACATAGAGACCAGGCCACGCTCGGGACAGAAGCTGATGAGGCCCAAGCTCACGACCAACCCGACCGTGATCTTTTTGACCTCTACTCTATTATCTCAGCTAGGCACTCCACTGATTGTGCCTCCAAGATTCTGTCGGGATCCATCGCTCTCAGACGCTATGCTTGGCTTTGCTCCTCTGACCTCACTCCACAGGCCAGATCAGCCATAGGAGACATGCCCTTCAACAAAATTAATTTCTGCTACAGGATGAAAACAGCGGCAAAGAAGCATGGCATGTCCTCATCCTTGGCATGATCACTGCGTCAGAGATATGGTTCTCAATGCCCTTGGTACCCTCCAAACCAACACCGGCCGTACCAACAGCAGGAGCGTCAGTACCAAGCTGAGGACAGACCTGCCCAGCATTCGGAGAGCATTGGCCTTCTACCTGGACAGAACCTCAGATCTGAGGTGCTCCGAGCGGCTGTTTGTTTGCTACTTGGAGGCCAAGAAGAGACTACCTGTGACTGTGTAGAGGTTCTTGAAATGGGTGGCCAATACCATCCACCTCTGCTATAAACTGTCAGGTAGACCTCTTCTAGTTCGGGTTCAGGCCCATGCAAGGCCTTTTTGACTGGGATCTCTTTGGAGGATGTTTGCAGAGCTGCTGTCTGGTCCCAGCCATTGACTTTCATCAACCATCTTTCCTGTTCCTCCTGAGGGTAAGTTTGCAGGTCTTTGTAACTTTCAGGCTCATCAGCCACTACTGCACAAACCTTTGCACTCTGAACAACAAAACGTTCTGGAGGTTTCCTCACTCTCTGGGTTCTCCTGGGCGCAATTACCCTAATCCTTCCTCTCTCATCCTCACTATCAGAACTAGTCTGAACCTCAGTATCTACAACTGGCACCTGTTCAAATTTCCTAGTTGATATTGGTGAGGGAAGAGATGGGAATGTTTGTGTAGTGTGTTCTGAGGTGCTAGGCTTGCTCTCTAGCGAAGCTTCATGTTTCTTCACCCCTCCATTCCCAGTACTTGTTTCTTTTTGCCCCAGCTTGAGAAATTCCTCTTGGTTGGCATGTAGCCTTTCCCAACCTGAGTGCTTTTCAAAGTTTGCACTCCTTGACAACATGATCTGCCCATGGCCAAGGTGAAACCTGTAACTGTTCCCTGAATACCCTACAAACATCAGCCTGCGCCACTTGGGGGCCGCCCTTCTTTCTGAAGTTTGCAGGTACATACACATTCGCAAACTGGCCAAACACCCTCAAATATTTCATATTGGGCAGTCTCCCATACAGCATGTGATATGAGGTTTTCTTCACAGCAGAATCTTCCTGCAGAACTGCAGGATTGGTTGTGTTGTGGCGTATCCCCTTACCCCTCAACCGATTTTTGAGGTTGTTTGACAGGAATTCACTGCCTCTGTCTTTTACCAAGGCCCCCACTTTGTACTCAAATTACCTCTCATCCATGTTGACCCAATTCTTGAATGAATCGACTGCCTCATTCTTTTCTTTCAGAGTCATGACATATGACTACCTGGTATCACGGTCAACAATTATCATAAAATAATGGTTGTTAACAATGCTTTTGTTCAAAGGACCAACCAAGATGACCAAGCATATTTACATTATGTGAAGTCGAAGGCTTTCATGGCTGACAACCATAGTTTTTTGTGGGTTTTTCAGGCTATGTGGCCATGTTCTAGAAGAGTTTCTTCCTGACGTTTCGCCAGCATCTGTGGCTGGCATCTTCAGAGAATGCTTGCCTGGAAAAAGTGGGTATATATATACTGTGTGAGCCTGGGAATGCAGCCATCAGCACAGAACAATACACATGCAAATCATTCCTGCATTCCCAGGTTCACACAGTATGTATGTGTACACACACACACACACACACACACACACTTTTTCCAGGCAAGCATTCTCTGAAGATGCCAGCCACAGATGCTGGCGAAACGTCAGGAAGAAACTCTTCTAGAACATGGCCACATAGTCCGAAAAAACCACAAAAAATTATATTTACATTAGTTTTTCAACATATCACAGTGCTTTCTGGTACATGATGACCTTGCAGATACATCACATGTCCTGTGCCAGCTGCAACCAATTCCTTGGTTATCAGGTTGCAAGTGACCCATACAGTGGGGCAAAAAAGTAGAAGTGGAAGCTCCAATTGATACAAAACATGGCAGCCAGACTGGTCGCCAGAAAATCCAAGTTCAACCATATTGCACCTATTTTAAAATCACTACATTGGCTGCCTATTAGCTTCTGGGCTCAGTACAAAGTGTTGGTTATTATCTATAAAGCCCTAGATGGCCTGGGTCCAGTCTACTTGAAGGAACGCCTCCTCCCATACAATCCTTTCCATACACTCTGATCCTCCGGGAAAAACCTCTTACAATCTAGAAAGACCAGACTGGTGGTGACCTCTTGGAGGTCCTTTTCTGTCACCGCTCCAAAAACCTGGAATGACCTGCCGGAAGAGATTCGCCAATTATCCTCACTCGAGGCTTTTAAAAAGGTGGCAAAAACCTTTCTCTTCCGGCAGGCCTTCCCCGATTGATAATGTCCAGAACCAATTGAATCCCCCTTTTATTATTTTTCTTATTTGTGATTTGTTTTTAACTTTGATGTATTGTTATATACTTTTTAAACATTTTTTTACTGTTTAATTTCATAGTTGGGAGCGAGGGTTGGGTCAGGGTTTTGTGGGGCTTGTTTTTATTGTTGTATATTGTATTTACTTTGTTGTTACCCGCCTCGATCCTCAATCGGAAGAGGTGGGATATAAATAAATATTTGTTATTATTATTGTTATTATTATTATTATTATTATTATTAAGTCATTATTTAGTCACAATTGTGCAAGTTCTCCCACTTAAAAAGATGAGAGAGGCCTGTAATTGACATCATAGGTAGACCTCAACTATGAGAGACAAAATGAGAAAACAAATCCAGACAGTCACATTGTCTGATTTGGAAAGAATTTATTTGCAAATTATGGTGGAAAATAAGTATTTGGTCACCGACAAACAAGCAAGATTTCTGGCTCTCACAGACCTGTAACATCTCCTTTAAGAGGCTACTCTGTCCTCCACTCATTACCTGTATTTATGGCACCTGTTTGAACTTGTTATCAGTATAAAAGACACCTGTCCACAACCTCAAACAGTCACACTCCAAACTCTATTATGGTGAAGACCAAAGAGCTGTTGAAGGACACCAGAAGCAACATTGTAGACCTGCACCAAGCTGGGAAGACTGAATCTGCAATAGCCGAGAAGCTTGGTGTGAAGAAATCAACTGTGGGAGCAATAATTAGAAAATGGAAGACATACAAGACCACTGATAATCGCCCTCGATCTGGGGCTCCATGCAAGATCTCACCCGTGGGGTGAAAATGATCACAAGAACAGTGAGCAAAAATCCTAGAACCACATAGAGGGACCTAGTGAATGACCTGTGGAGAGCTGGGACAAATGTAACAAAGACTACCATCAGTAACACACTATGCCGCCAGGGACTCAGATCCTGCAGTGCCAACACTATTTGAAGGAGACCCATGCTGTTCAGGGTGAAGGAGAATCTCTGAAGCAGAGGCTTTGCCACTAGATTTACCACTGGGAGGGCTGCAAATCCCCCCTTGATTTTACCATGGCTTCTCCTGCAGCTGCTCTAAATTATATGGGAGCTGTGCCAGTACAAAATATCTTGGATCAGTTGTGGGAGGGCTCTCCTGTTACAAAGTTTTGGGGAAAGCACATGAACAATGCCTTCAACAGATCTAAAAATGCATTAAACAGAAATAAACGCTCCCACCTGCATGTAGCTTTTAAAATGTTCCTTCTGTTCACATTTTACCATGCTATGACTTAACATAAGGCTTACTAGATAAAGACTTAATATATTTGATTGTGATTTAATATAATACCTGTTTAAATAAGATGCTTTTGGAATAGTAAGGTAAGACAGGGTGCGTTTATGCCCACATGAACTTGCTACCTTAATAAACTCAATGGGCTTTTAACAATTGCATTTTGTTAGTGAGAGGTGATTTTTTAGATACTCTGGGGATGACCACCACATTTATTAATTCAGTTATGCTGCAGCTAAATATTTTATTCACAGAAGTCTAATAAAAAGCATAAATAAATTCTGATTTTTGTAATGTATGAATAAACAGAATAAACTGTATAAAATTTTGCATGGAAGCATCTGAAGGAGTTATTTGGTTTAGAAAGTGACACTGCACCATTGAATCTCCCAATAGTTTGCATTTATGTAAAGAAATTTAATTATGTTTGAGTTCTGCAGTTCCCTTAAATGTGTTATTTTCTCTTTCTAGCTTTTAGCCGTGCCCCTGTTCCTATGGCTGTGGTCCGAAGGGAACTCTCCTGTGAAAGCTACCCAATAGAACTGCGTTGCCCAGGAACAGATGTTATCATGATTGAAAGTGCCAACTATGGTAGGACAGACGATAAAATCTGTGATTCTGATCCTGCTCAGATGGAGAATATCCGCTGTTATCTGCCAGATGCTTATAAGATTATGACTCAAAGGTAGGCATTTTCTATTCTTGCATGGTGGGATTTATGTTAATCTTTCTTGCTATTTATGAACTTCTCTGTTTATAAAAGGCTATATGGAATCTTTCTGCACATTAATGTATACAGTTCTTTGTGGCAAATGATTCCAGGCTCGGTTTCATTATCCCCATCCTTTATCATTTCTAGCCCAAGTAATTCTCAGCATTTTCAGAGTTCAGTTTGATTCATATTTTTTTCTCTGCAATCTTTTAGTTCAAAGACAGGCTATATTATTATCTGCCATACTGCATGAGTGGAGAGACAAGAGCAGAAAATGAGTAATGAGTTAATGGAACATGGCAAATTCAAATTTCCTGATTTCAATCCTCTGAAGACCATACCTCACAGTTCTTAACTACATCTAACTAACCTTCTACACAACTCCCCCTCCCTCTCTCTTAAAAGAAGAGTCCAAACAGACAAAGACATTACGATGCTGTTGCTGTGACCCAGTTTGAATTAAGCTGTGATCCCCTTCCACCAGTTGAAAGTCACTGTTGCTATATTATACTGTATATTGAACATACCTTACCTTAAGATTTAATTGTAATAGTATCATTGTAACAAAAAATAAATCCTGTGATGTTTTGTTGGTATTGTGTGCCTTCTATAGTGGCTATATTTCCTACTTTGCAGAGGACAGTCATCTATTTCCATACTGTTCAAAGTGGTGATCCATAGACATGATCCCTGAACCATTGGCACCTAGTCCCTAGAGAGTGTCCAGGAAAGAAACAATTGTAGCCAATAAGCAGAAATATGGTGTTGGTCCCCCAAAGAAGTCTACTCTTTTACTTGAAGTTTCATCCAGGTTTCAAGATAAAGGGTTGTACAAGGAGATTGCAGGGGCCTTGAAGTGGACCCTGGACAACATAATGTATAGTTTCACTATAATGAGATTATTTTTTTCTGAATTTCAGTTATAATAAGCATTGCTAAAGAGTAGGTTTTTAAAAAATCTATCTATCTATCATCTAATTTATATGCCTTGCATCTATGGCCTTGTGACCTGCATCTGTTTGTCTGTCTGCCTATCTATGATATATATTTACAGGCTCCCTTCTGGAACAAGGTGTAGTCCCAGGAATTTGTTTGGTACCAAGCACTGACACATATTACTGTTATAAGATCAGCTTTATGATAGTAAATGATGCAGCAGATGCTCTATAGCAGAGGAAGCACCACTGTCCTTTAAATGATCACATCCAGCACCAGCTTGCAGCAAATAGTAGAACTGGACCCCTAAGCAAACAATTCTAGTCAAGCTATCCCTGGTCAGCTTTGAGGAGCCTCTAGGCTCCACCACCCCATTACCCCAGCAACGCCAATGGAAGATGGACTGCCAAGGGTTATATAGTGGAGAAGCAAACAAAGAAAGTGGGCAAGCATGACCCACCTCCACCACTATGGTTAGAAGGACTATACAATCAGGTTAGCAACAGAGGAAAATTCATTTTGCTAATCCATTCTCAACCTTCATGAATTGTGTCAGCCTCAAAGTGCCAAACTAATGCAGAAAGGTTTCTAAGGGGCAAAACAGACAGCCCTAAAGCTGCGGCTTGGCACTACCCCTTTCAGCATTGGATTGGGCCCACAGCAACCGCAAACCCAATCCACCAGTTTGCTGCTCTAAAGAGAAGCAGCAAAATGCTGCTCCTTTAGAGCGGCAAAAAGCCACCCTTGCCCTCATGGCGGCGGCTTTTAGTCAATTCTTTGGCACATCGCATCTAAATGCTGTGCCGAAGAAAGGGTGTCATATCACCCAGCCATGCGGTGGGCTGACGGTGGCGTGACATTGGCATCTGGCGTGCAGTCACCATGCCCTCACTCCAGCCCGATGCTGGTGTTTAGTGCCCATCTGTTTTGCCCCTAAGAAAGTCACTAAGTACTAATAGTAAGCTATTAGTGTTTGGCCATGCTGGACTTCAAAACCTGTCTGCTTGATGGCAGAGATCCATCTCACTACATCACATGTTATGCAGATCTAGGTGTAAATGGCCTCTCTGTGTTTTACCTATCACACTTTTGTTGGCAATTTTTCTACTAACTATTGAGGAAGCTTCAGTATATTTTGCTGTCACCATCAGACATACATCCTGACCTGCAGTCTTAACAGCAGCATGGGTTTCCACTATGGGTTTTAGGATGCAGTTGTGTGTGAAGACTGGTTTAGCTCCTAAAGCAAATAGCTGTTGATCTAGTGGAAGGTTCCATTAATGGATAGGTGTGGTAGAGATAATTTTTGCAAATTCTTCCTTTCCCTCCTGACTTAAAAATATATTCCAACATTTCAGATATAAGATACTCTTTTTGGCCTGAAACTTAATTGTTTCACAAATGAAATAAGCCATGTTCCTGCATGGCACAGAGTTTGACTGGATGGCCCATTCTGTCCTTCATTTGTGGAATCGGGGGCATGCTTATTAAAATTGCAGGCAACACCAAATTAGGAATCAGAATTCAAATGGCCTTAACATATTAGAGAACTGGGCCAGAACTAACAAAATGAATTTCAGCAGGTAGAGATGCAAGGCACTATACTTAAGCAGAAAAAAATAAGATACACAAATAATAGGATGGGTGACACATGGCTTGACAACAGTACATACAAAGGGGATCTAGGAGTCTTAGTAGACCACAAGTTGAACATGTGTTGACAGTGTGATCCAACAGCTAAAAGCCAATATGATCCTAGAATGCATCAATAGGAATGTAGTGTCTAGATCAAGGGAAGTAACAGTTCTGGGCGCCACAATTCAAGAGGCATACTGACAATCCTGAGCATATATATGCTATATAATATCTATATGAAACTGGTTGGAGTTTTGGGGTGATAATCATCAGTATGCTGATGATACTGAGATCTACTATTCCTTCCCACTAATTCCAAGGAAGCTGTTTCTGTACTAAACTGGTACCTGGCAGCTGTGATGGACTGGGCGAGGGCAAAAAAAACAAACCTGAAGCTTAATTCAGACAAAACAAAAGTGCTCCTGGTTAGCTGGAAGGCAGATCAAGGAATGATGATTCAGCCAGTATTAGATGGGGTTACACTCCCTTTGAAGACGCATGTTCGCAGTTTGGGGTATTCCTGGACTCAGCTCTGAACCTGGAGGCCCAAGTCTATGCAGTGACCGGAAGTGCTTTTCCACATTTAAAACATGTGCGCCAACTGTCTGGCGTTCTCGGTAATTGAAAATAATTCTGTTTCTCCATATTGTTTCCTGAGGCCTTATTACGACTGTGGTTTAAACTGGATCGTGAGTTGATACGATCTGGTTTAAACCACCATAGTTCCCACTTAATTCGAATCGCTGAGGTGATTCGGAAAGGGGCCTTGGTTTTTGCCCATGTAACCCATGTTAAAAAGACACTGGTAAAATGGGGCGTTTTGGGGGTTGAATTGATTTATTTAGAAATAAATTTAGAAATCTAGAAATTAATTTAGAAATAAATCCATTCAGCCCAAAGTTGGCACCAGAGTAGATTTGAATCCACTCTGGCAGCCCAGCTTCCCTGGCCTCTGTGCCTCCGGCTCAGCCTCTACTTCTGATGGGGGGGGGGGGGGGTTCAGCTGCAATGGCTTGGCTCATCACTGGCCTCTCCTGGCCCCGATGTCCCCAGCCCAGCCTCCTTCCCAGCTTCTTCGGCCTCTTCCTGGCTTCTCTATGGCCTCCTTTCATTCCCTGTGGCCGGGGAAGCTGTGAAGGAGGTTGCAGAGAAGCCGAGGAATGAGAAGGAGGTTTCAGATCTCCCCTAACTTCTCTGTGACCTCCTTCCCAACTTCCTCACTCGTAGAGAACAGAAGGAGGCTGTAGGGGATCCAGGGGATCCAGGAAGAGGCCAAAGGAGGCCAAAGAAGCTGGTAAGGAGACTGGGCTGGAGACGTCGGAGCCAGGAGAGGCCAGTGACAGGCTTGGGCCAATGCAGCTACCTCCGTCGCCTCATTCCCTTGGCCAATTCCTGAATCGATTCCTGTAACTGGTGCAGATACAGTGGGAACCATGTTTTTTGCTGAACTGATTTCAGGAATCGGTTCAGCAATCAGTTCTAAAGGTAAGTGGGAATGAGGCCTGATACAGTCTTGTCCAGATAGACTCCTGCAAGGACTTGCAAACATTGTGTCATTACCATTTCTTTTAACATAATTCATAGCTTTTTATTATCCACCAAGTAAAAGGTTTTGCTGTAATCTTTAAAACCTGGACTGATGTTCTTCTAAAATTCCTTGCTGCATCCTATCAGGCTGGTTTGCAATACAATCTATAGTGCCCCTTCCTTTTCTGAATCCAGTTTGGATATCTGGCATTTCTCACTTCATCATGCTAAAAGTCTTTGCTGTAAAATCTTATGCATTACTTTTCTTCCATGGGAAATCATTGCAAATTGCCCAAAGGTTATTGCAAACCTTGGTGTCTCCTTTCTTGTAGACTGGAATATGTATGGAGTATTTTCTCTTTGTTGCTCATTGTTTTGTTTTTCACATTGTTGGAAGATTTTTGTCAATATTTGGGTAGATTCTCTATTGGCATGCCATTTATTCCTGTGATTTAGTTCTCCTTACTGTTTCAAGAACAGTTTCC
Source organism: Sceloporus occidentalis (assembly GCA_023333645.1). NCBI lineage: Eukaryota > Metazoa > Chordata > Lepidosauria > Squamata > Phrynosomatidae > Sceloporus > Sceloporus occidentalis. Next base: position 219,611,575 of record JALMGF010000001.1, read on the forward strand.
ATTTCAGTTTCTAAAATTGTATGGTTTTTTAATCAAAAGAGTCTACTTTGCAGGAATTTGACATCTTTTCATTTCTTTTTTATATTTCTTAATTTCTTCTTCGTGGTCTCTGCGAATCACACACATGGGTTATATCTGTGCCTGCGCAGTAAAGCTCGGGAACTTCTGGAATCATAAGGAATATTCCTGACCAACCATGCTGACGTGGCGTGCATGCAGGAGAAATGTCAGAGAAGCTCATGACATCATTTGTGCTGTGCTTTAGAGACATGTTGAACATAGTGCCAGCTAATTAATACCTGTAGAGGAACACTTTGAATGTTGCTGAGACTTCATTTTGTTATTTGAAGGATGCATGCTGTATATTTTATCAGGCTACATTGATGAATGTAAGAGCACAGTGATACATTTTTTAAAGAGAAGGGAAGAACCTCCTCTGAATATACTGAAGTCCAGGCAGGATTATCTTGGAAGATAAGGCTATATATATTTTTATAGCACTTTGAATTGTGCCAAGAAATGGAGCAGCAGCCAGTAGACCTGTTGCAATAAGGGAGCTGAGTCCTCTGTGTTGCCAGGTCTCTTAACAATCTGGTTGCATTACTTTGGGCTGACTAAGGTTTCTGAGGAATTTTCAAAGGCAACCCCACATATAGCACATTAGAGCAATCCAGATGGGATGCAAATAAGGCATGTGACCATTTCTAGTTCACACATTTCCAGGAATGGGCACAGCGGCCACACCAATAACTAATTCACTCTGGAATAGAATCACAGAACTGTTACTTTTTCACAGATATTCACTAGTCACATTTTGGAACTGTGGCTGGCTTGAAGGCCAAACTGTGATTTTCAGTGACTGTGATTCATTCTGTTACTGAGCTCCAAACTGTGATTTTCACAGAACTGCTACTTTTTCTGTGACTGTGATTCATTCTGCTACTGAGCCTCCAAACTGTGAACTGCTACTTTTTCTGTGACTGTGATTCATTCTGCTACTGAGCCTCCAAACTGTGAACTGCTACTTTTTCTGTGACTGTGATTCATTCTGTTACTGAGCTCCAAACTGTGATTTTCACAGAACTGCTACTTTTTCAGTGACTGTGATTCATTCTGCTACTGAGCTCCAAACTGTGATTTTCACAGAACTGCTACTTTTTCAGTGACTGTGGCTGCATCCACACTGCAGAAATAATCCAGTTTGGCACCGCTTTAAATGCCATGGCTCAGTGTTATGGAATTCTGGAAACTGTAGTTTTGTGAGTGAGACATTAGGCTTCCCTGTCAACAAGCTCTGGTGCCACAACAAACTACAAATCCCAGGAATCTGTGGGATGGAGCCATGGCACTGAAAGTGATTGAAACTGGATTATTTCTGCAGTGTGGATGCAGCCACACATTCTGCTCTTGAGCTCCAAACTGTGATTTTCACAGAACTGCTACTTTTTCTGTGACTGTGATTCATTCTGCTACTGAGCCTCCAAACTGTGAACTGCTACTTTTTCTGTGACTGTGATTCATTCTGCTACTGAGCCTCCAAACTGTGAACTGCTACTTTTTCTGTGACTGTGATTCATTCTGTTACTGAGCTCCAAAATAGTGTACAGATCACAGAAATCACAGAAAATCACAGAAATCACAGTTTTGAATCACAGGTATTTTAAAATCACAGTAACAGTTTTCACTGATATCTGTAAATCACAGTTATTCCATTCTCTGACATAGTGGTTTGAGTGTTGGACTACAACACTGGAGGCTGGGGTTTGAATCCGCACTAAGCCATGAAACCCACTGAGTAACCTTCGGCAAGTCACACTCTCTCAGCCTTAGGGGAGGGCAATGACAAACCTTGTCTGAACAAATCTTGCCAAGAAAACCAGTTGATAGGGCCACCATAAGTCAGAAATGACTTGACGGCACACAACAACAACAACCACTGACACCTGTACATCCTAGCTCAAGGTTGAATCCAGGAGTACCCATAAGATATGTCAGCAAGGGGAGTGTAGCCCCATGCAGCAAAAACTGAATCCCTGCTCCCTAATCTGGATTTGATTTGGTCTGGAACACCTCTGGTATGTCTAGATTAAGTTTCAGTGTGTTTGCTCTCATTGACAACAGTTACCCTTTTGGCATAGTGAGAAGGAAAAGTAGAGGTAGGTCTCATCAGCATATTTGTGACACCCGACCCCAAAATGCTGGATAACATCTCCCAGTGATTTTTTGTACATGGGGGAATAAAAGAAAAGCTGGAAAAGCTAGGCCTGTGGGTAAGGTGTCGAACAAGAATCCCTCAGTTCCTACCCTCAGAAAATAAGAGCCATTGTAAAACAGTGCCACCAAGTCCAATCTCTGTGAGTTGGCCTAGAGCAGTGATGGTGAACCTTTTACAGACTGAGTGCCCAAACTGCAACCCGGACCCCACTTATTTATTGCAAAGTGCCATGTCCCTCTGGCTTTCTAGTAAGAAACTCTGGCAAGCTCTGTGCTAGGGCAACAGCATGTGTGCCCACAGACAGGGCTCTTGAGTGTCACCTCTGGCGTGTGTGCCATAGGTTCGCCACCACTGGCCTAGAAAGACACTTTGAGCAATGATATTAACAACTGGCAAGAGATTCTACAAAACCAAATGGGTCACACTCTGCTGTCCATTTCCCAGTCTAGGTCTTTCGTCAAGCTTTCCCAAACTGCCAGCCATGGTTAAGAGAGCAAACCTACCCTCAGCTCCCAGGAACCAACAGCCTTAGCCCAACAGACTCTCCCAAAGGACTTCAGAGCTGGAGAAGTTAAACTCAACAGACATAAGATTACTTTATGCTTTCTCTTCCACTGCACCAAACACCCCTGTTAGCCTCTGCCTCTTTGCTTCACTCTGGGGCTTTAGCTGAAGATAGGGAGCCAGTGGCTTCTAGCTCCTCCCTCTGTCCCTGACCTCTTCGGCTTTGTGGTCTGTAGTTACACATACTGACTAAACTACTGCTATTGGGATTTTTCAAATTATTTTTGAGAAGGTTAAGAGGTGATATGATAGCCCTGTTTAAATATTTGAAGGGATGTCATATTGAGGAGGGAGCAAGCTTGTTTTCTGCTGCTCCAGAGACTAGAACACGGAACAATGGATGCAAGCTCCAGGAAAAGAGATTCCACCTGAACATTAGGAAGAACTTCCTGACAATAAGGGCTGTTCGACAGTGGAACACACTCCCTCGGAGTGTAGTGGAGTCTCCTTCCTTGGAGGTCTTCAAGCAGAGGCTGGATGGCCATCTGTTGGGCATGCTTTGAATGAAAGTTCCTGCATGGCAGGAGGTTGGACTGGATGGCCCTTGTGGTCTCTTCCAACTGTATGATTCTTTGATTCTATATAAAATTGCATACTGTCGCAGGGCCACAGGGCATGCCCCCAACTCCAAGTTTCTTAGCAGGGTCCATGGCGGACAATAACTTCAAAGAACTTAAAGATAATGCTGAGTATCTTTAATAGAACTAATAACACCAGCAAAAAGCACTGTTACTTCACAGAGTTCTGGTCTTGGGTTATTTCACCCCAAATCCTTAGTGGCAGTAAGGTCTTACAAGTCTTCTTTGGGGTTTTGGCCCTCCCCCTGGGCAGGCCAGTAACACCCCTGAAGGTCCCAACGGAACGCTCCCCTTGCACCCAAGCCTCAAACCTCTCTCAGAAGAGCTTGGGGTTGGAGAATGAGGATGAGCAAACTCCCCCAGGAAACTCTCCTCTCCAGAGCCTCTCACCGCTTCTGAATTTTCCTCCTCTAGCCGGCAAGGTCCTCCCCTCTTGGCTAAGCCTTGCTGCTTGCCCAAATGCTGACCTCTTTCTCTCCACGCGACTGCCTCACTGCCTTCTCTTCCGCTCACCCCCTCCTCCTCGAGTGCCTCTACCTTTTCCCTTTTAGGGTCTGCCTCCTGGGGTCTTCCCTTCTCTCCTTTCACCCCAGGGATTGCTGGGTCTTATAGTTTCCCTAGTCAGAGTTCTCCCTTTGCAGCGACACCGCCTCTCCCTTTCCGGGACAACCCTCTTCTGGCTCTGTCACGTCCTTCTCCTTGTTACACATACATTCCTTCCATACAGTGGTACCCCGGGATACGAATTGACCGCGTTACGAAATTTCCGGGGTACGAAAAAGTTAGATTTAAAAAAACTGTTCCGGGTTACGAAAGATTTTTCGGGTTACGAAATTAATTTCGGCGCGTTTCGGCGCGAAATTCAAATCGGAAGCGCGGCTAGCGGCTTTCCAGCGGCTTTCCAGCGCCTTTTCGGGTTGCGAAATTTATCGGGTTACGAACGGCGCCGCGGAACGAATTAATTTCGTAACCCGAGGTCCTACTGTACATTCAAAAACAAACGATTACAGTAAATACAATTACATCAGTCTTACTCACATTCACTACTTCTTTACTGCTGGTTTAGAGATAATCCGTTGTACAAAATAAGCCTTCTTTTCTTCTGGAATACTTCCATAATCTTCATTGTCACTGACAACAAGGCGAGAGATTGCCATTGAGATTTTGAGTAACTCCCACAGATGGTGGTGAGTTTAACCTTCTTGACTCTCCTTTTTTCAGTTCTCTCATTTTAGACCATTTTCCTTCTATGAAGTCAAAAGTGACTGTTTTTGTAAAGAAAATTCTGTGTAGTTTTAATAATAATAATAATATTTATATTTCCCGCCTCTCTCTGCGGATCGAGGCGGGATTACAACAGATAAAATCGAACAATACAGTTACAAAATGTCAATAAAAGCACACAAAAATACAAGCCCAGTCATTAAAATAGTTGAGAGTATAAGCTCTTTCAACAGCATTCATTGTTTTAATTCCTGGACTCCAGGATTAAACATGGGCCTCCTTCCATTTGGATTAATCCATCTTTCCAGATTACCAAAGCATTTATAGTTCATATCGGTATATTTACTAATTATACATAGCTATATAATTCCTTTTATTTTAATCAGCATAGTTAACATTTATGAACAATATTTGATTTTGTTTTTCTAAAAGCAACAGTATCAATTAAGTAAAACAACTTCAGGAAGTAGAGCTTCACTGCCAAACATGAATTAATAAATAGTCTTATTTATAAATGGCTGCCTGTCAAACCTATTTTTCATGAAGGCAAGGACTTTCATGAATTAATTCAAGATTTTAATCATGTTATGGTATTTGAGCTTTACTTTTTGTGTATATTTGAATAGCATCTCCATTAATTTAATTTCTATAGTGTCAGCACAGGAACTCCTGACTATGGCCTGTTACAGACTGCCAAAATAAAGCTGCTTCAGGTCTCTTTGGAGGTATGCTATTTAAATGATGCCTGGGTCCTAAGAGTCCGGAGGTTGCGCCAAAGCCACACTCCATTCCTAAGCACCGGAGTGCAGCTTTGGTGCAGCTTCCGGATTCTTAGGATGCATGCATCATTTAAACAGCATACCTCCAAAGAGACCCGAAGCAGCTTTATTTTGGCAGTCTGTAACAGGCCATTGTTAGCTTTTTAGCCCATGGTTAACTCTTAATCCCATCCTAAGGAGCAGACTCAGGTTGAAAAAGCATTAGGAGGTTTTCAAATCTGTGGCATGTTGATAAACAAACCAAGTCGAAATTGCTTCTTTCATCTCATTTGAATTGCAAGCATGTTGGAAGTATTTATCCTTTCCCAAAGGAAGAACTCTTCACTTCTGTTTCCAGGCCTGGATTTATTTATTTCCTCAGTCAGCAAAAGACAAACAAGGGTTGATTTGTTGTTGTTTTTACCTGCCTTCAAGTCAACTTCAACTTATGGCAACCCTATAAATAAGAGAGAGACCTCAACTCACCCTATCATCAACAGCCCTGCGCAGGCCTTGCAGACTCAGGGCCATGGGTTTCCTGACTGAGTCTATCCATCTGGAGTCCTGTTTTCTTACTGACTTGAACCTTTCTAAGCATTATCATTGTCAGGATAATGGGTTATACAGAACTAGTGGTGACACTGAGTGGAGAGATTGTTTTCCTTTGGGGAATCTGGCTAATGAACAAATGTGCGTGAAAAGAAGAAGGAGCTTTGAACTGTCAAGATCAAGTCAATGCTTGATACAGGAAGACCAAGGTGCAAAGCTGTTTAAATTGTTGAGTTTTTAATATACCTTGTAACCAAAATTGCTTCAGTCCTGACAATATTGTTTATGCTGTGAATATCTTTAGTTTTCTGAGTAAAATTTCCTGAACGTTTCTAAAACGTGTGTTCCTGAACTGAAGACTGCTGTACATGACAATGTTTTTTTTCTAGTTAATTATGATATAGTAAAAGTATGACTTTTCCAGTTTAGTCATTATGGCTTCTAGGAAGAGTTCAGGCCTGATTGCTTCTAGGAGCCATTCATTTCTGTTATTAGCAGTCCATGGTATCTTCAGAACTTTCCTCCAGGACCACATCTCTATTGTGCTGATTTTCTTCCTATCAACTTTCTTCACCGCCAAGCTTTCATAACAATACATAGATGGTTGAAATACAGTAACATGGGCCCTAACATTAGTATTCAGTGATAGATCTTTACACTTCAGGATGTTGTCTAGTTCCTTCATAGCTGCTGTTTCAAGCCCTAGTCTTGATTTCATAGAATCATAGAATCACACAGCTGGAAAAACTTCAAAGGCCATCCAGTCCAACCTCATTTTGCCATGCAGGGTCATAGAATCAAAGCACCCCCAACAGATGGCCATCCAGCCTCTGTTTAAAAACCTCCTCCAAAGAAGGAGACTCCACCATACTCCAAGGGAGTGTGTTACACTCTCAAGTAGCTCTTAAGTTCCTGCTAATGTTGAGGTGGAATCTCTTTTCCTATCGTTTAAATCCATTGCTCCGGGTCCTATTCTCTGCAGCAGCAGAAAACAAGCTTGCTCCATCCTTGTGACACCCCTTCAAATATATAAATGTTGTTGTCATGTCACCTCTTAACCTTCACTTCATACCCAGCTCCCTCAGCTGCTTCTCAGAGGCCAGTATGATTTCCAGACCTTTCACCATTTTGGTCGCCCTCCCCCTGTACACACTCCAGCTTGTCCACATCCTTCTTGAATTGTGGTGCCCAGAACTCGACACAGGATTATTCCAGGTGAGGCCTGCTCTAGAGGACAGGATCAAAATTCAAAATGAACTTAATAGATTAGAAAGCTGGACCAAAACTAACAAAATGAAATGAGAGAGAAGCGTAAAGTACTGCAATTAAGTAGAAAAAAAATGAAATGCACAGATACAGGACGGGGACACCTAGTTTGACAACTGTACATGTGAAAGGGATCTAGGAGTCCTAGTAGACCCCAAGGGGAACATGAGTCAGCAGTGTGATGCAGTAGCTAAAAAAAAGCCAATGCGATTCTTGGCTGTATCAATAGGTATGTAGTGTCTAGATCAAGGGAAGTAATAGCACCACTCTGTTCTGCTTTGGTCAGGCCTCACCTGGAATATTGTGTCTTGGCACCACAATTCCAAAAGGATGTCGACAAGCTGGAGCATGTCCATAGGAGGATGATTAAAATGGTGAAGGGTCTGGAAACCACCAAGGCCTATGAAAAGTGGCTGAGGGAGCTGGGTGTGTTTACCCTGAAGAAATGAAGGTTAAACATGATAGCCTTGTTTAAATATTTGAAAGGATGTCACATTGAGCAAGCTTGTTTTCTGCTGCTCCAGAGAAAGGACATGGAGCAATGGATTCAAGCTACAGGAAAAGAGAGTCCACCTTAACATTAGGAGGAACTTCTTGACAGTAAGGGTTGTTTGACAGTGGAACACACTCCCTCGGAGGGTGGAGGAGTCTCCTACTTTGGTGGTTTTTAAACATAGGCTGGATGGCCATCCTTCAGAGGTAGGGCTTGGATTGTGAGTTCCTGCATGGCAGAATGCAGTTGGACTGGATGGCCCTTGGGTCTCTTCCAACTCTATGATTCTATGCAGCAACAATAGTATGAATATACTTCTTTGTGTTAAATAAATGTTGGTGGGCATTTCTGGAAAGCTGCATGCCAAATATATGTATACTTCATTGTAATGCCTTTTTGACCTACCCCCTCCCCAAAGGAAATAAAGCAATAAAAGCCATTTTTGGATGAAGAAGTTAAGAATAAAATGGAGTTGTTCCTTCCACCTCTTTTTCTAAGTAAACAGGAACAGTCACCTTGAAGAACATAGCTGGCACCTCAGTGAGATTTTTGTTTTGAAGGGTTATTTGGCTCTATCCTGGGAGTGAGAAAGGGAGGAAAACTTTCTTATCTTGAAAACTTATCTGCTGCTTGTGAATTAACAGCATACATGGAGTTAATAGAGTTGGCTCTCTGGCCGACCAGAAAGGCAGCTTTTGAAGCAGATTAGGCTGGGGAGTTTGTCATGGAAAGAATGGCTGAAAATACAAGACATGTCTACCCACTTTAATTGAAATCTACCAGGCCATTGAGACTAGTGTAGGAGCTACTGAACATTTCAGCGCATGTAGCAACCTTTCTTGTATTGTGACTAATATGCATTTTTGGGCTTTGGTGGGCATATTCCTGCATGGCAGACAGGGGCTGGACTGGATGACTCTTGAGGTCTCTTCCAATTCTATAATTTGAAGATTCTTCCTTTGAAAATAATGCATAAAATATATCAGGCCTGACTATATGTATCTGCCTTTTTCCCATCGTGCCCATAAAGGGGACTGTTCACTTTGATCAGCACTGGAAACATCATTGCCACTGCCAATTCAGTTTCTTGCTTTCGGGCTTTATCTCAATAGCTACTTCTAAAGGAATTACTGACTCCCCAGCATTCATTCACTTCCAAACATAAACCTGGCAGCATAGTCCTTTACATATTTCTTCAAAAGTTCTATGTATTTCAGGGGAACTTAATCCACAAGTAAGGATGTAAACCATTGAAGCCACAATTTGCAAAGCTGAATCAGTTACCTTCAGTCTGTATCAGATTTTATTTATTTATTGAATGTATATCCCATTTTTATCCCAACATGAGCAGCTTAGAATAAGGTTAGAATAAGATATACCCATAATTAAAACCCCGATGAAATTGTGCACACCCAGGTGGAAACTAAGCATGTTCTCCAGCCTGGCAATCAACTTATCCAAATGCAGGAGGCAACAGTTGACTTCCAGTAAGGAGTCAAGACAGGAGAGCAGACAGTTGAGCTATTTTTTTTTTATTAAGACAAAAACATAAACATACACAACATAGGAGAGATATAACAAATGGATAAATGAAAAAATTATTAATTCTATTTATCTTGCATCATTACTGCTGTCTTCCCATAATTTTGAATTTTTTTCCCATTTCTCTTTGTATTGTTGTGAGGTTCTGTTGTTTTTAGACATTGATATCATATCTGAAGTTGCTAGATTAGTGATGGCGAACCTGTGGCACGAATGCCAGAGGTGGCACTCAGAGCCCTCTCTGTGGGCACATGTGCCATCATCCCTGCACAGAGTTTGCCAGAGTTTGTTACTAGAAAGCCAGAGGGACATGGCACTTTGCAATAAATAAGTGGATTTTGGGTTGCAATTTGGGCACTCAGCCTCGAAAAGGTTCACCATCACTGTGCTAGATCATTCAGCTTCAAACATCATTCCCTTACTGTTGGGATACTGCTGGATTTCCAATATTTTGCCCAAATCAATCGAGCGGCTGTAATAATATATAATAAAATACTTCGTCTTGAAGACGAAGACAGTTGAGCTATTGAGTCCTTGTGTGTGTGTGCGCGTGCGCGTGCGCGTATATACACACACACACAGTGGGTACAGTGGGTGTGTACACACAAACACACACACACACACACACTTTCTCTTCCAGATCAGCATTCTCTGAAGATGCCAGCCACAGACTCTGGCAAAACATCAGGAATAAACTCTCCTAGAACATGGCCACATAGCCCGAAAAACCCACAAAAAAATATGGAGGCCAGCCATGAAAGCCTTTGACTTCATATTGAGTCCTACTTTGCCCAGCAAGATGAGAGAGTTGCATGTCCTGGCTGTAGGCCAGTGACAATGGTGGCCGGAGAGGCAGAAACTGAGGAAGCCTTCAGTGAGGTTTTGGGGGAAGAGGATTCAGAGGAAGGTCTGGGAGCAGTTCCTCAGAGTCTGGAAAGCATCCAGGTTATTCTTCTGTCTGTCAACAGCTTAAAGAGGAAACTGAGTACTCTGTGCTCAGCCCGTGTGAATCAGCTCAGCGCAAGCGGGTGGAGGAATTTATGGTGGATGAGCAGAGTCACAGGTAGCATGGCCTGACTGATCTGCAACAAGAGTATAATGCAGCAGAGGAGGCACCAACATTGCAAACTGTAGAAATATTCTGGGAAGAACCAGCAGTGCAAAGCCCAGTGGACGTTCCAGTGCCAGCTCCGGCCAAGGAAGCAGAGGCTGGACAGAGACTGGCTGATGTGCCCAGAATAAAGGAGAAACAAATTCAGACATCAGCAATTACTGTTTCTGCATCTGAGCAGATATTACCTTTTGCCAGGATGCAGCAGACTTTCAAACAAGTCCTTCACGTTAGGGGCATGTTTCAAAGGGAGCTCGGAAACCAGAGTCTGCTAGATACAGAGGTTGTTCAGTTTCTTTCTATGTCAAAGTCACAGTGGACAGCCGGGAGGAGACCTCAGTCTTTTAACTGCATGGACAGAGTAAACAAGATAGAGGCCCAGTCTCCTGAACTGTGCAAGTGGGTCTCAGTTTGTGATAGGAAGAGGTCGCCTGAACCACAGGGCATGGTTGATAGGCTTCTCAGTTCTGATGGACCATTCCAGTGAGTTTCTGTGGACATCCTGGGTTTTTTCCCCTGATAGCCCACCAAGAACAGTCACTGAGTCACCTCGAGATTGTCTTTCAGTACTTTAGCAGTATTGGCTTGATGATCCAGCAGGGACGTAGCCAGGATTTTGGGAAGGGGGGGTCAAGACTAAGTGCCACCATTTTGAGAGGCTAAGAGCCCCCCCCCCCAAGATACAAAAAGAGGGCCGAGTGTTTACCCTCGACACCTCGATGGTACCACTTTAACTTCCGTTATGGCTTCATGCTATGGAATCTTGGGATCTGTAGTTTTGAGGACCTGTTGAGTCATCTGTCAGGTGCCACAACAAACTACAAATCCCAGCATTTCACAACATGGAGTCAAGGGCAGTTAAAGTGGCATCAAACTGGATTATTTTTTCAGTGCAGATGCAAACTGAGTCCTTCCTCTGAAGGTGTTTACATCAGATAAATTCAGCTCGATAAAGCAAAGCAATGAGTGACAGCCACCCTGTTCATGCTCAGAGACACTCTGCTCATGCTTTGAGACACTGCATTCCAACTTCTTAGCTGAGCTAAGAACCCAGGCTGCATCCACACAACATTTCATTCCCATGTCCAAGAGGGATTTTTAATTCCAAGACACACACACACACACACACACACACACACACACACTTTTTAATTCCAAGACTCATCCATCCATCCATCCATCCATCCATCTATCTATCATAATTTTAAATTTCAAGACATTATACTTTCCTTTCTTTTTATGAAAAACAAACCCCTTTAAGAGAATCCTATTTTGGGAGAAAGGCAGGATATAAAATCAATCAATAAAAAATTATAGTGCAATAGTCGATCAGTGCATGGTTTGCACGATAAGACTTTATAACGTTAAAACTGTATAATTTTAAAAACAATTAAAATCACAGTAGGCTCAGAGTGCTATAGCATCATGGAATGATAGAGTTGGAAGAGACCCCAAGGGCCATCCAGTCCAACCCCATTCTGCCATGCAGGAACTCCCAGTCAAAGCATCCTCAACAAATTATGTAATGGAGGTGTCCATCTACATTGTAGAAAGATATACTATAGATTAATGCTATGGAAAATCACCACCTTGAGTCCGTATATTGGGAGAAAGGCAGGATATAAGAAAATAACAACAACAACAACAACAACAACTGGGTATTGTAGTTTTGTGAGACATTTAGCATTCTTTGTCAGAGAGCTCTGGTGGCACAACATACTACAAATCCCAGGATTTTCCATAGCATTAAAGTAGGGTCGAACTGGATTATTTCTGCAGTGTGCAGCCTTATTAGACTGCAGTTCCCAGCAATCTGTGGTGCTGCTGGATGATGGGGCCTGCAGTCTAGCATTGCCTGGAGCAGGGCCATAGGACTCCACAGCCCCGATTCATCATCTTAGATTGATTCCATATATTGGTTAATTAATCATAAAATCATAGAGTCGGAAGAGACCCCAAGAAGGGCTATCCAGTCCAACCCCATTCTGCCATGCAGGAACTCTCCATCAAAGCACCCCCATTGACATGCTAAAAAGGGGCCAGCTAACTGTATTTTATTCTCTTTGTCTTTTAAAAAAGAGAAAAAACAAGGCTGGAAGGAAGCCTCTTGCCTTTTTGCATCACAGATCCTCCTCTTTTTTGTTGTTGCAAAAATCCAGAATGACTGTTTTTGAAAACCTGAGTTCATTATCAGAAGAAATGTCCAGAGTAGAGTCTGAGTCTCCTTTCTTTGGACTTCTGAAACCTGAATTATTCCAAAACCCAAAACTGACCCTGAGAGCATCTGGTCTGACCCCAACTCAAGGACACCTGGGAATCCTGAAGGTTTAGAGAAATCACTGAATTATTGAATTATACAAGGAATAGTGGTCTCAGGATTTTGCTGACAGCTCAGCGTACAGAAGCAGAACATTATTTTAAAAATATTGTGCATTAAATTACCTTCAGCCTATGTCTATGAGATGCATATGAGACATACATGGATCCCATCTCCCATTATATCCCATTAGACATACTGTATATAAATATACCAAACTCTGCAAAACTCCAAAATCCAAAATACATCTAGTCCTCAGCATTTTGGGTAAGGGATATTATTATTATTATTATTATTATTATTATTATTATTTTACTATATTGTATATGGATATAACTGCTGAAAGGAAAGTTAGAAGTCACCTTTTCTTTCTTTTATATTTCCTTTTAGAAGCTTCCTTCCTTCTTTTTTCTTTCTTCCTTTCTCCCCTTCCTCTTCCTCCCTTTCTTTTCCTTCTTTTCTTCAGTTCTCCCTCCCTCCCTATCATTCTTCCTTCCTTTTTCTCCTTCCTTCCCTTCTTCTTCCTACTCTCTTTCCCCAGGAAGAGACTTTTATTCTGGCAAAAGCACAAGGGAGGAGGGGGAGGAGGAAGAGAAGTGGAAGCTGGACTCCGATGGAAACGAAAGGGAAAGAAATCACAGGGACCCCCTCCCTCCCCCTCCTCTCTCTCTCTCTCCCTCCCTCTCTCTCTGAGCTTGCAACTTTTGTTTTGTCTTTCCCCTTTTCCCTCTCCAAGTTCTCCATGGTTTTGATGGATGGGAGGAGGGGGGAGGAAGGAGCTTGAACGCCCCCAGGGCTTGAAGGGGGGGGGGTCCAGACCCCAACCCCCCCCCCCCCCCCTTGCCTACATCCCTGGATCCAGGATGAATTGGCTGATCTGTTTTACATGTTTAAGATGTACATGTCTAGTTAACAAATGTTATCATGTAGTTCATGTCTGTTAAGCTGTTCTTTCTTAGTTTTTATGACCAACGGAGTTTGGGGGGTGGTGTGGTAAATGTATGTCTGTTTATGTTTTTCCCTTTCTTGGGCTACGTGATGAAATCCCAGCCAGTTTGGGCCAACTTGCAGTTGTTCCCAGACCGGCTGAGATTTGAAATAAATCAGAGCCAGGTTGGGCCCAACTTCCAAGTACTGTTTAGTACTCTTTAGTACTCTACTTCTTCCTTTATTCCTTTTAATAGCCTTAGCTTAGCTACTGTTTGTTCTGATTGTTGGTTATTAGTAGAAGGCCCCAGCAATGTCCCAGTGCATTGCTGGGATGTGACAAGTTAAGTCTCTGGGTGGTGGTGCACATTTGTTTTGGGATTAAGGTGGTCTCAAGGGACCCCATCCAGCTCAGCAGAGTGGAGTGAGACCACAGAGGACCTTCCCATGTTGGTATTGAGTTCCTCTGCTTCTGTCTTACTCCCCGGGAGGGGATTTAAGACAGGGTAGGAAGCAGAGAAAACCACCACACTATCCCAACCACTACTATTTCAAAAATGACACACTCCCTATTACAATTTTTCCTGTTCATGGCTTTTTCATTCCCTGATTTGCTAGTGGTCCATTTTCCTTCCTTTTCCCTCAGTTTCCTTCATCCATTCATCCTTCCACACCTGGCCATTCTTCTCAGAGCTCTGTCTACTTCATCCTTGTCTTGTCCACTTGCCTTTTGGTTACTCCTCCCCTACAAACTATGTAGCATTTTTCTTTTTTTGGCCAAGGGATTACAATTTCCTCTTTATGTGGGCCCAGACAGTCTTTCCAGAGACTGAATGAGCACTTTCCTTTCCCCCAACATTTCTGCTGAGCAAGTAGTGCTTTATATGTGCCATCATCACTAATTTCCTGAGTCAGATTTATTGGCTCTGGTACAGTTCGCTTGCACACGTGGGAATATCCAATGTTCTGCTCACTTACATCTTTAAATGCTCATCATTTTACTATGTCCTTCCCCTGCATTACAGGGGAACAATTATACGTAGAAAGTATTAAAGTAATCCAGCTTTTATCCAGCTTCTGACTGCTCGTTTCTTCCTTTTCCACACCAATCCTAGTGCAGAAGTAGGTCAGGATCATGACTTCTTGTTGGAATATTTCCTTCTCACACAGTTTATCTACAAGCCAGGCAAGCATAACTTGCTATTCAGTCAGGGACGAATTAAGGCATTTGAGCTGTACTGTGGCAAGAAAAAGTTTACACTTCATAGTTTTATCATGATTGCCTTCATGAATCAAAACCAATGCTTTAACTATCCAACAGGGCTTAACTGATCCTGTGTACTGTGAAGGGAAATGAAGTATAAATTAACCAAAAGAATTAGTACTTAGTACATAGGTGCAAAAGTAAATGAATCCTTGTTTCTGCTGGTTGCATCTGCTGAGTTAAAGAAAATAATAATAATTAGAATCAGGTTCTTACATAATTAGGTAAGTCTAAAGGGGGTGAGTTTCATTATACAGTTGAAACATGCCATGTTGAGCCCTTGTAAGACAAGGCTGCAGGGACTGAGCCCCCCTCCCATGAAATGACTTAACAAAATTGGACCAGAAATGCTCTTGTGTAGTTGAGCTTTCTTGGACATTATCTATTAGAATTGTACTAAATGATCAGCTTAAAAAGCCTCTGGCAAAGAAGCTTCTCTTTACAAATATTTTTATGTTCCAGGAACAACTGGTGGCTGCAAGACAGTGAACCTGTTCCAGGTTTTAGTCCATACTTCAGAGGAACTGTCCAATGTGTTGAACTTTATTCCATAAATACAGTAGGTTCAGGATCTTCGATAACTGCAGTAAAATTTGGGCTAAAACTCCAACTGTCATTTTATTACTCCATTCACATGAGACCCACCAGCTGTCACTAAATGGTTTCCCTCTTCTGTGTGCTTGGGCCCTTCCTCCCTTTTGAGTTCCCTGTGCCAATCAGACCTGTGAGATGAACGGAGGCCTGCATTTGAGAAAGAGAAGGTCCCTCCATTCCAGCAACACCCCACATTTGCCCCCAGTCACAGTGCAAGTGAGGTGAAAGCTATCCTCTCCATGGTGTCCACACTGGAGCTGAGTACATCACAAAGAGTAGTGTGAAATCTTCCCAGGGTGATTGATGCTGTTATGGAAGTTGTTAATCCACTGAGAAAAGTTCTTTACTACAATATATATCCTTGAGCAGATGTGTCAGGTCAGGAAACAGTGTCATTCCATAAGTTCAAATTTTGAGACAGTGGTGGAGGAGAATGTTTTTAAAAATTAACAAAAGTCAAAAAGGGAAATCATTTCTCCTTGAAAGGATAATGGCACAAAGTAGAGCTGATCATCCTGTCTGATAGCTTTTCCATTTGTAAAGTGTTCTGGAGCCTTTGCCACCAGTTCTCCATGAGCAAGCAGCCAGTCCTCCAATTCTGTGTTATCTCCAAATGAGTAATAACAAAAAGGAAACAAATTATAAGTTTATGCTCCAAGTTCTTTTTGTTACTAATAAATATAGACAACAATAGTAACCAAGGGCAAGGTACTAGATTCTGACTGAAAGTACAGAGAGCCAAAATTGATAGATCCTGATACAGTGTAGGCACATATGTAAAAATGTACCCATACAGTCACAACCTCTCCAGCATTTGGGAGAGATATATTACCTGTAATTCTCACAAATTTAATTGGAGTAAGGTGCCATTTCTGTATCAGTTGGAAGGAGCATTCTTTAAGAAAAAATTGATTTGGATTTAAAGGAAACAGACCTCCAAATTTTGAGCCATTCTGCACCAGAAATTGTTATGTTTAAGTCCAGTTCTCATCACCTATTTGCAAATTGACCATTCCCATTTATATAGTCCATAATTAAATCATAAAAGTTAGTAGAGAACCTTTTTAAATTTTTTGTCTCCTTAAACACAGTACTGTTCAAACAGGGTTAGGGTATGGGGGGGGGGGGGGCAACCTTCAACCCCAATTGGCTTTTTGGGATGCCGTGATTTGATTTGGTTGCAGCCAATTGGAACGAAAACGAAGAAGAGATATTAATAATTCCTTCTTTGATTTAGGGTCCCCATTCAAAAACAGATCTTGGACCCTATTAAAAATGTTTTCTGTGTGGGAACAATTCATTTTGCATGGATTTATAAAAATCTCCCAAGAAGCCATCTGGTCGTGGAGATTTTCCTGTTGATAACTTGTGCAGAAATAGGTTCGTTAAGATGTGAGCTATGCGTATTGCTAATTCTTTTTAATCAGTGTGAGTAAATAAAGACTTTAACATCAAGATACTGAATTTGCTTTGATGTCTATAATCTTGTATAAAATCTTTTAAATTCTGATAAAATTACATCAGTTCTATGTTTAGTGTTTCCTAAAAGCTTAGAAATCATCTGTTTACAAGCTTTTCTTTTGGCCATTCTAGCTAATAATTTAGCCTTTTTATTAATATCTTCAGAATAATATGCCTTAATGTGAAGCATAGTTTTATAAAGAGCTTCTTTTCCTATTAAGTTCAATTAATACTTTGGGACTTTCAGAGATTTTGTGGGTTTTAGTTAGATCATTTATTTCATCTGGCAGTTGAACTATTTTGGATTTTCCAGGTTTCTTTTCTTTAGCACCTTCTTGTATGAGGACTCCCCAAAGCACTTCCTTAAGGGTCTCCCAGAAGAGCACCCCACTTGCTTCAGGGGAGTTATTCTCCTCATTTGCTTAAAGGGTTCATTCACCATGACAGAAGATCTGAAATGAAAAGTTGGAGTGAATTCATTTATTGGGGATCATACCAGTAAGAGGAGAGAATGGTCTGAGTATAAAATGTTCTTGACTGATATATCTATGGCCTTTGACAGAGAGTTTTTGGTAATTAAAAAATGGTCAGTATGGGAATATGATTTATGAGGTATGGAGGGAGGTATAACCACGTTCATTTATATGGAGTGTCCACCACAGGTTAGCCTAGCATTTTCTATCTTATTAGAAAAGGAGGATGTGGTGGGACCATCTGTATTTAATCTCTTTAGAAAATTATTCAGAACTTGATTGGAATCTCCCACTATTATTTTTTTCATGCAGAGCCACTGACAATAAGGTTGGTTGAAAAAAGGACATTTTGTGGCATAGTAATTGCCCAGTGTGATTGGACAAGCCTGAATTATAGCAGTAGCATGCACATTTCTATACCACTTATCAGTGAACTCAGCACTCTTTAAGTAGTTTACAATCTGTAAACTAATTGCCCCTAATAAACCGGGTATCCATTTTACCAACCTATGAAAGAATCAAAGGCTGAGTCAACCTTGGAGCCCCTGGGATTGAACTCACAACCTTTTGAGTCCTAAAAAACACCAAAATCAGGACCCAGCAAATGCAAATGAAAACCACCCAGGGTGATGGGGATTCCCAGCAGACAATGGATCATGAAGTAAATAGACAGCCTGTAAGTCTTGCCATTCAACAACAGAACATGCAAATCACTTCCTCTTAACCAGCAGTGTATATATCCCATTCTCTTCCTTGCCAGCATTCTCTGAAGATGCCAGCCACAGCTGCTGGCGAAACATCAGGAATAAACTCTTCTAGAACATGGCCTCATAGCACGAAAAACCTACCAAAAACTATGGATGCTGGCTGTGAAAGCCTTCAACTTTTCCCAACCTTGTGGCTGCAATACTGGCATTTAACTGGCCCTGGTGGCGCAGTGGTTAAATGCCTGTACTGCAGCCATTCACTCGAAACCACAAGGTTGCGAGTTCAAGACCAGCAAAAGGGCCCAAGCTCGACTCAGGCTTGCATCCTTCCGAGGTCGCTAAAATGAGTACCCAGACTGTTGGGGGCAAATTAGCTTACTTGCTAATTAGCTTACTTGCTGTTCACCGCTATGATCTTTGGAATAGCGGTATATAAATAAAACTAATTATTATTATTATTAACCATTGCACCACCAGGGCTCCATTTAGACTTTGCAACCTCCCTTCTGTGTCTGCTGATAATGTTGTTCACTTGAACTGGGGTAGTTTTATCAAATATTATAGTAAGCCCTTTAGCTTTCCCCATTTCTCCAACCACAAATTGATCACCAAAATATCAAGTAGGTGAGACAACCTGAGAGCCTTTATTATGGGTCTCTTATAAAAATAGGATTGGGTTTAAGTTGTCCAGTTTGCTTCAATGTTTTAGGTCTCTTAATTGCCAACCCTGAGCCTTTCACGTTCATGGAAATTATACATGCATGACAAATTATTAATTAAATACTGGTTATTACACTTCTGAAGTCCTGACTGCTGACCTAGTGAAAAAACAAACAGGGTGAGCAGATGACTCCCTTTGCTCTGGCTTTTCACTGTATCAGCAATGTTGTAATAATCTTTCTTCTTTTCTGAGTCTATTTGAATTCTCGAGTGGTCTAGCTGAGTTCCAGATTTTATAGGATGTGTTTGTCTTGGTGTCATTGAAATTGATCACAGTATGGCCATATTAGTTATTTGCTCATCTGTAGGGTGTGAGAAGTTCTACTTGTTACCTCCTCTACTTCCAAATCTATAAAGGGAATGAGATTCCTGACAATCTTTGCATTGTTCAGAGGTTTGTCAACAATATTTAGTTCAGAATCTATGACACAACTCCCTAGTTCAAAGGCACCTGAAGTTACTTTTTCCTTCCAAAATTTCTTCAACCTGCTATTTTCTTCCTGTAAGCATTTTGAAGGTGCCATGTCATATATTGGTTTGGTTATAAGTTCATCTGACAGCCCTAAATCTTTTAATCCTTTTAGTTGATGGATAATATCTTCTTGAATTGCATCAAGTTGATGAAAGTCCTGATTTGGGCCTTCTTTTCCCATAGGATTTCTCTCTTGAGCTGCTAATATAGTCTTTGTGGATTCTCTCAGTCTCTCCTTTCTCTGCTTTGTTCAGTTTTGTTTAATCTTTACTTGATTCCTCCCACCTTCTCCTTCCTCTTCTTATCTCTTTCTCTATCTCCACTTAAATTTCTCTATTCAGTTCCCTCTCCTCTCGGCTTTCTCTGCTTGACTCTGCCTCTGTTCAGCTTGCTACGCTCAGCTCTGCTGAATTTCTGCTTGGATTTTCTACTCAGCTCTGTCTCCACTTGGCTTTCTCCGCTCGTTTCCGCTTGTCTCCATCTCTACTTGTCTTGTCTCTGTCTCTGCTTGGCTTTCTTCACTAAGTTCTGTTTGGCTCCACTTCATTTCTGCTTGACTTACTCTGCTTAGCTTAGTCTCCACTTGGCCCTTTTCTCCACTTACTCCCCCCTCTTTCTGTTTACTTCCTTTTTATTTGAATTATTCAGTTTTACAACTTCTTTATGACTGCTTTTGCCACTCCTTCCAGTGAATTCTTTCTAGTTTTGTATATAGAAGTTCATCAATACAAGAGAGCATGGTAAGGTTTATCTCAACCACCTTTTATAATGTCATTGCTGTTTTCCAAATGCTATCTTTAAAAACAGGATGAAGATGCTGCTCATGCCATCCTTGGACAATGACATTAATGGGTTGTGGAAGCTCTTCGATCTTAAAGCTTCTCCTAGCTGCAAGTTGAGAGATTTTCTTTCTTCTTGCCCACCACGGGGAGGTTACTTGGATCCCAACCAAGCACCTTACCAGAGGGGAGTTCTGATGGAAAATTATATTTTTTTATCCATCCTCCTAAACCATTAATGTGGTTGCAAGCCAGGAGTGTACCCTATACCCAGCCTTTCATGGCGCCATCTCACCAGAAGTTTAAGGGAACATCAGCAGGTCTGTTTTTATCTTGCTAAGTTTGTGGACTCTCATCTGATTTATTTGCATGTCCCTAATTATAATTGGCAACTGGGTTCACACTCACTTTATTTGACTTAAGTAAGGGAGGCACCACTGGATCACCAAAAACTGGGAAATCCTTTATTCTGAGCAGCATAGAAGGTGTAGTAGCTACTTGAAATGTTAATAAGGTTCTTTTGTGTCTTCATTTATTCTCATGAGTTTACTAACAGAGAGCCTTACAGCTTTTAAGGTATTCCAGCAGTCCCAGTTATCCTTGTTATATTCAATATATAGTACATCTTTATTTGATAGCAAAATTGACAATGTATTTTTCTTCCCAAACCCTTGAAGGGCTTGAGTTTGTAAATATGGACCTTGGAAATGTCTCACTTGTGTTCTTCTGTTGTTTGATGCTTCATTCTCTCTCATTTTCCCTCTTATATAGCTTGTTACCTCTAGCTTGTACTTGAACCATTCTTTTAAGCTCTTCATTGTACCTTGATGAAAATTCCTCAAATGCTTGCTCAGTATTGTGAATATTCCTATTGATTTTAGCCAGCTGTTCAAATAAAGAAATGACTATGTGTCCTGTCAACAAACATTGAGATACAACAAAATCTAAAGTGGGCTACTACTCTTGTTGTGGCTGCTGTTGCAGCTGGTTGGGGAGAGTGCCTTTGCCTCCTAATGAAAGTAGCAACACATACTCCACCATATCTCATGTATAGATATCACCCTCCGTATGTCCACTGTCATACATTTCCAAGGCTTGAAAACACTGTTCCACGAAAAAGAAAGAAAAAAGGTTTATTTATTTGTACAGGGTTAGAATTTGGCTTGCTTGTTGCTTCCTTTGGTGCAAACAATTGCTCAGTCCTAAAATGTTTCATGCCTTTACTTGACTAAATAGACCTAGAACATATTCTACTATGTTTCTTGTTTCCTATTTCAGAGTGGCCACAGTACTTTAATATTATTAGTTTTTTGTGGGTTTTTCAGGGTATGTGGCCATGTTCTAGAAGAGTTTATTCCTGACATTTCGCCAGCATCTGTAGCTGGCATCTTCAGAGAATGATGCCAACCACAGATGCTGGCGAAACATCAGGAATAAACTCTTCTAGAACATGGCCACATAGCCCGAAAAACCCACAAAAAACTATGGATGCCGGCCATGAAAACCTTCGACTTCACATTTAATATTATTGTTGACTTCCTTTTGCTTATGTTCTTGGTTAGTCTCACCCTCAGCAGTACTAAGGGAAGCTTTTACTACTTTGGCCATTTCACTCTCACATACCATGCTCGCAACAAGGCTTAACATTTACAGCAAGCAGTCCTAAACAGAGGCCCAGTACAGAGTGCCCAAAAAGGGCATTTTGCTGGCGCCCTGGTTTGCTCCACGAGGAAGCCACAGTGGATAAACCGCGTGGCTCCCTTGCGGAGCAAAAAGAACCCGTGAAAAGCGGGTTCTTTTTGCGGCACCATAATGACACTGCAGTGTGTCAGTGGTGCACTTGCGATGTCATTATGGCGCTGCGACATGCAGACGCTAGGTGTCCGTTGTGTCAAAATGGTGGCGCCCATCTGTACCGAGCGTTGCCATTTTGACGCCCTCGTCATGTGCTAGG
This sequence comes from Sceloporus occidentalis, assembly GCA_023333645.1. Classification (NCBI taxonomy): domain Eukaryota; kingdom Metazoa; phylum Chordata; class Lepidosauria; order Squamata; family Phrynosomatidae; genus Sceloporus; species Sceloporus occidentalis. The sequence continues at coordinate 219,633,543 of JALMGF010000001.1, forward strand.
GTTGAGGCACGTGTGGGCGCAGTGCCTTTGGCCAACTCCTAACATGTGACAAGGGCGCCCTATAGACCTGTCTGGACCGGGCCTATAAAACCCTATTTTTTTCAACTCAGAAGCTTCTTTCTTGCAATTCAAATAGTTAAAATACATAAGGATAAATAAAAGTGCTACTCAAGAGATTAAACCATAGCTTGTAAAAAAAAGTTTTAGAGAAAGGTTTTGTCTCTGTCACTATCTTGCAACCCACAGTTGTTCCATCCCAATCTATTTCCTCCTCCTCCTTTTAAGGTTGTCTACATCAACAGTGTGCATGTGTAAGTAAACAGAATTCATGTACCTATTTAAGACAATAGCCTGACAATTTGTTTGCAATCCACCTTTCCAGTCCCAACTGATTTGAGAGGGAGAAATCTGGTAAAAAGGGAAGACACATATTCTCTTTTCAGAAAGACCCCAGCAGGATGCAAGGCAATAGCCATTACCTACAAAGGCTTATCACTGCATGCATCAGCCTTAGGCTCACATTCCCCCTCCTGCTTTGCTGCTATGAGGAAGCTTTTACTTCTGTTTTCAACTAAATGTTAGTAGTTGGTGTGGGATGTGTGTGTGTGTGTGTAGACCTATATCTAGAGATCTCAAGATGAGGTACAGGGCAGTTACATTATAAAACAATGTAAAACAATCCAACAGAGTAAAACAATGTACAGAAATCCAGCTCTGTAAGTAAAGCCACAGTCATTGGAACCAGAAAGCTTGGGTGAAGATGGAAACTTTAATTTGGCAGGAAGTGGGGCCAGCATTGGAAGAATTCTTCTAACACAATCCGAGAAAGGTGGGATTCCTCTTCCACCTTCCATGGATTTTTGATTTCACATGAAACTATGAACATGTAAATAGGCTGTCCTAATATTGTAATTTAAAATTATAGTTTTAATTTTGCTAGTTCTTTATGGTACAACTAATGCCATTTCATTCAGTGATATATGGGAACTATTGTAATGCTAGTACAAAAACCATTACGAAGGATTCTGTATGGTGTAGTGAGGAAGGAGGTCAGTGTGTGTATGGGGGTGACACCAAGAGTTTCCACAACGCCACTGCCTTTTCTGCTCCATTTCTATTAACAATGCCACCATCTACATATCTTTATCAGGTGTAAAGCACAATGCGTTCAGTGGGACTTTGTAAATATTGTAAATATATAATATATTGTAGCTAGGATGGAGCATTCTAAAAGGCCATTGGAATTCATTGCAACAATAATGTTTTTTAAAAACTAAATTGTTTTTAATTAAATTTGTTCCATTTATTTTCTAGAACTAAAAGTGTTGTACATGTTCCTGCTCCCCCATTTTTATCTTAAGCTGGGGAGAGGGACATAAAGTAGATTAGGCCGAGAGGCTGATCCACTCTCAGGTGATAACATGAATATTGTGAGGAACTTGGGCTGTGAAGCTATATATACATATACATATACATATATATATACATATACATACACACACACACACACACACACACACACACACATATATATATATATATATATATCCCCATTGGAGTTTGGTGAAGGGTGTGGATGCAGGGCTCATGCAGTGACATTAGGTCACAGGAAAAAGCTGTACCAGGGGCTGATAAAGGCATTTTGAATTTATAGTGATGTATTATATAGTAGTGCATTTCTTGTTAATTATATTCATATGCACATACACACAGAGAGATACTGTTATTTATTAATTTGAGTTTTTGTTCAAGCTTTTCTAAATTCAGTGCATAGGTTCTAAGAATTCTTTGCTTAGAATAGTAGTAGTGTTAATAACTAATTTAATAACTTCTGCCCTCTTTTTGTCAGGCCACCCACTTTTGGCCACACATGGATATTGTTCAGCCTCATGCGTCCTGTTTTCTTCTGTGGCACGTTGCAGGGCTATAAGTCTGACATGCACACTCTCTGGTGTGACAAAGAGGGTGATAATGCTTTGTCCCCAATGCTTGCTAAGGAAAAGTATTGATATCCCAAGTCAAGCTGACCCAGAACTTTACTACTGTTTAGGAAAGGAAACAAGATTTAAAACAAACAAACAAAACAAAGCTGGCTTGCTTTGTAAACCATAGATAAAAGTAGCCCCAATTTGGAAGAGTATATTTTGACAATTTGTAAATGTTCCTATTTCCGCACACTTGTGCTGGAGGGGAGGAAGAGAGGGAATTCACTTAACAGCTACACAACATCCAAGCACAGCCTTAAATACCTATGCCTCATATCTCTGAATACATATGACTATGTAGATACACATATAATAGGAAACAATAAAAACTTTGTTAACAGCAAAGATAAAATAATCATTTTAGTGTTTAGAGTAAGACCTAACTAAATTTCTTTTAAATGGCAAAAGAAAGAAGAGGAAGGGACAGAAAAGGAGAGAAAGTGAGTGAGTTGCTTGTGTGTGTTTTTGTTGTTCTCTTTGGCTCTTGGCAGTCAGGAACATAAAGACTTAAACAGAGCGTCCAAGTTTCTGAATAGTTGCTTTGGGTGCGGAAGTCAGATTTGTGAATCTTTTCAGAGGAAGAGACTCTGTAATGAGTGTTTCTCTGTTCTGCTGTGCTGAAATCACTGCCCATTACATTTTCTAGGTCAGTAAGTTAATCAAGTCAAGTTTTTTTGTCCACTGTTCTCCTTATCAATCACAGCTGCCTTTGAATCAAGAAGCTTTCTGCATTTTTAAAGCCTCATTCAGGGGCTGGTGAAATTTCCCATTCCCAAAAGGATATGCTTGACAGATGCTATAACTTTTTCACATTCAGAGGGATAAAAGAGTACACTTTAGAATCACAGAAATAAGAAAATGTTAGGTCTGACCCAGAGTTATATATGCACAACAAAATGCACACAAAATTACCGTGCCCACAACTTGCCCTTTCATTTTAATGGAAGATGGTAGTCCACACATACTCAGGAACTATACATGCAGAATGTATTGCTCCTTTCAAATCATCTAGCTTTTTTTGCATACTAATTCAAGATAGTGATGGCACCTAAAACAGGTCAATTCATAGAATCATAGAGTTGGAAGAGACCTCAAGGGCCATCCAGTCCAACCCCCTGCTATGCAAGAACTCACAATCAAAGCACCTCCAACAGATGGCCATCATGGAGAAGATGGACCCAACCATCGCTGAACTCCCAGATGACAAGAGGCGGATCATGACAGCTCTCCGCAATGAGGTTCATCTAATTGGAGAACAGCAGATCATTTTGGCCAGACACTCTACTGACTGCGCCTCCAAGATCTTGTCGGGCTCGATAGCCCTCAGACGCCATGCATGGCTGCGCTCCTCGGACCTTACCCCACAAGCAAGGTCTGCGATAGAGGACATGCCCTTTGATAATTCCGGTCTGTTCAACAGGGAGACCGACGAAAAGTTAAGCTCCGTTACCGGATGAAGACAGCCGCACGGAAGCATGGAATGTCCTCATCCTCCAAATCTCCTCGCATGAGATATGGCAGCCAGCGCCCATGGTACCCTCACTCACAGCAGCGGTCCCAACAACAGGACCATCAGTTTCACCCTCAAGACAGGCCACCTCAGAGCCGTCCGTCCCAGTCTCCATCGGCCCAGCCGGATCGACGCCAGATGTCCCAGCCCAGATACCAGCAGGGCTATAAGAAGAAAGATGGCAAAGGCAAGCGTAGGTTTTGAAGTCCCCCAGCACACTTCGTTCCTTCCTTTTCCGACAGGTTGAAGCCCTTCTTTAACACCTGGGCTTTGATCACCACGGACTCTTGGGTTTTAGACATTGCCCGACGGGGTTATACCCTTGAGTTTCTACAGCTCCCGCCCACCGGAGCTATTGATTCCACCTTACCCTCGGACACCCTTCTCGACGAAGTGCGCTCCCTTTTAGATAAAGGCGCTATCGAGCCCGTAAACCCCGCTCGGGCCCGATACTGCTTCTTCTCAAGATACTTTACGGTCCCGAAAAGGGACTCCGGACTTAGACCAATCCTGGACTTACGCGAGTTGAACTCTTTTATTATCTATAAGCGTTTCAGAATGATAACTCTTGCCTCTATTTTGCCGTTGTTACAGAAGGACTCCTGGTTCGTCACTTTAGATTTGAAGGACGCTTATTTTCATATCTCCATCAGAGAAAGTCACCGTCGGTTCCTCGCCTTCACCATCGGTACTGACATTTTCCAGTACAAGGTTCTGCCCTTCGGACTTTCCACAGCACCAAGGGTTTTCACGAAATGTATGGCCCCCATCGTGGCATATGTGCGGCAGAAAGGGATAACTGTCTTTCCATACTTGGACGACTGGCTATTCACCGTTCCGTCCCGACAGGCGCTGCTGCGGGACGTCCAGTTTGCTCTGTCGCTGCTACAGGCATTGGGACTCCAGGTCAATCTACAAAAATCACATCTCTCCCCAACGAAAAGGCTGGGCTTTATTGGAACGACTCTGGACTCCGAGGAGATGAAGGCCTTCCTCCCGCGTCCTAGATTTCAAGCGCTCACTTCCTCTCTGAAGGACTGTCTCTCCCGAAGGAAAGTTCGGGCACACACAGTCCAAGTTGCCATGGGCCACCTAGCTTCCACGACATTCGTTACCCCCTGGCCCAGGCTACGCTTCAGACCTCTTCAGTCGTGGTTCCTCTCCGTCTTCGATCCCGTACGAGACTCTCCAGCAAAGGTGCTCACCATCCCGAGAAAGGTCCAAAGATCCTTGCGCTGGTGGCTCGAACCCAACAACGTCTGCGTGGGAATGCCCTTCGTGCCCCCACAACCGGACATTACCCTTACAACAGATGCCTCCCTAGTAGGCTGGGGCGCCCACGTCCTGGATTTTACCATCAGGGGCAAGTGGTCGATGATAGAGGCTCCTCTCCACATAAACGCCCTGGAGATGCTCGCAGCGGAGAAAGCTCTCAAGGCCTTCTGCTACCTTCTTGCCAACAAGGTAGTACTATTACTTACGGACAATACTACCACCATGTACTACCTCAACAAGCAAGGAGGCACGAGATCAACGACGCTCCTGGAGATCACCCTCTGCATCTGGGAGTGGTGCATCGCCCACAACATCTTGTTGCAGTGCATCCACCTGCCAGGGGATCAGAACGACCAAGCAGACCAACTAAGCAGATTCTCAAAGACCTGCCACGAATGGAGGCTCCATCCCGAGGTGGTCACCAACCTTTTTCTCCGGTGGGGGTTCCCAGTGCTAGACCTCTTTGCTTCCCCAAGCAACACCCACATTCCGGAGTTTTGCTCTCAAACTCGGGGACTGGGCTCGAAGGGAGACGCCTTCCAACTTGACTGGAGCCAGGGGCTGTTGTATGCCTTTCCCCCCTTTCCTTTGCTGACGAGGGTGCTGTCAAAGATCATGGCAGACCAGGCCGACATCATTCTAATCTCCCCGTGGTGGCCAAGGCAGCCGTGGTTTGCCCCACTCCTTCGTCTGTCCCAAGGTCTTTATCTCCAACTCGACTACCGACCCGACCTCCTCTCCCTCCACAACGGGATGGTCCTCCACCCTGACATGGAGTCTCTCCCATTGGCAGCATGGAGGATCCACTGTTAGTTTCCCTTCCAGCTGACATCCAGGATGTGATAATGGCGGCCCAGAAACCTTCTACATGTAGGGCCTATAATTATAAGTGGGACAAATTCCTCGCCTTTCTCAACGAGAGGGATATTATACCATCCCAGGTTTCCATTTCCACGATTTTGGACTTTCTTATGTCCCTGACCAACACGGGACTATCTTTGAATTCCATTAAGTGCTACTTGTCTGCTATCTCCTCGCACTATACGTTTGGAGATAAACCCTCTTTATTTTAGGAACCCACTAGTGAAGAGATTTCTGCGAGGGTTCAACAACCTTCACCCGCCTTGCTCTTCTCCATCCCCAGCTTGGAGTCTGGAATTGGTACTTTCCAAGTTAACCTCCAAGCCCTTTGAGCCCATGGCTACGACGGACCTGAGACTGCTGACATGGAAGACAGCCTTCCTAGTAGCCATCACCTCTGCTCGTCGGGCCGGTGAACTGTGTGCGCTTCGGGCTGACCAGCCCTATCTCCGCTTCCACAGGGACAAGGTTGTGCTTAGGGCCGACATCACCTTCCTGCCTAAGGTGGTGTCAGCCTTCCACCTCAACCAGGACATTATTCTCCCCACTCTGGCCCCGAACCCATCCACTGATGAGGAGCGTCGCATGCATTCGCTAGACGTCAGAAGGGCATTGGCATTCTATTTGGACAGGACCTCGGGCTCGAGGCTCTCCAATAGACTTTTTGTTTGCTACTCGGAAGCAAAGAAGGGGCTGCCTGTCTCATCTCAAAGATTTTCTAAGTGGGTCTCAAATACTATTTATTTGTGTTATGAATTGGCAGGCGTCCCTGCTCCGGTACGGGTTCGGGCCCATGCAACTAGGGCGGTGGCAGCATCCTCAGCTTTCTTGATGAGGATTCCCCTTGAGGATGTCTGCCGGGCTGCTACCTGGTCCCAGCCGCTGACATTTATTAGACACTACAGGGTGGACTCCAGGGATAGGCAGGGAGCAGCCTTTGGGAGGGCAGTGTTACTTTCAGGTTTGCATTGATTACACAGACAGGGCCTTGTTGGTCGTATTGTTTATTCTGTGTCAATAAATTTCATTGATTCACATGCTTGGACACTCCCTCCTCCTTTGACTTTAGCTAGCCAGTCTAACCCATTTGTGTGATTCGCAGAGACCACGAAGAAGAAGGACAGGTTGCTCACCTGTAACTGTGTTTCTTCGAGTGGTCATCTGCGAATTCACACAAATCCCGCCCATCCATCCCCTCAGTGTCCTGCTCATGATTATTGCTGACGTTACCGTCATGCTGTGGCGGCTCATTCGGAACTGAAGGAGAGCGGGCCACTAGGGGCCTTATATAGGGGTGGGCGGGGATACCGCCAAAAAGTTGCAGAAAGTTACTTTGCATTCTGCCCAGAGATTCTAGAAGTTTCCGAGCATTGCTGTGCAGGCGCAGAATAACCCATTTGTGTGAATTCGCAGATGACCACTCAAAGAAACACAGTTACAGGTGAGCAACCTGTCCTTCTTATACATGGATTTTTTATACATGCATTCAAGCATCCACAGTTTGAAAATGTTCAAAAAAAGTATAAATTTCAAATATCAAACCTTGATTTTCCATTTGTATAAGGGACACTATTTTGCTATGTCATTATATTTAATGAGACTTGAGCATCCATGGATTTTGTTATCCACAGGGGATCTTGGAACCATACCCCACTGTATATGCATAGCTGTATACGTACCTATCTATGAATTTTCACACATAACTCTTGTATATCAGACATTACATATTATATATAATTAATATTATTACTGTTATACTACTGTATATTATATATCTTTATAATACTACTATACATCAGTATTATAATTGTGTTACACTATATTTGCATTGTATTAGCAATATTATTGCTAATATTATCTCTCTCTCTCTCTCTCTCTCTCATTAGCAATAATATTGCTAATACAATACAAAATCAGATAGACTACATAATTGTAATCAAAAGATGGAGAAGCTCAATATTTGCAGATTGTGGAACAGATCATGAACTATTTATATCAAAAATTAGAATGAAGCTGAATAAGAAGACAAAAACAGCCACCATACCAAAATATGATCTGAACAATATCATAATTACTACAGTCCACACAGGCGGAATCAACTGAGGCTGTTGTATTTTGGCCACATCATGAGGAGAATGACCTCACATTCAGAAAGGACCACAAGATTTACTTTACTTTAAAACAGACAATAAAGACATTGAAATAAAGATTTTTCTTACCTTGGCTCTTTCATTAATCAGAATAGAGACTGCAGTCAAGAAATCAGAAGAAGACTAGGACTTGGAAGGGCAGATATGAAGGAACTAGAAAAGATGCAGAAGGTATATCATTGAATACTAAAGTTAGGAATGTTCACAGCATAGGACAGTGGTCCCTCTACATTCGCTGAGATTAGGGGTGCAGGACCCCCATGAATGTGGAAAAACTGCAAATAAAAAACACTATTCTTTTTACTTAGGCGAACACCTCCCTAGGAATCTCCAGGTCCTCCAGTACAACCCTTTGGTCAACACCTTCGAGAATTTGGCTATAGCATCATGCTGGAGGACCTACAAATGCCTAGAGAAATGTTTTCTCTAGGAACTTCTAAGTTCTCCAGCACAACTTCTGGCAGAATTGCACTGGAGGACCCAGAGATTTCTAGAGAGAACATATTGATCAAAACTGCAAATAATCAAATCTGCAGAAGTAAAATCCACAGGTGTGGAGGGCCAATTATATTTCTTTTTTATATAAAAGCTGGACAGAGAAGAAAACTGATAAGAAGAAAGTAAACTCATATGAAATGTGATTCTAGAGGAGAATTCTCTGGATACTGTGGACTGCTAAAAAGACCAATATATGTGCCCTAATTAAATCAAACCTGAACTCTCCCTAGAAGCCAAGTTCACTTTTGAACATATGAGAAAACATGACTCAGTAGAAAAGAAAATAATGGCCTGTTACAGACTGCCAAAATAAAGCTGCTTCAGGTCTCTTTGGAGGTATGCTATTTAAATGATGCATGGGTCCTAAGAGTCCGGAGGTCGCGCCAAAGCCACACTCCATTCCTAAGCACTGGAGTGCAGCTTTGGTGCAGCTTCCGGATTCTTCGGATGCATGCATCATTTAAACAGCATACCTCCAAAGAGACCTGAAGTAGCTTTATTTTGGCAGTCTGTAACAGGCCAATGTTTGGTGAGGTAGAAGGCAGTAGGAAAAGAGGAAGACTGTATTTCAAGGAGGCCATGGCTGCCCTGAGTCTGCAAGACTGGAGAAAAGTGGCTTAGAGGCCTTTCATTCATAGGGCCACCATAGGTCAAAGTCTACTTGAGAGCAGCTGGCAACGACAAAAAAGCTTCCAATTTCCTCTTTGCATCCACTGCAAAGAAGAAAGTGTAGGGAGGGCATTAACACATTTTTCTTTAGGTATGTTGCCTTAATATAGAGTCCATCATCACGACAGATTGCTGCCACTGGGTTTATTGAAAGAGGAATTGGTCTCTTCTTCCTTGTAGACATTCATTGACACAGAAAAAATAAGTTTAAAAATTCCATGTGCATGTAAACTGGGGCAACATTGTGCAGACGTTTGTTCGAAGAACTAAAAGCCTCTGATATTTAAAAACAGACACTCCAAACAATCCTGGTATCATCTGAAGCAGATATCTAGCAGATGTCAAGAATAAAAAACATGTTTCTCATGATAGCTTCATTTTCTGTCTTGATTTCTTTGAGCTCCTTGCATTTCATTTGAATCAGATTAATAGATGCTGTCACAAAACGCAAACAAAATTGCAAAGAACATTGCTGCTTCTTTTTTCTTTTCTTTTCTTTTTTACATTCGAAAAGAATCAGGACTAGGGACAGCTGCTATATTCTAGGCCAAATAAACCATCTCACAAACAGCCCCTGATGAGTGATTGAGCTCTATGTAAATCACAGGATTATCTACTAAAATCCTGTGATTTCTTGGCATTAATTGCCAAGCAAACTCCTTTTAGTTTACTGAAATGCTGTAAAGCATCTGGAGATTAGAAAACAAATAACAAAGAGGATTGGTAATTCTATCCAAAACCTTTAACCCCTTAGACAGTAAAAAAAAAAAAATACAATTGCAGAAGTGTAGATCTTTTTTAAAAGAAAAAAGATAACAAAATTTTTGTGGGTAACAAATCTGTGGATGCTCAAGTCCCATTAAATATAATAGCATAGCAAAATGGTGTCCCTTATATAAAATGTAAAATCAAGGTTTGCTATTTGGAATTTATACTCTTTAAAAATACTTTCAAGCCTTGGGTGCTTGAATCCATGGATAAAAAAATCAATGATAAGGAGGGCTGATTATACATTCTTAGATGCTCTACTTAATAAAATGGGCCCTTGGTATCCATTGGCCCCAGGCCCCCCCCCCCCAACCCCTGTGGATACTAAAAATCAGTCAATCTTTAGTAAAGTGGGGAAATTTGGCTTGGCTTTGCAGGAAGGGAGTAACATCAGGATCGAAGCACCAATATATTGGTATCAACTGATGAAGACTCCAGGCATGATCAAAATAATTAACCTTTATTTGGGAAGGATATGGGAGAACACACAGATGAGATGGACTCACTCTAAAACCCAGCATACACAGCTAACTAAAATAGAAAAGTGAAAGAAGCAGTTTAGGATTTGATTGAGGGTTAATATCTACCTGTCCTGACAGAAAGCAGGAGTGAATCAGTACAAGAGTCTATGGGCAACACCAGGGCAGCAAAGAAGCCAGGTTTTCCTGGGCATATTTATATCTTTATACCTTTAAAACAGCCTCAGACCAAGGTGATTCCATGAGAAACAAAGACCACCTGATAGTCCTTTCGAAAGACCAAAAGGCTTGCTTTGATATCAAAAAAGATGAAAATATAATTTGATTGATAGTAGCTTCATTGAGTTTACAACACCCTGAAAAGATCTGGAGCACACCAAAACAAGCAAAAAGGAAGGAATGCATCAGCGGAGAAAAGAGAATTCTGGTCGCATTTGATCTAGTTGACAGAACTCATCTTTTGATATTCAACTTCTGTAAGAAATACAAAGTGTATGTGTATGTGGTGGAGGGTCCTGTCTCTCAAGCTCCTTCTTCCATTGTTGTAGCCTTCCATGTGTCTGGGGCCTACGTACTATATCCACAATGCTACCTTTTTCCAGTGTTTTGTAAGTCATTGCAGCCTCTGCAAACCATGCAGAGCAAGGTGATTTGAAAATATAGGCAAAAATCGGATCATGGGGATATCAGGGCACTTACATTAGACAGTCAGCATCCTGGTGAGAAATAGTCTAGAGCCAAGTGTAAAAGGAGCTGATCTACCAGTGCTTTGAATAATATGAAACAAGAGCAATACTTTTAAGGAAAAGGATATCCATGTATGTAGTCATGGAACATGGTTTAAAGAAAGGTCAACTGAGCTGTTGAGTTTAGGTTGGAGCCAGAATCACACTGCTATGATTGAATTAAACATGGAAAAGGAAAAGGAAACCTTATGATAGGCTCAAGTCAGCTTCACCTTATGTTGGATGTGGCTTTAAAACATAGAACAACAACATCATATCCTCCAAGTGCCACAGTTTGACAGGGACAGTCCCAATGAAACTTTAGTCTTCCTTCTTTTTTCAGCTCCTTTTGAAATGTTACAGTTTCTCTCTTCTCCTTCCACTTTCCTTCTTTGGTTCAGCTTACTTCAGTTGCTGCAAACTGAAGCTGAAGGGCAAAAGTAGTTTGCACTGAAATAACTGAAAGAAAGAAGCAGAATCTTGCCATCCTGGGTAGGCCCAGGCAAAAAGAAAGGCTGCAGCCTCTCCTAGCACGTTCACATTAAAAAATGTCCCATTTTTTAAAAATCTGTGAGCAAAAATGGCTTGTGTGTGGTGCAGCAGTGGGCCAAGTTACAGACAATAGTGTCACTGAGGGGGTACAGAGGATGCGGACTGCACTGGCTGACACCCAGAAGGGGGGGGGGTGATACCTGGTTGGGCCCCCTCCCTCTTTGGGTCAGTAGGGGTGCACACGCACCCTTCCAGGCTGCTCTGCCCAGGGTTCCCTCTCAGGGAGAAAGCCCAGGATGGAGGAGGAGGGCCATTGTGTTGCCACTGGCACCTCCCCAGTTGTCTTCTGAGTCCAGTGTGGCCTCCCCTCTGACTCGGAGGGCACGGGGGGAGGAAGGATGTCCTGCTCAGGGGCATGGGAGGAGGGAGGATACCCTGCAAGTCCTTGGAGGTTTCAGGGGCATCAGGGGAGGTAGGAGTGAGGCTGCCCTGCGAGTCCTCTATAGACTCGGAAGGCTTGGGTGTAGGCTGCCCTGCCCTCCCACACCACACCAGGTGACACCCAGGCTGGAAACACCACTGGTTACAGGGCGTCTTGCTGAGAGGTCATGAGGGACTTCCCACATATGCTAACCTTCTTCTCACATCCTTTTCTTCCTTCCCTTCTTATTACCATTCATTCCAACTCCCTCTTCCATTGATCACTGATTATCTCCTTACATCATTACCTAACTTTCCTTTCTTTTAATTGTTGTAACTTCATCACCATATTACCATTTCTTTAATTACTTACTTTTACCTTGTGAAGCTTATCTAGTCCCTTACTTTTTCTATTGAAACAAATTTAGATCCACCTTTACATTGACAACTTGCCGAACAAGATACCAAAGAGATTAAACAATCATATAACAAAGGAGGATAATTTTGAAAACTTTCTTGAAATGGAAGGAATAAGGCACAAACTTACATGTGTTTACCAAAGTGCAGAGAATGGAAAAATAGAGAGGTTTGTTAGAAAAATACAAACAGTGAAGGATTCTCTGTTACAGAATTCAGTTACAGGATTTGTTTTCCTCAAACCTTGGGGGGAGAAGCCATAATAACTGGAAATTATTTACTTAACAGATTCTGGCATGAGCCTATTCAAACCACACTTTATTTTATGTTATACCAGAAGAAGCCTTATTTAGGACACTTACGAACATTTGGAACCCAAGCATAGGTTTTCATTCCAAAAGCTCTTAGGAGAAAGGGACAAGAAAAAGCTAGAAAGCTAACTATGGTGGGTTCTGCACAGAGGCAAAAGCATGGTAATTTTTAGACAAAAATGAAGTAATTATCATTTCAAGGTCTGCTAATTTTGCTTTTAATCAGAATTGGGGTAAAATGCATGCAAACAAGTAGGTCTTCCTACCTTTGTATGAAGGGGAAACTAGCATACAAACCAGGTCTTTAACGCAGGCCACTGCTACTGCACAAGCACCTGCTCCAGCATTACTCTCATGTCAGCCTAGCAAACAAACCAGGCCTTCAATGCAGACCATTGCTACTGCACAAGCATTTGTTCCCACTTTACTCCCAAGCCAGCAAACAACTCAGGCTGAAGCAGTCAGGTATAAACGTCTTAACAGAAAACAGTGGGACTGAAGAAGGTATATACAGTCAGTCAGTCAGTCAGTCAGTCAGTCAGTCAGTCAACCTTTATTAGAAATACAACAACAACATACATTTACAATAAAACTTCAGGATCATTATTAAAATTTAAGCCATAATCTTGTTGCCTGCACCAGAAAATTGGCCATTAGCCTGGTAATATGTGCATTCCGATCTTCCAATAAATATTCCACTGATAACCCATCCAAACAGATATTCATTTCCAATAACCTTCTTAACAAATGGACAAAGCAATACAATATGATGGAGAACATCTGGAGCTTGATCACAGTGACATACACGATTCAAAAATGGGGTCTGCAGATATCTGCCCCTGGTCACATCTGAGGGGTGTACATTCAGTCTTGCAAACAAAAAGGCCTTCCTCAACACCAGCAGTGAAAGGGTTTGAAAATAGTCTGGTATCTTACCCTGCAAGGGGTAGATACCGAGCATCGCTGGAGAACACACTCTGGGAGGAGTGGGATATGTCAGTTGATATTCTCTCTCTGCAAGGCAGACCCTAATAGATTGAAGACACTCCTTTTCGGAAAGTAAAAGGAGGGAATCAACATTTAAACCTATAAAAATTACTTTACTTTCATAAAATTTAGCCCAACTAGCATAGTAAATGTCAGATAGTAGGAACCATAAAAGACTGGATCTATTAGGCCAGAAAAGTATCTTAAACCAAAACCAGGCTTCAGTTTCAAGAGCATTCAATCCCAGTTCCGCATAGAGAGTCAGATGGTGTACACATGACGGTACAGATAATAGTCTCCTGAAAAAATGTGTCTGCAAACATTCAATCTCCTTATTTAAAGGCTAGAATCCAGGTGAATATGCTGAAAAATAATTTGGCTTTGTAAATTTTTAAGGCTGCTAGAATATCCTGGTTGCCTTTTTTATAATAAAAAGATTGTATAGCCACCAACAATCTTTTCCCTGTTTGTATTACTTTATCTCTCTGTTTACTCCATTGCCTGTTAAAATGAAAAAGGACACCAAGGTAAACATACTTTTTGACCTGCTCAATTGTTTGATTACCAATCTTCCACGTTCTCGGTACAAATATCTTAGAAAATACCAATATTTTGGATTTCTCAAAGTTTACCAGTAGGTGAAATTTGTCACAATATTCAGAAAATCTTTTCAAGGCTCTTACCATCCCCACCTGAGATAGAGAGAGTAATAGAGTATCGTCAGCATACTTTCCCTTTTCTCTCTATTTTTTTTCTTTTTCATTCTAAATAAAAGATGGTAAGGCCTTTTTCTTATCCTTAGTCTCAGCCAAGTTATTTTTCTCCAAACAATTTGCCCCTAGTAAGGGGTGGAAATGTCAGATTTTGCTTGCTTGGAACAAGCATCTATGTGTTAGTCCTTTAGTCAAATCTGCCTTTGCACTGGAGCTGAACTAGTTGTGCTCTTGGAGTCCATTGAATGGCATTGAAGCTACTGTCTCCTGAAATAGCCACTACCTTCAGTCATTTGTTAATGCCCTGGCAGAACTTTATTTTGCCCTGAAGTGTTTTCTTAGCAAGAACTCTAGCAGCTCTAGAAAAAGGGGAAATAGCAGAGACAACTCTGAGCATAAACTCCGGCAATCACAACTGGGATCTGTTGATTCCCATGACAATTTGAGGTGAGTTGTAATAATGTGTGTGTGTGTGTGTGTGCGTGTGTATATTTTAACAGCTATTCGATTTGGTCTCAAAATAACAAGCTATAGAGCCCTTATGACCTTCATAAAATCTGTGTGAAATAGAGTATTTGATGTTAAAGGCCCAGACTTGGAAGGGCAAGAGAATCCTTCCCTTGAGGAGGATCAGGAACCTTCAGCTTCCATGGATCATATAGACTCGGTACATACCTTAGAAAATGTCTGGAGTGGTGACAGCCTTTTTCCCCCGAAGGGAAGCCACAGCCGCCAAACCATGCGGCTTCTCTCCAGCGGAAAATGAACCCGCAAAACGGGTTCTTTCTTTGGACCAAGTTACTGTATATGATCAAACTCCGGGATATACTTTTCCCCCAGATCAATATAACTCAGCATAGTGAAAAATCTGTTTTTAACAACAAGCACACTGTTAAAAAAAATTGACAATATGTCTACATTGCTGGGGACAGAATCTGACTACAAACTAATATACCTCGAACCTAAGATGAACAAAATGCAATACAAGTGGAGATTAAATTGAAATCTTTTGGAAGATGAGGAATTTGTGAAAAGTTTGAAACTTCAACTCAAAAGGTTTTTTCAAGAAAACAATAAAGCAGAAACAAAAAAAATGCGATATGGGACACTAGTAAAGCTTTTGTTCATGGTCTCATAATACAACGGGGCACTTACAAAAAAAAGTAAGAAATGAAATGCAGAAAAAGATTGAAGAAGAAATACAAGTAAAAGAAAAGGAACTAACGCTAGAGCCGGCTTCAAAAAGTTAAAAATTCAGTTGAAATCTCTTCAAAAACAATTAAAAATAGAAGTAGCTAGAGAAATCGGAAAGAACCTTAAAATAATTAAGCAAAGGAATTTCGATTACACCAATAAAAACAGAAAATGGCTGGCCCAAAAACTAAAACAAAACAGAAGAAGGAATTTAATTGAAAAAATATAAGTTAACAACGGAACCATCACAGCACAAGAAGTAATTAAAGAAAAATTTACACCAAATTCTACACCAAACTATATACAGAAGAAAAAGAAAGATCCACAAAAGAAAACATTGGTAAACAAAAATGGGGAGAAATACCGCAAGAACAATATAACAAACTGAATGCAGAATTTACAGAAGAAGAAATAATATCCTATTCCCCACCACCACTCCCTTCTCCTTTTGTGTCGTGTCTTCTTAGATTGTAAGCCTGAGGGCAAGGAACCATCTGACTAAAAGATTGTATGTACAGCGCTGTGTAAATTTACAGTGCTTTATAAATAAAGGTTAATAATAATAATAATAATAATAATAATAATAATAATAATAAATAAGGAAAGCTATTAGAAATCTTAAACCGAATAAATACCCAGGACGTAATGGCTTTACAGCTATGTAATATAAAAAAAACCCCTTAAAGATGTGTTAATTTCACCTTTAAAAATACGCTAAATGCAATCTCAGAAGAGGGAATTCCAAATTCATGGACAATAAATGATATAAAGTCCCCCCTAAAGAGGACAAAGACAAGCACTCATATTAAAAATTATAGACCAATTTTTTTAAACTTAATTTAGATTATAAAATATTTGCTTTCAACCTGGCTGAACTTCTAAAGCCTGTCTTAATTAAGCAATTGAGGAAGATCAAACAGGCTTTTTACCTGAAAGACATTTAAAGCAAAATTATAAGAGCTATGTTAAACCTTATTGAGTATTTTGAAAAAAATAATCAGAAAAAATTTGGAATGTTTTTCATAGACGCATATAAGGCATTTGATAACCTCAATTGGGAGTATATGTTGAATAATCTTGGAGTCGGCAACAGATATCTTAGCTGGATACAAAGCATTTACAGTACACAAACCGCAATGCTTCTTATTAATGGAGAAAGAACTGAACAGTTTAATATACAAAAAGGGACAAGGCAGGGTTGTCTCCTGTCTCCCTTATTATTTATAACTGTTTTGGAAGACCTCAACAATAGAATAAGGAAAAATACAGAAATCACGGGGGTAAAAATAAAGAAATTCGAATACAAACTCAAAGCCTATGCGGACGATCTTGCCCTTTTTCTAGAAGATCCTTCTGTTTTTATACATAAAGCCATTAACACAATTAATAACTTTGGTACTGCATCTGGATTTAAAATAAACACACAGAAATCAATGATAATAACTAAAAATGTATCCTCAGCTGAAGAAAAGGAAATACAAGATCGTATGAAATGTAAAAGAATAAAGAAGACTAAATATTTAGGAATATGTATTACTAATAGAAACACGGAACTCTTTGAGAACAACTATAAGAAAACTTGGAAAAAAATTAAACAGGGTCTTCTGAAATGGACTAAATTAAATCTATTTATGAAAGAATGGCAGCTGTTAAAATGTCGGTTCTGCCAAAACTCAATTATTTTTTCACCAACGTTCCAATTATTTCCAACTTAAAAATATTAGAAGAATGGAATAAAGAAATAAGGAAGTTTGTATGGGCTGGGGAAAAAACACGTGTAAAATGGAAGACTTTAATTGATACCCATGAAAACGGTGGCTGTGGTTTGCCTGACCTTCAACTTTATTACCAAGCTAACTGCTTAATCTGGGCAAAAGACTGGATAAATTTAAAAGACAATAAATTGCTCGCCTTGGAGGGATTTAATGTCTGCTTTGGATGGCATGCATTCCTTTGGTACAAAAAATATTAAATTAACAGGGATTTTGAACATCATTCCATTCGGAAAGCTATTCTGACAAATTGGTTAAAAGTAAAACATCTTTTCTACAGGAAAATTCGTGGTTGGGTCTCCCCGCATGAGGCGCTCTTCTCCAGATCGCAGATCTCTACATGGCTAAGATATGAGGATTTGTTAACAAAAAATAATGAGAACAAGCTAAGCCTGAAAGTGATAGAGGAAATAAAGCCTATGGAGAAACAGCGACATTGCTTCCTACACACAAATTTCAAATACAGTGGTGCCCCGGGTTACGAAATTAATTCGTTCCGCTGTCAATTTCGTAACCCGAAAGGCTTTCGCAAGCCGAATTCCCATAGGCGCTAATGGGGAAAAGCCGCGATTCCGTGTGAAATCGCGCCGAAAAGCACCAAAAGTTTTTTCGTAACCCGAAAAAACTTTCGTAACCCGGAACAATGTTTTCCAATGGGATTTTTTCGTATCCCGAAAATTTCGTAACCTGGGTATTTCGTATCCCGAGGTACCACTGTAGATTCAAATTGGATGTTGAAACAGAAGGTCTCAAATGGAAAAAAATGAACTGGACGAAATACTGCTAAAAGACAAGCAAAAATTAACATCTAAACTATATAAAATTTTGTTACAAAGAAAGGTTGAAAAAGACGTGGTAAAAGACTCTATGGCCTGTTACAGACTGCCAAAATAAAGCTGCTCCGGGTCTCTTTGGAGGTATGCTGTTTAAATGTTGCATGCATCTTAAGAATCCGGAAGCTGCACCAAAGCTGCACTCCAGTGCTTAGGAATGGAGTGTGGTTTTGGCGCAACCTCCGGACTCTTAGGACCCATGCATCATTTAAATAGCATACCTCCAAAGAGACCCGAAGCAGCTTTATTTTGGCAGTCTGTAACGGGCCTATGATTCAATGGGCCAGAGGTATCGGCAGAACAATCGATTTGGAAAGCTGGCAAAATGCCAGGAAAAAAACACTGAAATTTACACATTGCCAGAGTCTTCATGAAAATTATAAGAAAATGGAATTTAGGTGGCACCTTACCCCGACTAAGATTGCGAGAATTCATAAAGGAACGAACATCTGTTGGAAATGCCAGGAAGCAAAAGGAACATGGTTCCACGTTTGGTGGGAATCTCCCAAGATAAAGCAATTTTGGAACCAAATCCGCTTGGCAATAACTGAAATTATTGGAATGAAATTTGAAAAACCTCCGGAGACTTATCTCTTAAACATGATGAATAAACTTCCAAAGAAAATAGAGAATCAACATTGGCATAAAATTCTTTATATGATTACTGCTGCAAGGCTACTCCTGGCGCAATATTGGAAACTAAATACGCTTCTAAATCTAGATGAGTGGTTACTAAAATTGTATGATTTGATGCAAATGGATCGCCTGACAAACATTATCCACGGAAAGGGGGAAGAAGAAACTGAAAAGGAATGGGAGAGGGTAGAAATATATTGTGGTAAACGATGGAAATAATATATATTTGAATACAGTTAAGAATTTTAAAAGCAAATCTGGTTTTGCAATAAGAATAATGGGGTCAAGTAAATTATTAGAGCAGTATTGATATACTGAAGTTATTAAAGATATAGTAGATTTATAGGGAAATTATGTAATGCAACAAGAATAAGCACACAAGATGAATGTTATACGAAGGAAGTAACTATTTCTTTTAAATATTGAATATAAGAATAGCAACTGAAGAAAGGTTTGGAAAATACAGATTATCGTAATTAGTTTAAGCTGTTGGGATACACTGTTAAAATTTATATAACCATGTAAATGCAGATGTTTAACTGTCATATAGCGTATGTTATGTTGACATCTACTATTGTTCTTTTCTTTTTTAAATTGCAATAAAATTATTTTTTTTAAAAGCGAGTTCTTTTAAAGCCTTGCTGCACTTAATCAAAATGGCTGCCACAACTTCAGTTCCAGCTTTGCCTCTTCTTTTAAAAAGGCAAGCACAATATAAATAAATATTAAAGTCTTTAAGACAAAGTAAAGGAAGGTGGAGTAAAGAAAAAAAACATAGCCTACTCGGAGCCAAGGCAGGAAAAACACTGAGGGATGGTGGGGGTTGCTCTGGTGGCAACTCCTTCAAGTCTGTTCTCCTGCCTATTTGGAGCAAGGAGATGGACTCAACCCATGATATAGGATGTTTCCACCTCCATTGCTGGAAAAAAATAATATAGATATGAAATAGATTTAGAGATATAAGAGGTTCATGAAACAAATATGGTAATGGCTGCAAAGGAAAAGGTACGAATTATAGTAGCGGAGTGAAAGCATAGAGATGGTAATAAGAGAGTCAATGGTGCAGTACAGACTGCCAAAAAGCAGCATACCAGCACCAGTGTTAGGGTTAGGGAGCGCACACCATGTACACACTCCCTAACTCTAATACGTACCGGCAGCGGCATAATGGAGGCACCCTGTGTACATGGGCACCACCATTATGACGTCATGGCCGCACCACATCCAAATGGTGCGTCGTGGGCGTGGCGTCTTTGCGCCGCCCCAGGCCACTTAGGGTGGTCCGGGCACAGCTCGCGAAGGAGCTCTGAAATGGAGCTCCTTCTGTGCGTGCGCCACGTTCCCGCAGCCACCAAATGGCTGCGGGAACGACACCAGGGAGAAAGGGGCCAAGTGGCCCCTTTCTTACCTGGCTCTGGCTCCTGGGGTGTCCAGGGACATGAAACCCCAAGGACACCCCTTTTCCAGGCCACGAGGAAGTTGCATTTTGCTGCTTTTTCTGTGGCCTGGAGAAACGCTCGATTGGGGCTTCTGGGCTGCCGGTATAGCTGCCCTGGCACCAATCCTCTGGCCCCAAGGGGCGGTCTGTATCGCACCTCTATAACCAAAAAGAAATAAAACAAGTAGGTAGTGAGGAAGTTGAAATGTATGGTTTTTGAACTTATATATGTGGAAATTGGGGGGGGGGGGGGTAGTAGTACAAAGATTAAAAGAAGAAAGGGGAGTAGGTGGATGTGATGAAGGCAAAGTAAGTAAAACAGGGTTAGAATATGTGAAAGAGAATATGAGAGTATAGGAGAAGGTAGAGGAGGAGACTAAGTAAGATAGACAGAAAAGAAGAAAGAAGGGTATGGGGGGAGATGATGAAAAGGGAATAGAAGAAGTTGGAAAGAAGAGGAAGGATAAGGGAAGGAGGAAATAAGGAGATAGGAAACAAGAAAGATATAAGATTGAAATTAAGCAGGTGATAGGAAAGTAGGGAACAAAAAGGGACTGAGGGATTAAGAAGATATAAGGATATAAGAAAGTGAGTAGGAATTGAATATGATAGCTATTATAGGTTATATTAGGTGGATTTTTTAATGTTTGATGATATGATATGTTTGATGTTTGTTGGATGTTTTTATTGCTCAAAATTAATAAAATTTAATTCAAGCTAAAAAACAAAATAAATACTATCCTGTTAAAGTTTTAAGATAAGGGATTTCTGAAGGAGAATTGTAATGTTTGTATTTCAGTAGACACAAAGGCTCAAGATCTAATCAAAGATGAAATTGTAAATACCTTCATTATTTGTTGCACTTACAGATCTTTCTGAATATAAAATAACAACAACAACAACAATAATAAAGTGTGTGTGTGTGTGTGTGTGTGTATACACACACACACACACTGCCTTTCCAAAAGATCAAGGTAGTTTACAAAATTACAAAAGCAAATCCATAAAATACAGTAAAATATAATACAGTAATGTATATAAATAAAAATGTAAATGTTTGTTCAAAATCTTAAATCTCCAAAAGTTTTCCACCGGTTGCTTTGAAATTTAGACACAAAGTTCCATTTGAATACACACATGTTTTTATAGGTCACCGTCCTCCTGAGTTTGTCGGTCTCTTTGGGACACTGAGAGGCCAGCAAATGGGCCTTGGAGGATAGGAGCCAGCAGCAAGAGCTTCTCACATGGACAATTATATGTTGCGTGTTCTAGAGTCGGCAAACCAGACAATCTCTATATCTACACAGACAATGGAATAACAAAAAATATTGTATACCCACAAGCATTGTGAAATTAAATATTTCTCTTTTTCTTTTCCATTTAACCAGACTGGGCCACAGCAATGCGTTTCCAGGTACAGCTAGTACAATAATAAAAACCAATACAAACATAAAATACAATACAATTCAAATGCAATGCAATACAATACAAATAATTCCCTCCCTCTTTTACATTATAACAAAATATCTAAATATAACAATGATAAAATATAAAATAAATCATTAAAACCATTCGTTAAACAATCAAAAGAGAAGGAAGCAGAGATGTTAGATATCAGATTCCTTATATTTAAAAGATGAGTGGCTATTAATTAATGTCTTGTTGATTCTAAAGCCATCATCATCATGGTGGGTGGGGCGAGGCAGTCCTCCTCCACCTGAGTCTTCCATTGCCTTTTGAGGCACTGGGGTGATGGAGTAACTGCCTGAATTGTGCAGTGTCTGTATAGGAAGGTCCTGCCACAAGCTTAATGCGTTGTTTTATTGACAGGTTTTAATTATATCTCCTCTTTCTAAAACTTTCAGATAGAATTGCCTTTCATTACGAAATTGAAGAATAGTTCAGTTCTTATCACTATCATATAAATCTTCTTCTCATTAAAATGACCAGCCAGCTATGTTGACAGCTGACTGTTTTTACATACCTCTTGAGAAACGTCCTCACAGCTCCACTTCTACTATTCTTGCATTCTGATTTTCAAGCCAAATTCCACACATTCAAATGTGTATATATTATATAAAGTATGTTCCCTCCCCTGCATGATCTTGGCACTGTATACATTTTCTGATTTAAGGCTGATATGTGGCATAAACCAATATATATTAAACCCAATGTGGCTAATTAATTTGAAACCCATTTGTGGCAGAAAAAGGCAAAGTAGAAATGTACAGACACTCAGTAATGTCCATCCATTTTGACTGATGCCCACAGAAGTTGTGTAACTCTTTCACATATTCCAAAAGTGTAATTATTCAGGTTACTATTAAACTAATGTTCCCATGTTACATCTATATCAGTGGTTCTCAACCATCCTAATGCTGTGACCCTTTAACATGAGTTCCTCATGTTGTGGTGACCCACAACCATAAAAGGAATGGTGTCTCGGTTCCTAAGACCAATGTAAATATGTGTTTTCTGATGGTTCATTCAACCCCCAAAGGGGGTAGCCACCCACAGGTTGAGAACCACTGATCTATATGCTTCTTCTAACAATTAAGCATAATGATTTGCAACTAGGGTTGCATCTGCACCAGAGAAATAATCCAATTTGACACCTCATTAACTGTTCTGGCTCAGTGCTAGATATGCTCTTTTAGTTATATGGTCTTTGCTACTACTTATATGGCAATGTATGTGACCCATTTTCATTTTATTTTTACAGTTGTACATGACCACTGAGGAAGACACATATGTCGAAACGCGTTTGGTCAACATTTATTATTTTGTAATGGGCATACTGTATTATCCCTTTTAATTTGTTAGTCATTCTGCACTCTCTAACCTGTTGTATACCCTTTAATCTCATTCTGTGAGGCACAAATGAACTGATATTTCATGTACTGTATATGTACTGTATATGTTCCCATGGGATTTGCAGTTTTCTGGCCCAGTACTGATTGTTCATTTTACGTTTATGTCTGTAGGGCGTGGCCCACAGGCTTGAATTACCTTTTATAGATCGCATGCTTTGTATTTTAACATTTTTTTAAATACATTCATTGCATTTGAGTGCAACACACTGTTTAAATAAAATTGCCGAGTGTCCATCTCCCCTAAACTTTTTGCTCATTCACCTGCTTGTGTTTGTTTAGGGATTCACCTCCCAGCTTTTTTCCCATCCTCAATGTGACATCCCTTCAAATATTTAAACAGGACTATCATATCACCTCTTAACCTTCTCTTCTCCAGGCTAAACATATCCAGCTCCCTAAGTTTTTCCTCATAAGTCATGGTTTCCAGGCCCTTCACCATTTTGGTGGCCATCCTAGGGACACATTCCAGCTTGTCAACATCCTTTTTTAATTGCGGTGCCCAGAACTGGACACAGTATTCCAGATGAGGCCTGACCAAAGCAGAATAGAGTGGCACTATTACTTCCCTTGATCTAGACACTATACTTCTATTGATGCAACCTAAAATAGCATTGGCCTTTTTAGCTGCCACATCACACTGTTGATTCATGTTCAACTTGGGGTCTACTAGGACTCCTAGATCCCTTTCACATGTAGTCTTGTTAAGCCAGGTGCCCCCCCCATCCTACATCTATGCATTTCATTTTTTCCTACCTAAGTGCAGTATTTTACATTTCTCCCAAGTTCATTTTGTTAGTTTTGGCCCAGCTTTCTAATTCATTAAGGTGATTTTGAATTTGGTCCTGTACTCTGGGGTATTAGATATTCCTCCTAATTTGGTGCCATCTTCAAATTTGATAAGCATGCCCTCTATGCCTTCATCCAAGTCATTGACAAAGATGTTGAATAGCACTGGGCCCAGGACAGAACTCTGTGGCACTCACTTGTCACTTCTCTCCAGGATGAAGAAGAACCTTTGGGTACAGTCAGTAAACCAATTACAAATTCACATAACAATTGTATTGTCTAGCCCATTTTTTACTAGCTTGTTTGCAAGAATACCATGGGGGACCTTGTCAAAGGCCTTACTGAAATCAAGATATGTTATATCTACAGCATTCACTTTTTCTACCAAGCTGGTAATTTTATCAAAAAAAGGAGATCAGATTAGATGGCATGGCTGATCTCCTTGTTGGCTTTTTGTGGTTATGGTGTTGCTTTCTAAGTGTTCACAGACTCTCTGTTTAATGATCTGCTCTAGAAGCTTTCCTGGAAATGATGTCAGATTAACGGGATGATAATTGTTGGGAGCCTCCCCCCCCTTTTTTTTTTTTTTTTTGAAGATGGGAACAACATTTGCCCTATCCTATTCTGTCCTCTGTTCCATTTTCCTCAGGTTGAGCACCCTTTGCCTTTTCTGAAAACACTGAGGCAAAGATGGTGTTGAGTAATTCTGCCTTTTCTCTGTCCTCTGTTAGCATTTTCCCATCTTCTCCACACAGTGGCCTTACCATTTCCTTCTTCCATTTGCTGCAGACATACCCTAAAAAGCCCTTTTTGTTGTTCTTAACCTCTCTAACAAGTCTGAGCTCATTCTGTGCTTTTGCTTTTCTGAATTTACCCCTACACATGCTTGCTATTTGTTTGAATTTCTCCTTGGTGATTCCCCTCCCCCATTTTCTATTTCTTGAACATGCCCTGTTTAAAACTTAGCTCTATTGAAAGTACCGTAATAAAGCTGCTTCGAGTCACAGTGGAGGTATGGTGTTTCAATGATGCATGCGTCCTAAGAGTCCAGAAGTCGCACCAAAGCCACACTCCAGCCCTAAGGACTGGAGCGTGGCTTTGGTGTGGCTTCTGGACTCTTAGGATGCATGCATCATTGAAACACCATACCTCCACTGTGACTCGAAGCAGCTTTATTTTGGCTGTCTGTAACAGGCTTTAGTCATCCATCTCAGTTTTTTGAGGCACCTCCCATTTTTCCTCCTCATTGGAACAGTTTGAAATTGTGCCATCAGTATCTCCCTTTTGAGAAACTCCCATCCATCCTGAACTCCCTTCTCTTTTAGTATTCCTGACCATAGAATTACCCCCAGTATTTCTCTAAGTTTATTGAAATCAGCTCTCCTAAAGTCTAGAATGCGTGTTTGACTATGCCTGGCTTCTCCTTTCCACTGTATAACAAACTCCAGGAGAACATGATCATTTCCACCTAAGCATCCCACCACTTGCACCCCATTAACCAGGTCATCCCCGTTGGTTAGGATCAGATCTAAAATGGCTGATCCCCTTGTTGCCTTTCCCACCTTTTGGACAATGAAACTGTCTTCTAGGTAAGTGAGGAATTTACTAGACCTTGAGATTTTGGCTGAGTTTGACTTGCAGCAAATATCAAGATAGTTTAAATTACCCATCACTACTACATCTCTCCTATCTGAGAGACTGGTCATCTGTTTTAGAAAGGCATCATTCAATTCCTCCATCTGACTTGGGGGTCTGTAGTGGGCTCCCACAATAACATCCTTGTTATTTCCCTCCCCTTTCATTTTTATCCAGATGCTCTCTACCTGGCTTCCAGGATTTAAGTGCTGTGAAATATATTTATTAATGACTTGGATGACAGTATTGGGGGCATAGTTATCAAATTTGTAGATGACACCAAATTGGGAGGAGTAGCTAATACCCCAGAGGACAGGATCAAAATTCAAAATGACCTGAATAGACTAGAAAGCTGGGCCACAGCTAACAAAATGAAATCCAACACGGAGAAATGTAAGGCAGAAAAATGAAATATATAGGATGGGGGACATCTGGCTGAATGAGACTACATGTGAAAGGGATCTGGGAGTCCAAGTAGACCACAAGTTGAACATGAGTCAACAGTGCGATGCACCAGCTAAAAAGGCCAATGTAATTTTAGGTTGTATCAATAGAAGTATAGTGTCTAGATGAAGGGTAATAGTGGCCTTATCCGGACTGGCACTTTGCCACCAGCCAGGATGCATGCTAGGGTTATCTTGGGGCGTTCTTTACAGACACCTCGCAACCCTAACACGTAGCTGCGGCGGCATAATGGTGGTGCCCTGTATACACTATGACTTCACGGCTGCACCACATCCAAATAATGTGGCACGGGCATGACGTGTTCGCGCCGCGTCAGGCTGCTTGTGGAGGCCTAACAGAAGCGCCAGAAGGAGCTCCGAAACAGAGCTCCTTCCTGGAGGGCGCCTCATTCCCGTAGCAACCAGATTGCCGCATGAAGCCCCAAGGACACCCCTTCTCCCTGGTTCCAAAAAGCGCTGGATTGGGGCCTTTGGACTGCCGCTGTGGCTGCCCTGGCCCCAGTAGGTGGCGCAAAGGGGCAGCTGCAGGCTGTATCCCACCCTCACCATTCTATTCTGTTTTGGTCAGGTCCCACCTTTTATCAGGGCCGGCTCTAGGTATTTGGCCACCCTAGGTGAGAAATATTTTAGCATCCCCTGTCGCCCCTCATAATTATTTTCACTCCTTGATTTCCACTGTTTCGTTTGTTAAAGCTAAACATGACATAAAACTTAGGTTCCAATCGTTTTTCATAGTACTGAGAATTAGTCAAAAAGCCAATTAGATTTTTACAGGTTAAATACTAATTTATTGCTGTGATAATTGGAATGGAGACTAATGCACACATATTCCTTTTGCAAGCTGGAAGCATTATTCATTTTAATGATGTGGAAAAATCTGGATCCTACCCCCATGAATTTATGGGATAGTAGTGGTCCTTCTATGACCCCTAAAAACTAAAAATCTTCACCCAAGGGGCAGAAAAGGGTGTCACAAGAAAGAGAAGAAAACCAGTAGGGTCACCAGGTGCAAGGACCAGGGCTGCTGCCACACTGCAGAATTAATGCAGTTTGACACCACTTTAGCTGCCCATGGCTCCTATGGTGACCGGCTGTCCTAACCGCAAAGAAGGACAAGGCACCGCAAAATGTAGGACTTTCAAGTAAAATGGAGGACATGACCAAGTCCTCCGAGGCCTAGCAATGGCTGTTCCCTGCTTTGGTACTCTCAGAGTCCTCTGCACTGTCCCTGACAACTGTCTCTGCTGCTCTTCCTTGGCATCCTTGATAAGGGAAAGAGTTTCAAATCGATTCTGTTGCTGCAAGCTCCCAAAATGAATCCTGGTTTCCCTACTTCTGTGTGTCACATTCGTCCAGCTGTCTACCTGCTATGTATGTGAAGTGACCTCTTGTGTAGAAACTTCCTATGTGTGTGTTCCCAATCCAGGACCATCCATTCTGTTCTTTCCAGGATAACTCTTGCTCCCTAATATGCTGAAGTGTCTTTACCTGCGCCTCCAGCTCCTGGACCTTTTTTTCCTACAGGGCTATCAACTTGCACTTAGTGCAGGTGAATTTACCTGCCTCCATAGGCAAGAAGATAAACATCCCACAACAGGTGACTGCAGCAGCTCCCTCACAGTCCATACTGATATGCCTAAAGTAGTCAGAGAAACATGACTCTGGGCTTCCCCCTCCAAAAGACCCCCATTAAACACTCTCAAAAAGACTCCTGTTTGCCTGGCCTGTTCACTAAGAGCTGTCAGCGAACTGAAGAGATTGGAGCCGTAGCTATATAGAGAGCTATTGATTGCTAGCTCCTTCCCCAAGCAATTCTCTGACTCATTTGCTCTAAGCAAAAGCCCCCACTTAACACCTTAAAGAAAAACAGTTAAAAACTAACAGAGAACCCCCAAACACAGCTCCCAGATCACCTTGTGCTCTATGTTGTGAGTTACTTGACTTCACTGGTTTTTCTCTCTCTCCTCCTTTGCAGGAAATGGGGTCTAAAGCATCTAAAATCAGCTAAAAACAACTAGGCTCCTAGGTTAATAATAATAATAATAATACCTCCACCCCAATGCCTCACAAAAGCCCAACCACTCAGGAACAAAAACACTCCAAGTTTGAAAAGAAGTCACTCAATGAAAATGGCTTAATAATAAATAATAAATATTTATTTATATCCCGCCTCTTCCGATTGAGGATTGAGGCGCGTAACAACAAAGTAAATACAATATACAACAATAAAAACAACAAGCCCCACAAAACCCTGACCCAACCCTCGCTCCCAACTATAAAATTAAACAGTAAAAAAAAGGTTTAAAAAGTACATAACAATACATCAAAGTTAAAAACAAATCACAAATAAGAAAAATAATAAAAGGGGGATTCAATTGGTTCTGGACATTATCAATCGGGGAAGGCCTGCCGGAAGAGAAAGGTTTTTGTCGCCTTTTAAAAAGCCTCAAGTGAGGATAATTGGCGAATCTCTTCCGGCAGGTCATTCCAGGTTTTTGGAACGGTGACATTGCAGGCTTCTTGGCTACTGGTTGTTTTCTCTCTCTCCACCTGTGCAGGAAAAAAAAAAGTATTATGCTGTCAAGCAGAAACATTCTTGATATTGTGGTTTCTTAGCCATTTCCCAGTGGACCTGTCTGAAATTTGACTAGTTTATGGTTCTCAGTATAGAGCTATCCCATTGCATAGCTAAGAAAGTATCAAAAATCTTTATTTCATTAATTTTTTACAGTGCTTTATTTTAGTAGAACGTAGTTCATCCTGGTCATCTTAGGCAATATTATGCCTGAATAATTTGGGGTGGATGATGTGGCAATACATGATGTATATTACATGCTGTTAAGACACACCGCAAATTTTAAAATATTTGGAAACCAAGTGAAAATCAGAATGCTTCCTACAAATAATTTTGAATTATTTGCTTGTCAGAATCCAGAGTCCATAATCTCTTATGTCTGAGCTCTCTCTTTCTCTGTCTTTTGCTCTGTGTATACTGAGGTTAATATCAACTAGACAGATTGAATAGATTCAGTAGAATTTGCTTACATGTTGATTCACCGATTCAATGGAGTCAGCCCTCCATTGTTTGCAGGTTTAACATTTGTGGATATGATTATTTGTGAGTTTGCCCATGCTCTACTCACCTACCGCATAGCTCAGAAGGCTGTGCACATGCTCCTGACCGGGGGGGGGGGGGGGGAGCCCATGATTGGATTGGAAGGGTGTACATCTTCTCTTCCTCCTTTGTCCTGGGCTTTTCCCTGTATTTGCATTTTTTTTTCACTTTTGTGAGGGTCTTGCCCCTAACCCCTGCAAATGTCAAGGGCATACTGTACTCTAGTAGGGACTAATTACCAGGATTCAGGCCATCATTTACTTTGAATGTTCATTTGAAAGCTTGGATTCCTAATTTAAATATTGCCTGCAATGATGTTTGAGTTTTTACTTTGCTTATTTTTGCTGGTTTTTCAGGTGCAGCAACCGGACACAGTGTGCTGTGGTAGCAGGCCCAGATGTGTTTCCTGACCCTTGTCCAGGGACATACAAGTACCTAGAAGTGCAATACGAATGTGTCCCTTACAGTATGTATACTGTATCTGTTGTGCAATTAATAAGTATTATGAGGTGCATGAATGTTGATATAGCTTGTTAGTTGCACATTTCAAAAAATACTGTGTAATCACATTTGTTATCTTGAAACAATTTGAGGAATGGTGTGATATTCCAGCTAAAAGAATGATTGTAGTTTAGAAAATGCTAAATTTGTTTTTTGCTTCTACTATAAACTTACCAGTTGGCATGAAGTTGAACTGTCCCTCCCCATGCAGCCTTGCAATCTGCAAAACCGTGATTATAGCGGGATTATTGTAACTGAAACAATGCCAGTTCTTGTGTGAAAAGGTATAAAACCACCACTTAGATGCTTTTTACTGGATGTATTCCCACAACTGCCTGCCCTTAGCCATCAACCAAGAAAGCGAAACAGAACCTCTGGGCTCTGCATCTGTGTTTGTCAACATTGCAGCTTTGGAGGAGTGGGGAAATGACAAGAGAAGGTGGTTGCCTTCATTCTTCCTTTGTAGTTTTCTAGAAACACATAATTCATCAACATGGGACATGGGATTAGAGAAACATGGTCTGACTCAGCAACGTTTTTCTTGTATGACACATTTTGTATGAACTCTTAAAAAGTACTGTATTAATGCTAAGCATTCTTATAATTGCAAACTCGTGTTAGCAAACATTGATGGTATTTATTAGTGACATTTCAAAATTATGTTTAAGTATTCTTGAGTCCTCTCTTGCAATTTTCAATCAGAAAGAGAAAGTGTATGATGAGATATCATGGTATGATGTTTGCTTCTTAATTACACATTTCTAAACCAATGACATTTCTTCAAGCCCCCTTAAGCATTAACATTCAGCTTGAAAATGTACTGGTAATGTTACATATTAGTTGTTCTCCATAACAGAAGAATGTCAGGTTGCAGAAAATAAGCTTGTCACTTTGTTTGATTTGCATAAAGTAGGCAAAGCATTTTACCACAACAAAAACAATAAAACTGAAGTTAGTGACAGCCTAGCTCCAGGACTAGCTGTAGTTTTAGGACTCTCTCTGCTGCTCGGAAACCTCTAGAATCACTGGGCAAAGTACACTTTGCAACATATAGAAACTTTTTGGCGGTAACCCCGCCCCCCTCCTATAAAGCCCCGGTTCCCGCTCTTTTCCCCAGTTCCTTTTTTCCACCGCGTTTGGCTGCTGTTTGGAACCTCGCTGTTTTTGCTCGTTTTGGATCACTGGTTTTTTCGGACTTCGGACTGTTTTTGGATTTGGCTTCTCTATTTCCCCGGCTATTTGACCACTGGACTGTTCGACTTTGATTTGGATCTCCCTCGTTTTCGGCATTTGGCAAGTATGTCTCGGCCGTTCAAGAAGTGTGAGGTCTGTGGGGGCAAAGTCCCGGTCCAAGACCCACACTCATCCTGCCTCCTGTGTCTGGGAAGAGACCATGATGCGAAGGCTTGCCCATTATGTAAATCCATGTCCTCCCAGGCCAGGAAAAATAGGGAGTCGCGACTGACATCCGCGATTGCCCAAGGGAAGATCCGGGAGGTGGACCCGCGTCCTTCTTCAGCACCTTCTGCCTCGGTTGCGTTGCTTCCCATCTCCTCGTGCGACAGCCCGGCCAGCGCTCCGCCTACATTGGCCACTCCAGGCCAGGGCTCTAGGGAGCCCAGTTTGATCTCTGATGTGGCCCGTGGTTCTGCCCAACCCAGTGCCTCCTCCAAGCCCGCCAAAAACCCCCGGGGATCGGGGTCTGCGGTGCCTGTCCCTGCCTCACCAGCCCGTGGGGACCATGCCTCTGGAGCGCCTACTTTGAAGCGAGGACCTTCAGATCATAAGGCGTCCACAGTGGCTTCGACTTCATCTTCGAGCCCGAAGAAGTCCAAGGACGCATCCAGGCATTCTAAGGCTCATTCCAAGTCTTCTAAGCCGGAGGGCTCTGAGGCTGCTAAATCGGGAGCTGACACCACCAAGAGGGACAAGTCGAAGTCGGGATCTAGGGTCTCGGAGCTCCCTATTCCCTTCTTCCCACCCGACGCCCCGCGGGAGCCGAGGTCTACCAAGAAGAGACCCTCCTCCGCTTCGACCTCGGACGTCGTGACATCCAAGAAGGCCAGGTCGACTCCACCTGCCAAGGCTGTCCCTCAGCGTGACCAGTCCAGGTCCCGGTCTCCATCACCAAGGGCCACATCTGACGGAGGCAGGCGCCGTCACTCTTTTCAAGGCGTGGAAAGGCGTCGCCATTCATCTCGGGACGACCGCCCCAGCGTTTCGGCCGCAGAGGGCATGCCTTCTGCCCCTTGCCTTTCGGAGTCAACGACTCAGGCCTCGCACCCGAGGGAGGTAGACGCTCGAATGCAGCGGAGGAGATCGCCCACCCCCCTGCCATGTTCACCGGTCCGTGACCTCAACGACGATTCCTACTTCTACGATTCCGAGACCGACCGGTACTATATGGCGGTACCGAGAGATGTAGCCATGCTCAAGTTCCCCTCCACACGGGACCGGCACCGAGAGGATAGGCGTCAAGACGTAGCCATCTCTTCTAAGTCAACTCAGGCTCCATCTACCCACCGCCCGGCTGAACGCCCTGTGCCCAGAGTCACAGTTGACCTGCTGGCTTCCGACTCCGAACCGGACCCCCTCCCCGAGTCTGATCGTTCCTCCGACGAAGGGGACCTTCCGCAGGATTCCCCACAGGGGCTTCATCATCCGGAACCGACCTCACCGACCGACGACGTGAGGTCATTTAGTGAGCACGTCATAAAGATGTCCCGTGCCCTTGATATAGAGTTGGCCTACCCTGATGAGACCGCCAAGGACCCGGTGGAAAGACGTGTTCATGGTCGCGTTCCGACGCCTCCCGCCATACCACTCCTGCCTTCGTTAGAGACCCTAGTCAAGCGCTCCTGGGATGCCCCCTCTTCCCTTCTGGGTCCGCCCCGAAAAATAGAGTCCCTTTACAGGCTGGCTTCTCCGGTCGCCCCCTGGTTGGCCTCTCACCCTCGCCAGAACTCTGCAATTGTTGAGGGAGCCCAGCAGACTGCCATCCAGCGTCAGGCCTCTTCACCCCTTGATAAAGAGGCCAAGAAAATCGACGCCTTGGCCAAGAAATCCTACTCGGCGGCCGCTTTGGTGGTCAAGGCCACTAACTATGCTGCCTGTATGGGCGCATATATTCAGACCCTTATGGAGGGCATTTCCCCGGTTATCCCGGATGTCCCGGATGAAGTACAGCGCACTCTGACTGAGATTAGGGACGAGACCCACTCCATTGGCAGCTGGTTAATTACTGCCTCAAGGAACATCGTGGAGTGCTCCGGTAGAGCAATGGCAGCTTCGATCGCTTTGCGACGTCACGCATGGCTCCGTGCCTCTGATTTGAACCCCAACGTTCGGGCCACCATTGAGGATATGCTGATTGACGACTCTGGGCTGTTCCATGCGGAGACGGATGACAAACTGAACAGAAAGTTCAGAATGAAAGCGGCCGCGAGAAAGCATGGCATGTCGGCCCCGGCACCCTCTCCGTTCCGCAGACGCTCGCGCCCGTGGCAACACCACTGAGGTCAGTCCCAGAGGTCCTTCTACCAGGACCGTCAATTCAACCAACAGGGCCAGCGTCAGAGGGATCCTTCCCAGTCTTCTTCCTCATCTGGCCGCCGCAACCAGCCTGCCCGGTACCGTAAGAGCCGCCGGCAGGACTTCGATCAGGCCAAGAAGAGGGCATGAAGATCCCTAGCGCACTTCGTCCATCCCACTCCGTTCTTTTTAGACATTCTGAGGCCCTATCTCACCATCTGGGCCTCCATTACTTCCGACTCCTGGGTCTTAAACATCGTCCGCAGGGGCTATACCCTCGAGTTCGAAGAGCTCCCGCCCACCGGAGCTTTTATTTCCACAGTCCCCTCGGACACCCTTCTCGACGAAGTGCGCTCTCTGCTCCAAAAAGGGGCAATTTCACCGGTCCCACCCGAACTGTTGTCTAGATCCTTCTTCTCAAGGTACTTCACGGTACCGAAGTCGGATGGTGGGATTAGACCTATCTTGGACTTAAGACATCTTAATCTTTTTCTTAAGTACCGACGTTTTTGAATGGTAACTTTGGCTTTTGTCTTACCATTGCTTCACCAGGACCTCTGGTTTGCCACAGTCGACCTCAAGGACGCTTATTTCCACATAGGGATTCGAGACTCCCACAGGAGATTCCTCGCCTTCGCCATCGGCTCCGACGCCTATTACTACAACGTCCTGCCGTTTGGTTTGGCCACCGCTCCAAGGGTGTTCACGAAGTGCATGGCACCGGTTGTGGCATTCCTTCACCGCAAGGGCATCAGAGTCTTCCCGTACCTGGACGATTGGCTGCTGGCAGCCCCCTCCCGAGAAGAGCTTCAGGATGCCGTCCACTTCACTCTGCTCCTCCTCTCAGATCTGGGACTGGTGGTCAACCTACAGAAATCTTCCCTGACACCATCCAAGCAGGTCCGCTTCATCAGCGCCATTCTAGACTCGGAAGAATGCACCGCGTTTCTGCCTCAAGACCGATTCTTGACCTTGTCAGCTGCGGTGAACGCCGTACGGCTCCACAGGAGAGTGAGGGCGAGAGACGTCCAAGTGGCCTTAGGGCACATGGCATCCACAACTTTCGTGACTTCTTGGGCGAGACTACGACTGAGGCCACTTCAGGCCTGGTTCCTGTCAGTCTTCAACCCCATGTCGGACTCTCCAAACAAATGGCTTACCGTACCGAGACCCGTCGCCGCCTCTCTTCTGTGGTGGTTAGACTCCCACAACGTCTGCGTCGGCATGCCCTTCGCCGAGCCCCAACCACAGCTGACCCTAACGACGGATGGAGGGCTGGGGCACCCATCTTCTGGACCTGTCTGTAAGGGAGAGGTGGTCCCGACAAGAGTGTCTTCTCCACATCAACGCACTGGAGATGTTGGCGGTGGAGAAGGCGCTGAGAGCCTTCGAATCCAGCGTCACGGACAAGGTGGTCCTTCTCAGAACGGACAACACCACCGTGATGTACTATCTAAACAAACAAGGAGGCACCAAGTCGAGGACGCTCCTGGAGATCACACTGAGAATCTGGGACTGGTGCATCCAGAGGCACATCCTACTACAGGCGATTCATCTCCCGGGGGACGACAACACGCTAGCGGACCAGCTCAGCAGGGCCTCCTCAACCTGCCATGAGTGGAGGTTGCACCCGGAGACAGTCAGTGACTTATTCCGTCGGTGGGGAGCTCCTCGGATCGACCTGTTCGCGACGGCCTCCAACAGTCATTGCCCCCAGTTCTGCTCTCGAAGGCACCACGAGAGATCTCTCGGAGATGCCTTCGCCTTCGATTGCTCCGGAGAGACGCTGTACGCCTTTCCCCCGTTTCCCCTCCTCACCAGGGTAATCTCCAAGATGTTGAGGGACCATGTCGATGCGATCCTCATTACGCCGTGGTGGCCGAGACAGCCGTGGTTTCCGTCGCTGATCCACCTCTCCAACGACGAGTTCCTCCGGTTGGAGTCGTGGCCAGACCTCCTCACTCTCCAGGAAGGGAGAGTTCAGCATCCAGACATCGACTCGCTACCGATGGTGGCATGGAGGCTCCGCAGCTGATGTCACTCCCACCCTCGGTACAGAGGGTAATTCGCGCCGCACGCAAGCCGGCTACCCAGAAGTCTTATGCCTCCAAGTGGAGGAGATTTCTGCACTTTCTTGAAGAGAGAGCCCTGCCGCCGGATGGTGTCACGGTACCGGTGGTACTGGAATTCCTAATGTCTTTAGTGGATGCGGGACTCTGCCTCTCGTCCATTAAGGTCTATCTCTCATCTATTTGTGCTCACTTCCAATACAATGGTCTGCCCTCTTTTTAAAAGGACCCCCTTGTTAAGAACTTCTTAAAGGGCTGCAACAACCTCCATCCCCAGGTCTCAGCTCCTGCCCCAGCCTGGAGCTTGGATCTGGTACTGTCTGCTCTCCAATCCAAGCCCTTTGAACCTTTGGCCACAACAGACTTGAGACTATTGACTTGGAAGACTGTATTCCTGGTGGCCATAACTTCTGCCCGCCGGGCGGGTGAACTATGTGCTTTACGGAGGGATGAGCCCTACCTTCGGTTCCATAGGGACAAGGTGGTGCTCCGGACGGATATCACCTTCCTCCCTAAGGTGGTTTCATTTTTTCACACATGCCAGGACATTGTTTTGCCCTCCTTAGCCTCGAACCCATCCACGGCCGAAGAACGCAGCTTACATATGCTGGACGTTCGGTGAGCCTTGGCTTTCTACTTGGACAGGACTGCGGGTTCGAGCCGCTCCGAGAGACTATTCCAATGTTATTCGGAGCCGAGGAAGGGACTACCGGTATCATCTCAGAGATTGTCAAAGTGGGTGGCAAACACTATACACCTCTGTTATGAACTCTTGGGCAAGCCGGCTCCGGCCAGGGTACGCTCGCATGCGACCAGGGCAGTTGCGGCATCCTCTGCCTTTCTTGCAGGAGTTTCTTTAGAGGATGTGTGTAAGGCTGCAACTTGGTCCCAGCCTTTGACTTTTATTAAACACTACAGGCTGGACACCAGGTCTAAGAGGGATGCAGCCTTTGGGAGGGCAGTGTTGGTTTCAGGTTTACATTGACCAGGCTGCTGTCTAATCTATGTTATGATACTGTTCTTATACAGTTGTACACATTTTACCTTGTCATCCAGGGTTCGTTTTCTCCTGCCTTGGATGTTGTGTTGCCTTGTAGATAATGTAGAGTATCTCTCAGGTAACTAAGGTAACTGACACATGTTTGGACTGGTTTGAGGTTTATTGTTCAATAAAACACATTGCTTAACCTAGCTTGGTTTCAGGACACTCCCTCCGCCATGACCTAAGCTTGCCAGTCTAAACCCATTTGTATGATTCGCAGAGACCACGTAGAAGAAGGACAGGTTACTCACCTGTAATGGTATTTCTTCGAGTGGTCATCTGCGAATTCATACAAATCCCGCCCATCCTCCCCTCGGTGTCCTGCTCGATTGGCTCTGTTGACATCGCCTACTTGGCGGAAAAATTTGGAACTGGGGAAAAGAGCGGGAACCGGGGCTTTATAGGAGGGGGGCGGGGTTACCGCCAAAAAGTTTCTATATGTTGCAAAGTGTACTTTGCCCAGTGATTCTAGAGGTTTCTGAGCAGCACTGCGCAGGCGCAGTAAAACCCATTTGTATGAATTCGCAGATGACCACTCGAAGAAATACCATTACAGGTGAGTAACCTGTCCGTCTCCTCCCTCCATCAAAGCTAATGGAAGGTGTGCTCCCAAGTGTTATGTAGTACAAAAGCAAACAAAAATCAAAGTGTGTAATGAGAACTATGCAAGTAGTTCTCAGCCTCCATATATTTCTCCAGCCTCTAATTATAAAGCAAAAGCAAAAAGTATCCAACAAGCTCACTAACAGTTAACTCTTCCACCCCGTTGAACAGCTGTTAAGATTTGACTCTAAAACGCATCTGCCTAGCAGCCTCTACAATAACCTCTTTGTACATTTGCTCTACTGAAATGGTATCTCTGTATAGCTGAGTCCAAGTACATAAGGGGGAGTGAAGAAGGAACAGGAAAAATAGTGGATAGCTCTGCCTTTTAATTGGTTCATATGCTTTGTAACACTGCTATATGCCCAGTAGAGGCATACATGAACACCTCTTACGGTTGCCTTAGTACAAAACCATACTGTAGTCAAGCTCTGCTTGGCAGAGGCTGGTTAAGGCAGCAGAAGGTAGTAGTATTCTGTAGCCCTTCCACTTGACATCTTTTCTTTGTGGCTGGAGATGCCAGCAAATATAGTGTCTGAGATTCCACCCCTGGCATCTCCAGCCAATGAACTGATCCATGAAAGATCAGTTCTACCTGGATATTAGTAGAACCCCAGCATTATATACTCTGTAAGTATATAATGCATTTGCTGATTTCTGAAATTATTCCACATTTATCTATATGTGCATTTTCTTTTATTCACTTCTATATGAATACTTCTATATGAATATTTTTCCATATCTTTTGGAGAGATACAAATACAGAACAACATAAGGAATTTGGTGTATGCAATTCTGAAAGTGTGTAGCACCACACCTGTGGGATCTCCACAAGGATGGGATAATAACACACCTTACAACATTTCAGAGATCTGTTTGTGCGAGTAGTGCTTGAGACTAGTGGATAATAATGTGCCAGTATTATTCATAACATAGCATAGTACAGGAATACATGGCTATTCATAACAAATTCAAATCTTCAGGTCCAGATGAACTACATCCAAAGTTACTGAACTGGCAGAAGTAATCTCAGAACTACTGCCAATAACCTTTGAAAATTCCTGGACAACAAAAGAAGTCCCAGTAGACTTGAGGAGGGCAAATGTTGTCACCATTTTTAAAAGGGAAATGTAATTATTACCTGAGTAATTATTTTGTTCCTCTTTTTTTCCTTTCTTGAAAAGAGACATTTGCCCTCCTCCAATCTGTTGGGATTTCTCCTGCTCTCCAGGATTTTTCAAAGATTATTGCCTGCGGCTCCGAGTCAGGAATCTCTTCACAAGTGTAGACATCCTTCACATATAATGCTATTCTTCTTCGTGGTCTCTGCGAATCATACAAATGGGTTTTACTGCGCCTGCGCAGTGCCTTCGGAAACTTCTGGAATCACTGGGCAGAGTTAACTCTGCAACATATTGAAACTTTTTGGCGGTAACTCCGCCCACCCGTTATAAGGCCCCTGCCTTCCCGCTCTTTCCCCAGTTCCTCTTTTCCGCCGCGCTAGCTGCTTCAGGGAACTTTCGCTTGCTTCTGCTTGCTTGGAATCACTTTCGTTTTTGACCTCGGACTGTATCTTGACCATTCTTTGTCTCCCGCCCCTGGTAACTTCGGACCTTCGGACTGCTGACCTCGTTTCGGATCTCCCTTTGGCTTGACGTTTTGAAGATGCCTGCGCCTTTCAAAAAGTGCGACATCTGCAAGGGCAAGGTGCCCGTTCAAGACCCGCACTCCTCCTGCCTGTTGTGCCTTGGACCCAGCCATGATCCCAAGGCTTGCACGCTCTGCGGATCCCTCTCTACTCAGGCCCGTAAGAACCGTGAGTCCCGGCTCACGTCTGCGATCGCCCTGGGGAAAGTGCAGGAGGGAGGTTCGCGGTCCTCTTCTGTCCCGCCTCTGGCGCCCCCCGCTTCATCGTCCCGGGCAAGTGTCTCCAGCGTGGGATCGGGGAGAGCAGCCGTCCCCAGTGTGGTGTGTGTCCCGGCCGGGACGCCTTCTACCACCTCCGATGTGGCCCGTGGCTCCAAACCGCCCAGCGCCACCGACAAGCCCTCCAAACGCCCCCAGAAGTCATCGGGTGCTGAGGGTACCGAACGGGCCTCCAAACCGAAGAAGGGATCGGAGGGCTCCCGTTCGAAGGAGGCTACCGAGCCTAAGGTCCATCTGGCCTCGCCTTCGTCCTCTAAGGCGTCCAAGGCATCGCGCCATGCGACACCGAAGGAGCGGACCGAGCCGGTTCAAGGGACGAGGTCACCGAGGCCCTCGTCATCGACAGCGGCTGCTGTCATCCTGGACCTCCCGGACAACCCGTTCTTCCCATCCGGGGAGCCTCCCAAGCATGGGAAGAAGAGGCGCCACGAGGAGGCTGGGCGCGACCCTGCCCCTAAGAAGGCAAAGTCCTCCAAGGATCGGACCGCTACCGACCTACCGGGACCGAAGGAGAAGAAGCGCTCTCCCTCCAAACAAGCTCGCGCCTCCGTTCCATCAGCTCCCCGTGACCAAGAACCGACGCTGGACCAAGGGACCCCGGTACCGGTCACGCCTCTGCCTCCCCCGACCATGGATTTCATCCACGGTATGGATGATACCGCGCCTCCTCGTTCCCCGGAGCACCGGTCGCCCTCTCGCTCGGCAGCTGAAGATGAAGACGACTTGCCCCACAGACAAGACGTTCCGGACCTCTTCTACGACATGCAGTCACGCCGCTACTACATGTCGGTCCCGGAGGACAGAGCCTTGAGGGAGTTCACCAAACTGAACCCCCCTCCCGCGGACCGACCTCATCCTTCCACGTCGGTTCCGACCGTGTCTGTCTATGAGAGGTCGTCGACTCCACCCCGTGGACGTGAGAGGTCGCTGTCTCCACCTCGTCGGCGCTCCCGTTCTTCGGTTGACTTCGTTCCAACCCGCCCGAGATCCCAGGCCAAGGTGACGGATCCCCTCTCCTCCGACCTGGACTCCGAAGACGAGCCGCTGTTACCCTCGGAGGCACCCTCGGACGAGGATGTCCTCTCAGGCCCGGCCTCCCCCCAGAGGTTGCACAACCCGGAGCCATCTTCGCCGTCGGACGATGTCAGGTCCTTCACGGAGCACGTGATCAGGATGGCGAGGGCCCTCGACATCGAGCTCGCGTCTGCAGCGGACGACGCCGAGGACCCGGTTGAGCGTCGGGTGCATGGTCGAGTCCCCACTCCGCCGTGCCTGCCTCTCCTTCCCTCTCTTCAGACCATCGTGAAGAGGTCTTGGGACTCTCCAGCCGCCCTTTCGGCACCCTCCCGCAAGGTGGAGTCTCTTTATAGGGTCGCCCCGGCGAGTTGTCCTTGGTTGGCCGAGCACCCCCGGCCCAACTCTGCCATCGTCGAGGGAGCCCAACACAGCTTCGTCCCGAAGCAGGCCACTTCCCCTGTCGACCGCGAGGCCAAAAAGGTGGACGGACTGGCCAAGAAGGCGTACTCGGCTTCGGCGCTTGGGGTCAAGGCCGCCAACTACACCGCGTGCATGGGGGCCTACATCCAGACCCTCATGGAGCGGATCTCCCCCCTCGTTCCAGATGTCCCAGACGACGTCCAGAGGCAGCTGGTGGAGATCAGGGACGAGGCGCACTCCATTGGAAGTTGGCTAATCACCACTTCCAGGAACCTGGTGGATTGCTCCGGGAGGGCCATGTCAGCTTCCATGGCTCTTCGGCGCCACGCTTGGCTGAGGGCCTCCGACCTCAACCCGACCGTCAGGGCTGCCATCGAGGACATGCCGATCGACGGGACCGGCCTCTTCCACGCCGAGACCGACGACCGCCTAAACCGCAAGTTTAGGATGAAGGCGGCGGCAAAGAAGCACGGCATGTCCTCCGCACCGGCTTCTCCCTTCCGGAAGCGCCAACGACCGTGGCAGCCACAAGGTCAGTCGCAGGGGACCTTCTCCCGGGACCGACAGCCCCAACAGCAGGGCTCTCAGAGGCAGCGCTTCCCCTCGCAGTCTTCCTCCTCCTCTGGCCGTCGTAACTTTCCGCCTCGGTACCGCAAGTCCCGCCGGCAGGACACCGACCAGGGGAAGAAGAGGGCCTGAAGGGACGCAGCGCACTTCGTCCCCCCTTCACCCCTCTTCTTCTTGGACATCTTGAGGCCCTATGTTAACACCTGGGCCTCTATAACATCGGACTCGTGGGTCCTCGACATCGTCCGTAGGGGTTATGCCCTCGAGTTCCAAGAGCTCCCTCCAACTGGAGCCTTCAAGTCCACTCCCCCCTCGGACACCCTTCTCGACGAAGTGCGCACCTTGCTTGCAAAGGGGGCAATCTCTCCCTTACCGCCCGACCAGTGTTTTCGGGCCTTTTTTTCCAGGTACTTCACGGTACCGAAAGCGGATGGGGGCATCAGGCCCATCCTGGACTTGAGACAATTGAACTTGTTCCTTGACTACCGTCGCTTTCGAATGGTAACCTTGGCTTCCATTCTACCTCTGCTCCACCAGGGCTTGTGGTTCGCGACCGTCGACTTGAAGGATGCCTACTTCCACATCGGCATCCGACAGTCCCACCGGAGATTCCTCGCCTTCGCTGTCGGCCCCGATTCGTACCACTACAACGTGCTCCCTTTCGGCCTGGCCACGGCTCCACGGGTCTTCACGAAGTGCATGGCACCGGTGGTGGCATACCTTCACCAGAAGGGCTTCATGGTCTTTCCCTACCTGGACGACTGGCTGTTTGCAGCCGAGTCCCAAGACGAACTGCGGGAGGCAGTCTCATTCGCCTTGCGCCTCCTGGACTCCCTCGGGCTGGTCGTCAACAAGGAAAAGTCCCACTTTACGCCGACCAGGCGGGTCAAGTTCATCGGTGCCGTCCTCGACTCCGAAAACTGCCTAGCTCTC
This sequence comes from Sceloporus occidentalis, assembly GCA_023333645.1. Classification (NCBI taxonomy): domain Eukaryota; kingdom Metazoa; phylum Chordata; class Lepidosauria; order Squamata; family Phrynosomatidae; genus Sceloporus; species Sceloporus occidentalis. Next base: position 219,675,158 of record JALMGF010000001.1, read on the forward strand.
CTTCCTCCGGGTCGGTTTCGGGCCCTGACAACATCCCTCAGGCCGTGCATCTCCCACAGAAGGGTGAGAGCCAGAGATGTCCAAGTCGCTCTGGGCCACATGGCGTCGACGACATTCGTCACCCCCTGGGCAAGACTTCGTCTTCGACCCCTCCAAGCCTGGTTCCTCTCCGTCTTCTCCCCGTTGGAGGATCCGCCTTCGAAGTGGCTCACGGTACCGAGACCGGTGGTTGCTTCCCTCAGATGGTGGCTAGACAGTTCCAACGTCTGCACCGGGATGCCCTTCCATCAACCTCAGGCACAGTTGACCCTGACAACCGATGCATCCCTGGAGGGATGGGGCGCCCACCTGCTCGACCTGGTTGTCAAGGACAGGTGGTCCACACAAGACAAGCGCCTCCACATCAACGCCTTGGAAATGCTTGCTGTGGGAAAGGCTTTGAGAGCGTTCGAGTTTGCAGTCTCGGGAAGGGTGGTCCTCCTCAGGACGGACAACACCACCGTGATGTACTACATCAACAAACAAGGTGGTACCAGATCCAGGACCTTACTCGATCTCACACTCCGCATCTGGGATTGGTGCATCCAGAGACGCGTCCTCCTCCAAGCGATTCACCTTCCCGGAGAGGACAACGAGCTGGCAGACCGCCTCAGCAGATCTTCTTCGGTGTGCCACGAGTGGAGGCTCCATCCCGAGACGGTCAGCGACCTCTTCGATCGGTGGGGAACCCCCCGGATCGACCTCTTCGCAACCAGCTGGAACAGCCACTGTCCCCAGTTCTGCTCCAGGAAACGAATGGACGGATCCCTCGGAGACGCATTCGCTTTCCTTTGGTCGGGAGAGCTCCTCTACGCTTTCCCTCCGTTCCCTCTCATCATCAGGGTGGTGTCCAAGATGGCTACGGACCGCTCGCATGCGATCCTCATCACCCCGTGGTGGCCGAGACAGCCGTGGTTCGCATCCCTTCTCCACCTCTCCAGGAGATGCTTTCTCCGTCTCGACCCTCGCCCGGACCTACTTTCGATCCAGGACGGCCGGATTCTCCACCCCGACATCGAGAGCCTGCCGCTGGTGGCCTGGAGGATTCGGCGCTGACTACCTTGCCGGAATCGGTGAGGGCGGTGATCCTGGCCGCGAGGAAACCTTCCACCCAGCGCTCCTATGCCCTGAAATGGAGGAGATTTTGCCTCTTCCTTGACCAGAAGGGCTTGTCTCCTGCACAGGTGTCCACTCCAGTGGTGTTGGAGTTCCTGATGGCACTTTTGGATGGAGGGCTGTCCCTCACATCCATCAAATGCTACCTGTCTGCCATCTGTGCCAAATACCAGTTCGGGGGGAGGGTTTCTTTCTTCAAAGACCCCTTGGTGAAGGGGTTCCTGAAGGGTTGTTTAAACCTTTATCCTCCTGTGTCGGTGCCTACGCCGGCTTGGAGCTTGGAGTCGGTATTGTCCGCCCTCCAATCCAAGCCCTTTGAACCGATGGCCACAGCGGACTTGAGACTATTGACTTGGAAAACCGTTTTTCTTGTGGCCATCACCTCTGCCCGCCGTGCGGGCGAACTCTGTGCTTTACGTAGGGACCAGCCATTCCTGAGGTTCCACAAGGACAAGGTGGTCCTCCGGACGGACATTACCTTCCTGCCTAAGGTAGTGTCTGCCTTTCACATGTGCCAGGACATTGTGTTGCCCACTCTCGCATCCAATCCTACATCGGATGAGGAGCGACGCCTGCACTCTCTTGATGTCAGGAGGGCACTAGCCTTCTACCTGGACAGAACTGCTGCCTTCACTCGGTCCGAGAGACTCTTCCAGTGCTACTCGGTACCGAGGAAGGGGTTGCCTGTGTCTGCGCAGAGGTTGTCCAAATGGGTGGCTGGCACCATCCGCCTCTGCTATGAACTGATAGGCAAGCCTCTCCCTGGCAGGGTTCGGTCTCACTCCACAAGGGCAATGTCAGCATCCTCCGCGTTCCTCTCGGGGATTCCTTTGGAGGATGTCTGTAAGGCTGCTGTCTGGTCCCAACCACTGACTTTTATTAAGCACTATAGGTTGGACACCAGGGCCATCAGAGACGCAGCTTTCGGGAGGGCTGTGTTGGTTTCAGGGTTGCATTGATTGCACTACTGATGCTTATGTTTCAGCATTTATGGATACAATGCCGCTGTTTACAGTCTGTTGAATGTTGTTTGCACAATTCATTGGGACTGGTCTTGCACGACCGTGTGTCCTCTTCTCAGGTTTAGCAATGTTGCTGCTATACATTGATCTGGACATGGACAAAAAGACTGACTCCCTTTGGGATTCAAGGTGTTTATTGTTACAATAAATATACCTTTGGTTTACCATAGCTTTGGTTTCAGGACACTCCCTCCGCCGCATACCTAAGCTTGTCAGTCTAAACCCATTTGTATGATTCGCAGAGACCACGAAGAAGAAGGACAGGTTGCTTACCTGTAACAGTATTTCTTCGAGTGGTCATCTGCGAATACATACAAATCCCACCCGTCCGTCCCCTCAGTGTCCTGCTCTCATTGGCTCTCTTCCGTCGCCTGCTTGGCGGAAAAATTGCGGAACTGGGGAAAGAGCGGGAAGGCAGGGGCCTTATAACGGGTGGGCGGAGTTACCGCCAAAAAGTTTCAATATGTTGCAGAGTTAACTCTGCCCAGTGATTCCAGAAGTTTCCGAAGGCACTGCGCAGGCGCAGTAAAACCCATTTGTATGTATTCGCAGATGACCACTCGAAGAAATACTGTTACAGGTAAGCAACCTGTCCTTCCTCTGCCTTTCCTGTTTGATCTATTTTTGTGAAATATCATAGGTTATATTCCTCTTTTATTACATTCCTGTCATGAGACTCATCCCACCACATTTCATTGATAGTGATATTATTGCTGCTGCTGCTGCTACTACTACTACTACCACTACAGGTTAAAAACCATTTGCTATTAGCCAGCCTCAAGTCGATCTTGACTCATAGCAACCCTTCGATAAGACAATGTCAAGACTCCCTGTCTTCCACCACTGTTCTTAGTTCTTGCACATTCATACCCATCCATCCACCTAGCATGCAGCTTTCCTCCTTCTACTTCCTTCCACCTTTCCCAACATTATTGTTTTTTCTAATGACTCATGTCTCCTCATGATGTGGCCAAAGTACAACAGTCTCAATTTGATCATCTTGGCTTCCAGGGAAAGTTCAGGCTTGATCTGTTCTATGTTTTATTTTTGGCTGCCCACGTTATCCTCACCACTCTTCTCCAGCACCAAATCTCAAATGAATTCATTTTCTTTTTATCTGTTTTCTTAATTGTCCAATTCTCATATCCATACATGGTAATGGGAAATACAATTGCTTATACAATTGTAACTCTCATGCTTAGTTGTGTATCTTTGCTCTTTAGGATCTTTTCTTGTTCTTTCATAGTTGCCCTCCCCATTCTTAGTCTTTTTGATTTCTTGACTGCAGTCTCCATTCTGATCTATGTTTCATACAAAGTATAGGGAATCTTTTACTATTTCTGTTTCCTCATTGTCTAGGTTGAGTTTATGTAGATGGTCATTATTTTTTGTTTTCTTTATATACAACAGTAAGCCTGTCTTTACACTTTCTTTGTTGACATTCCACTTTAGTTGTTCCAGGTCTGTGATGTTTTCTGCTAGTATTATGGTGTCATCTGCATATCATAGATTGTTGATATTCCTTCCTCCTATTTTCATTCCTCCTATTTCTATGTCCAAGCCTGCTTTTCAAATAATATTTTCTGCGTACAAGTTGATCAGATAGAGTGAAAGGATGCAGCCTTGCCTATCCCTTTGCCATTTGGGAACCATTCAGTTTCTCTATGTTTTGTTCTAACAGTAGTCTCTTGTCGTAATTCTTCAACAGGACTATCAGATGATCTGTACAGTCAAAGGCTTTGCTGTAGTCTGTAAAGCACATGCTGATTTTCTTTTGGAATTCCTTGATATGTTCCATTATCCTTCATATATTTGCAGTGCGGTCCTTCATGCTTTGTTTTTTTCTGAACACTCTTGCACCTCTGGGATTTCTCTTTCCATGTATGATTGAAGGCTATGTTGTAGAATTTTGAACATGGTTTTGCTTCCATGTGAGATTACTGCTATGGTCTTATAGTTGCTGCAGTCGTTTTTAGTGGATGGAGATGTATATTGGTCATTTCCAATCTGTTTGAACAATACAAAAAGCTTTAAAAGTATAATATAAAGTTTAAAAAACAAACACATTTAAAAAGTTAAAACAATTATGCTATTACAATGCCCTAAAGTTATATAGAAAGCCTGACATCTGATTTACATAGCATTTGAAAGTCCAACTTTCATCAGTTTAAAAATTTTGATTGCACAAAAACGTTTCTTCCTATCGCTAAAAGGTGAGTAGGGATGGGGTCAACCTGGCCTCTCTACGGAGGGAGTTCTAGAGGTTGGGAGTAGCCACTGAGAAGGCCCTTTGTCTTGTTCCCACCAGATGCGCCTGAGAGGGTGGTGGGACAGAGAGAATAGCAATAGCAAGTACATTTCTATATTGCTTATCAGTGCACTTAAGCCCTTCCTAAGCTGTTTACAATGTGTAAGCTAATTGCCCCAACAAGCTGGGTACTCATTTTAGCAACCTCGGAAGGATGACAGGTTGAGTTGACCTGGAGCCCATAGCTGGAATTGAACTCACAACCTTGTGGTTTGTAAATGAATGGCTGCAGTACAGACATTTAACCACTGCGCCACCAGGGCTATCTTAATGCTCTAGGGGCCTCTCTGGACTATTTTAATGTTCTAGTGGGCTCGTAAAGGGATATATGATCCTTAAAATAATCTAGACCCAAGCCATATCTTGTATCACTATTATATTATGTTTGCTTTGCCTTGTAAAGAGTTCATAGAATCGTAGAGTTGGAAGAGACCGCAAGGACCACCCAGTCCAACCCTCTGCCATGCAGGAACTCTCAATCAAAGCATCCCCAACATATGGCCATCCAGCCTCTGTTTAAAGACTTCCAAGGAGGGAAATTCCACCACATTCAGAGGGAGTGTGTTCCACTGTCGAACAGCCCTTACTGTCAGGAGGTTCCTCCTAATGTTGAGGTGGAATCTCTTTTCCTGGAGCTTGCATCCATTGTTCCGGGTCCTGTTCTCTGGAGCAGCAGAAATCACGCTTGCCCCCTCCTCAATATGACATCCCTTCAAATATTTAAACAGGGCTATCATATCACCTCTTAACTTTCTCTTCTCCAGGCTAAACATCCCAACTCCCTCAGCCTCTCCTCATAGGGCATGGTTTCCAGACCCTTCACCATTCTGGTTGCCCTGCTTTGGACACGCTCCACTTTCTCAACATCCTTTTTGAATTGTAGTGTCCAGAACTGGACACAGTATTCCAGGTGAGGCTTGACCAAAGCAGAATAGAGTGGCACTATTACTTCCCTTGATCTAGATGCTATACGTCTATTGATTCAGCCCAAAATTGCATTGGCCTTTTTAGCTGGTGCATTGCACTGTTGACTCATGTTCAACTTGTGGTCTACTTGGACTCCTAGATCCCTTTCACATGTAGTCTCATTCAGCCAGATGTCTCCCATCTTATATATATCACTTTCCCACCCTAAGTGCAGTACCTTACATTTCTCCGTGTTGAATTTCATTTTGTTAGCTGTGGCCCAGCTTTCTAGTCTATTCAGGTCATTTTGAATTTTGATCCTGTCTTCTGGGATATTAGCTACTCCTCCTAATTTGGTGTTATCTGCAAATTTGATAATTATATTGATGTTCCTCATTGTCCCAGATAACTTCAAATCGATTCTGTGGCTTCAAACTCGCAGAATGATCCCTGGTTTTCTACTTCCATATGTCACATTCCTGCAAATGTCCACCTCCTGTGCTTGAGAACGAACTTCCTCCTCAGCAATATCCCTGGTGTCTTCCTCATTCATGACAGTCTACTCTGCTCTGTCCACGGAAACCTTATGAACCCTAATATGGTGAAGTGTAGTTGCTGAACTTTCTCTTCAGTGGCAGCACTAGCATTGGTGTCACCCAGTATGGTTATCTGATGGTGTCACCCTCCATGGACCTATTCTCATTCCAGATGTTTTTTGTACTAATGTGCTATGTGGCATGTGTAGAACACACTTCCCCAGGGAATTCAATAGGACACACCATATTTGGAGGGTATATTTGCAATAGCCTGACTTTTATTTTTAAAATATGATTTTTAAAGTGTGATTATATAGATAAGAAACAGGAAAGAAAGGAAAATGGGAGAGAAGGGAAGGAGAATGCATAGGCTATAGAGGACCTAGCATATAGTTTGATATTAGCAGACACTGATATTTCCAAAAATATATTTAGTCTGACTTAAAATATATGTTATGTGACATATACAAAATTTCCTTGGAGGGTTCCTCGGTGGGATGCTGGAATGATGGAAAAGGTGATGCAAGGTATGGCAATCCTGTTGTTTGCTATTGTGAAATCTTCTAGAGTTTGTTCCTGTAAGTGCATATGGCATCTCACACACATAATTAAAGTGATCCATCTGGCAACTCTAATAAGTCTAATTGCCATCTATTAGTCTCATGATCTCACCTAGAGGCATGATCTCACCTTGAGGCTTCTGAGCTTATCGTTTAGTCTCATACTGCAAACCTAGACAGCATTTGCCTAAAATTTAGTCCCAAAGAACTCAACAGAACTTTGAAGCAGGTGTGCATGGGATTGTCACATTAACCATGGCACTGCAATATATATGCATAAATATGGGGTTTCCATGGCATACAACATATTGTGCCCCTATTGAGAGCGCTGTCCTGGCTGCTGGTTTCCAAGTATAATTGAGACAGCTGTTTCCCACCTATGGCAACCTAGGTAGCTTAGGGCCAAAGCTACCTATCACCTCCTCCTGCTGGAAAAAGGTAAAGATAAAGGTATTCCCTGTTGACAAGATTGTCAAAACGTGTCCAACCATAGGAGGCAGTGCTCATCTCTCTTACAAAGCCAAAGAGCCAGCGTTGTCTGAGACTACTCTGTGTTCATGTGGCCAGCATGATTGCACAGAACTTTGTTTACCTTCCCATCAGAGTGGTACCTATTTATCTACTTGCATTTGCATGCTTTCAAACTGCTAGGTTGGCAGAAGCTGGGACTAGTGATGGTAGCTCCCCCCATCATGCAACACCTGGGTCTCAAACTGTCAACCTGCCAGTCTTGCAATCAACAGAGTCAGCATCTTCACCACTTGAACCACCACATACCTCAATGCAGGACCATACCATTAATATCACTCTCAAAAGAGAGTAGTGACAGGAGACTGGGCCTTTTAGTACCGCATTTGGAGGACAATCTCCCCAGAGGTGTTGGACTCATGCCGCTTTTATTCTCCTTTCACAACCAGACAAAAATACTTACATAGGCTTCCTAAGGACTGGGCATTATTTTATGCTGGGCTTTTTATACTAATTTCCAAATCAGTCTGTGTTGGATTTTATTGTCTCTTTATTTTGCTGGTTACTTTGAACTGAAAGATCATTGATATTTGCATGGTAGTCCTTTAAATATGCTGTGTATTTGCGAACTTGGAAAATAAGGAGAAACCTCTCTGAAAGCATATTGTGGACAGATCATGTGCAGAAACAGCACAAGGTTCACTTGCCAAGAGAATTATGTTGATGCTTCAGCTGTACATCATTCGCAGAACATAAACATGATCAGACTGCAGACTTAATTGATTTGAATACTCAACGGATGAGGAGAATGGACAGACAGTTTTATGCAGGATTGCCATCCACTTAGACCTTCGAACCTGAACTTCACGTGGCTGGAAATGTACTCCCCCTTGAGACCTCTTCATCCCCACAAAGTGCTCTGAGAGACTCAGGCGAGTGCAGTTGCTCCATCAGCAAATCCTGCTTGCCCCCACCACTTGTTGTTGTTGTTCTGTGCTTTCAAGTTGGTTCTGTGACCCTAAGGGGTTCACTTGGCAAGGTTTGTTCAGAGGGCGATTGCCTTTGCCTTCCTCTGAGGCTGTGAGTGCACAATTTGCCCAAGGTCAACCTAGCTTTCATGGCCAAGTAGGAATTTGAACCAGTGCCAAAGGTGTGCCATGATGCCACCCACCATGCAGTTGGGCGCATGGTAAGATAGCAGTGTCAGGGGAATATCCAGGTGTGCGCCGTGTGGATGCCACACCCCCACTGTCAGTTTCAACATTATAACTCTACACAGATCCTCAGCTACCTGCCCTCCTTCCTTCCTTTCCCAGCCCAAGGACTGAGACTTTCAGCAACAGTCTGTATCTTGGGCTCCCCTGTCATTAAAGCAGTACAAAATCACATTAAAATACAAATATTAAAAAACATAAATGGAATGCATACCATATAAAAGCCTCCCTAACAATTATCATATATTAAAAAGCCTGCCTGAATAAAAACATTTTTTCTTGCTGGTGAAAGGCCAGCAGGGAGAGGTCCACCCTAGCCTCCCATAGAAGGGAGTTCCAAAGGGTGGGAGTAGCCACCAAGAAGGCCCTGTCTCTTGTATCCTCATTAAGCAAACCTAAGATGGTGGTGGGACTGAGACATAGCCTTCTTCTGAGGATCTAACAGGTTCATATGGGGAAATACAGTCTCTCAGATAGTCTGGAACTAAGCTGTGTAGGGCTTTATAGGTCATGACCAGCACTTTTCATTGTGGCTAAAAATGAACCGGTAGACAGTGGAGCTGTTTTAACAAGGGAGTTATATGCTACCTATAACTGGCCCCAGCCAGCATTCTGGTCACAGCATCCACCCACTGAAGTTTTAGTAGAGTGCATTACAGTAGTCCAAACAGGATGTAATCAAGGGCCCCATTCATGCTGGTTCAGTATAAAAAGAGCTTCCTTGGAGTCAGACGGAAAGGAGAAACATATTTGGGTGTCATCAGCGTACTGATAACACCGCACCCCATATCTTCGGGTGATCTCTCCTAGCGGTTTCATGTAAATGTTGAACACCATGGGGGACAGAATAGCTCCTTGAGGGACACCAGATGTCAGTTCCCTCTTAGAGGAGCAAGTGTCCCCCAGCTTCACCATCTGGAATCTGCCTGAGAGGTAGGATCGGAACCACTGGAGCACAGTGCCCCTGATACCCAGCTCCCTCAGGCGCTCCAGAAGGATACCGTGGTCAATGGTATAGAAAGCCGCTGAGGTGTCCAAGAGCACCAGCAAGGTCACACTTTCCCTGTCGATGCCCAGACAGAGATCATCGACTAAGGCGACCATGGCAGTCTCAACTCCATTCCAATTAGGAATGCCTTATTGAAAACATGGGAAAAGATAAAAGAAAATTCTATATCAAAATACCTCAATGGATATTATTATTATTATTATTATTATTAACCTTTATTTATAAAGTGCTGTAAATTTACACAGCGCTGTACATAAATTTTTTAGTCAGACGGTTCCCTGCCCTCAGGCTTACAATCTAAAAGACACGACACAAAAGGAGAAGGGAGTGGTGGTGGGGAATAGGATTAGGTCCAGCAGATCTTCTCCACCTCCGAGGCCTGGACCAAGGCAGATGGACTGGAGGTAGGGCTTGGCTTCTTGATGGATGGTTAGAAGGAGGCTTCCTGGGTCAGAGAAGGGTTCACCTCTGGGAATGCTTCTCTAAACAATATAGTCTTTAATTCAGTTTTGAAACTGGGTAGAGAAGTGATGAGGTGTGCATGTGGGGGAAGAAGGTTCCAGGAGTAAGGGGCAGCAAGCGAGAAGGGACGAATTCGGGAGGGGGCAGTGGTAGTCCTACACTGTGACAGGAGACCCCGACTACCAGAGCGGAGGGTGCGAGTAGGAATGTAAGGAGAAAGAAGGTCAGATAAGTAAGGAGGGGCCAACTTATGGAGGGCTTTGAAAGTCAGTAACAAAAGCTTGTACCGGATGCAGAAGGGGAAGGGGAGCCAATGAAGGGAGGAGAAAAGAGGAGAAACATGGTCAAAGCGGCGAGCGGATGTGACAATACGGGCAGCTGAATACTGGACAGAGATTAAAGGATGGAGGTGTGAAAGAGGAAGCCCTGTTAGAAGGAGGTTACAATAATCTAGTCATGAAACCACTAGGGCATGGACCAGAGTCTTGGCAGTAGAGATGGAGAGGAATGGACGGATCTTGGCAATGTTGTGGAGAAAGAATCTACAGGCCTTGGCAGTGGCCTGGATCTGGGGAATAAATAAATGATATCAACTCAAGAGGCTTTATATGGGAGATGGAATGAGGAAGAAAACTGGTTAACATATAAAGATATATTTAAAAGTGATAAGGAAGGCAATATATATCTAAAACAAGGAGAAGAATTGATAAGAGAGAATGTATACTGGTTTAATTACATGCAAATTGAAGACATTTTTTTAGAAGACATGAAAATTGAAGGAATAGAAAATGCGCAAAACAAATTAGATGAAATCCTATGGGAACCAGATTAGAAAAAGATGTCTACAATTTACAATTTACTTTTGAGTAGAGAAATGGAAAATGAACTGGTTAAATAATATATAATAAGATGGGCCCAAGATGTGGGACACCCGATTCCATTAGAGGATTAGTGTAAGGCATGGAAGAAAACAAATACATTCACAACTTGCCAAGATCTTAAAGAAAACTTCATGAAAATAATAAAACAGATGGTACTATACACTTTTGAAACTAAAAAAGATTTATAATTTAAAAGAAAGCAAATGTTGGAGGGGTCAGACAAATACAGGCTTGTTATATCATATGTGGTGGTCCTGCATTAAGATCAAAAAGTACTGGGCCACAATTCATAATCAGATACAAAAAATCTTCAATATTCAATTTCCTTTGGTTTCAGAACTCCACTTACTGAACATAACAATTCTTTAAAATCACCAGATGAAATCGAGTATTGGAGAGTGATCCTATATCTAACTGCATTGAGATTGACAATAGCAAAAACATGGGAAAACGAGGAAGCGCCTTCTTTAGAAAATGGGATATTAAAAATAAATGAATTAAGAGAAATGTACAGATTAAAATGCATGATGGAAAATAAATGAATGGCAAAATTAGATAAGGGGTGGTCCCCAATTTTAATGTATTTGGAAAAAACAAGCAGAATAAGAAAAGAATTGTTGGAATATAGATCGAAAGATATTTAAAGATGAACATGGAAATGTAAACAATAAAAGATCAATAGTCAACTTAGAGCAGTAAAACGTAACAAGATTTGAAGAAAACCAATAAATACATTATGAATCAATGAGAATTAATTTAAAAGGAAATAAATTAATAGATAAGTGAGATTAACAGCTATGTAGAAACGGAGAAGGGACATGAAATCTGGTCACAGAACAAAAAAAAATGTTAAAATGGATATATTGAACAGGTAGTGATATAAGAATGTATCTAATATGCTTAATTTAGATAGAAACATTGTTTGCTGCTTTGCTTTGTTTAGTTTTTTAATTAGTTGAAGAAGAGTGTGACCAATGCTAGAAATAGTTTACAAAAAAGAAATCTGTAATACAAAACATATTTGGAGGAAGTCAAATATACAGTAGTCCCTTCCATTATGCGGGGATCTGTTCTGGAACCCCCTCCCCCCTAGTAAGGGAAATTCCACGTAAGCTCAAACCCCATTAAAGCCAATGGGACCCCTGCTTGCGGTGCGGTGGCAGCACATGCACACCACAGGCATGCACGCCATTACTCTTTCCAGTGCGCGGCACCATTTCTTCTGGCGCAGCTTCCAGTGTATGCTGGAAGCCACATAAGGCACGCCCGTGCATAATGTGGGCGCTGTACTGAAATATGACTTAGGAAGACATGTAAGATTTTTATAATATATTTGTATTTTTTGTTTTAGTTTCAATAATAATAATAATAATAGTGATAATGATAAAAAAAATTAAAAAGAAAAAGTTTTTAACATTTCCGAAAAGCAAACCTTGATTATGCTGTTTTCTATAAGCGGCACCATTTTACTGTGCCATTTTAATTAATGGGATTTGAGTATCCACAGATTTCAGTATCCATGGAGGAACCTGAAACCAGACCCTAGCAGATACCAAGGGCCCACTGCAATAATAATAATAAGTTTAAGATAAGAACAAGAATAAGAATAATACCCCATTGTATAGAGTGGAACTTGAGCATCCATGGATTTTGCTATCCATGGAGGGTCCGGGAACCAAACTCCAGTGGATTCCAACGGCCCACTTTATTTTCTGCTTAAGCCAATTTCTCCGTGTTGAATTTCATTTTGTTAGCTTTGGCCCAGCATGAGAACCAATATGACTGACCTAACATCATCTGACTGTAAATTTGTAAGTGGTGAGGAAACACAACCTCCAAATGGTTTACAAATCGACCAAGAACATCCAGCAAATGCTGCACAGTGAAGGACAGGAGAGAGCCTCTCACAGCCACAGGAGTTTACTGCATTCCATGTAGTTGCGGACAAGTGTAAATTTACAGTGCTTCATAAATAAAGGTTAATAATAAATAATAATAATAAGTGTACATAGGGACCACCAAACACAGTGTCCAAACACGAATCAAGGAACATGAGAGACACTGCACTGGGTCAGCCAGAAAAATCAGCAGTATCAGAACACGTTATAAACCATCATGGCCATAAAATGAAATTCTGGACCATGCCAACAACTATCAGGTCAGAATGCACAGGGAAGCCATTTTGATTATCATTTCACAATGTTCTGTTCTATTTTAGTCTTATTGCAGTTTATTATAAACTCTTGGCTATGTGCTTGTTTTGGGCAGACATGGTATCAAAGGCCAGTATCCTGTATCAGCTGTACACTTTACTAAGTATTCTGTATAATTAACAGAGAAGCCTCTCTTGGCCCCAACATGATGGAAAGATAATTTCCTCTGTGTTTTAATGGCCAGCAGAAGAGACTTCTCCCCCACTTTCCCTCTGTGCTGCTGACCCCTGGAAGAGTGACTTGGGGAAGGAGCTGCCATCTAGTGATTGTGCATGAAGGTGGCTAAGCTCAGGCTGTGAATGCAGAACTGCTCAGCCAGCAATTTAAGATTTAGTGAATGATGTTTCTTCTTCGTGGTCTCTGCGAATCATACAAATGGGTTTCACTGCGCCTGCGCAGTGCTGTTCGGAACCTACTGGAATCACTGGGCAGAGTTTACTCTGCAACATATTGAAACTTTTTGGCGGTAACTCCGCCCACCCGTTATAAGGCCCCTGCCTTCCCGCTCTTTTCCCCAGTTCCTTTTTTCCGCCGCGCTAGCTGCTTCAGAGGAACCTTCGCTTGCTTTGCTTGCTTGGAATCACTTTCATTTTTGACCTCGGACTGTATCTTGACCATTCTTTGTCTCCCGCCCCTGGTAACTTCGGACCTTCGGACTGTTGACCTCGTTTTCGGATCTCCCATCGACTTGGCGACTTTGAAATGCCTGCGGCTTTCAAGAAGTGCGACATTTGCAAGGGCAAGATGCCTGTTCAGGACCCGCACTCCACCTGCCTGCTTTGCCTTGGTCCAAGCCACGACCCCAAGGCCTGCGCACTCTGCAGATCCCTCTCTTCCCAGGCCCGGAAAAACCGTGAGTCCCGGCTTACTTCGGCGATTGCCCTGGGGAAATTGCAAGAAAGGGGTCCGCGGTCTTCTTCTGTCCTGCCTCTGCCGCCCCCCGCTTCATCTTCTCGGGCAAGTGTCTCCAGCGTGGGATCGGGGAGAGCCGCCGTCCCCAGCGTGGTGTGTGTCCCGGCCGGGACTCCTTCCACCACCTCCGATGTGGCCCGTGGCTCCAAACCGCCCAGTGCCACCGACAAACCCTCCAAGCGCCCCCATAAGCCATCGGGGACTGAGGGTACCGAACGGGCCTCCAAGCCAAAGGAGGGATCGGAGGGCCCCCGTTCCAAGGAGGCTCCCAAACCGGAGGTCCATCTCGCCTCGCCTTCGTCCTCCAAGGCATCCAAGGGACCACGGCATGCGATGCCTAGCGAGCATACCGAACCGGTGCAAGGATCAAGGTCCCCGAGGCCTTCGTCATCGACACCGGCTGCTGTCCTCCTGGACCTCCCGGACAACCCATTCTTCCCATCGGAGGAGACTCCCAAGCCGGGGAAGAAGAGGCACCATGACAAGGCTGACCGTGATCCGGCCCCTAAAAAGGCCAAGCCCTCCAAGGATCGGCCCACCACCGACCCGGCGAGGGCAAAGGACAAGGAGCGCTCCCACTCCAGACAGGCCCGCGCCTCCGCCTTGCCAGCTCCATACCAGGAGCCGATGCCGGTAGACCAGGGGACCCCGGTTACATCCCTGCCTCCCCCGGCCTTGGACTTCATCCACGGGACGGATGACGCCCCTCGCTCTCCTGATCATCGGTCTCCTTCCCATCCGGCGACCGATGATGAAGGTCACTTGGCCCACATACAGGGGATCCCGGACCTCTTCTACGACGTGCAGTCGCGCCGCTACTACATGTCGGTGCCGGAGGACAGAGCCCTGAGGGAGTTCACCAGGCTGAACCCCCACCCCGTAGACCGAGCCGACCCGGCCAGATCGGTTCCCACCGTGTCGGTCTACGAGAGGTCATTATCGCCGTCCCGTAGACGCGAGAGGTCGCCGTCTCCACTCCGTACTCGTGATAGGTCGCCGTCCTCAACCCGCAGACGCTCCCGATCGTCAGTGGACTTCGCCCGCCCGAGATCCCAGGTCAGGGTGATGGACCCCCTCTCCTCCGACCTGGATTCTGAGGACGAACCGCTGCCACCTTCGGAGGCACCCTCGGACGAGGATGTCCTCTCGGGTTCGGCCTCCCCTCAGAGGATGCACAACCCAGGGCCGTCTTCGCCGTCGGACGACGTCAGGGCCTTCACAGAGCACGTGGTCAGGATGTCACGGGCCCTCGACATCGAGCTCGCAGCCGCGGGGGACGACGCAGAGGACCCGGTAGAGCGTAGGGTGCATGGACGGGTCCCCACTCCGCCATGCCTTCCTCTCCTTCCCTCTCTCCAGACCATCGTCAAAAGGTCCTGGGATGCTCCGGCCGCCCTATCGGCACCCTCCCGCAAGGTCCAATCCCTCTATAGGGTCGCCCCGGCGAGTTGCTCCTGGTTGGCAGAACACCCCAGACCAAACTCGGCCATTGTGGAGGGAGCCCAGCACAGCTTCGTTCCGAAGCAGGCTACTTCCCCTGTCGACAAAGAGGCAAAGAAAATCGATGGACTGGCAAAAAAGGCTTATTCGGCTTCGGCTCTTGGGGTCAAGGCCGCCAACTACACCGCCTGCATGGGGGCCTACATCCAAACCCTCATGGAACGGATCTCTCCCATGGTTCCGGACGTCCCAGATGACATCCAGAGGCAGCTGGTGGAGATCAGATACGAGGCGCACTCCATCGGAAGCTGGCTAATCACCACTTCCAGGAACATGGCGGACTGCTCCGGGAGGTCCATGTCAGCTGCCATGGCTCTTCGGCGCCACGCGTGGCTCAGGGCCTCCGACCTCAACCCGACGGTTAGAGCGGCCATTGAGGACATGCCGCTCGACGGGACCGGCCTCTTCCACGCCGAGACCGACGACCGCCTGAACCGCAAGTTCAGGATGAAGGCGGCGGCGAAGAAGCACGGCATGTCCTCAGCACCGGCTTCTCCGTTCCGGAAGCGACAGCGCCCGTGGCAGCCGCAAGGTCAGTCACAAGGGACCTTCTCCCGGGACCGACAGCCCCAGCACCAAGGCTCTCAGAGACAGCGCTTCCCTTCGCAGTCTTCCTCCTCCTCTGGCCGTCGCACCTTCCCGCCTCGGTACCGCAAGTCCCGCCGGCAGGATACCGACCAGGGGAAGAAGAGAGCCTGAAGGGACGCAGCGCGCTTCGTCTCCCCTTCACCCCTCTTCTTTTTGGACATCTTGAGGCCCTATGTTAACGCCTGGGCTTCTATAACATCGGACTCGTGGGTTCTTAACATCGTCCGTAGGGGTTATGCCCTCGAGTTCCAAGAGCTCCCTCCAACTGGAGCCTTCATGTCCACTCCCCCCTCGGACACCCTTCTCGACGAAGTGCGCACCTTGCTTTGTAAGGGGGCAATCTCCCCTTTGCCGCCCGACCAACATCCTCGGGCCTTTTTCTCCAGGTACTTCACCGTACCTAAAGCAGATGGGGGCATTAGGCCCATCCTGGACTTGAGACAAGTGAACTTGTTTTTGAACTACCGTCGCTTCCGAATGGTAACCTTGGCCTCCATTCTGCCTCTCCTCCACCAGGGCCTGTGGTTCGCGACTGTCGACCTGAAGGACGCCTATTTCCACATCGGGATCCGAGAATCCCACCGGAGATTCCTCGCCTTCGCTGTCGGCTCCGACTCGTACCACTACAACGTGCTCCCATTCGGCTTGGCCACGGCCCCACGAGTCTTCACGAAGTGCATGGCACCGGTGGTGGCATACCTTCATCAGAAGGGCTTCTTGGTTTTTCCCTACCTGGACGACTGGCTGTTTGCAGCCGAATCCCAGGAAGAGCTACACGAGGCAGTCTCATTCGCCTTGCACCTCTTCGATTCCCTCGGGCTGGTGGTCAACAAGGAAAAGTCCCACTTCACGCCGACCAGACAGGTCAAGTTCATCGGGGCCATCCTCGACTCCGACAACTGCCTAGCCTTCCTTCCTCCGGACCGGTTTCAGGCCCTGGCTACATCCCTCAGGCCGTGCATCTCACACAGAAGGATAAGAGCCAGAGACGTCCAAGTCGCCCTGGGCCATATGGCATCGACGACATTCGTCACCCCCTGGGCAAGACTGCGTCTTCGTCCTCTCCAATCCTGGTTCCTCTCCGTCTTCTCTCCGTTGAAGGACCCACCTTCAAAGTGGCTCACGGTACCCAGACCTATAGCCGCTTCCCTCAGATGGTGGCTAGACGGCTCCAACGTCTGCACCGGGATGCCTTTCCATCAGCCTCAGACACAGCTGACGCTGACAACCGATGCATCCCTGGAGGGATGGGGCGCCCACCTGCTCGACCTTGTCGTCAAGGACAGGTGGTCCGCACAGGACAAGCTCCTCCACATCAACGCTTTGGAGATGCTCGCAGTGGAGAAGGCTTTGAGGGCATTCGAGTTTGCTGTCTCAGGAAGAGTGGTCCTCCTGAGGACGGACAACACCACCGTGATGTACTACATCAACAAGCAAGGTGGTACCAGGTCCAGGACCCTGCTCGACCTCACGCTCCGCATCTGGAACTGGTGCATCCAAAGACGTGTCCTCCTCCAGGCGATTCACCTTCCCGGAGAGGACAACGAGCTGGCAGACCGCCTCAGCAGATCTCCATCGGTGTGCCACGAGTGGAGGCTCCATCCCGAGACGGTCAGCGACCTCTTCGATCGGTGGGGAACCCCCCGGATCGACCTCTTCGCGACCAGCTGGAACAGCCACTGTCCCCAGTTCTGCTCCAGGAAGCGATTCGACGGATCCCTTGGAGACGCATTCGCTTTCCTTTGGACGGGGGAGCTCCTCTACGCCTTCCCTCCGTTCCCTCTTATCGTCAGGGTGGTGTCCAAAATGACAACGGACCGCTCGCAGGCGATCCTGATCACCCCGTGGTGGCCGAGACAACCGTGGTTCGCATCCCTTCTCCACCTCTCCGGGGGATGCTTCCTCCGTCTCGACCCGCGTCCGGACCTGCTGTCGATCCAGGACGGACGAATTCTCCACCTGGACATCGAGAGCCTGCCGCTGGTGGCCTGGAAGATCCGGCCCTGACCGCCTTGCCAGAATCGGTTAGGACGGTGATCCTGGCTGCCAGAAAACCTTCCACCCAGCGTTCTTATGCCCTGAAATGGAGGAGATTTTGCCTCTTCCTGGACCGGAAGGGCTTGTCTCCTGCACAGGTTTCCACTCCAGTGGTGCTGGAGTTTTTGATGGCGCTTTTGGAGGAAGGGCTGTCCCTCACATCCATCAAAGGCTACCTTTCTGCCATTTGTGCTAAATATCAGTTCGGGGGGAGGGTGTCTTTCTTTAAGGATCCCTTGGTGAAGGGCTTTCTGAAGGGTTGTGCCAACCTATATCCTCCTGTGTCGGTACCAACACCGGCTTGGAGTTTGGAGTCGGTACTGTCCGCTCTCCAATCCAAGCCCTTTGAACCCATGGCCACAGCGGACTTGAGACTGTTGACTTGGAAAACCGCTTTCCTTGTGGCCATCACCTCTGCCCGTCGTGCGGGCGAACTCTGTGCCTTACGGAGGGACCAACCATTCCTGAGGTTCCACAAGGACAAGGTGGTCCTCCGTATGGACATCACCTTCTTGCCGAAGGTGGTGTCTGCTTTCCACATGTGCCAGGACATTGTGTTGCCCACTCTAGCATCCGATCCGACGTCGGATGAGGAGCGACGCCTGCACTCCCTTGATGTCAGGAGGGCGCTGGCGTTTTACCTGGACAGAACTGCTGCCTCCAGCCGGTCCGAGAGACTCTTTCAATGCTACTCGGAACCGAAGAAGGGGTTGCCCGTGTCTACGCAGAGGTTCTCCAAATGGGTGGCTAGTACCATCCACCTCTGCTATGAACTGCTGGGCAAACCTCTCCCTGGCAGGGTTCGGTCACATTCCACAAGAGCTGTGGCGGCATCCTCAGCATTCCTGTCTGGGATTCCTTTGGAGGATGTCTGTAAGGCTGCTGTCTGGTCCCAACCCCTCACCTTTATTAAGCATTACAGGTTGGACACCAGGGCCATCCGAGACGCAGCTTTCGGGAGGGCTGTGTTGGTCTCAGGGTTGCATTGATTGCACTACTGATGTATTTGTGTTATACAGTTTACACTGTTTATACTGTTGAATGTTGATTTGCACAAGTCCTATGGGATCGGTCTTGCATGACCTCTGTTCCCTTCTCAGGTTTAGCAAAGTTATTGCTATTTTATCTGTGCATGAACAAAAGACTGACTCTTTATGGTTCAGGGTCTTTATTTGTAATAAATATACCTTTGGTTTACCATAGCTTTGGTCTCAGGACACTCCCTCCGCCGCTGACCTAAGCTTGTCAGTCTAAACCCATTTGTATGATTCGCAGAGACCACGAAGAAGAAGGACAGGTTGCTTACCTGTAACAGTATTTCTTCGAGTGGTCATCTGCGAATACATACAAATCCCACCCGTCCGTCCCCTCAGTGTCCTGCTCTCATTGGCTCTCTTCCTTCGCCTGCTTGGCGGAAAAATTGCGGAACTGGGGAAAAGAGCGGGAAGGCAGGGGCCTTATAACGGGTGGGCGGAGTTACCGCCAAAAAGTTTCAATATGTTGCAGAGTAAACTCTGCCCAGTGATTCCAGTAGGTTCCGAACAGCACTGCGCAGGCGCAGTGAAACCCATTTGTATGTATTCGCAGATGACCACTCGAAGAAATACTGTTACAGGTAAGCAACCTGTCCTTCTGTGAGGGTTGGAGACCAACGTTGCGCTCTCATTGGACTGGATGCAAAAAGCAACTAAATGGTTGATACAGAATGCTGGCCAATATTTATGAAATTGCCCACTTTATCCATGGGCTCCATTGACAGTTGACCAAGGGGAGGTTTGACTTGGAAGGCTATGCCAGGTGCTGTGAGGTGAGGGAGGTTATTATCATAGAATCATAGAATCGTAGAGTTGGAAGAGACCGCAAGGGCCATCCAGTCCAACCCCCTGCCATGCAGGAAATCACAATCAAAGCATCTCTGATAGATGGCCATCCAGCCTCTGTTTAAAGACCTCTAAGGAAGGAGACTCCAATACACTCTGAGGAAGTGTGTTCTACTGTCCAACAGCACTTTCAACTTGGGGTCTACTTGGACTCCTAGATCCCTTTCACACCTAGTCTCGTTCAGCCAGGTGTCCCCCATCCTATATCTGTGCGTTTCATTTTTCCGCCCTAAGTGCAGTACCTTACATTTCATCCTATATCTGTGCATTTCATTTTGTTAGCTTTGGCCCAGCATAAGAACCAATATGACTGACTTAACATCATCACACTGTAAGTTTGTAAGACTGTTACCCATATCACCTTCTCTAACTGGATGCATCTTAACGGTGTGACTTTCTCTTCCCTTTTAACCTAAATTAAGTGGAATTAAAGATGGGAGTGAAGTTTGTAAAAAAGCCCGTTAAGCACCTCCAGTCCTGCCCTGGCCAGAATATGCCAGCCTGGTCCTGGGACCACCTGGGCCTCCCTGTCATCTCCATCCAGCCTCTGGCCCTTGTTCACAGGGATACTCTGCTGCCCTTCCTAATTAGACATGGAGGGTCTTAGCTATTCTCAAGAGATTCTGGAAGCCAGCCATCATTTTAGGCTAACAGATGATATGCTCTCACTGATTGAGGCCCAGAGTAGATGGCAGGAAAAAGTCGTTTGAACCTGGATTTTCCAGAAGCAGGTCAAAACCTAAATGCACACAGACTGACCACACAGCATGGCATCAAGCCATATTTCTGGGTAATATTTTTTCTTGCCTCCCCACCATGCATGCGCATTATCACACACACATCGCTGGCGACGGCCTGCTACCTGGATGCCATCACATTGTATGGTTGACCTTTTGGTCAGTCACACAGTCACACTTTGATCCTCTATTGACACAGGGCATCAGAGGTTTGGTGAGCCCAGTAATACACTGACAAAGCACAATCATGCCCCCTTCACCCCATGCCCTGTCTTGAAGTACCTGTTTTGTGTATGTTCTACTTATATCCATTGGAGGTGTCACAATTTCAATTTTTTGCATTGCTGCCCTGACTGCTTGGGTATGCTGGCTCCATTCTTTTTAATGCACACCTGCACTGGTGGGTTTATCTTCAGCTTTAGGGTTTAGGGTTAGGATAGATACTTTAGAACTGCTCTCGCATTGCGGTATGTACATTCATGGCCGAGGGTGCACATTTTTCCACCTTGAGTCAGTTTATCACGGGTTCTTTTTGCTCCAGTTTTTAGTCCCAGAGCATGGCTTCAATCCAGTTTCTGCCTCCTTTGGACGTGTGCGACATCTAAACACCCCACCTTCAAATGAGGTGGAAACCGCTTTATTTGGCCTATTTGTTTCACCCCTTTGTTTTTAAACATACAAAAGAAATAGAAGAAGCATCGCCACCATTTCATGATAAAGGGGGAACAGTCCTGCTTTCCTTCCCCAAATCAGTCCAGAAAGTAATTTGTGATGGTCTGCGATGAAGTACTTGCAGTCTCAGTGGGGAAGCCTTCCAGGGGAGATGCTGAGGAAGCTGCTGGCCTTGGGTCCTGTCCCCCCCCCCCCCACGTTGAGCTGCGGGGGTTTGTGTTTGGCACCTTGTGTGTGGGCTGGGCTGGGCTGGGCAGGCGCTTCCCTTTGTGCTGCTGTCAACCCTTCTGTGCCAATTCTACAGAGCAGGCACTCCTCATGGGTGCTGCATCGGGGCAAAGCTGGAGCAGCAAACAGAGCGGAGTATAGCATTCTGTAGAATGCAAACTTCTGAAACTAGCCTTCCTCTATTGATTCAATATTTTGTTTATTCCTGTATCCCAACATCTTTTTAGCTAGTTTTATTGCTCTGGCATACATGTTGGGGGCATCAGTGTGGAGAGTAACAAATGAACAGCCGCTGTATCTCATGACACTAAAGCAAAACTTGCAGTAATATTGACTGTAATGCAACAGATGTGCAACTGAGTCAGTACCTGCTCCTCTGCACATCTTCCTCAAAGGTGCATTTCATACCATCACTTTTATAACAGATCCCCCCCCCAAAGTTACAGGTATTCTTAGATTAGCCCTTAGCTTTATACATTTTTCATCTCTTTGGAAACAGTGCTTGGATTAATCCACACCTGTACCTAATCGCTGAGACTATTCCCAAATGCATCATGAAGAGTGAGAAGCACGTCCAGAGAGACCACTGTGTTAACTTTCATTTTCAGCTATAGCTTGATTGTATGCTAATTGTGTAGATTTGATTAAATAATTTATTAATTACTTAACAATTGACTAAGCTTTTCTCAGCTGATAGTATATATTGTTTTATCTGACGAGAATAACCATTTACAATTATTTCATTTTTTTTCTGTTAAAGATCTGTTTTTTAAAGGCAGTGTAACTGTTGTGGGATGTGTCAATATTTTTTTCAAAATATTTGGAAAGGTTAATCTTCTAGTGACTAAGATTCTTGCTATCATCAAAAGTTTCCAGCTGTTCCCATGATTCCTTGGGTTGCTAATCCTTAGTCCAGCAAAATTAGTGTGAACCTTGCACTGCCTTTGGGTGTTGTTAAGGACTGCAATAAACTTTGGCAATCGATGCATTTGTATTTTATTGAAATGCCTAAAATAACTATGGTTTGGATCCAGATTCCAATGCTTGCAGCTTCACTGGCAGACCCAAACTTCCTTGCCTCGTCCTCTCAGCGGTCAGCTCTCCGTGAGCTTAGAAAACCCAGCCATCCAGCAGGTTGTAGGGCAGAAAGTGGTGGAAAAACTTCATGTCGAATGGAGTGGGTATTGGACTGAAGGGGACTCTCTGAAAAGTCTAGTAGGGGCACCGGTCCTGGATCCAGCCTAATAGCAGGAAGTCAATTGGAATCTGATTGATAAATACAGCAGTGCAAGAACAAAAGTGTTTTGACAGTATAGTATCATTAATCTATTCTCTTTTTCTCCTTTCTTGCTTTTCTTCTTTCTCTACAATAGAAGTGGAACAAAAAGGTAATTAAATACCTTTCACATATTTTTGCATATTCATATGGGACAAAATATTTAACAGTTTTAATGCTTTAGTTGAATTTCTTTCTTGAATAACTTAAAAGCATGTTAAATCTGTTGGTTAAAGTTTAGAACTATTTTCCACACACAGTTTCCCATGTACAATGGACTGCAACTGAATGGGAAGACTGTTTGTAAAAGAAATGGAGACTGCCAAAACCTGAAAATTATACCAAGATAAAACATTTCCTGAAATATTAATATTCTATAACCCAGGAATATTTTCTGAAAACCAGCATTTTACAGCTACATTTTTCCTATTAGTATAAAGTAGCAAAAAACCCTACACTTTGGTGAATCATATTGGGGGGGGGGGGGGGAGAGGAAGGAGAAAAGGAAAAAATAGCTGTGGGGCCTGTGAAGCAGGCAATTTAACTTCTCAGTGTTGGCAGTTGGGGTATGTTTAACTGATGCTTTAATTCTATTGTATTTCACAGGACATTTTACTTGGCTAGCATCTTGGTCCTAGCCTGGGGCTCACTGAGCTTTTCCTTTTTCTCCTGACCATCCTTGTTCTCTCTCTTCTTCTGGACATATTCATTCATTGTTCTTTCCTTACTGCTGTGATTGAATTCTTTGTGCGTTTATGTAGCAGTTTCCAAAATGTGTGTGTGTTTTTTTAAATTATTGAATTGAAATAGGATTGATTCCTCCTAGGTGCTTTAAGTGCCTTTATGGATGTGAAGAGATATTTCTTTTACTGTGCCATTGTATCTGTTAAGTACATAGTTTCGAAAATGTTTTTTTTTTAAAAGACGAAAGCAATGGAGAGCAATTTCTGTGAGTTTCCCTTGCCCTCATCTTAATGTAAGGAGCCATGCATTCATTTCAGGGTTCAGGGGAGTCTGAGGTTCCTTTGAATTCGCTTCCTGTCCACCAGTTGCAGATCTCTAAGTGCATCCCAGGGAGTCTCCCTTACATTGAGTAACCGGCTTTGTTTTTAACCTTTCCCCCCCTTTCAGTTTTTCTTTGCCCCGGACTACTGAAAGGCGTATATCAGAGTGAACATTTGTTTGAGTCTGACCACCAGTCGGGGGCCTGGTGCAAGGATCCCCTGCAGGCCTCCGACAAGATCTACTACATGCCCTGGACCCCGTACAGGACGGATACCCTAACAGAGTACTCTTCCAAAGATGACTTCATCGCCGGGAGGCCAACCACAACATACAAGCTGCCGCACCGGGTGGACGGCACAGGGTTTGTGGTGTATGATGGGGCTTTGTTTTTCAACAAGGAACGAACCAGGAATATTGTCAAATTTGATCTACGGACGAGAATAAAAAGTGGGGAAGCCATCATTGCCAATGCCAACTACCACGACACGTCTCCTTACCGATGGGGAGGCAAGTCCGATATAGATCTGGCTGTGGACGAGAATGGCCTTTGGGTAATCTATGCAACTGAACAAAACAACGGCAAAATTGTCATTAGCCAGCTGAACCCTTACACCTTGCGGATTGAAGGGACCTGGGATACATCTTATGACAAGAGGTCGGCTTCTAACGCGTTCATGGTTTGTGGCATTTTATATGTGGTGAAATCTGTGTATGAAGATGATGATAATGAAGCAACGGGAAATAAAATAGACTATATTTACAACACAGAACAAAGCAAGGAGAGTGTGGTGGATGTTCCTTTCCCAAATTCCTACCAGTATATTGCTGCTGTGGATTATAACCCAAGAGACAACCTTCTTTACGTATGGAATAATTACCACGTGGTTAAATACTCCTTGGATTTTGGACCCATGGACAGCAAAACAGGTAAGGCTGTTTGGCAAATTTTGCTTTTGTTTTCTCTGATGTTTACGGACAAACTCGGTGGTGGTTTAGGCTCAGGCTACTCCCAATTTCATTAATCTCAGCAACTCAGGATCTTGACTGAGATTCAGGCGACGTGGGGCAGGGGTCTATCTTTTCCTTCCACAACCACAGCGAGAATTTCCTGGCAAAACCACCCCCGGGTATTTCACAATATAAATTCTCTCCCACAAATCGCTATTTCTTCGAAGAAGGAGAAAGACAAGTATCTTTATTGTTGTTAGAATATACTGTACAATTGATACGAAACCTTCAGATTTAGTTCCTGGCATCTCTGGTGTAAAGATCTAGAGAAAGTTGTTGTCTGTCAGTGTTATGTTAATATGTTAGACATAATATAGTAGGACACTGCTCTTAAAAATAGGCATGCATTTCTTATTCTAGGCACAGGATTATGTCTGATCTTGGAAGCTAGGCAGGGTCAGCCCTGGTTAGTTTTTGGATGGAAGACCGCCAAAGAATACCAGGTGCTGTGAGCTATATTTTGGGAAGATTACCTTTGGGTTTTTCTTGCCTATGAAAACCTAAGAAATGTATGGGGTTGCTATAAATCAACAGGGAACTTGAAGGCGCGGACACACACATCAGTAGGTTATCTGCCATGCTAAATCTTTGTTGTGCTGTTCTAATGTTTGTTTGTTTTTCATAATATGAAATGGTGGTTTTCATTTCAGGAAACTTATCACTACTCTCAAAATATACAGAATTCTGAAAGAATGTTTATCACAAAAGCCCACTGTCATAAACATGTAAATTAAGGATAGCATATGTCCTTGTGCATCTTCTGTGAAGCCGGTGAATTTAACAACAAAACTGGTCCTCTTTTATTCTTACTGAGATCTATATTTCTGCTTAAAGTAGTTCTCTTTGCTTGAGCCAGTCGGGTGCCTCGTTGCCTTCTTTAAGTGCAGAGAAAATATCAGGATGGATGTTAGTGAATTGGTGACTTCTGTTTTTGATAATAGCATACCCCACATATAGGCAATCTACTCCCCTGTATCTCAGACAAGATGTACAATTTCGGTAAAGAAGGAGTTCTAGTGGTTTTCAGGGAAAACTATAGGAAAGCTGGATTTTTAGAATGCTTAAATGTTTGTCTTAAAGTTTAAAACAATAAAATAAAGTTAACTACTTTTAAAATCAATTTAAAATTAAAAAGTTAAGCCTTGTACAGCTTAGGTCCAGACAGTTTGAGAGACCACATCTCCCCATACGAACCTGCGAGAGCCCTAAGATCTTCAGGTGAAGGCTTTCTCTTGGTCCCACCACCATCCCAGGCTCCCTTGGTGGGGACACAAGAGAGAGAGGTCCGTCTTTGGTGGCTGCTCTGGAACTCCCTTCCCACAGGAGGCTAGGCTGGCCCCCTCCCTTATTATTATTAACCATTATTTATTTATTTATTTATTGTTATTGTTATTATTTATTTATTTATTATCCCTGCTGGCCTTTCACCAGCAAGTAAGAATGTTTTTAATTAAGCAGGCATTTAAACATATAATCAGGTAGTTTTATATGGTGTATGTGTTTTAGTTATGTTTTTTAACTTTGTGTGTTTTTATTGATTTTATACTATTTTGACTAGATAATTGTTTTAAAATTTTTATTGTGATGTTTTATTAATGTTTTGTCTTGGGAGCTGCCTTGGGTCCCTTCTTGGGAGAAAGGCAGGATATAATTGAAATAAATAAATAAATAAATAAATAAATAACAAAACTATTTTCTTGTCTGGGGATCAGTCCTGTGAATCCCATTGGTATTAGTAGCAACACACTCGAAGAATGTCCAAAGGTCTCATGCTTTCTCCTTTCATGGCCCCTGAGAAAGGGGAACAAGTCCGAGGCAAAACTGTGTTGCAGAGGCTGAACCAGTCACAAAACAGTGATGGGTGAGGTAAAGCTTTCCGTTATCAACTGTGATTTACTGATACAATTGTATACCCATATTTAATCCCTCTCTAAAAATGGCTGAATTTTTTGCCACAATGATCGTCTTGTAACAAGAAGTTTAATAATCAATTTTCCCCCTCAAGTTAATCCAGACATTGTCTTTTGGGGTGTCATGATGCAGCTTTTCTATTCCAGGCCGAATCTGTTGGTCCAGAGGCTGTACATACCGTACTATTTCGTCTTGTTTTTCTCCGCTCCCACTGTGCACTTCACAAAGTATTCTCCTCCTCCTCAGTAATTTATTTTCAGTTTTCTTGTTCACAATTCTTGCTGCTCCCGCCATGTTGCTGCCTGAAAATCCTGAGATCCACCTGAAAATGGGCTGAAACTAGGAATGTGGGAATCAGTCAGTCTCATCTGCATTGCACCCCACCTCCAGGATCTCACTGGTGTTCTTGTTCCATCCCAGTTACGCCTTTAGATGCAAGACTTGCTTTTCTCCCTGTAAAGAAATCCATGAGTCGGAGTGTGCTTTTCCTCTAAAATGTACACATTTTCAAAGCTTGGAATATTGGCAGAAGCAAGAGAATTGCCCCATTCCTAGTTGCTCTGTCCGCTCAGTAGCAGGAGGGCCCCTTTTCTGTTTCCCTTGGTCCAAAGTAGCTCAAAACGATATTTTTCCTACACAAAAATATTAAGTCAGTGAATTTCTTTCCATCACTAGTGGAGACCACTGAAGTTTTTGTTTGTATGTTTTAAATCTAATTGTAGCCCAGATAGTAGTGGGTGCTACTTATTTATTTATTTGGAGTATGCATACCCCGCTCTTCAGCAACGAAGGCTCTCAGAACGGCTTACAATTTGTTTTAATTTGACAATTCCCTACCCTAGAATCATGGAATCAATGCCCTCAAGTTTACAATTTAAAAAGGCATGACACAACAGGAGAAGGGAATGGAGGTGAGGAAGGGATCAGGTTCATTGTTCTTCTCTCCCTGTGGGGCCATGGTCATGGCAGTTGGGCTGGAGGGAGGACTGTGTGACGGCGGAGGTACTGTGTGCATGCACATCCATGAGTGGTCCCATGGGCAGTGCATGTTGGCAGTGGGGTAGCTTCTCACTTTTGGGGATGTGGCCTGGCTTATAGCTGGGCATATTCTGAGAATAAATCATTAGCCATCATGTAATTCATTTGGTTGCTCCTTTGTAAAGGTTGCAAACTTTCAAATGCCATGTACAGGTTATGGGTTCCTACATTTCCATATCTCCTTGTAGGACAAAACACCTTTGCAACCAATCCCTGACCTTTACTTTTCAGACACTTATTAAAATTTGAAAAGCAGCTCACAATTAAAATCTTACACGAGTTTTTCTGTAGAAGAAAAGGTAATTTTACCAGTATTTCAAAGTTCAAAGACAGTAATTATTTCCTAGACCTGCTCCTTTTAAATCACTATGTATGTTCAAAGCTTCTGGGGTACATACTCATATTTTTCTTCTTATCACTGCAAAATGCATTTCTTTGGATTTCAGCACGATCGCAGTATATTTTAAAAGTTGAACTTTTCGGCAGGGACAAACCAACACATTTAATTTCTAATCTATAAATCCATATGTGTTGAGAGAAAGGTCCTAGCTGCCATTTTTCTTGCTTGCTCCCCTCCCCTATCTTTTAAAAAAATAATACTCTCTTTAACTTTTAATTTGATGCATTAACAGCCATTGGAGAGAAGATGAAGGGCCTCTTCCTTCTCAAAGCTGCCACGATAGGAGAACCATCTTGGCCTGAAGGGAGGAGACATCTCACTTTCAAATGCACATGGGGACACACAAACACACACAGACACACACCCCTGGTTTGTCTACATTGTATGTTGAGGAGTTCACGTGCACACACACATACTGTTTAAAAAGTGATGTTATATGCTGTGATTTTCTTATAAAACAATATAACTAGCAAAAATAAACAAATTACACAGGTCATAAATAAATATGCGTCTCTTGACAATGGATTCAGGCAGAGGTCACTGGCATGTGATGAGGGGCATTTCAACTTTATAAAATATTGTTATTTTTGAAAATTTCGGAACATATGTTCTTCGGGTGTTTCAGATAATCAGTGTTTGAGATAAATTTTGCAATGGCCAGTCTTCAAATAATGATTTGTTCCAGTTTATATACTAAAAGCGACATTATTTAGGCCTGCCTTATTCATTAATATCTTTCTCGGAATGTATGCGCCTCATTAATTGAAATTAGTTGTGCAATGAATTATCTCACTCTATTTTTGCTCTTTAGCCAGAGGGAACAAGTAAAAAGCTGCTGCTACAGAGAAGCATTTAAAAAGTTTTCCTGTTGATTTGAATTAAATTTGGCTTGCATCTTTTCCATTGCCATGGCAGCTACACTCAATTATTTTCCTACAGTTACTTCTTGCAAAGGCAGTGATTACCATTTTTTCAGCCTTAGGAGCAAATAGGGGACAACTGTGAATGCATGAAACTTTCCACTGGGTCTGCTACCTGAATACAAAATTTTCATTTGACTAATCGTTAAACAAAGAAAAGAAGAAGAAGAAGAAACAACAACAACTGATCTTGTCATAGTTTTGGAATTACAGAAGTCTAAAAATATCCATATGCTGTTGGAGTGCATTTATTATCTGTTGTGCGCAAACAGGTTTTCATTTCCAGACAAAACTAAATCAGCTTATTCGTTCTAGGTTTATACTGGCTTTCCTTGGCACCCAAAATCATATGAGAATGTTCATACTTTCAATAATATGTGTGTATATGTGTGTGTTTGTGTGTGTGTGTGTATGCAAAGCATTAACATTCTCAACTATTAATTGGTTTGGTCTGCCAAAGCTAGTTAGGGAATTTATGCTATATTTATATATTTATATTTATGCTACGTGTAGTGTGTGCATGTATCCTAGTTCCTGGAGCTCGGTGAACAGGAGCTTGGCTAATAGGTAAGGCTAACAGGCATTTTGCGTGAGCGTACTGGAAGAGATGGCATAAAGTGAGCTTGTGTGTGTGTTGGATTAAACTTCCCCAGACCCAGATAATATTTAGGGAGAGTTGGTTGAGTTAAGGCTGATGTATCTGTTGGGGTCAAGCTGTTTGTGTGTGTGGGACGAAGCTTGCTTGTGTGCTGGCCGATGCATGTATAGTTGTATTGGATGATAGTTTGTGTGAGCTGAGTGGAGGCTTGGTTGTGTGCGCATTAGTGTTCTTTTGCTTGTTTCTCCCTGAACACATGGTCTCTGGGAGGTGGGGCATCTGCTGAGAGGAGGTGAGTCAAATGCTTGGTTGAGGCAGGTGCTAGCAGCCACTAGCTCTCTATACAGCTGTAGTCTCAGATCCTCAAGCTCAGTAAACAGGCAAGGTCAACAGGTGTTTTATGTGGGTGTTTAGTGCAGCAGTTTTGAAGAGGAGGCCTGGAGTAACATTACTGAACATGAATGGTGATGGAGTTGCTGCACTCACCTGCAACAGTTATAGTAGGAGGACCAGGGATCATTCTGTGAGTATGGAGCTGCAGCATCAGTTTGAAGCTCTCTCCCTTATCAATGATGGTGAGGAACAGGAACAAGAGCAAAAGTGTCAGTACTCAGAGAATGTGAATGTTTGATGTATTCAGCACATGGATTGGCCCCTGCCAATGCTCAGGTGGTAGGGGACTCACTGCTAAGCAGAACAGAAACAGTGGCTTATGGGCCTGACAGGATGTCTCAAGAGGTGTGCAAAAATTATTGGGGCAAAAATCCATGATGTAACAGAGAAGCTGACATCTTGTCAAGCCCACAGACCATTCCCCCTTCCTTTTGGTACATGTGGGAACGCATGACACTGCAAGGCACACTCTTCAAGAGATCGCAAGGGATTAGGAGTCTCTTGGTATGAAGCTGAAGGATCTTTATTGCACAGGTTGTCATTTTGTCTCTCCTTACAATGGCAGGGCATGGCTTAGGAAAGGAGGAAAGAATAGTGAAGGTGAACAACTGGCTCAGCAGATGGTGGTATCAGGAATGATTTGATTTCTTGGACCGTGGTCTACAGTTTCAGGAAGATGGACTTCTGGCAAGAGATAGGTTGCATCTCAGAGCAGTTGGTAAAGAGTATTAAAAATCTGGTCAGGAGAGCTTTAAACTGTTATGTTGGGGAGGGAGACAGTATTCCTTAGGGCAGGAGCTCATCAAGTGGTGAAGATAGCCTAAATGTTATAGAGTGAACTGGGTGAATTGTTCAAGAACCCAACAGTGGAAGAGGAAAAAAACTTTAAATAAGCTGCTAGGAGGAATGTCTCTACATGTCTCTACACTAATACACAGAATATGGGAAATAAGCAAGCTGAACTTGAATGCTTAACACAGCAAAGCAAATAGGATATATTAATATATAATGATATGATATAACAGACATCACTAAAACCTGATGGGATGAGTCTGATGACTAGAAGGTAGTAATAAGAGTGATAAAGTTGGCCCTGATTATCCACAAATTCAACTATACAGTGCTTGAAAATATTCCTCCAGCCCCCCCCCCCCCCAGCTTTGATTTTGCCATTGTATATAATGGGACTTAAGTATCAACAGATTTTAGTATCCATGGGGTGAGGGGGGTGGGGGTGGTGAGTGGTCCTGGAACCAAACCTTAGCGAATGTAAAAATCTTTTTAAAAATATGATATGGATATATATATGAATTATTTTTAATTTTAGTGGTGGGGTAATGTCTCAGCTGTTTTTGGAGAAAAGTAGGTGAATGGATTCATTGGTTGGTTTTTACAGTGACTTTATAGATTACACATACTATGTTTTGTTATCAATCCATGAGCCTGAGAACTAGTCATCCCCACTGTTATGTTGTGTTCAGTAATTGGTGAAACCTAATGCTGATATCAATCAAGAATTTAAACCTTAGCTTTTTGTGAGGTTTTCGGGCTATGTGGCCATGTTCTAGAAGAGTTTCTTTCTGACGTTTCGCCAGCATATGTGGCTGGCGAAACGTCAAGAAGAAACTCTTCTAGAACAAGGCCCCGAAAACCTCACAAAAAGCTTTGGATGCTGACCATGAAAGCCTTCGACTCCACAATTTAAACCTTATTTTCCACTGAGGAAGTTCCCTCTTATCAAAAAACAAATCATGAAACAAACCAAATAATTTAATTTCATTTTCTTGCTTATTTATATCACATCTTTTTCCCAAGGTTGGTGTAGAAGATGACTTTAAAGCATATTGAAACATGTCAGTAAAATACAGTAAATTATAGATATTAAAATACTCTTTAATTTAAAATTTCTTATTATATACATTACAGCACTAAAGCACTAAAAGCCCAGCACATCCAGTTACACCCAGTTAGTTACTGAAGGCCTACAAGGCAAACACTATGTTCCTGTTGATGCAGCTAGAACTGCATTGGCTTTTTTGGCCACTGCATCGCACTGTTGTTTAGCTTGTTGTCCATTAAGACTTCTAGATCCTTTTTGCAAGTACTGCTTTTAAGCCAGGTCTCATACAACCTATATTTGTTCATTTCATTTTCATTTTTCTTGCCTAAACATAGGCCTGTTACAGACTGCCAAAATAAAGCTGCTTCGGGTCTCTGGAGGTATGCTGTTTAAATGATGCATGCATCCTAAGAATCCGGAAGCTGCACCAAAGCTGCACTCCAGTGCTTAGGAATGGAGTGTGGCTTTGGCGCGACCTCCAAACTCTTAGGAGCTATGCATCATTTAAATAGCACACCTCCAAAGAGACCCGAAGCAGCTTTATTTTGGCAGTCTGTAACAGGCCTTAGTATCTTAAATTTATTCCTGTTCATTTTGTTAGCCCTCTAATCTATTATGGCAATTTGCAATTTTGAACGAAAGTATTAGTTGCCCCTCCTAATTTGGTGTCATCTGCAAATTTGATAAGCATGATATCTATTCCATCGTCCAAGTCATTGATAAGGATGTTGGACCACATTGCGTCCAGAAAAGAACCCTGTGGCACTCCACTGATCACTTCCCTCCAGGATGAATAGAGCCCATTAGTGAGAACTATTTGGGTTCAGTCGATCAACCAGTTACAAATTAATTTACCAGTAGCATTGACCAAACCACATTTTACCAGTTTGTTTGAAAGAAAATCAAGGGAGACATTGTCAAAAGCCTTACTGAATCAAGGTACACTGCACCCATGTCTTATGCGGGCGCACTATACGTGGCTTCCAGCATATGCTGGAAGCTGCACCAGAAAGGCTTCTCCCGCGCCCTGGAAGAAACAGTGGTGCTTGAATTTACATGATATTTTCCTTACACCCTCTTCACTTGTTTCTAATGGGGCTTGGGTTTACGCTTTTTTCCCCGTATGTGGCGGGGTATGGAACGGATCCCCCACATAAGGCAAGGGCCAACTGTACACTACATCTACAACATTCCCTTGATTTACAAAGATCTACCAAGATATTTGATAATTCTATTAAAAAAGGGATAAGATTGAAAGGCTTGAAAGCAGTACATGCGAAAACGGGGTGGTAGACTTTTCTTCTTTGAAAGACTTCAAAAAGATATTGGATAGGCGGCCTCTTTCAGAAGTGCTTTAGTTGTGGGTATTCCTGCACGGCAGCGGTTAGACAAGCTGCAGGGCCGGCTTGTGCATATAGGCGACCTAGGCAGCGGCCTAGGGTGCCAAAATTTAGTAGGGTGGCATGGCAAGGAGGCCAGAGAGAGCCAGGGAGAAGTCCCAGAAGTCCTGCCTCCTTCCGCCAACAGGCGCGAATCGTGGGACGAGGAAGAGAGAGGCAGGAAGGGAAAAGACTTGGAGGCACCCAAAAACAATAAGAAGAAAGAGCCTCCGCCTCTTCCTCCTGCTTTTGGCCCTGGAAGGCAGGGGGGCGCTGGGGAGGAGAGGAGCACAGGCAAAACAGTGTGTGCCTACCTCCATGCAGCCAAGGGAGCCTTCAGGGACGTAGTCAGGGGGGGGGGGTTCTTGGGGTCCGGACCCCCCCTTCCATTAGAAAAATGAATGGTGTGTGCTGCTGCGCCGCCGCACTCAAGCCCCATTATAATGGTGGCAATTAGTCTGGACCCCCTCTTCCTAAAATCCTAGCTACGTCCCTGGAGCCTTGAGAGTCCAGCCTGAGAAGGGCAGGCAGTTGCGGCTGCTGACAGGACAGGTGGGTCCTCCTTTCCCAGCTTTCCCTCCAGGACTAGGGGCTCCCAAATGGAGCAGGTCCCCAGGACACACACTGCAGAAATCGACCCATTTTTGAGACCCCTTTAACTGCCCAGGCTCAATGCTAGGGAATCCTGGGAACTGTAGTTTTGAGAGACGTTGAGCCTTCTCTGACAGAGGGAGCTCTCAGGCCACAAGAAACTACAGTTCCCGGACGTCATCATTTTAAAGACCAAAACATCTGGTGGGAATTTATTACTGACACCAGGAACTACAGTTCTGGGAATGGTAGTTTGTTGCTAATAATGTTATTTGTTGTTGTTGTTGATGTTGTTGATGATGATATCTTTATATGAACCAGGTAAAGGGGTCTCCAGCTGGATTATTTCTGCACTGAGTTTTGGATCTAAGAATCCCAAGAATAAGAGAGAGAGAGAGAGAGAGAGAGAGAGATACATTGAGACCTAGCAGCAAGGATTTCAGACTCCTATACCACTTAAAGCCAAGATCCAAAACACAGTGTAGAAACAATCCAGTTTGAGATTGCTTTAACTGCCCTGGCTCAATGCTGGGGAATCCTGGGAACTGTACTTTATGGAGACATTGGGTCTTCTCTGTCAGAGGGAGCTCTGGGGCTACAAGAAGCCACAGCTCCCAGGAACTACAATTCTAGGGATGATAGTTTGCTGTTCTCAATGTTATTGCTGCTGCTATTGTTATTATTGTTAATTTCTTTATATGAACCAGGGCAGTTAAAGTGGTCTCCGATGGATTATTTCTGCAGTGTGTTTTGGACCTAAGAAGCCTAAGAAGTATATATATATATGTGTGTGTGTGTGTGTGTGTGTGTATACATATAAACATACTATATATATGTATGTATATATACACTGAGTCCTAGCAGCAAAGATTTCAGACTCCTATAGCACATAAAGCCAAGGTCTAAAACACACTGCAGAAACAATCCAGTTTGAGACTGCTTTAACTGCCCTCAGTGCTAGGGCATTCTGGGATTTGAAGTTTATTATGGCACCAGAACTCTCTGACAGAGAAGGTTCAATGTCTCACAGTACTGCAGTTCCCAGAATTCCCCAGCACTGAGCCAGGACAGTTAAACCAGTCTCAAACTGGATTCTTTCTGCACTTTGGATCTTGGCTTCCTTCTCATATTATGGTTATTTATTATTATTATTAACCTTTATTTATGAAGCGCTGTACATGCAATCTTGTTAGTTAGACGGATCCCTGCCCTCGGGCTTACAATCTTGTGTGCCTCCAAGTCATTTTCAACTTATGATGACTGCATCCTGAGGTTTTCTTGGCAAGATTTATTCAGAGGAGGTTTGCCCTTGCCATCCTCTGAGGCTGAGAGAGAGTGTGTGGGTTTGCTTGGCTCAGCCAGAATTCGAACCCTGGTCTCAGGGAATGCTCCAATGCTCAGAATGCTCCAAGGCTTCCTTGCATGTGCTATTGTTTTTCTCTCTCTTTTTCTGTCCCCAATGAATTAGTAGTTGTGATTCTTCTTCGTGGTCTCTGCGAATCATATAAATGCGTTTTACTGCGCCTGCGCAGTGCTGCTCGGAACCTACTGGAATCACTGGGCAAAGTTTACTTTGCAACATATAGAAACTTTTTGGCGGTAACTCCGCCCACCCGTTATAAGGCCCCTGCCTTCCCGCTCTTTCCCCAGTTCCTTTTTTCCGCCGCGCTAGCTGCTTGAAGGAACTTCGCTCGCTTCTCTAGCTCTTTGGAATCACTTAGACCTCGGACCGTTTTTGACTACTCTTTGTCTCCCGCCCCTGGTAACTTCGGACTTTCGGACTGTTGACCTCGCTTTGAATTCTCCTCTGGCTTTGACGACTTCGGAAATGCCTGCACCTTTCAAGAAGTGTGACGTTTGCGGGGGCAAGGTGCCCGTCCAGGACCCGCACTCCTCCTGCCTGTTGTGCCTCGGCAAGGACCATGATACCAAGGCTTGCCCGCTTTGCAAGTCCCTCTCGGCGCAAGCCCGGAAAAATCGAGAGTCCCGGCTCACTTCGGCCATCGCCCTGGGCAAGGTGCAGGAGGGAGGTCCCCGCTCGTCATCCCTTCCGCCTTCCGCACCGCCCGTTTCATCCTCCAGGGCCAGCGTGTCCAGTGTGACGTCTATCAGGGCCAGCGTGTCCAGCGTGGTGTCTGTCCCGGCCGGGACAGTGGCTCCCACCACCTCCGAAGTGGCCCGTGGCTCCAAACCGCCCAGCGCCACTGACGAACCCTCCAAGCGCCCCCATAAGTCATCGGGGACTGAGGGTCTCGAGCCGAAACTGAAATCCGGGAGGAAACCGGACGGCTCGCACGCGAGGGAACGGACTGAGGCGGAGGTCCGGCTCGCTTCGCCTTCATCCTCCAAGGCGTCCAAATCCCGACACGCCTCCAAGCCGAGGGAGCCGGCTTCGTCTTCAGGAGCGACGGCTGATAGGGCTAGGTCTCCAAAGCCCTCCTCGTCGGGAGCCGCTGTTCTCTTGGACCTTCCTGAGAACCCCTTCTTCCCACCAGAAGAGACCCCGAGATCGGGAAAAAAGAGGCACCACAAGGAGGCTGATCGGGACCCTGCGCCCAAAAAGTCCAAGCGGCCGAAGGAGCATGCTGGGTCGGACTTGCCCTCCGAGCCTAGAGACAAGAAGCGCTCCTCCTCGAAGGCCCGCGCCCCTGCACTTCTTCCCGGTCCGGAATCCGCTCCTGAGGTACAACCGGTCCCGGTTCTGGACACGCCAGCTCAACCCACCATGGACTTCGTCCACGAGGTGGAAGGCGCCGCTCCCTCCTCCCCTCCTGGGGAACTGCCCCCGCTGTTCCCCCACTCCGAGGATGAGGAAGACAGAGACGAGGTCCGTAGTCACGAAGCCCCGGACCTGTTCTTCGACTCCGAGACGGGCCGGTACTTCATGTCCGTCCCGAGGGATGTGGCCTTCAAGGAGTTTACAAGGCTGAAGCCTCGTCCTGCTGATCCGCGGGAGGGCACGTCTGCCCGGTCGATCCCGAGTGTCTCGGTTATGGAGAAGCCTCCATTGTCACCCCGCCGGCGCTCTCAGTCCTCGACAGGCCCCATCCTGGTTCGGCCAAGATCCCAGGTCAGGGTTCTGGACATTCCTCTCACCTCTGACACGGATTCTGAGGACGAGCTTCCGCCTCCATCCGACGTTCCCTCGGACGATGACGACCTCTCGGCGTCTGCTTCCCCGCAGAGGATGCACCACCCAGAACCATCTTCACCTTCGGATGACGTGCACTCCTTCAGTGAGCACGTCGTGAAGATGGCCAGAGCTCTTGACATCGAGCTCTCCTTCCCGGAGGATGATGCCCGCGACCCGGTGGAGCGTCAAGTGCACGGACGGGTGCCCACACCACCTTGCATTCCCTTGCATCCGTCCTTGGAGACCATAGTCCGGATGTCCTGGGACTCCCCGGCCTCCCTGTCCGGCTCCTCCCGCAAGGTTGAATCCCTCTACAGGGTCGCCCCGGCAAGCTGCACCTGGTTGGCCGATCACCCCAAGCCGAACTCGGCAATTGTGGAAGGAGCCCAGCACAGCTTCGTCACGAAGCAGGCGACCTCCCCCGTAGACCGGGAGGCTAAGAAGGTGGATGGCCTGGCCAAGAAGGCCTACTCTGCAGCGGCCCTTGCGGTGAAGGCCATCAACTATAACGCCTGCATGGGGGCCTACATACAGACTCTTATGGAGCGGATCTCCCCCCTCATACCGGACATCCCGGACGACGTCCAGAGGCAGCTGGTCGAGGTCAGGGACGAGGCCCACTCCATTGGGAGTTGGCTCATCACCGCCTCCAGGAACATGGCTGACTGTGCGGGAAGGGCCATGTTGGCTTCGATGGCACTCCGACGTCACACCTGGTTAAGGGCCTCGGACCTTAACCCTAGTGTCAAGGCGGCCATCGAGGACATGCCGCTCGACGGGACCAGGCTCTTCCATGCTGAAACCGACGACCGCCTGAACAGGAAGTTCAGGATGAAGGCGGCGGCGAAGAAGCATGGGATGTCCTCCGCATCTGTCTTGCCATTTCGGAAGCGGCAGCGCCCATGGCAGCAACAAGGTCAGTCCCAGGGGACCTTCCCTCAGGATCGGCAGTCTCAACAACAGGGCTCTCAGAGACGTCACTACCCCTCACAGTCTTCCTCCTCCTCTGGCCGTCGCAACTTCCCGCCTCGGGACCGAAAGTCCCGCCGGCAGGACACCGACCAGGGGAAGAAGAGAACCTGAAGGGACGCAGCGCGCTTTGTCTCCCCTCCACACCTCTTCTTTTTGAACATTTTGAGGCCCTTTGTTAACACCTGGGCCTCGATAACATCGGACTCGTGGGTTCTCAACATCGTCCGTAGGGGATATGCCTTCATGTCCACTCTCCCCTCGGACACCCTTCTCGACGAAGTGCGCACCTTGCTTGAAAAGGGGGCAATCTCCCCTTTACCGCCCGACCAATATTCCAGGGCCTTTTTCTCCAGGTACTTCACGGTACTGAAGGCGGATGGTGGCATCAGGCCCATCTTGGACTTGAGACAATTGAATTTGTTCCTTGAATACCGTCGCTTCCGAATGGTAACCTTGGCTTCCATTCTGCCTTTGCTTCACCAGGGCCTGTGGTTCGCGACCGTCGACCTGAAAGACGCCTACTTCCACATTGGGATCCGGGAGTCCCACCGAAGATTCCTCGCCTTCGCCGTCGGCTTCACCTCGTACCACTACAACGTGCTCCCTTTCGGTTTGGCCACGGCACTGAGAGTCTTCACGAAGTGCATGGCACCGGTGGTGGCATACCTTCATCAGAAAGGCTTCATGGTCTTCCCATATCTGGACGACTGGCTGTTTGCCGCCGAATCCCGACAGGAACTGCAGGAGGCAGTCTCTTTCGCCTTGCACCTCTTGGACTCCCTTGGTCTGGTCATCAACCGGGAAAAGTCTCACTTCACACCGACCAGGCAGGTCAAGTTCATCGGGGCCATCCTCGACTCCGAAAGATGCTCCGCCTTTCTCCCTCAAGACTGTTTCCAAGCCTTGACGACGTCGCTCAGGCCTTGCATCTCCCACAGAAGGGTGAGGGCCAGAGATGTTCAAGTCGCCCTGGGACACATGGCATCAACGACGTTTGTCACACCTTGGTCAAGACTTCGCCTTCGACCTCTGCAGTCCTGGTTCCTCTCGGTCTTCTCCCCGATGGAGGACCCCCCGTCCAAGTGGCTCACGGTACCGAGACCTGTAGCTGCTTCCCTAAGATGGTGGCTGGACTGTCGCAACGTGTGCACGGGGATGCCTTTCCATCAGCCCCAGTCGCAACTGACACTCACAACTGACGCATCCCTGGAGGGATGGGGGCCCACCTGCTCGACTTGGTCGTCAAGGACAGGTGGTCCACCCAGGACAAACTTCTCCACATCAACGCTCTGGAGATGCTGGCAGTGGAGGAGGCACTGAGGGCTTTCGAATTCGCTGTCGCAGGCAAGGTGGTCCTCCTGAGGACGGACAACACCACAGTGATGTATTACATCAACAAGCAAGGAGGCACCAGATCCAGGACCCTGCTCGACCTCACTCTTCGCATCTGGGACTGGTGCATCCAAAGGCAGGTCCTCCTCCAGGCGATTCATCTCCCCGGAGAGGACAACGAGTTGGCGGATTGCCTCAGCAGATCTCCGTCGGTGTGCCACGAGTGGAGGCTCCATCCCGAGACGGTCAGCGACCTCTTCGACCGGTGGGGAACTCCCCGGATCGACCTCTTCGCGACCAGATGGAACAGCCACTGTCCCCAGTTCTGCTCCAGGAGACGAATGGACGGATCCCTCGGAGACGCCTTCGCCTTCCTTTGGACGGGAGAGCTCCTCTACGCCTTCCCTCCGTTCCCTCTCATCATCAGGGTGGTGTCCAAGATGACAATGGACCGTTCGCATGCGATCCTGATCACCCCGTGGTGGCCGAGGCAGCCCTGGTTCGCATCCCTTCTCCATCTCTCCAGGAGATGCTTTCTCCGCCTCGATCCCCGCCCAGACCTGCTGTCGATCCAGGACGGACGGATTCTCCACCCGGACATCGAGAGCCTGCCGCTGGTGGCCTGGAGGATACAGCCCTAACTGCCCTGCCGGAGGCGGTGAGGACGGTGATCCTGGCTGCGAGGAAACCTTCCACCCAGTGGTCCTACGCCCTGAAATGGAAGAAGTTTAGCCTCTTCCTTGATCGAAAGGGCCTGTCTCCTGCTCAGGTGTCCACTCCAGTGGTGCTGGAGTTTTTGATGGCGCTTTTGGATGAGGGGTTGTGCCTCGCATCCATCAAGTGCTATTTGTCTGCCATTTGTGCCAAGTACCAATTCGGGGGGAGGGTTTCCTTTTTTAGGGATCCCTTGGTGAAGGGGTTCCTTAAGGGATGTGCCAACTTGCATCCTCCTGTGTCGGTACCAACGCCGGCTTGGAGCTTGGAGGCGGTACTGTCCGCACTCCAATCCAAGCCCTTTGAACCGATGGCCACGGCGGACTTGAGACTACTGACTTGGAAAACCGCCTTTCTTGTGGCCATCACCTCTGCCCGCCATGCGGGCGAACTCTGTGCCTTGCGGAGGGACCAGCCCTTCCTGAGGTTTCACAAGGACAAGGTGGTCCTGCGGACAGACATTACTTTCTTGCCTAAGGTTGTATCTGCTTTCCACATGTGCCAGGACATTGTGTTGCCTAGTCTCGCATCCAATCCGACTTCGGATGCAGAGCGAAGCTTGCACTCTCTTGATGTCAGGAGAGCGCTGGCGTTTTACCTGGACAGAACTGCTGCCTCCAGTCGGTCCGAGAGACTTTTCCAATGCTACTCGGAGCCGAAGAAGGGGTTGCCTGTCTCTGCGCAGAGGTTTTCCAAATGGGTGGCTGGTACCATCCACCTCTGCTATGAACTCTTAGGCAAACCTCTCCCTGGCAGGGTTCGGTCCCATTCTACAAGGGCAATGTCAGCATCCTCTGCATTCCTGTCGGGGATTCCCTTGGAGGATGTCTGCAAGGCTGCTGTCTGGTCCCAACCTCTGACTTTTATTAAGCATTATAGGTTGGACACCAGAGCCATCCGAGACGCAGCTTTCGGGAGGGCTGTGTTGGTTTCAGGGTTGCATTGATTGCACTACTGATGGTTTGTTCTTCAGCATTTATGTACTTAATGCCTCTCTCTGTTTTTACATTCTGTAGAATGTTGTTTACACAATTTCAATGGGACTGGTCTTGCACGACCCTTTGC
The DNA here is from genome assembly GCA_023333645.1 of Sceloporus occidentalis. Taxonomy (NCBI): domain Eukaryota; kingdom Metazoa; phylum Chordata; class Lepidosauria; order Squamata; family Phrynosomatidae; genus Sceloporus; species Sceloporus occidentalis. Next base: position 219,716,021 of record JALMGF010000001.1, read on the forward strand.
TCCCGTTCTCAGGTTTAGCAAGGTTATTGCTATGTTTGATTTGTGCATGAACAAAAGACTGACTCTTTTATTGTTCAAGGTATTTATTGTTGCAATAAATATACCTTTGGTTTACCATAGCTTTGTTTCAGGACACTCCCTCCGCCGCTTACCTAAGCTTGTCAGTCTAAACCCATTTGTATGATTCGCAGAGACCACGAAGAAGAAGGACAGGTTGCTTACCTGTAACAGTATTTCTTCGAGTGGTCATCTGCGAATACATACAAATCCCACCCGTCCGTCCCCTCAGTGTCCTGCTCTTATTGGCTCTTTCCATCGCCTGCTTGGCGGAAAAATTGCGGAACTGGGGAAAGAGCGGGAAGGCAGGGGCCTTATAACGGGTGGGCGGAGTTACCGCCAAAAAGTTTCTATATGTTGCAAAGTAAACTTTGCCCAGTGATTCCAGTAGGTTCCGAGCAGCACTGCGCAGGTGCAGTAAAACCCATTTGTATGTATTCGCAGATGACCACTCGAAGAAATACTGTTACAGGTAAGCAACCTGTCCATTTGGGCCTTGGAGTTGTGCTGATAGGTGTGTCAAAATGTCCCCCATTTTGAGCATGACTGAGAAACATTAATTTATATTGTTTTTATTAATGTTTTTGGCTTCTAGTTGGTGGTCTTGAACATCCTACAATTTGTCCTACATCGTGCCCTACATTTTCCCTACACTTTGAGGGGCTACGGTGGGGGGGTGCCAATATATTTCTTGCCTAGGGTGGTCAAATACCTAGAGCCGGCCCTGAGACCAGGGGGCCCTTGCAGACCCTTCCTACTCTATGATCCTGTGATGCTGTGCTTCTATTAAAAAATTGGCATGACTTGTTTTTGAGAAGACCGTGCTGACTCTTAGTAATCACATCATTTCTTTCTAGAAGTGTGGTCCACAAGAGTACAACACATAAATACATGATATTCAATGTCAGCCTTTATTCATATGCTTTTCTTCTGCCAGTAAGTGGTTTTGCTGTTCATGTTTCAGATATTTCTCCAGCTTTGATTTATAGAAGGCACGTACAAAGTATAAGCAATGAACAAATATAACAATGTTATTAGGTAACTGGATGCCATGCATTATGTGCCCTCTTCTTGTAATATTTTCCCCATATAGCCCTTGGAGAAACCTTTAAGAGCATCTACAGGCAAATATCACTGGGCTTTTTAGCAAATAACAGACCACTTTTTTTGGTATTCTGAGATTTCCAGTCTTTATTAGAATGGGTGCTTCTCTGTTCTTGACATCCCCCCCTCCATTCATCACCAGCAACTTCCACATCAACATAGGAACTAGTCCTGATAGACTTTTGGATTAAATTGTTAGTGGGAATATGCCACCCACCCACTGAACATGTGTCTGAAACATCTTCAGACAAGGCTTTGTATATGAGCACGTAATATAGGCTGAACTGTAATTTGAAGACTGGAAACAAAGCCAAAATAATCAATTTTTCCATTAATGATCTCACAGAGAGAACAGTATGAACAGGATACTAATTAACATCCTAGTCAATGCTGAATTGGAAAGAATTACAAGTTACCTTAGAAAGAGAAGCATTAAAATTTTTCAAAGGGTTTAGAGTTATGTATTGGCAATGAAATTAAGAGCACCGTCCTAACTGGTGAAGATGGCCAAGAGCCAGCTCAGTCAATGCCAGGCTGGGTAAAACTATGGTGAATCCAAGCTTGTTCCAATCTAGGGATGCTGGAAATTATTTAAGGCTCCCCTTGCTGTGGCCTAACCTTATGTCAGCTTTGTGATTTTGTCCCTAAGCTAGAAGTGATTTGGGCATGGTGAGGGGAATACCAATGGGGGGAGGAATTTCTCTTCCATCAGAATTCTGCCTCACCAGTTAAATATTCTTTCTGTTAATTTCTGCTAATGTCTAAAGTTGCTAATTTCTGGTAATTGCTAGTAAAATGGGCCCTCCTTATACGTGGATTTGCCATCCGTGGATTTGGACATCCATGGATGGCACGCCCATATTGTCCCCAATGGTGGTGCACACTCAGCCACACCACTATTAGGGACAAAAGTCCCACCCGTCCGCCTCCTTCCTTCCGCTCTGCCCCGGTTAGGCTTTGGGGGCAGAGTCTGTCACCCAGTCAGTCTTGAGATCTCTTCCAACTCTATGGTTTTATTTCTAGAACTTAAAATGACATCATAGCTGTACAACTACAAGACATTGCATGGAAGGCACCAAGTGCCTCACAGATAAACCCATTTCAGGTTTCTATTTGGCCTTCAAAAGAGGCCAAATGCCCTCATGGCAGTGAGTTGGACTGGATGGACCTTGAGGTCTTGTCCAACTCGATGATTCTATGAGAAGGGCAGGCAAAGTTACAAATGAAATACTAATACAGAAAATATAGGAGCTCTAGGTATGACTTCTTTTTTTTTTCTTTTTTAATTTTTTATTGTGTTTTTACAATATGATTCTGCAACAGAATCAAGAAATTGGTTCTCAGCAAGAGCCAGAGAGTCTGTCTTGTCCAGCTATAGGGTGTCTTTCCAGAGATCTATCTGTGAAATAGGAGGTGGAAGTTGATGGGAATGTTGATTTACATAATCATTAAGGTTCATCAAATCTTTCTGAAATGTATCAGTTCTTTTTTGTCCATTGCAAAATCTTGTTGTATCATAAAGTTTCTCCATCAATCACATAGTCCACATTCTAATCCACCAGTTATCAATGGTGAGGTCACCTGCCTTCCAGCATTTAACAACTTCTAATCTGGCAGCAGTGAAGAAAAAAAATGATACGTTTCCTATGTTTCAATTTAGAATTATCTGTAACAAATATGAAAAGTAAAATCAAGATTGGACAAAAGATTATGGTTTGATTAGCAATACAGGAAATTTGATACAGGACTGCATCCAAGAATTTTCTCACTTTAGGACATTCAGCCCACATGGGCATATAAGAGCCTCTAGATTTACAACCCCTCCAGCAATCTGGAGAAAGTGTTTTGACCATTTTAGACATCGTAACAGATGTGAGATACTATCTACGGATGGTTTTTAGAGTATTTTCCCCCACTGATGCCAAACAGGATTTGTTTGGGGATGAAGACCAAATATGTGCCCATGCAGTAAGTGATATTGTAATTTTTAGTTCTGATGGCTTTCTAATATGTGTGCTTAAGGAGCTGTTTGTATATAAGTGCTGCCATCCCTTTAGTGTGAGATGCAGCATTCATGCAAAAGTTTTTTTAAAAGGAGAGCGGCTGTGGAGCTTCTCCTATTGAGGCTAGGTGTGATGCAAAGGAAGCAAGTAATTTCGTGTACTTGAAGCCAGGTATTATTAGTTTGTCATAGGGAGAATTTTATGGTGGTGGGCTTTAGTAATCCACCAGAAAACAGGCCTAAGGTGCGGTAGATTTCAAGTTGCCTCCATTGTCTGATTAGTGGGAATTGAGTGAGAAAGAGGATGCAAGAAAAGGAGTTTAATGGGAGAGGGGTCAGTGGCCAATTTGTGTTCCCACTTGTTCCGGATGAAGAAAAGGTTAGATATCCTGTTAAGTTTATGTTTTGAAGTTTAGGTGTGAGGGTAGGTAAATTCAGTCAACTTCCTTTTATGAACTTCTAGGTTTACCCACCTGGTAGCACTGTTGTCCTTAATTAATTGTATGGCTTGGCTAAGTTGGAAAGCCTGGAAATACGGTCTGATATCTGAGACTGCCAGACGTCTGTCTTTGGAAGTAACATGTCTAGTGGATTTAGAACATCTAGATCTTTTCTTATTGAAAATGAATTGATTAATTAATTTTTGCTATTTCTTAAATCTAGATGGGGGAGATTCAGTGGGATTGTTTGAAACAGAAAAATGACGTGAGGAATGAAGAACATCTTGATTAAGGTGATCCTGCCAAGGATGGAAAGTTTTAAAGCCTTTCATTCTTTAGATTTACATAATATCCATGTATCTATCGGATTATAGTTTTGGGACATATTGGATGTCTTTAGTAATGATTATTCCTAAGTAGGAAAAACCTGAGAGATGAAGTTACAAGCCCATTAGATCTTGCCAGGATTTTTGCTATTGATGTGAAGGGTTTAGAGCCATCAATGTGGATTTGTTATAGTTAATTCTTACACTTGAATATCTACCAAAGGATTCAGTTGTCTTTTTTAGAGGCAGAAATGATGATTCTGGTTGTGAAAAAAAAATCAACACATTATCTGCATAAAGACAACCTTATGATGTTGGTTGTTGATGTGAAAGCCAGTGATATCAGCATTATGTTGAATTAGGTTAGCCAAAGTTCTGTCATTAGTGGAAATAGGAGAGGTGATAACGGGCATCCTTGTGTGGTGCGCCTGAAGAGTGTGAAAGGTGTTGAGTCAAGGTCATTGACTAATACCGATGCCTACGATTTTTCATAGATCAGGCAGAGTTCTCCTATGAATACATATACAAAGTCCACTCTTGGAGGACACCAAAAAGAAATGGCCATTACAGCCTGTCAAAGGCTTTGAAAGCATCAAGTGAAAGTAGGGCTAGAGGAGTCTTCAACTGGTTGGAATGGTGGATGATACTGAGTTTAAATATTTGAAGGGATGTCATATTGAGGAGGGAGCAAGCTTGTTTTCTGCTGCTCCAGAGAACAGGACCCGGAAGAATGGATACAAGCTCCAGGAAAAGAGATTCCACTTCAACATTAGGAGGAACTTCTTGACAGTAAGGGCTGTTCGACATGGAACACACTCCCTCAGAGTGTAGTGGAGTCGCCTTTCCTGGATGTTTTTAAACAGAGGTTTGATGGCCATCTGTTGTGGATGCTTTGATTGATAGTTCCTATATGGCAGAGGGTTGGACTGGATGGTTCTTGTGTTCTCTTCCAACTCTACGATTCTATGATTCTATGAGTTCTCTGTGGATTGGGTCTAACTAGTCATCTGCCCAGCATGAAGCCCATCTGATCAGGATCAATATACAGCGTGCCCGCTCCATACGCGGTTGTGCCATACGCGGCTTCCAGTTTACGTGGAAGCCGCATTGCTATTGATTGAATGGTGCGTGCGCCCATGATGCACACTTTGCCGCGAGCACAAGCTTACGAGATATTTGCCTTACACGGGGTGCAGAATGGATCCCTACGTAAGGCAAGGCTCCATGTATTCCAAAATAAACTGATTTTAATAGGTAAATATTTTTGCATCCTGGTTAAGGAGTACAATAGGATGAGGAGATTTAGTTTCTGGGCATTCCTCTTTGGTTTTCAAAATTTCAGTTATTCGGGTTCTATGCCAACTTGTTGGCACAGGATCATTATTAAGAATGGAGTTCAAAAAGGCAAAAAAAAAAAAAAAGAGGAAAAATTTGGTCAAATAACAATTTGTAAAATTGACTCAAGAAGCCATCTGGGCCTGGTCTCACAAATAGTTCAGCTTAGCTAATGTATTTTTGAGTCCATCTAGTTGGATAGGTTTGTTTAACAGTGATTTCGGAGATTCTTTGAGCTTCTTCACATTGAGAATGTATAAATGGTCCAGGTCCAAATTTTGTGGCAGTTCAGAGGTATATAATTTAGAATAAAAGTCCTGCAATGCCTTCATAATTTTGTCAAGGAAGTTTATAGCAATAGCAATTTACATTTCTATACTGCTCCATACTGAACTAAGTAGTCTCTAATCAGTCTCTAAGCCTATTGCCCCCAATAAGCTGAGTATTCATTTTACTGCCCTACAAAAGGATGGAAAACTGAGTGAACCCTATTGCCCCCAGGATTGAGCTCACAAAATTGTCACTGCAGTATTGGCATTTAATCACTGTGCCACCAGGGCTCATTTTACTATATGAGAGATATGGTTTTTCTCCCTACCTTACGCTTGAGAGCTCTAGCAAGGAATTGAGAGTTTTTATTAATTTCATAATAGGAAGATGTAGTATAATGTAAGGCAGTTTGAATTTTTCTATTGTCAAGAACTGCCAGCTCTGCTGTTTTTCTTCTGGAGTTGAAGGAATATCTTTTGATCAAGTGAGTTTTTATGAGTTAATGAAAGCTTTTCTATCTCTTGGAAGAGGCTTTGTCTAGAGGCTACCTTAAGTCTCTTTTGTGTAGCCCCTTCCTTAATTAATAAACATCTGAGAACCACCTTCAAGATATCGCGTAATAACGTCTCGGATGTCTCAGGCAATGTGTTTTCAAGATAAAGTTGCTTAATTTCATCCTGAATATGTTTTTTAAAGTGTTCATTCATGAAAAGGTGGGGGTTAAATCTCCAGATGCATGTTTTTGGTAAATAAGGACCAAGTTGCCAGGTTAGTGTTGTGGTAACATGGTTTGAATAAATGATAGGCTCTACCTGTACATCGGCAATGCTAGGAAGGCATAGTTTCCAAATTATAAAGTAGTCTCTTCTTGAGTAGGTGTGGTGTGTGTTTAATAAAAAGTATAGTCTCTACAAGATGCGCTCTCCAGAGGTCTATAAATCCAAAGCTAGTTAAGAAGTTTGATACTGGTGATCATTTCTTTGTTCATTTTTTGGGGACGTGTATGTGATTTGTCTGACATGTAATGCAGTTCACATTATCCCCTATAACAATATTGCCCTTTGCAATCTCTCCTTAGATTTTTAGGAATGGAACCAAAAATGTGTGCTGGTCATTGGGGGGTAAAAACGCCCAGTCTGAAAATATAATTGGTTGTTCAAAAATGTAATTTGTCTTATAATGCATGGTCGAAACCACTGCCAGTGGGAATCTTCTACCAAGAGCAGGACATAGCAGATGGAGAGAAGGAATTTAATCATTTGCCAGCCCACTGTGTCCCAACTGAAATCGCTGGCCAGGTATTGGCCACATTAACTTTCATATTAAGTAGCCACCCAAGGGGTCCCATATTACTTTGTCAGCTTGAAATGAACATACCTAATAAAATAATACTGCAACCTCTCTGGATTGATTACAATTTCAAGTTGTATATTGAATATCAAACCGTGATAGTATGTTTCCTGTACTCTTTCTATGTGTTTCTTGTAAAAACAACAACAACAGTCAAAGTTTTTTCAATATAATCCAGGTATGTTTAGGTGGAGATCCAAGACCTTTCACATGAAGAAAGAATTTTATCCAGATTTGAAACAATTAAACCTCAAGTAAGAAATGCTTAGAAGAGGTTCTAAAGTTTGCCTCCTGTGTGGTAGACTTCCAATCCAAGCTTTATGTTTGAAGTTTGACCCTTCCAATCCAAGCTTTATGTTTGAAGTTTCAAAGAAAAGGGAGACAAATTTATAATCTCTAATATGCACAATTATTGATAAATGGGGGGGGGGGGGGGAAACAGACAAATTTGAAATAACCAAAGGGACCAGACAGGGATGTCTACTTTTGCCTTTTCTTTTCATATTGGTTCTAGAAATTCTAACAAATAGAATAAGAAATACAGCAAAAATCAAAGGAATAAAAGCAATAAAGGACATACGTATAAATTATCATGGTGGAAGATCTCTGATAGGAATCAAACATGTAATGTCAGTAATAAGTAAGTTCGGAAAATTGGCAGGGTTCAGTTTGAACAAAGAGAAGACATGAATATTAACCAAAATATGAAAAGATCAGAGGAAGTAAAGCTTGAAGTGAAATCAGGATGCAGAATAAAAAGGAAAAATTAGGTATCGAGGAATATGGATTACTAATAAAAATATAGACTTATTTAATAATAGTTACACATCTCTGTGGAAGGAAATACTGAGTGACCTTCAAAAATGGAACAAACTGAAATTGATCCTGACTGGAAAAATAGTCATCAACATGAATGTCCTGCCCAAATTAATATTTCTTTTTCTTAATTTTCCCATTGTTATGGATAAAAGAAAACCTTTAGAGACTGGAACAAAGAATTAAGGAATTTCATTTGGAGAGGGGAAAAACCCAGAATTAGATGGGAAACATTAAAAGATTATAAAGAAAGAGGAGGATGTCAACTACCAGATTTAGAGCTATACCACCAAGCTTGTGCATTGTTATGGACAGATGAAATGGGTGAATTGTTTTTAAAAGCCACTGGATTTAGAAGGTGCAAATCTAAGATATGCGATACAAGCATTTGTGGTATAATAAAATACAGGTGAATAAAAAATTCAACAATCACATAATAAGAAAGGCATTATTAAAGTTTTGGTATCAAATAAAGAGTAAATTTTATAATAAAATACCTACATGGATCTCAACATTGGATAACATATAAAGAACTAATTATAACAGATAGAGAAAGTAACATCTGCATAAGAACAAGGGAGGAATTAGGAGAACAGAATATTAATGTGCACTGGTGCAGTCACCTCCAAATGAAAAGGATATTCATTGAAGATCGCTCTAAGGAAGGTTTTCAGGAAAATTCTAATGAGATAGATAAAATATTTCCGTCCTGAGAAAATCAAAAAGTAACTCGATTATACAAACTTCTGTTATCAAGAGATCTAGAGGCTGAACTAGTTAAACCACTGATGATACAATGGGCGCGAGATGCGGGACATAATATTCCACTAGAGAGAGGGGGAAATGCATGGAAAAGAACAAACAAATTCACTGCGTCACAAGACGTAAAAGATAATTTTCTTAAAATGTTTAGTAGATGGTATTATACGCCCTGGAAGCTAGAGAAAATCTATAATCTCTTTTTTTAAAAGAGCTAACAAATTATTGATTTAATAGATGTAATAAAGCTGGCTTTTAGGACATCTTGCTCATCCGTTATTTCCAAATCTGGAAACATATGGAGCAGGTCTACTGAAGAGTCTCAATGAAAATACATCATCTCAGTAACAACAAATGTTGGACGTGTCAGAAAGAAATAGATTCATTATACCACACGTGGACATGCCCCCAAATAAAGAAATTTTGGACAAAAATACATACAATTATACAAAAAAATGCTCAACTTACACTATTAACTCAATCCAGAGATCAACTTACTCAATATAACTGTGATACTAAATAAAGAAGATGAGGTTAGAGATTGAAGAATGTTATTATATCTGCTAGTTACAGCAAGGAAATGGAAAACAGAAGCTATCCCCTCTATAAAGGGATGGCTTCAAAAGATTTGTGAGATGTGAGAAACTGATAAATTAACGCATTTGATAAATTACAAATCAACACAACATATTGAAAAAGAATGGAATCCGGTTGTTAAATACTGGGTGGGGATATGGGACATAAACTGTAGTTTACTATCATTCAACCTAAACTACAAAAAAATTGAAATATTCACCAAAACATGGCATGTGGCAGTAAAAATTTCATCCAATATATAGAAGTGATGTAAAATGCTTGTAAACAAATGATAGTAAGTGGATAATAGACATAAGTAGCAAAATGTTGCAAGAGGTGCTGTGATATAAATAAGGTCAGTCAACAAGAACAATGTTTTCTAAATTGCTAAATCAAATCAGGGTGGCAATAGGTTGATATAAAAGAGTTCATATAGGAACAAGGAGAAGTAATTAAGGAGGGAATGCAAAATGTATGTGTATGATATATGGTGCAATCAATGTAACCAATGTAATATGGATTAATATTTTACTTACCTCTAGGTTTCATATTATGTATATGAGATGTATACATTATATAATATATATGAGGTGAGTTATGCTTGTATTTGTAAAATCATAGTAGCAGTGGAAGAAACAAGGAGTCAGAGAGAGAGAAGAGGAAGAAAAAATGAAGATAGGTTAAAGAAATACAGCTCTTTTTTATATAATAGTGTTTGTGTTAAAATGAAGTTTTAATTGTAGTTCAATGGATTGTGAAAAAATTGAATTAAAATATTAATTAAAAATTACTTTGATAATGCAATAGAAGGCAGGTTTATCAGATCTGAAGACAACATCAAGTTGGGACAGGCAGGGGTAGTTAATACAGAATTCTAAATGACTTTGAGAGTTTCTGTTGCAGATTTCTTTTTTCCATAGAGAGACCCAGGAGTCAGCTTGAAAAGGTAACCGTAGTTTATTGAGCTTCAGTGTCCCCAGAGGAAATACATCTAAATTATTGGGGCCTCGAATTCCGGACAATATAGTCTTTTATAGCATTTTAGACAAAGAAAACTTACAAATTACATTCATTGGTTACATATGAATTAAACATATGCACCTCCTTTGCGCTAATTGGATGTTTATTCATATGTCTGAGCTGCGTTTCTCTATCCCTTGTGGTACCTATCCATCAAACTATTATCTAGATGTTTCTCTTTACTGCCTCCAAACTGTCTCTGTATTACTTCCTTTTATTTGGGTCAAAGCAGGAACCATTTCAGTGTTGTTGCATTCCAGAGCCAAGGATTTGACACGACCTTATGTCCATCATCCTGGCAACCCTTGCCCTCAATACATTTCAGTATTATAATTTTCAGCTCCTGAGCATAGTGAAAATCTCTGTTCTAAACTACCTTCTTCAATTTTAGAGCTGGGCCAAAACTAACAAAATGAATTTCTGCAGGGATAATTTTGTACACATCTAAGCAGCAATAATGAAACACACAATAGGATAGGGTACACTCAGCTTGAAAGCAGTACATGTGAAAAAAATCTAGAGTTGGTGTTGTTGTTGTGCACATTCTCTAGGGGTAGTAGTAGACTAACACTGTGATACAGTGGTCAAAAAAGCTAATGCAATTCTCAGCTGTATCAAAGGGATTATAGTGTCCAGACTGAGGGAAATAGTAATGCCAGAGCATGTTGCTTTGGTCAAAGTTCACCTGGAATAGTGTTTCTAGTTTGAGGCACCACAGTTCAAAAGTGGTATTTACAGGCTTGGATGATCAAGAGGAACAAAGTTCTGGGAACAATGCCTTATCAGGAACAACTTAGGGAGCATGGAGAAGAGAAGAGTGAGAGGTGACATGGTAGCTATCTCTAAATATACGAAGGATGTCATGTAGAAGATGGAGCCAACTTGGGGTTTTTTTGCAGCTCCAGAGACTACAACACAAACTGATGGATTCAAATTCAAAAGAAAGAGAACTGTTTAAATATGAGAGTTGTCTGACAGTGGAATAAATTGCCTCAGAGTGTGGTGGACTCTCTATCTTTGGAGGTCTTTTAGACAGAGGTTCAGCGGACATCTTTCAGGAGTGCTTTAGCTGTGCAGCTCCATGGCAGGATGTGGACTGGATGTTCCTTGTCATTCCTTCCAAGTTCTAAACTTCTGTGATTCTATAATTCTAGACTTAATTTCTACACTACAGTAGCCATTTTGATTGGTGACTGATTAATAATTATTTGATTGATTAATGAATCGATTTAGTATTAGGTACAGAAAATCTTTGACCATTTCAGTGTCTTCATCATCCAGTTGTACACTCGTCTCTCCCTGTACGGGATGTGATCCTACTCCCACTAAGCAAATAGAATTGAGTATCCTTATCAGCAGCATGGTCAAACATCAACAGATGTATACTGACATAAAAAGAGTTACTTTATGTTTAGTGTCACTTGCTAGATAGTTTCCCCTTAGCCTAGCAGTTCAAGCATGCAAGCAAACCATTAGCTGGGGGCAGACTTCCCAGTAAACCTCCCTATTAGTAAATTACTACAGTTGGCCCTTCTTATACATGGGGTTTTATACACGGATTCAAACATCCATGGTTTGAAAATGTTCAAAAAAATTATAAATTTCAAATATCAAATCTTGATTTTCCCTTTTTTATATGGGACACCATTTAGCTATGTCATTATATTTAATGGGGCTTGAGCATCCACAGATTTTGTTATCCACAGGGGATCTTGGAACCAAACCCCAGCGTATAACAAGGGTCCACTGTAGTATGGTTCTCATAACCATTAGGATGGGAGAAGGATTGCAGACAAAAAACAGAGAGAAATACATGTTGTGCTTATAATGTTTTAAGGTAGTAAATTATGATCTTTGCCAATCTGAGTATGAATCCTAGAAATGCATCTGTTCTGTTTTTTCACAGGGCAGACACATCATGGTCAAGTTTCTTACCTTGTTCCTCCAGTTCATCTGGACTCTGATCTTGAGAAACAGTCATTTAAGGGTGAGTTGGTAATGTAATAATTCTATGCTGAAAGTGTGCATTAACTTACCACAGTTACTGATCCTGTGAGAAGTATTTTGTTTGAGGGACTGAGCAGATGTGATAAGGAACAAACAATGCTTGCTAGACTGGTTCCCCCTGTTTGTTCCTTATGCAATAGTCCCTAAAGTATTGTATTGAATATTTTCATGAGTCTGCCCGAGGTAAACTTCACTAAGGTGGGTTTTCTTCATAGTGGACATAATCCTATATACAGAACTGGAAATCCCTGCCCCTTGTATCACCTTCCTCACCTAATCTGAAATACCTGGAGGAAGACCTCAATTGAATTCCTGAGGGTTAAGGCAAATATATATGGGAGGAAATGCTTCCTCAGGCAACCTGGGCCCAAGTGATTAACGGCTTTAAAACCAACGCTTAGGCTGACATCCAGTTAGTGAATTGTAATGGTATAAATTGAATGTGCACAGTCAGAACTCCCTTTTCTGGTCAAATTCTGTTCTGACCATGGAAGAACCAAAATATTACTAGGTCACCTTGTAAGCCCATGGTCATTTCTATGTTGTCAGAGAGCTTGAGGGATGAGGAGGAACATGTCCAGCTATTTTCTTGCAGGAAGAGATGCTGCAAAGTTGTAAGTTGCAGAGAGCGTGCCAAACCCTCTGAGCTTTCTCCAAATGCTATTGCTGTGCATCCAGCTAGAGGAAGAGAGCTGAATAGAGTCCCACTCAGCTCCCCACACTCCAGTAGCACAGAAATGGCCATGTTGGGAGGGGATGTGTGCATTGCTTACAAGGTGAGTTTCTGAGGGCGGATGTAGCTGTGGAGAGAGAGCTATATGTTACCAATTTATCTCTTGATGCTGGATATCCGCCCTTGATTTGGGCCCAGAAGGAGACTGGTATCCAGAGCAGATGGCAAACTAGTGGCATAACATGCAATATGATACTATTGGGTAGTCCCTATTAACTGTTGACATGCTGAGTTTGGAGCTACAGGCATTTCTAGCCATTTGAAAATAATAATAATCCACATAGGAAGTGACTAGAATATCTGTAATAGTTGCAAGGCTATCTCTCTCTAAGTGGGGTTATAATTGATTAGTCAGCCTACTCTGATAAAAGGTGCTCCAAGGCATGGAGGTCATATGCCTTTTTATTGGCAAGGGTAGATCCAAACTGCATACTTGATTCTTGAAGAGGAATGCAAGCTCTTCCATAACGGGGTTAACACCCCTCAAACCAGGCCTGCACAACTTGGAAGTAGGCAGGGGCCAAAATTAAAACTGCCAAACTTCTCCAGGCTGCAAATAGGTTTTAATTAATTATTATAATGAATTATCATTACTAATTATTTATTACTAATTAATTATTGTCAATCACTAATTATTAATAATTACTAATTATTGATAATGACTAATTATTAATAGTTATTAATAATTAATAGTGATACTATTAATTCCATCCTCCCCTGCCGCCATCCTACTCTTTCTTGGGAGAAGGCCAAGCAGTGAAGGAACCTTGCGCAGGGTCACCAGATGTCATAACCAGAATGGAGGAAAAGAAACCACAAAATATAGGACGTTCAAGAAAAATGTAGGCGACATTACAAAATAAAAGCTAAAAGCACTAATATAAATTCACAACATTTATAAATATAAATGCACAAAAAAGCTCCTGATGCGCCCCCATGCCATTGCACTCCCACCCCCTCACCCACCTGGCAGCCCTCTCCTTAGAGGTGAGAGTAGGCTGGAAAAGCACATCTCACTCTAGAAGATAAATATACGTGAGTAGTTTGCACTCTATGTCTTTCCAATCTATAATAACAGGTACAAAACTGAATAATAGTAATAGCATATGGGCCACCTAGGTCCAAAACACACTGCAGAAATAATCCAGTTTGAGGCCACTTTAATGGCCCTGGTTCAATGCTAAGGAATCCCGGGAACTGTAATTTTGTGAGATATTTAGCCTTCCCTGTCAGAGAGTTCTGGTCTCATGTTCCCTAGCACTGAGCCAGGGAAGTTAAAGCGGTCTCAAAATGGATTATTTCTGCAGTGTGTTTTGGACCTTACTTAAAAAAAAAATAGCCCAGATTTAAATATTGCTTTAAAAATTATTTCCAGCTCCCAGCTATGTGATGGTTGGAGGGAAACGAGAAAGTGTTATGGGGAAGGACTGCCAATATATTGGGTGATGCATTCTGTGGTATGTACAATTTGTGGTCAAGTAAGTGACCCTGGGCACATCACATACTCACAGCCTTAGAGAATAGTAATAGTAACTCTCCCTTGAAGAAACTTGCCAAGAAGACCCCATAAGGTTACCTTAGGGTTTCTATAAATTGGAAAGGACTTGAAGACACACAAGAACAACAACAGAAGTCTGCAATTACAGTATTTCATTGGTAGCACATGAAAATAGGAGCCAGCGTCGTTAGTGGTTTGAGTGTTGGACTACCATCCTGGAGACCAGGGTTTGAATCCCTGCTCTGCCATGAAACCCACTGGGTAACTTTGGGCAACTCACACTCTCTCAGCCTCAGGGGAAGGCAATGGCAAACCTCTTCTAAATAAAGCCAAAAGAACCACATATTAGAGCCAGTGTGGAGACCAGGGCTTGAATCCCAGCTTGGCTATGAAACCCACTGGGTCGAGGGAAAGTCCCAGGGCAAACCTTACCTCCTGCTCAGCAAGCCTTTACTCATGAGTAAAGCCTTGCTGGGCAGGGAGGAAAGGGTCCCCTGGGGCTCTCCCTCTCTGCAAGGCATGGTCCCCTGGGCATCTCCAAGGCCTGCCTGCTGCCAGGCTGCCCCGCAAAAAGTGTGGGAAAGGCAGCGGCAGCAGCGGTGGCCTTCCTCCCCCCCCCCCCCCCCCGCTGCAGCCGATTAAAGCCTTGCCAGGCCCACCAAGGCCCACTAAAAGCTCTCCCCGCTTGCTCTCTCTGTCAATTGTTCCTACTTCTGGGAACTGGAACATGGAGCTGCCGCCGCCGAAGCCACCGCCTCCTCCTCCTCCTCCTCCTCCTGGCTCTTTCCCATGGGCTGCCAAAAATCTTTTGGGAGGTACTGATGGCCCACAGGCCATATGTTGTGCAGACCTGCCTGAAACAGACAGAACACTTGTAAAGTCTAAGGCTTTCACGGCTAGCATCCATAGTGTTTTGTGGGTTTTTAGGACTATGTGGTTGTGTCGGGAAGAGCTTATTCCTGACGTTTACCAGCATCTGTGGCTGGCATCTTCAGAGAATACTGGCATGGAAGTGATTGGTGTATATATACTGTGTGACCCTTGTTTGAGAGGAAGTGATTTACATGTTAATCTGTGTGTTGGTGAATGGCAAGGCTCCAGGGTGGAAGGATATGTGAGGAGGATTTGTGTCTATTTAATTAATAATCCATTGTCTTCTGGGAAAGCCCCTGACTCTGGATGATTTTCATTTGCATCTGCTGAGTCTTGATCTTGGTGTTTTTCAGAACTGGTAGCCAAACTTTGTTTACTTTCAGGGTTTCTTCTTTCTTGTTGAAGTTTTCCAGGTGTTTGTGGATTTCAATGGCCCCCCTATGCATTCTGACCTGATAGAACACTCACCGAAAATATCTCTCTCTTGTCCATTATGGGTCTCAGTTTTCTGAGCAATTCCACAGGTATTGAAATCATCAATTGCCTTCCTTACATTGGAAGGAGAAACATATTTGGATATCATTAACATACCTCAACACATATTTCCCACTCTTAGATACAATTACAAAATTACAATTAGAAATTACAAAAATTGCAGTTTTCAGATGAATTGATTTTCCTTCCTCTCAATGTTTTTCACTGTCCAGCTTTCACACTCATATGCAGAAATCAGAAGTACTATGGCCTGGATGCTTCTGACTTTGCTATTTAATTATTCATCTTTACTTTGTTGGTGGCTATGCTGACAATAGCAGTGCTGCTGGTAGAGTGGCAGGATCCTAGTTCTTCATGTTCTTGCCTTGCCTGTTATCTAATTGGCTTTTGTCTTTGCACTGCCTTTTTCATGCTACTAAATGCTGGGATAGGTCATGCTAGTGGTGCCATGTGGTAGGAAATGGACATCTAGCTTAATGAGCAGATGTGAACGTGAAGAGATATGTACTGGGGATTGCCAAGTCAGTTCCGTTAGAATTCCCGGTACAAGGGAAAACAATTGGGCGGCCTGGGAAAGAAAATGTTTTGCCTTTTTGACAAATGAGGTTTGAGCATGGGAAAAAGTTTGAATTGCATTGTTCTCTTATTATACTCTGTAACAGAAATGCCTTAGTCCTAACAACATCACCATCCTGTGAATTGCTTTTGTTTCTGAATAAAGCTTGCTATTTTACACTGGGTTCCTGAGTCAAAGACTGCCAGTACATTACATAGGTTCTCCCATGTCAGACAGGTGTGCCAAATAGCTACTGGATAGTAGGATGAAAGTTCTTGATTTCCCCCCTTTCTGACAGATGTTGAGAAAAAAGCATTGGTCTTCCTTCCCATAGCCTTGAAGTATTTGAGGGCTTTTTTTTTCTTGCAAAGGATGGCTAAGTCACCCCAACATGTAAAAACTGCACATTTTCAAGTAACTTGCACAGTTTAACTTGGAACTGCACCAAGAACAACTCCAAATAATAATAATAATTATAATTATTACCTGCCTTTGGCCATGGCTTTTTCATTTTGCACAACTTTTTGAGAAAGAGAGAAAAGACAGCACAGGATTAGATACCAGGAATTAATAAATAAAGGTATATTGTGTACTGAAGTTTTTGAGCTGGTTTCTAGACTTGTTTGATAGAAGATATTGATAGGCCCCTTTCACCCTCCAGTCATAGGAACTTCTAAACAATTGAATCTCTGGGCTCTGGGTCTGTGCTCCCCTTCTTTCTTGACCTGTCTGCCTACTCTAATTCCCCAATTGCTTCTCTTCCTTGCTAATTCACTTCATCCCCACCATGGCTGTTCAGTGGCATCATTGAGAGGGTGCAGTGTTGCGATCCACACGGGGTGACACTCCAGAAGAGGGGTGACATCTGATTGGGCCTTTCTCTCATTGTGGAGTGAGAAGAGGCGAGTGTGCCCATCCTGGCTTTGCCACAGTGAACATGGCCTCTTCAGGATAAGTTTGCAGTGGTGATGGCAAAGGACAGAAAAGGCCACGTGTACCCAGTTATGCTTTGTGGCAGCAGCAATGGAAGAAGACTGCTGCCACTGTGGTAAAAAAAAAAAGGCCAAGTGTTTCCAGACCCTCTTTGCAGTGGTGGCAACAGTCTCCTCATGAGGTGGCTGCCACTGCAGTGGAGAAGGAGCGAGCATGCCATATTGGCAACGCCCCCAGCAGCCCCCTGTACTGGGTGACACCAGGGATAGGGATGTCACTGAGATTGGTCCTCTCCTGTTGCTTCCCTCCTCTGGCTCCCTTTCTCATCTCCCTACCCATAATTGGAGTAAGCAGGAAGGTCAAGAAAGAAGGGAAGTGTAGACTTGGAAGAGTTCAGGGAGCAAATTGCATAAAAAACCAATTGAGAAAGAGCAGTGGAGGAAGGGGTGACAGGAGAGGAGCAGTCTTGTCATGGATGAAGCAATGCCCAGGGGTGAGAATGAATCAGGGAATCAGACTAGGCAAGCAGACCAAGGAAGAAGGGAGCCCACAGAACTCAAGGAACATGTAGCAGAGCATGTTTATTGGTGGGTCAAATTCCTGAATCCTGGTCAGAATCTAATACAACTTTAATCCCCAAGGAGGAAAAAGACCATTTGGACCCTAAAAACTATCGACCGATAGCTCTGCTTAATGCAGGTTATAAAATATTTGTGCATATATTGGCAACTAGATTGAAAAAGATTCTCAAGGTGTGGATTAACCAAGATCAAAGAGGGTTTTTACCAGGAAGAAAAATGAAAGACAATATAAGACATTTACTAAATATTATTGAATATCATGGGAAGAGAAAAGATAAGAAATTAGCTTTAGGTTTTTTTGGATTTCGAAAAGGCTTTCGATCGAGTGAATTGGTCTTTCTTGAAAGAAACTATTAAAAAGATGGGACTTGGTCAAAACTTTTATGGTTGGATTGAACAAATTTATAAAAAACAGTAAACGAGTTTGATAATTAATGGAGAAAAATTAAAATAAAAATTCAAAGGCACAAGGCAGGGTTGCCCCCACTCCCCCACTTTTATTTATATTGGTTTTGGAAGTACTCACCAACTCTATTAGGGATGATGGAAATATAGAAGGAATCAAAATCAAAGGTAAAGAAGCTAAACTAAAAGCTTACCCAGACGACTTAATCCTGGTCCTGTCAAATCCAATTGATCAGATAACTAATGTGAACAAAATTTTAGACCAGTTCGGGAACGTTTCCGATCTATTGGTTATTAAGTAAAAAACGTCAATGCTGGTGATGAATTTAAATAAGATAGACCAAAATAAAGACCAAAAGAAGGTATTTGGGAATCTGGTTGAGCACACAAAATGTGGATCTTTATAAAAAATAATTATGAAAATGTCTGGTAAAATATCAAAAATGACATAGCTAGATGGAAAAAACTAGGAATATCCTGGCTTGGAAAAATCGCTACAGTAAAGATGAATATCCTTCCAAAGCTTATTTTTTTGTTCCAGACTATCCCAGTTATCTTGAATGAAAAACCTGTTGTACAATGGGACAGGGAAATTAGTAAATTTATCTGGAATGGGGAAAAAAGTGTGTTAGATTTAAGAACATGCAAGATGATGTGAATAGAGGCGGTATGGGGTTGCCAAACTTAAAAATTTACTTTTACTCCTGTTGCTTTGAGTAGCTGTTAGAGCGGTTCAAGCTTGAAAATACAGAATTGTTGAGTTTGGAAACTGTAGATCTGACATACAGGATGCATGCTTATCTTTTGTATGATAAAACCAAAGAAGACAAGGCTTTCTTTAACCACTGTATAAGAAAATCCTTAATTAAGGCTTGGCTTAAATATAGATTCTTAATTTTTTTTAAATTGCCTTTTTGGACATCAGTTAACGAAGCCTTTCATAAAAGTGCTATTAGCCACACTACAAAATGGTTAACTTATAAGGATTTGGTCATGATTGATAGGGATACTTATAAGCTTATATTAAAATCACAAGAAGAAATGGTTGCAGAGGGAATCCCTATAAATTGGTTTTTATATCGCCAAATTAGAGAGAGATATACATATGATAATAAGCTAATGGGTATTGAAATGGCAACTCAAGACTTTGACAAAATTATTTTTTCTCCCAATCCCAAAAAAGTATCCCTATTCTATAAATGTTTAAATAAGTTTGAAATGTATGAGGAGACTGTGAAACCATCAATGATCAAATGGGCGAAAGACTTACAGGAGCCTTTGCTCCTGGAACAGTGGGAAAAAACATGGAAAATCAGGTTAAAACATACTGTATGTGTGGAGCTTAAGGGAAACTATTATAAAATGTAAAATCAGTGGTATTTGACTCCGGCAAAAATTGCGAAAATTTACAAAAATAGCAGTTCTCTATGTTGGAAATGTGAAAAGGTTATAGGGTCCTTTTTGCATATGTGGTGGAACTGTGAGTATGCCAGAAAATATTGGACCCAAGTTCATGAACAAATCCAGATGATACTAGGATGTCAATTTGAGTTTGAACCAAAATGTTATTTGTTGAATATGATCTCGGATTCAAAGCTGGAAGATAAATTTGGTGTACTTTTGTTTTATATGATAGTGGCGACCCGGATAGTTTTTGCCTCGCAGCAATGTTCATTACTAAGTATCACTACAACCCAGCATTAACCTGGTGCTGGCTTATCAGTGTAGTATGCATGAAATTTCTGTACCAATGTAGGGGCTCTTACAACTTTGGAATCCACCCACTCCTTCTCCCTTGACGAGAAGTGTTTCCATCATACAAAATACTGTAATTTGCCCTTCTGAACTCTAGAGATCAGAATTTTCAACACCTTAAAACTCTGTCAATCAAGACAGGTAGGAGTAACAGATCTATTTGTCACCATGGGTGTAACCCTACTGGTTCCAACAGGCTGAAATGAAACACAGGATAAATGTGTCTATAAGCTTTAGGTAACATTAGTTCAATAGTCACTTCATTAACAAGTCTTTTTATGATAAACAATCCCACGTATTTTGGTACAAGTTTTTTGAGAGGCTGCAGAGTTTTACAAGCCTGAAGTGGCTTTCATGTCATGACGTTGTTGCAGAATTTTGAGCTACAACCCCTCCACTACATATATTCGGTCTCCTTTGCATTATGCAACATCTTTCAAAACCAATTCATTTTCCTGTTGTTTTTTTTTGGGGGGGGGGGTATTTTTCATCCATTCAATCTCCCACAGAGATTCTTTTAAACTTTGCTGAAAGGATTCCTCCACCTTTGTTGTTGTCTGTTCTGTTTGGTCTGGCTGTGCATCATTACAGCCAACCCAAGCTGCTTAGGAGAGAACAGTGTGTCCAGTACATCCTCCCATTGACTTTTATGCTGGGGTAATCATGACAATGTATCCCCCAGGAAAAAAAAATTCTCCCAGGCAAATACTTTAACTGAAATTTGAACTTATAAAAGAACATTGCCCACCAAATCTGTTTTGGATTCAACCTTGTCTGCAATGCCTCCAAGTTTCAATGGTCAGTTCACACCAAAACGGACAAGTAGATCCCTCTAATAAATGCCACCACACTTCTAGAGTCTGCTCAATGGCTGTAGCTTCCTTTTCTCAAACCTTTCCCCTTGTTTTAGAACTAAACAATGGATGCTTGTTGCTTTAGCTCCTCCAAAGCTTTCTGACACTTGTCACCCCACTTCACTTTAGCGCTTGACTTGGTTTCTGACATCTTTTGTCTTCCTTTTTTATCTTCAGCAAATCAGTTGGTGGCAAGGCCACTTGAGTGAATAAACTGTCTATAAAAGTTGGCAAACTCCAAAGAATTCTGCAATTGCCTTTGCATTCTTGGAGGCTCCTAAATCAAAACAGCTCTTACTTTTCTAGGATCCATTTCTTCTTCATGGTCTCTGCAAACCACACAAATGGGTTCTTCTGCACCTGCACAGTAATGCTTGGAAACTTCTGGAATCACTAGGCAAACTTTGTTTTGCAACTTTTTGTAACTTTTTGGCAGTAGCTCTGCCCATCCTATATAAAGCCCCTAGTGTTCCCACTCTTTCTCGGTTCCTTTTTTCCACCACATTAGCAGCTTGCTCTTTGGAAAGAAATCTTCAGAGGTGGTTTTCCCAACTCCTTCCTCTGAAATAGAGCCCACAGCCTGTTGCTGGTTATTACCTGATTATTGCTGGAATAAATCCTCTTTAATTGTGATGGGTGAGAAAATCTTCAGCACAATTGTGCAGCTTTCCCGAGATAATGACAGTTTAAACCCCTGATTTTCCCCCGTGTGATAAACTCCTAAGCGTGATAAAATAGTACCACATATTAATCCCAATTTCAGAAATTGTTATGCCCTGGATTTGCGTTCAAGTTGCTTCTGTGACCCTAAGAGTTCTCTTGGCAGGTTTTGCCTTTGCCTTCTTCTGAGGCTGAGAGAGCGTGACTTGCCCAATCTAAATTTAAAACCGGGTGCTGTGGGCTCTATTTCAGAGGAAGGAGTTGGGAAAACCACCTCTGAAGATTTCTTGCCTAAGAAAAATTTATGGAATTCCTGGGGTCTCCAGGAGACAAAAGACATATACAGTGCACCTTTGGCTTACGCAGGGGATCCGTTCTGGACCCCCCCCCCCCCGCGTAAGCCAAAAAACGTGTATGCTCGAGCCCCATTCACTTGAATGAGACTCATTTAAATGGGACATGCATTCCCATGTGCTCCCACGCAGCTCTACGTGGGTTTGAGCGTATGCTCAAATCCTCATATAGCGTGCCTGCGTATGACACGGGTGCACTGTACACACATTTTGATTTTAAAGTACTTTATCTGCCATGTCTTACCCTGGGAGCCCTGGAGGCCTGAGATGTGATACAAAAATCCCGCAGGCATATAGGTATCTCTAAGCAGGTCTTGGAAAGGATCTTTCCTGAAACCTCTCAATTCTGCCACCCATCCATTACAATACTGATCTAGATGAACAAATGGGTGTGACTCGGAGTAAGGCAAGTTACATTTGAAATGTAATCATATTCTACAATGGTGGGTTTGTGTTTTGGTGAGCATGTTCTTGTTTTAGTGTGCCTTCAAGTCACTTCCAATTTACAGAGACCTTGAGGGTTTTCCTGGCAGGCTTTGTTCAGAGAAGCCCTTGCCTTTCTCTCAGGCAAAGAGCGTACGACTTGGCCAAGGTTTCCATGGCTGAATGGAAGTGGGGTTTGAATTTTGATTTCCAGTGTCTTAGTCCTACGCTCAAACCACTACACCACACTGGCTTCTGTTATTGAATATAGCCCAGCATATTTGAGAAGCTCAAAGTAGATTACCTTCATTGCCTTCTGTTTGTCATTTAGCCCATATGGTGCAGCCTTCACTATTAAAAATATATATATACTGACAACAGCTGGGAGAAAAAAGTGGGAAGAACACACCCCTGCTAAAAACTAGAACACCCTATTCCAATAAATAACTTAGATAATAGAGATTTAGAATCCAGGCAGCTATCATTTTTCTAACTTTGGTTTTTGTTTTGCTAGGATCAACATCTGGAGCCATGGGCCTGGGTGGGACGTCTACGAGCACCACCGCACGTGTTACTACCAGTAGTACTGCACGCATGACCACCATGCCGCCTCTGGGCAGAAGGAACAGGAGCACAATCACGCCTTCTCTGGCCCCAGACATCCCCAATGACCTGGTCACTCACCTGCCGCCTGCACCCTCCCAGCTGCCAGCAATAGGAGCAGAGAGCTGTGAGACGGTGGAAGCCCGAGAGATTCTGTGGTTCAAAACCCGACAAGGACAGGTTGCCAAGCAGCCCTGCCCAAGGGGCACTGTAGGTGAGCCCAGTGGGACAATGCTACTGGCCTGCTCTGTTGAAGTCCTTCAGACTTCTGTATTTGTTTCATACTGGACAGAAAACGGGTCACCTAATTCCTATAGATTATCTGGCCTTTTTGCAAAATGTGATTGAGAAGATGGAGTTAGTGATGCTAGCAAACACACTGACAGCTGCAATTTCTAAAGAAAATTATTATATTTATTGCTAGTGGCTAATCCACTTCACAGAGGTGATGGACCCATGTAGGAGAATGGGTTCTGAAGGATTTCTGAAAGCTCTTGGTGCTTCTGAAGAAGCACTAGTCTCTTTAGGAAGCACTGAGGTGGAGAGGGCTGTTGACTGGATCACTTCCATGTGCCCTCTCCTACAAATCAGACCTTAACAGCACCCCAGGAAGCCCCAAGGCTAAGGCAGTTGCTGGGACACAGGGTGCAAATCTCATAGAAGCTATGACTACTGTCACTCAGTGCTGATGCTGAAGCAGTCTTGTTTCATCACCAACATTTTGTCAGTAAGTAGCTGTTCAATGAAGATTTTGGGGCCGTGAATGTGTTATTACAATCAGAC
The DNA here is from genome assembly GCA_023333645.1 of Sceloporus occidentalis. Classification (NCBI taxonomy): domain Eukaryota; kingdom Metazoa; phylum Chordata; class Lepidosauria; order Squamata; family Phrynosomatidae; genus Sceloporus; species Sceloporus occidentalis. The sequence continues at coordinate 219,739,588 of JALMGF010000001.1, forward strand.
TATAGTGGTGCTTTTGAGCAAACCCTCAAAAACCTGCTGAGACAATTTATGCAAAACGGTTTGAGATTAAAATTGTTCATATTCACACTGAATGTGGCATTAGTATAGTTTCTGTGGTAGACCATGTTTGGGGAAATGACATGCAACACTTCAAGTTGGAGAGGTTTTGCCAAATGCCCAGGCCCTACTTACCCATTTTCATTGTTAGTAATAAGCTATTGGGAACTGACTGGGTGGATCTAAGCTATGATTGATGCTTCTTTGCAAAAAGAAGGGTTGCCTGGCACCTAGGAGGAAGCAGTGGTGTGTGGTGACTCATTCATCCAAAAGTCTGTTTGGATTCTGGGGGTTATGTTCTTAGCTCAATATCTGCCTTTGGAGAAACGTTTTTGCAAGGTTACTTGTGACCTGAGGTTCTTGTGAGTGAAGCAGATTACATGGGCTGTTTCCAATCCAGGTTCCAGATCATATCTGGCATTGGCAAGGTCTTGGTGATCTTGATGTTGATCTCTTTGTAGAGAAGGATGGGGAAATGCTAATTCTTCTTGATCCTTCAGGAGCAGTTTTTGATAATACATTGCATTTTGCTAGCATAGCTTTGGAGGATAGGAATCAGCCTCTAAAAGTGACTTTGCTCACTAGTATGTGAAAGTTTCTGTTTCTCCATGGTATTTATGGTGTCTTGAGAAGATCCGTCTTATCCCCTGTGGTCTTGCTTGTTGGGGAAGATCATCAAGGATTTTAAAGTGAGGGGTTATCAATATACTGATGGCACTCAGCCTTCTATGTTATATGAGGCAGATGAGACTATTGAGTGGTTGGACAAATACTTGGGGTTGGTAATAGAATCCTACCGAGATGAAGACATGCTGGGCAACAGGTGATTATGTCCAGGTATTAGGTGTGCAAACTCAACTAACTAGGCTCCTGATGAAAGAGCAGGCATGTAGTTAGTACCTACACTCTTGTACATACAGCATTGTCAGTGGAGGCACTGCATTTTACCAGGTTTGGATGGTCCACCAGCAACAAATATTCCTGGGAAGGTGTGTCCTGGCTATGGTGAGATGGTGACCTCTAAACTGGGGTACTATAATGTGATACATATGGGGCTTCTCTTGAAGATGATTCAGATGTTCACCACTGGTGCTTTATGCTGAGAGCCCTTTGAATATAAATACTGAAGCCCCTCTCTGCAACCGGCCTACCATTCTCTCTGGCCTTCAAAGGAAACTTGTCTCCAGGCTCCTTTTGCTCTGTAAGAACAAGAAAGATGTCTCCTTTGGACATTAACTATAGATATTTGATTATTGGTTATGACCTTGTTATCATTTAGGTGCCAGATTAACACTTCTCTTTTTGCATAGCCATTTTAAAGTGTCATGATAGTTTATGCTTAATATGCCCTGCTGCCTTTATTGGTAATTTTAAAATAGTTATTGCATTGTATGGTGACATGTATTGCAGCATATTTTGTACTGTTCTTATATCCTAGGATGAAAGACAATTTAAAAATGAATAACTTTAACATACTACTAGAAGAGAAATCTGCCATGCTCAACTGGCTGAGTGCTGTAGGATTTGAGACATGCCAGCAATTACTTCATTCAGTTATTTCGGTCAGGTTCAGGAGGATCATGTGACTGGAAACAATTCCTTATGTATTGCAATATTGCCCAGTTTGGATGTATATTTCTGGGTCTCCCCCCCCCCCCCCCCACACACACCCTTTTTTTTTGGGCCTTTCTTCACATGCATAATTCAGCATCTCAGTCCTGAAGAACTAGGCCGACAGTTTATCCTTATGTTTAAAATGAGTAGTTTTAATTTAATATCACTTTATTAGCTGGCATCTTACACAATGACTTCTACATGGTTTTACAATCTCGGTTAATAAAGTGACATTAAAGTACAATTCCCCATTTCAGAAATAGTAGGGAATGGTGCTCTGAATTAATCAAGACTGTCATGAGAGGAAAAGAAGGAAAAATAAAGCATGCTGGTTTGATGCTTCTTCCCCATGCGCCCTTGTAATGTACACCTGAATCAGACTGATATGTTTTATAAATATTTAAGACTATGTGCTTTGTTTTACTTGGTTTGGTGATGATTATAAAAATTATAATATTTTATTATTAATATTATTTTATTTATTTATATCCCACCTTCCTCCTGGTACAGGGACTCAAGGTGGCTGCATAATTATTTTTAACAAAAGAGAAAGGAAAAATGATTTTGTTCTATTATATAGTCATTACATAATCATCATATTTTATATATTTTGTCCTAATCATTATTATTTATGTAATTATTATTTTAAAAATCAGTGAGGAAGGTTTTTAGCATAGATGTTGACTCTTACTTAGAGTTCTTGCAAGAATGTATCAAGGGTTTTTTCTCATGTAATTTTTTGAGAGGAGAAAGAGAAAGAATTTTATTTTTTATTTTATTTTTTATTAAACAACATACACGAATACAAATAACACAAAAATAAATAACAGCAAAAACATATAAGAAAAGAAAAAATACATTACTAACATAACTACAACATAGAGGAGCTTAGTTTTCAAATTATCATAAGTTTTCCTATTAAGATACTTCCTTATCTTCATAGCATCATCCTTATCCTCAAGGCTTAGTATCTAACTTCATTGTTCCATAATTGTAAAGTAGACTTAAATATAGGTGTAATATTTTTATTATTTGAAATTTAACTGATAAATAATAGATAACGAGTTTCCCAGAACTAGTCTAACAAAGAAAGATCTACTTTATATTTCTTACAACCGTATTATAATTCAATTTACAAGTTTCCTTTTACCAATCACTAAAATCCCAACCTTGTTTTTTCCCATATTCTTTAACACAATCCCAATCTTTTATGATCTGTTTTGTTGGCTCATTTTTCAATAGGCTTGTGAGTAAGTCCATATCCATATTTTCCCTAATCCTCAATATTCATTCTTCTTTGGTAGGTCTTTTGGAGTTTTTCCAATATTTGGCATACAAGATTCTCGCTGATGCGACCATATAAATTATAAATTTAGCTAATCTTCTATTATTTGTAAGAATCTTCTTGTCTATCATATTGAGTAGAAAAAGTTCAGGGTCTAGAGGTAGGGTAATATGTAATATCTGAATCATCATTTCATGAATCATTTTCCAATATGTTTTAGCTTTCTCACATTTCCAGCAACAATGGAGGAAGTTTCCCTCTTGTGTATTACACTTCCAGCATTTTTTTTTTGGAACCTGTTTTGTAGATTTTTGATATTTTCGTAGGCGTCATGTACCATTGGAACATCATCTTAAAGTAATTTTCCTTTAAGCTTTGGCACAGAGTAAATTTATTTGTAATCGTCCATGATTTTCCCCAAGTCTCGAGTTTTATTATTTTCCCTAGGTCCTGGGCCCACCGTATCATTGTATGTTTCACTACTTCTCTTTCCAAATCAAGTCTTTTTAGTATTTTATAAATTTTGCTTATTCGTACAATCTCTTTATTATTCAAAAATATTTCATCCAGCTCATTCTCTTGCTTCGTTATTCCTTGTTCTTTTTTGTCTTGTCTATATCAAGTTTGCAGGTGGTTATAAAGAAACCAGTTTATACTGAATTTTTCTTTTTGTAGTTGACTTAAACTTTTCATACTGTCTTCTTTGGTATTTTCAAAAGATAAAATGTCTTTATATTTCCGCCATGGTTCTTTACTATTTCTGGTCCTATACAAAAAAGGCCTCTTGGGCAGATACCCATAGTGGAAATTTTCTGTAAAACTGTTTTCTAATCTTAGTCCATACTCTGTACAAAGAGCGTCGTACGAAATGCTGTTCAAAATTTCTATCCACTTTAGATTTCTCGTACCATGTATATCCGTGAAACCCAAAATGCATGTTGTTTCCTTCAAGACAGAGTAAGTGATCATCTTCTAGTTTTATCCAGTTCTCCAAACATTTTAGGCAGCAAGCTTGATAATATAATCTAAGATATGGAAGTGACCATCCTCCCTTATTCTTGTCGTCTGTCAGTAATTTCCACTTAACTCTGGCCCACTTCCCTTGCCAAAGAAAGCTTGAAAGTTCCTTTTGCCAGTGATCAAAGTAGCTATCCTTAGAAATTATAGGTAAATTTTGGAACAAAAATAGTAACCTTGATAAGATATTCATTTCAATAATTGATGCCCATCCCATTATAGCGAGCCTTAATCTGGACCATCTTTCAAGATCACTTTTAATTTCTTTCCACATCTTTTCATAATTATTTGAAAATAAATCAATATTTCTTTTAGTTATCGACATGCCTAAATATTTCACTTTGTTCTTTAGTTAAAATTTTGATTTCTGTTGTATTTCCTTTTCTTCCGCTAAATTCATATTTTTGCAAATATTTTTTTTCTTGATTTATTTTAAAACCTGAGAATTTGCCAAATTCCATACATTCTAAAATTAAATGTCCAATGCTTTTTTTTTGTGGTTCTTCCAAAAAACAGATTAAGTCATCTGCAAAGGCTTGCAACTTCTGTTGATAGCCTTTTATTTTAATTCCTACAATAATTAGGGTTGCCTCTTATTTTGTTATTCAGAACTTCGAGGACTAACAGAAATAAAAGTGGTGATAGTGGGCACCCTTGCCTGTTGCCCCTTTCAATTTTGATAAATTCCGTTCTTTCTTGATTTATGATTATTTGAGCTTTTTGAGCTTTATATAGAGAGTTAATCCAGAACAAAAATTTATCTCCCATATCCATTTTTCTTGATTATCCTTAAGAGAAATGACCAATTGATCCTGTCGAACGCCATCTCAGCATCTACCATAATGAGGGCTAATTTTCTTTTTGCCTCTTATGATGTCTTAGGGATGTGGAGGATACTTATTAATATTTGCATCCTTAGTGGGGAAGGAGTGTTTCAATACTTGGGAAATAGAGGAAAGGGAGAGCAATGCTGAGAGTTTTTATATTTCAAGACTTCGGTGGGGTTAGAAAGGTAAAGATAGTCCCTTGATATGAATAGCTAGTTGTAACTGACTGTAGGGGTGGTGCTCATCTCTGTTACTAAGCCAAAGAGCCATTGTTGTCCAAAGACGACTCTGGTGGTTATGTGGCCAGCATGACTACACCGAACACTGTTACCTTCCCACTGAAATGGTACCTATTTATCTCCTTGCATTTTACAGTCTGCCCTTCTTATACACGGATTTTTTATACACGGATTCAAGCATACACGGTTTGAAAATGTTCCAAAAAAGTATAAATTTACCTTGATGTTCCGTTTTTTATTAGGGACACCATTTTGCTATGTCATTATATTTAATGGGACTTGAGCATACACGGATTTTGTTATACACGGGGGATCTTGGAACCAAACCCCAGCGTATAACAACTGTACATGCTTTTAAACTGCTAGGTTGGCAGAACCTGTGACTAGTGATGAGAGCTCATTCTGTTATGCGTCACTCCAGTCTCGAACTGCCAACCTGCCGATCTTGCACTCAACAGAGTCAGTCTTAACCACTGGGTTACCTTTTTGAAAATAGGTTTTCATAAACCTATGTGCAAGAAACATGTTTTTTGGCCAGAAAGAAAAGCTGGGAAATTTTCTGTGCAAAAATCCATGTGTTTTGCATAAATTCTTGGGCAATAAAACCATGTATTGGTTTCCTGCATGTGTTTTCTGGACAAGAAATCTATATTTGTGTGCAAGAATCAGTCTATTATGTGCAATATGCATTTTCTTTACCCAAAAATATGATTTCTGCACAGGATAACCATGAGTATTTTTGTACACATTAATTTGCCACAACCAAGTATTGAAACAGGGCAAAAGTTGCTGAAACTATTCATTTTTGCATGTGGTAACAAGCTAGGCAAGATTTACCATCCTATAATGTCTCAGAAAAAGTGAATGTCTTTTTTGTGAAGATATCTATACTGTGAACCTGTGATAAACGCATGATTTGCTGTGCTATCTACATATGACATTACCAAGGCGGGATTTCAGCCTTAATTGGGGAGAAATGTCAGATGAATCCTACCTCAGAGAGGCGCCTGGCCAATGGATGGTAGGGAGATGGGCAGGCCAATGGGACTGCCTGAGTTTCATGCTCTCTCTGTCATTTCAGGTGTTTCAACGTTTATTTGTCTTGCCCCCGGAGGGATCTGGGATCCCCAAGGACCTGACCTCAGCAACTGCTCTTCGCTTTGGGTCAACCATATTACACAGAAGGTAAGATACTTCTTTGTCCTTATTTTTTGACGCTCACAATCTTACTGCTACAACATTGCGTTGTTCTGCAAATATGATTTTGCTGTGACTGTATGAATGAAGTGACCTGAAAAATCATTGCATCCAATTCTGAAGGCAAGGAATGGGAAAAGAAATGCAAAATTGGCTTTAAAGAGGGAGAAGCAGTGAAGAACTGATGTTAGTCTAATGTAAGAAATTGAATGCTGATGAATTTTGGCATGACTTCCCACTATTCATATTTCAAGACTTTTTTCAAGACATATTTCAAGACTGCAAGAAATAAGTAAAAATAGCAGGAGATACTAGTCTGCCTGTGTGCTTGTTTCTTATAAAAGTATTCCCTTTGAGTATGCATGGAAGTAAGTTCCATGTTGTTCAAGAGGGCTTGATGTTACATCAGTAGGTACAACATTGCAATCTTAGTGATAGATCAGCTGAGGTGACTGAGGAGGGGGAGGGACCAGGTGAGAGCGGCTCCTTTAAATCCAGCTTGCTTACTGTATCCCCACTTGGCCCAGAAGACCAGTGCCAGCACCAGCACCAGAATAGTTGGGGTGACTGAGGAGGGGAAGGGGCCAGGTGAGAACGGCTCCCTTTAAAACCAACTTGCTAGTGCTCTTGTTTTAGTATGGCAGGAAAGGGTTGTAATTGCAATTGTAATAACATCGATTTAGGGTGTGGAACAGCTATTACAGTAGTGCGGGGCAAGGGGAGATATAGCGGTAACAGGGTGGGCATGAGGCATAAAGGAAGACGAGATTGATGCTTAATATCTCTCTCACTTTCCTGCCACCCTGTTAAACCAAGAGAACCGAGGGTCGTCCCAACCATACCTCAAACCCTTTCTCTGCTCCTGTGTAATGCCAGGACGGTTAGGAATAAAGCCCATATAATCTACGACCTTGGAAGATGAAAATGCTGACCTGGCTTGTATCACAGAGACCTGGCTGGGGGCCGAGAGTAATGCAGTCTGGGCCCAGGCCCTCTCAGCTGGTTACGCTGTTAAGGAGCAGGTTAGTGAAAGTGGGCGAGGGGGAGGGATTGCCTTAGTTCATAAAAACACTCACACCTTGGCTAGAAAACCTGTCCGGAAAACTAGCCACATCGAGTGTATTTACCTGACCCTGAAGGCCAGAGACAGCCTGGGGATTCTGTTGGTCTACCGTCCACCCCGTAGCCTAACAGACTCCCTGACCGAGCTGACACAGCTGGTCTCGGAGCTGGTGTTGGAGTCTGTTAGCCTCGGGTCCGACACATTGTGCTGGTAATACACTCGATGTGGTTTTTAGTACGGAGCAGGAACAGCCATAGTCAGAGGTAATTCAAACCTCTGCTCTGTCATGGACGGACCATTTTCTAGTCAAGGTGGGACTGAAGGTGATTACCCAGATCCCCCCCCCCGGGGGTGGAGGACCTATTAAGATGGTCCGCCCTCGAAAGCTGATGGAACCCAAAAGGTTCCAAGAAGCTCTAGAGGGTTCTATGATTGGGACTGATGGCAATTCTGTCGACGTCCTGGTCAATACCTGGAACAACGACATTACTAGGGCTATAGACAGTATTGCTCCCAAGCATCCTTTCCGACCCGCTTCGAATAAAAAAACCCTGGTATACGGAAGACCTCCGATGGATGAAGCAGGCCGCGCAACAACTAGAGCGCTGTTGGCAAAAACATCAGTGCTTATCCGACAAGACACTCCTTGAGAACTTATTGAAGTCTTATGGAGTGGTGATAGGTGCAGCAAAGAATTCTTTCTATGCTGCACGTATCGCATCTTCAGAGTCCTATCCAGCAGAGCTGTTCAGGGTGGTTAGAGAGCTAACCCAACTGCCTCCCACCCTGAACCCTTTACTTCAACCAACAAAAGCCTGCTGTGATGCTTTCAATGACTTCTTCGCAGACAAAATCTCTCGGATAAGGGCTGATCTCGACACCAGCATTATAACAGAAACAGTAAGAGAGGTGTCCAGAGACTCCGTGGACCATGTTAAACTGGATCACTTTGAGTTTGTAAGTACCAATGAAGTGGACAGGCTCCTTGGAAGTGTAAGGAAGGCGATATGCGCTCTTGATCTTTGCCCATCTTGATTGACCGCCCAAGGAGGGAATGCTATGATTGCACTATTGCAATCCATAATTAATGCATCCTTTAGGGAGGGCAAATTTCCATCTCAGTTAAAATTGGCAGTGGTCAAACCACTTCTAAAAAAAACCTCCCTAGATCCCCTGGAGAGAAATAACTACAGACCGGTCTCCCTATTACCATTCTTGGGCAAGGTGATCGAGAGAGCAGTGGCCTTCCAACTCCAAGCTGTCTTGGATGAAACCGATTATCTGGACCCATTTCAAACTGGTTTTAGGGCAGGATACGGAGTGGAGACAGCCATGGTCATCTTAATCTATAATCTCTGTCTGGACACAGACAGGGGAAGTGTGACCCTGCTAGTGCTCTTGGACATCTCAGCGGCTTTCGATACCATCAACCATGGTATCCTTCTGGAACGCCTGAGGGAGTTGGGTATAGGAGGCACTGTGCTCCAGTGGCTCAGAGCCTAACTCTTGGGCAGGTTCCAGATGGTGAGGCTGGGGGGCAGTTGCTCTTCTAGAAAAGAGCTAACATCTGGCATCCCCACAGGCATCATCTTGTCCCCCATGCTGTTTAACATTTACATGAAACTGCTGGGAGAGATCATCCGGAGACATGGGGCGCGGGGTTATCAGTACGCTGATGACACCCAAATATATTTCTCTATGTCCCCGACTGTTACAGTGACTAAGGATGACATCTCCCCTCTGAATCCCTGCCTTGAGTTGGTAATGGGCTAGATGAGGAAAAACAAACTCAGGCTGAATCCAGAGAAAACGGAGATACTTGCCATAGGATCCTTAGGCCCGGGGAAGGAAATTTATCAACCATTCCTAGACAGGGTCACACTTCCCCTGAAGAATGAATTTCGCAGTTTGGGAGTACTTCTGGATCCGTCTCTACGTTTGTCATCTCAAGTAGATGCGACGGCCAGAAGTGCTTGGTATCAACTTCAGTTGATACGCCAACTGCGACCCTACCTCGACCGAAAGGACCTTGAAGCTGTAGTACATGCTCTGGTAATCTCTCGTCTTGATTTCTGCAATGAGCTCTACATGGGGCTACCCTTGTATCAAGTTCGGAAGCTTCAGTTAGTGCAAAATGCAGCAGCCAGGTTGCTCACCGGATCCTCGATATTTCACCACATAACACCTATTCTGAAAGATCTACACTGGCTTCCAATTAGCTTCTGGGCATAATACAAGGTGTTGGTTATTACCTTTAAAGCCCTACATGGCTTGGGCCCGAGTTACTTACAGGAACGCATCTCCCTATACAATCCGCCCCACACTCTTAGAACAAATGGGAAGAAATTGTTAGAGATACCAGCCTCTAAATATGTTTCTACTTCCCAAAAGCATTTAGTATTGCTGCCCCCACACTATGGAACGGACTCCCAGAGGAGATCCGCCTTGCTACATCCCTGGAAACTTTCAGGAAGGCAGTTAAGACAGAGCTTTTTCGACATGCATACCCACCTGACCTTCTATGAATTACAGACTGTTTCTGTATGCAATGAGAGCATCTGACCCCATGATTGTTGATTTTATGTTTTTAACTGTGGTTTTAACCTGTGTGATAATAATATTGTTAATGTTTTAATTGTATTTTTAAAACTCTGTTGTGATCCCGCCTCAATCCAATTGGGAGAGGCGGGAAGATATAAATAAACTCTATTATTATTATTATTATTATTATTATTATTATTATTATTATTTCCATTCCATCATGCAAGAAATACATCAGAAATAATGCTTAAGTTTGGAAGGACAACATGGGTAAGACTAAGTGCCCTATATTTTCTAGTAACACAATTTCCCTCATTGCCAGCACTATATTTTACAGAAGCCCAAACCTTTTCTTTAATTCAAATTTGCTTCTCATCAGAATGATGTCTGTATGGTACCAGGGCCTGTAACCAATTCCAAGCTTAGTAAATGTGGAGGGCATCAGAACATAATCTCATTTGGGAGAGATATAGCTGCCATGTCTTTTGCAAGAGTTCAGGATTTTTCCCCCCAGTCCATTTTGTTTGTTTTCAGTATAAATGATGTTTACTTTCATACTGTGTATAGTTCTCCTTTGGAAGATATTTGTCATACATTGCCTGTATAAAAATATAAATATAAATCCAGCTAGTGCGTCACATCAGATATTATCTGGTCCCTCAGATCCATCCTCATAATTTCTATTGAGCTTTGTATTAGACTTTTTATCTTCAGATCTCTAAAACCTATTGCTAATTGCTATTTTCTTTCTGGGTCTGTCTATACCATTGCAATGTTATTTGAAGAGCATGAATGACACCGAGTATGGCATTTTTAGTTCAGGAAAAAATTAATTAAAATTAACAGCATGCCTACTCAGCAAATAAATGTTTGCCTCTAGGTTGACTCCATGGCTTGCTCATGAGGGCTGCAACCTTATATCCTTATTGGACTGCTATACCAACAGCTACCTTTTTCCAGGGTCCATGTAATGGTGGCAAGGAAAGACATCTTCAAAATAACATTAACTGTAATAATAATAATTGTTAATAATCCTGTTAGTTGTAACTCTTTTGGAAGGCTTTGGGATGGGTAATTATCATTTATCAATTTTCATTATCACTAATGAATTGAAAATAACATAGGCCCAAAACACACTGCAGAAATAATCCAGTTTTGGCTTTAACTGTCTTGGCTCAATGCTAGGGAATTCTGGGAACTGTGGTTCTGTGAGATATTTAGTCTTCTCTGTGAGAGACCTCTGGTGCCACAACAAATTACAACTCCCAAAATTCCCTAGCACTGAGTCAGGGCAGTTAAAGTGGTCTCGAAGTGGATTATTTCTGCAATGTGTTTTGGACCTTTGTTGTTGTTTTTTAGTTAGTCTAGGTTATAGTCCAAATCCATATTTGTTATTTATGGGTAGCAAAATGATGATGGTGGTGATTTATATTTCACTCTTTTCCCAGAACAGCTCACAACATTAAAAGAAGAACACAATACAAAAATTATTTCCTGCAAGAATCATTATGTGAAATATATTTAATTTCAAACAGTATGTTGTACTTATAGAACTCTGCTATTTTGAGGATGCATCATTGCATAAATTGTCATGTTTGTGTACAGAATGTCTGTGAAGAGCAAGCAGATTCAAACGCTTTGACCAAGGTTGCTGTTACCTTCCCACCCAAACCCAGTGTTTTTATTTCTGCTAAACCACCAGCTGTATTTTCCTTCATAATGGTCTGTGCTGTCTGATGCAAGCTCTTATAAGATTTGTGACTGAAGAGCAGAAAATGAGACAATTGATTTCCTAGAAGATGCCAGTGTTCTCAGTGACAGAATCTAGCAAGATACAGAGCTGGCAAACTCCTTCTAATTCTTGTGGACAACACACAATTTAGCAATAAGTAATCTAAAAAACATGTATTTAATGTTTTATGTCCATGTTACGTATTTTATGTATTTTTAGTTCATGTATTCCATTCGTTTAAGAAAAGTAGGTTGAACATGTGAAAACACAAAGAGATTTTTGCTGAAGGCATTGAAATATCTTGATAATTTCTTTAAATCATAGTTGAAATCTGGAGAGACAGCAGCCAACGTTGCCAGAGAACTAGCTGAGCAAACAAAAAGCCACCTGAATGCTGGAGACATCACCTACTCAGTTCGTGCTATGGACCAGTTGGTGGGCTTATTGGATGTGCAGCTCCGAAACCTGACGCCTGGAGGGAAAGATAGTGCTGCACGCAGCTTAAACAAGGTAAGAAACACCTCAGAAACAAAGGCCAGTGTTCCCTATGGCCAGGGTGACCAGGGCCTAATTCCCACTTCCTTTAGAACTGATTCCTGAACTGATTCCTGAAACCGGTTCTGCAAACACAGTAGTTCTCACAGTGTTTGCACAGTGGGAGGCCAGTACAGAGGTCGCACAGAACCCTGGGAGGCCGGTAAGGAGACCATGGGGACCAGAAGGCAAGGGGCCGGGGACAGAACAGGCAAGAGAGCCCAGTGATGGGAAAAGGCCAGGGACAGAGGGAGGCATGGCTGGGGCAGAGAGGCCAGGGGAAAGCTGCTGCCAGTGGTAACCAGGGCGTATTTGAATCCGATTCGAATACACCTGGTTCCCACTTAGGCTGAATTGATTTATTTCTAAATAAATCAATTCACCCGAAAAAACACTCCATATTACCAGTGTCTTTTACCCATAAAAATCATGCCTCCCCTTTCCAAATCGCTTCAGCGATTCAAATTGAGTGGGAACCATGGTGGTTTAAACCGAATCATTTGGAATCATGATCCGGTTTAAACCATAGTGGGAATTAGGCCCAGATGTCCTAACCACAGAGGATATAATTCAGTGAAGTGGTCCTTGGCTGGCCTGTATCCGTTGTATAACCCCCCACAATCTCCCAATATTTTCCCTATGTTTTTAGACAAGAAGAGTAAAGAAAATTAGAAACACACAGAGAGAAGGAGAATCAATAATGGACATGGAGGGGAGCCAGTGGTTTCTTCAGCCTTTTGTATGTGGTGCCTCCCCTTACGGCATGTGTCTCTTGGGTCTGATCTGCACTGCAGAATTAATGCAATTTGGCACCATTTTAACTGTCATGGCTCTGTCCTGTCAGATCCTAGGATTTGTAGTTTGATGGGGGCACCATGTCTCTCTGACAGGGGAGGGTTAATATTTCACAAAACTACAAATCCCAGAATTCCATTGCACGGAGCTCTAGCAGTTAAAGTGGTGCCAAATAAAGTGGATTATTTCTGTAGTGTAGGTGAGTTCTTGGTCCGCTTGTCTGCCTCCCCTCCACTATTCCCAGATGCTTATCAACTGCAAATGTGCACATGCACACATCCAGCCACACTTCCATTCAGACATTGCCACACTGTTTTGCCTACATGGTATGCACTGCTAAATTGTTCAGTTTTTAAAGTGTTTTAATTGTTTCAAAATGCAAAACCTCTGTGAACAATGGATGTCTGTTTCTTGCTGTATAATGAAAGAAAGGTCACACGGACAAATGAAATGCCATTGATAGATATACAATATGTTATCATCTTAAAGTTAACAAAAACCCAAATAAGCAATTCTATTGAAACTAATGAAACTTTAACATCAGTATTTAGTCCATTAGTGTGCAATCCTTTGTTCAGGTGCCCTGAGATTTACTACAAGGTAAGCATGCCTAGGATAGCAGAGGAATATTGGAAGGACTGACCTGTGTACAAAAAGATGATAAGTAATTAATTAAAAAAATTCAAAACTTAAACAGCAGCCATGTTTGATTTTTTAAAAAATTACAGTTGGTCCTCTGTATCAATGATGATAATAATAATAATAATAATAATAATAATAATAATAATAATAATAATAATATCATCCTGACTCTCCACCAGGATTGAGGTGGCCCACAGTAAAGGGAAAAATACAACAATATAACAGTATAGAATAAAATATTATTCCTCCCACCAATACAATTAAAATTCCCTTATAACAATAAATTGACATTTAGATTATTAAAACAATCAAACAGTCAAACAACAACAAAGAGATGGGTGCATAGAATATTCTGTATGGGGTCCATGTCAACGGGAGACCAAGTGGGTTATTCTAGGAAGGCTGGTCGGAAGAGATCTGTCTTGACCATGTTTTTAAAGCTGTCAAGGTTGGTAATGTTTCGGATCTCTTCTGGCAAGCCATTCCATAGTATCCATAGAGCGGTAGATAAGACGGTCTTCTGGGTAACCGCAGCCAGCCTGGTCTTTATTGGCTGCAGTACATTTTTTACAGAGGACCTTAATGCACAGAGTGGATTATACAGAAGAAAGTGATGCCGCAGGAAGGTTGGACCCAGGCCATGAAGGGCTTTAAAGGTCATTCCTCTTCGTGGTCTCTGTGAAGCACACAAATGGGTTATTCTGTGCCTGCACAGCAATTTCAGATCCTACTGGAATCGCTAGGGAAGACTTTTTGGTGGTAGCTCCGTCCACCCTCTATATAGGTTTGGTGTCTTCCCACTCTTTCTCAGTTCCTTTTGTCTGCCACATGAGCAGCACAGGGAACCTCACTTGGAATCTGCTTCTTCCTTTTGCTTTCACTTTTGACAATGTTTTGGTTTGACTTCTCTTTGGATGGTGGGTTTGGCTTGTTTGGACTCTGATCAGCAGTAATAGATGGCTTGTTTGACCATTCTCTCGTCTTCTACCCTTCTTCATCTGCCCTCATTGCAAGGCCTTTACACCGAAGGCCAAGAAAAACAGGGAGAATGGCCTTCATTCTCTGCTCTATGTGCAGATTCTCAAGCCTCCCTCTGCTTCTAAGGTCCTTGCAAAGGCTCCTTCCACTGAGGGCAAACCCTCTTCTGAGGTTCCACGGTCTTCCTCTCCAGAAAAACGGATAATAAGGGGTCCGGGCAGCAGCCCTCACCCAAGCACAAAAAATCCTCAGACGGTTCTAAGTCTGATAAAAAGAATCAAGTCTTTTAAGGACAAGGGCAGAGAGTCCTCCCACTAGAAGGACAAGAAATCTCGTCCACAATCAACCTTTGATGCTGACCATTGGTCAGATGAACTCTCTGCGCTCACTGACACAAACTCGGGTTCGGTACCGTGTGGCCAAATACCCATCCAGACTGAGACATCTCTTCTTCCATCTCAAGATGATCTTCGTTCACCACCTTGGGCTGAATCTCTCCCTATTCTCTTCATGGCTTCCCTGAATCTTATCAGCTCTCCGAAGGCAAGCTTGAAGTCTCCCCTCGCCAGCTCCTGAATGTGGATTTGGCTTCCTCTCAACAAATCCTGGCTGACAGCCTCTCACAAACCTCCGCCATGGTTTATTTCGAGGAAGAGCCCGAGGAACATCTTTCCTTTGGCTTTCCAGAGCCTTCGAGCCGAGACATTATTTTTGATGATGGGACAGGCACATATTATCTGCCCCTGGACCCTTCAGAGGTGCAAGCTGGGTGGTTTGTTCTGACTTCCTACACCGATGAGCCACATCTGCCTTTTCATATGGCCTCGAGCTTGGCAGTACCCTCTCAGTCCCAACCCATTTTGGCGACCTCACACGCTGACCCAGCGTGAGCCCTCTTGTCTACTTCTTTGGCTCCACTCCGACAGGCTCTTCCAGCCCCCAAGGCCACTCTTCCAGCCCGTCCTCAGTCTTTTCCACTTCAAGCCTCCTCTTTGCAGACCTCTTTGAGGGCCTACCCCAAAACTTCCTCAGACACTTCAGAATCAGCTGACTACTCCCAATTCAGACTACACTCATGTTCAAGCCTTCACGGCCCATGAGGCTGCCTCTCTTACCGATGACATTAAGTCATTTGCTGAGCAAGTGATCTGAATGGGCAAAGCTCTTCACGTTGAAGTCCTCCATATGGACATTCTAGACCTTAAGATCGCGAAGTGCGCAGCCTGCATATCCGCATATCAGCAACAATTGTGGAAACGTGCTCTACCTTTCTACTATGACCTCTCAGAGGAAAAAAAGCACCTGGCATTGACAGAACATTCAAAGGCACACTCTCTGGCCTCCCAACAAATCACCTCTCCCAGACATTCGGCCGATTGTGCCGCCAGACATCTCTCTGGGGTCGTCACCCTCCGCCACCACGCCTGGTTGAGATCCTCTGACTTGACATCCCAGGCCAGGCTTGCCATTGAAGAACTCCCCTTTGATGCCTCAGGCTTTTCCCACAAGGACACCGATGAGAAGTTGGAGTTTAAGAGCAAAATGAGGAACACAGCCTGTAAATACGGTATGTCCTCCTCCGCAACTCCTCCGTCTCCCTTCCCATACCAATGTCGTTTGGGATGGCAACAACCTTCTTATCCCTCCACCCTCCCCTCAACCAGGGGAGATCCAACCAACCTTCTGATTTTCAACAACAGCTTTTCCCTTCTCAGCAACATCTTTGGGAAGATGGGAAAACGCCCATCTAAATCCAAGTACAAGCAGCCCTTCCAAAATAAGAATTCTGACCAGGGCAAATGTCGATTCTGAAGTTTTTCAGCACACGTTGATCTTTTGCCCCCCCCCCCCCCCTTTGGGGACCATCTGGCCCACTTTTATCATTCTTGAGCCTCCATAACATTTGACTCTTGGGTATTAAAAATTGTCTGGAGTGGCTACGTCCTTGAGCTCCAACCCCTTCCCCCAAGGGGTAATATTTTGACCAAGCCCCCTTCAGACTCCCTTCTCAACGAAGTGCGCTCTCTGCTCAGCAAAGGAGCCATTGAGCCTGTACCCCCTCCTCAAATCCGAGACTGTTTTTTCTCCAGATATTTTATTGTTTCTAAGCCCAAAGGAGGCCTCCATCCTATTCTAGATCTATGCCTCTTGAACTCCTTTATTGAATATAAGCATTTCTGTATGGTAACTTTCGCTTCCATCTTACCACTATTGCAGGAGTCAGATTGGTTCGCCACTTTGGACCTTTGGGACGCTTATTTTCACATCAGCATCAGAGAGGACCACCGAAACCTCCTTGCCTTTTCTGTCAGTCCCAACTTCTTTTGCTACCATGTTTTGCCCTTTGAACTTTCCACGTCACTGAGGGTGTTCACCAAGTGTATGGCAGTCGAGGTAGCATACCTCCACCAGCAAAACATCATTGTTTTTCCATATCTCGACGACTGGTTGTTTGTCACCCTAACCAAACACAATCTTACCTTAGAGATCTGGAATTGGTGTATCTCCAGACACATCACTCTACAAGGCATCTACTTCCCGGGGAGGAAAACGAGCTTGCAGACAGACTGAACTCTGGACTCCTGCCACAAGTGGAAACCCAAAAGATAGGATCACTGCAATGCATTGCCCGATTCCTAACTCTCAGGCATTCTAATAGGATGTCATGGTTGATAGTGTCAAAGGCTGCTGAGAGATCCAAGAGTACCAACATGGTCACACTTCCCCTGTCAATAACCAGACAAAGATCATCAACCAAGGCAACCATGGTAGTCTCAACTCCATATCCTGCCCTAAAGCCAGTTTGAAATGGATCCAGAAAATCAGTTTCATCCAAAGCTTCTTGGAGTTGAACGGCAACAGCTCTCTCAATTACCTTGCTCAGGAACGGAAGATGGGAGACTAGTCTGTTGTTGTTCATGTCCAAGGTGTCTAAGGAAGGTTTTTTTAGGAGCAGTCACACGACCACTTCGTTTAGACAAGGTGGAAGCTGACCTTCCTGAAGAGATGCATTAATAATGCACTTCAAGCATGTCATTATGGCATCTTCTCCCAGAACAACCAGCCATGAAGGGCAAGGATTGAGAGGGCATGTTGTCTTCTTTACACTACCAAGGAATTTATCCATGTCCTCGGTACTCACAGACTCGAACTGATCCAGTTTAATCTCATTCACGGAGTTGCTGGACACCTCACCGATCGACTCTGCTATAATACCAGCATCCAAGTTGGCTCTTATTTGAGAGATTTTATCTGCAAAGTGATTGTTGAATACGTCCAGCAGGCTGTTGTGTGATCTAATAATGTATTCTGGGGGGCAGGAACCTGAGTAATTTATTTGATTTTTTTATCCATGGAGTCCATGGCATGAAAATACTCAAAAATAATACACATTCCAAAAGCGAACCTAGTTTTTGCCATTTTTAAAAAAAATAAGAGACATCATTTCACTGTGCCACATGATGGAAGTTGAGCATCCCCAGATTTTGGTACCCACGAGGGTCCTGGAACCAAACCCCAGTGGATAGCAAGGACCCATTGTGTCTTTAAGACATATAATTGCAAAAAAGGAAGCCAACCAGTGTAATCTCAAAAGAAACATGCCCTTCTTTCAAACACTAGGGAGGTCCTTCATATGATATGATTAAAAATGGTAAAGGTTTCCCCTTCAGCGTGATTGTCTAGTCTGTCCAACTGTAGTGGGCAGTGATTATCTCCGTTACTAAGCCAAGATTATA
Source organism: Sceloporus occidentalis (assembly GCA_023333645.1). NCBI lineage: Eukaryota > Metazoa > Chordata > Lepidosauria > Squamata > Phrynosomatidae > Sceloporus > Sceloporus occidentalis. The sequence continues at coordinate 219,757,846 of JALMGF010000001.1, forward strand.
GACACATAAATATACACCTACCATTTTCAAAAATGTGCTTTCTTTTTCTTTCTTTTCTGTATGTCAAGTCTTTCAAGTTTACTCAATTTATTAAAATTATATGATTAATAGACTAGGGCAGTGATGGCGAACCTATGGCACGCATGCCAGAGGTGGCACTCAGAGCCCTCTCTATGGGCACACATGCTATTGCCTTAGCACAGAGTTTGCCAGAGTTTCTTACTAGAAAGCCAGAGGGATGTGGCACTTTGCAATAAATAAGTGGGGTCCGGGTTGCAGTTTGGGCACTCGGTCTGTAAAAGGTTCTCCATCACTGGACTAGGGACAAGTAGAAGGAGACAGTTAAATGTTGAAGTGACAAACAGAATATAATTTCAGACTACAGGTTAAGGGTTCCATGTTGGAATTCTATAGTACTGCACAAAACTCCTTTTTTGTAGTAGTCTGGTTGGTGAGGATCCCACTGCGGGGAGGGGGAGGGATATTTTCAAGGCAGGGTAACATTCATAGGAATGGAGCCCCCCTTCCACTGTACTCTGAAGTGGTTCATTCCATTCTGTCACTCAATTTTGCTGCATCCGGACTTCATCAGTAGCTTAGTCTTAGCACTTCTTTAATTAGATAATGCCCTTGTTGAAAGAAATCATTGTCGGTCAAATTTGGGTCTGCCCACTAGAATTTGTAACTGCTTCAAACAGTGTGGAATAACGCTAAGCATTACTGGGATTTCTTGCTAAAAATCATGACCAAAATTCAAGCTAAAAAAGAGACCAAGAACATGTTTATCATCCAGGTATGCCTGGAGTTGCTAAGCAACCGCATGTTCAGTTGCGTTGCTTGGAAACAGGAGATCAGATGCCTGACAAAGATTTACAGGGTCATCAGCACTCCAAATCCCCTGGGGAATGGATGGATAATTACATCCTTAAGAGATATATAGACGTTTTCTCTATCATCACTTAAAATTATTCAGAGCATGCAAATTATATTGGATGACTACTAAGGGCTTGTCTACACTTGTGGGAAATGCTGTACTCTCTCTTGACACCACTTCCAAGGAAGGTCTGTGGGGCTTTGCCTTTAGCGTGACTTTGCTCTGAACTAAGCACAACTGGGGGAAATACCGGGGTTTCATTGAACCTCTGGAGTGACTTCAGTCCTTTTGGCACATGTGCAGCTGGATCAGGTCCAACTAGGTGTCATCCAGCTGCCCGCCCACCATCCCTCTTCACCCACACTGAGCAGCCAGGGTAATGGATTGGACTGGTTTTGGAACTGCTTCCATAGCTTCTTGGCGGACAGGAGCTTTGCATAAAGCTTTGGTGTCTCCAATGAGGCCATGCAAATGCAAATGAGAAGCTGGGCTCCTTGTTGGTCCCACATTGAGGCAGCCACTTGCTGGGCAGGCTTTACACAGAGCTCTGGCCCTTAAAAAACCGGTGGCTCTGAAAATGAGGAACAGGCTAGCAAGCCCGATGTAGTGTGGGCCCAGTTGGCCAATGCACAGGATGACGTGGCATCTCACTGTATTTGACCCATGCCGCGTGTGGTCCCCATCATGGTCAATCTGGGGCCCATCTGGGGCATAATGCTCCGAACTGGCCCCAGATTAAGCGGATGGTGTAGACACGCCCTAAGAAAGTATTTGGGAGGGAAGCAGGCAATTGTCACTGAGAAGGTGCTGCGAAGGGGGGCTACATCTATCTATTCCTCTATTTAATTGTTATTATCTTAGAGTGTACGCCTTGGGCAGGCTTTTATATACTTAATTTTACCGACTTTGTACAGCGCTGTGTATAATTACAGCGCTCTAGAAATAAAGTTTAATAATAATAATAATAATAATAATACAGGTGATCAGAAAGCAATAAAAAGAGAAGTGTGTCTCTGAATGAAGCAGGCAGGATTAGTATCATAGAATCATAGAATTGTAGCATTGGAAGAGACCACAAGATAGGCAGGGTTGGTAGTTGGCACTGTCTTGGTGTTGAGTTGTCACAGACAATTTTGAGCTAATAGAGAATAGCGTTTTGGATCTGAGAAAGAACTGCCTATGATGTTGGGGAGTCTAAAAAACAGGATATTAGAGTTTATTGTATTCTTATACACTGTTTAAAAAGTCAATTTCTGCTTTTGCTTTAAACCTGTCCTTGACTGTCTGTCAAGCTTGGATTGGAAAGATCCCACACAACAGTACAGCCACAAGTCCACATTTAAAGGGGTTACCCTGAGGTCCATTAACCCAATCCAGCAATGGAAAATTGGGGAAACAAGGGCAGGATTCCCAGGGGTTGGAGTTTGGGGTTCAGCCTGGGTAAAGGGATCTGACACAATACTAGATTTGGAAAACAAAATTTATCCTTGTAAATTTTAGTAGCTATGTAGGCTATCAAGAATGTGTTGGATTGGTGTTGTTCTTAACTGCCTTCGAGTTGGCCCTGACTCATTGCGACCCTATGGATGAGACATCTCCAAGACACCCTGTCTTCCACTGTTCAGCTCAGGTCCTGCAGATTCATGCCCATGTCCTCCCTGAGTTTAGCCATCTGGTGTGTGGTCTTCCTATGACTACTTCCCTCCACCTTTCCTAGCAGTATTGTCTTTTAGAGTGAGTCCTGTCTTCTCATGATGTGGCCAAGGTAGGTCAGCCTTAATTGAGTCATCTTGGCTTCCAGGGGGAGTTCAATCTGGTAAAGGACCCATTTGTTTGTCCTTTTGACTGTCCACAGTGTGCTCAGCACTCTTCTCCAGCACGACATTTCAAATGAATTTATCTGCTTTCTTCACTGTCCAACTCTCACATCCATACATGCTGATTCTGGCTTTAGTGCTCAGTTGTATATCTTTACTGTTTAGTATCTTGTCTACTTCTTTCATGGCTGCCCTTCCCATTCCTAGTCTTTTTCTGATTTCTTGACTACAGACTCCTTTCTGAATAATCTTGGATCCAAGATACAGCAATTATTTTACTATATGATTTCCTCATTGTTTAGGTTGAATGTATGTAGGTCCTCCATGGTAATTATTTCTATTTTCTTTATCTTCAGCATTAAACATGCCTTTACACTTTCTTCTTTGACCTTCTTTAGTAATCATCCACAGGGTCATCCACATATCTTAGATTGTTGATATTCCTTCCTCCTAACATTACTCCTCTTTTTTCAGAGTTTAACCCTGTTCTTCAGATGATATTTTCTACATACAGGTTGAACAAGTAGGATGGTAATATGCATCCTTGCCTGATCCCTTTGCCAATTGGGAACCATTTTGTTTCTCCATATACTGTTCTAATAGTAGCCTCTTGTCCTAAGTACAGATTCCTCATCAGGACTATCACATGTGGTAGCACTCCCATGTCTTTAAGAGCTGCAGTCTTTTGTGTCTCCTTTTTTGTGGATGAGAATGTATATTGATTATTTCCAGTCTGTTGAACACCATTTTGTTTTCCATATTTGCTGAGACATATATTGGTTAACACTAGAGTTGATTCTGTGTGGATTATAGCACTTTGATTAGAATATCATCTGTTCCTGGTGATGTATTATTCCCAGTTTCTCTTATTACATCTTCCATCTTGCTTTTTAGAATTTGGGGTTCATCCTCATATGGTTGTTCATTCTTTTGTCTTTCATTTGTTCATCTCATTTATATAACTCTTAAGTGTTTTGCATCCAATGTCTTTTTATTTGTTCCTGGTCTTGTGGTATGTTCTTTTTGTTGGATAGATTTCTACAAATACAGTGTCAACATTTGATGAAGAAACAAAGTGGAAAGATTCCAAGACAATATGACAAGGTAACACTAATGTGCCCCACTTCAGACAATGGCATTCACTTGAAACTGACAGACTGAATGCAAGCAATTTTATGCTTGCAAGGCTTTGCAAATATTTACTTATCAGAGTAAGAGATATGAATGTTGGCATTTCAAAGAACTTTGATAGCTGGAGACTTCAGCTCCAAGTCCAAGATGACCTCTGTGATGTTTGTCACTGATTGCCCTCTAGCTCCAGAGGAAGGGAAGTGAGACATTGAAATGACCACAAATGATCATACTCATTATTGGTAGCGTAGATTAATCTGGCATGTCGCAGGGCAAGGATCTGGAATTGGTCAGGCTACTTGCTGTCTCTATCTGTGTAGTGAGTAATCCCCAGACAATTCCAGAGGTAGTCACTCCAATGCAAATAGAACAGTATGTGCTGGGAATAATGAATGGCCTGGCTTTAATCTGAGTTCATCTTTTTGAAAATTACCTTTGTTCAGTGATATCTGAAGCAGAATGATGGAAAGGTGGGCTTAAATAGTGAAATCTTGAAAGGGGGCCAACAGACTGGGTGCCAGTGAAGTCAGAAAGAACTGCCGACGGTGTGTGTGTGTGTGGGTGGGTGGGTGTCAGAATTCGTAGGGTATGTTGTATGTCATCCTCCAATCACCTTGATGGGTCTGGGAGGAATTGCAGCTGTGAGTGTTGCAAAAAGAGCATGGTCACTATTTGGGTGGCATTGGTCCATGACATGAGGCCTTGTTCCTTAGTGGTAGAGAGATACACAAGGAGCATGATCTCAGGGAGGAAGCAGATGGCACCCCACTTGGCCTAAGCAAAGTCTGTAGCACATTCAAATGCTGCATTGTCAAATGACTGAGTGGTAGTTAGGACACAGAGAACTCCCTGCACAATTACAAACTCCCAAGGTCCCACAGCTCTTTTAGAAAGTTGTGAGTTGTGCTTTTCCTTTGGGACCTGTCCAATATTTTTATCAACTCCAGATCATAAAGGAGATGTTAAGAGCTCATAACTTAATCAATAAGGCACATAATGCTATCAAAGCACAGGGTTTGTTATCAATTACCTGCTTATCCCATGATTATTGCACCAAAAGTAAACCCAGAGGTTCCATCTGTCAACTGTAAAGCACCACAAGGATGCAAAACAGCAAAATAAAGAGTATGTGACTCTCACTCTTTCAGCTATTCTTGCATGCACCAAAAACGCTTTCTTCATGCTACAGAATGCTCTGGATTATGATATTCAGCATATGGAAGGGCCCCTATCAATCCCCAGTGATGTGTGGTGGTGGTAGGGGACTCCATGTTGAAGGGAACAGAAGCCATTGTGGACCTGACAGGATGTTTTGAGAGATGTGCTGTATCCCTGGGGCAAAAATTCACAATATGACTGTGAGGCTGACAGGGCTTATGAAGCCTACTGGCTGTTGCCCATTCCATTTGGTCTGCCCGGGTACCAATGACACTGCAGGGTATAAACTTCAGGATATTGTAAGGGGTTGTGATGTTCTGGATAGGAAAGCTAAAGTATCTTGATGCACAGGTTGTCATTTTGTCTCTCCTCTAAGTTAATAATAAATAAATGGTTTATTTGTATACCGCCCTTCCAAAGATCAGGGCGGTTCACAATAGTTAAAATTACATAAAATTCCATTATACAATATTAAAATACAAACAGTACAAAAGCAAAAAAAACAACAACAAATGCCCCCGGGTTAGCAAACCATTGCCTGTGCGGCCTTATGGCGGGGGGGTCTATGAGGACTAATCGGGGAATGCGATATTAAACAGGTGGGTCTTCAGCTCCCGTTTAAATTGGGCCAGGGAGGTGACTGAGCAGAGCTCTATGGGCAGCGTGTTCCAAAGGGCCAGGGCGGCGATGGAGAAAGACCTCCTAGAAGTGGAGGATAACCTCGCCCCGGGAACCCTAAGGAGTTGCTGCCCAGATGTTCTGAGGGTGCGAGGCGGAATGTATGGGGAGAGGCGGTCCTTCAGGTAACCTGGGCCCAAGCCATTTAGGACTTTATAGGTCATTACCAGCACCTTGTATTGCGCCCGGAAGCAAATGGGCAGCCAATGGAGGTTTTTTAAAACCGGTGTTATATGGCTGGCCCTGGACGTGATGGATGTGAGCCAGGAAAAGAGAGAAGAATAGTGGAGGGGAATAAGTGTTCCAAAGATGGTGCCACCAGGAACAATTGGGCTTCTGTCCTGAAGATGCTGTTATAGAAAGGACTGGGTGAATAGTAAAAGGCAGAGTGGGAGGGGGGAAAAACCCTAAATGCACAGCTAGAGGGAAATGATCCATGGTCTTAGATGTCTCTACACTAACACAGAGCATGGAAATAAACAAGATGAACTTGAAGTACAACCAGCCCTCCATATCAACGGATTCTTTATTCATGGATTCAACTATCCATGGCTTGAAAATATTCCAAACTCCTGTAGTTTGTTACACAGTGGTAAGGAGACGCCAAGCAAAGTCAGACACACATTCTAGACTTTAAGAAAGCTGATTTCAGTAGACCTAGGAAAGCACTGGGTATGAACACATGGTCAGGTATACTAAAAGAGAAGGGATTTCATGATGGAGGGAAGCTTATTAAAAGTCAGATATCAAATGAGACAATTTCAGACAGTTCCAATGAGGAGGAAAAATGGGAAGTCACTTTTAATTGAGTTAAGATTTAAAAAGGCCATGTACAAGAAATGTAAAATGTAAATCATCAAAGAGAAATTCAAACAAATAGTCAACACATGTTAGGACAAAGTCAGAAAAGCTAATGTGCATGCAGAACAAGCTTAGTCTTGCTATTGGTTTTGTTGTTGTTAACTGCCCTCAAGTTGACTTGGGCTCATGAATGAAGCACCTCCAGTCCCTCCTGTCTTCAGTCACTCTGCTCAGGTCCTGCAGGCCCAGGGCTGTGACTTCCTTTATTGAGTCTATCCATCTACTTTGTGGTCTTCCTCTCTTTTTACTACCCTCATTTTTTACCTTTCTAATGAGTAATTTCTTCTCATGATGTATCTGAAGTATGACAGTCTCAATTTGGTCATCTTGGCTTCCAATTAGAGTTTAGGTCTCATCTGTTGTAGTCAGACTGAGGAATTGGATGATGCCTTTCTAGACCAGATGACCACACACTCAGAAAGTCGAAATGTAATAGTGATGAGTGATTTCAACTATCCTGATATTTGTTGGAAATCAAACTCAACCAAAACATTAAGGCCTAGCAAATTCCTTACTTGCCTGGAAGGCAATTTCATTGCCAAAAAAATGGAAGAAGCAAGGGGATAAGCTATTTTAGATCTGATCCTAACCAACAGGGATGACCTGGTTAATGAAGTGCAAGTGGTGGGATCCTTAGGTGGGACTGACCATGTTCTCTTGGATTTTGCTATACAGTAGAAAGGAGACAGCAGGTATGGTCAGACATGCATTCTAGACTTTAGAAGAGCTGATTTCAGTAAACCGGGAAAATACTGGGGGTGATCCCTTGGTCAGGAATAATAAAAGAGAAGAGTTCAGAACGGATGGGAGTTTCTTCTTCGTGGTCTCTGCGAATCATACAAATGGGTTTTACTGCGCCTGCGCAGTACTGTCGGAAACTTCTGGAATCACTGGGCAAAGTACACTTTGCAACAAAATGCAACATTTTGGCGGTAGCTCCGCCCACCCGTTATAAGGCCCCTGCCTTCCCGCTCTTTCCCCAGTTCCTTCTTTCCGCCGCGTTGGCTATTGTTGGAACTTCGCTCATCGCTCTTCTCCATTGAATCACTGGCTATCTGACTTCGGACCGTTCTTGACCATTCCTGTCTAGTTTTCCACATTGTACTTCGACCTCGGACTGTGCTTGACCATTCTTCTGCTGTTCTTCCCCATTGTGCTGCGACCTCGGACCGTCTGACTCCGTCAACATCTTCGGAATAATGTCACCTCCATTCAAGAAGTGTGACGTCTGCGGGGGCAAACTCCCTGTTCAGGACCCGCATTCGTCTTGCTTGCTCTGCTTGGGGAAGGACCACGACATGAAGGCTTGTCAGCTCTGCAAGTCCATGACGTCCCAAGCGAGAAAAAATCGGGAGTCCCGCTTGACCTTGGCGATAGCACAGGGTAAGGTGCACGGGGAGGCTTCCCGTCCGGCAGCCCCCTCACCTTCCACTATTTCCCTGGTCTCCAAGCCCCGGGACAGCCCGTCCAGTGCCGTTTCGGCGCCCCCGGCTCCTGTCCAGCCTTCTTCCTCAGCGGCCCATGGCCCGGATAAGCCCAGAGCCACCGGCAAGTCTCCGCAAGTGGTCTGCGGCCCAGACAGGCCCAGTACCACCGACAAGTCCTCTAAACACCCCCACAAAAAGTCGGGGTCTGAGGCTGCAGCGGCTGCTGCTTCTCCAGTTGGGTCTACTTCGGCTGCAAAATCGGTTTCTGGCCGGGAGGAGTCCGTCCCATCCAAAAAGGCGGGCGACCCTGTGAAGAGGTCCTCCAAACACAAGGAGGTTTCCGTCCCGGCACCTAGCCCTTTGGAACCGGGAACCGCGGGACCGAGCCGTGCCTCTTCTGGATCCAGAGATAAGACCCCCAGGTCGGCGCTCGTGGAGTTGGAGGACAACCCCTTTTTCCCTCCTGAAGCTCCCAAAGGCTCCAAGAGGAAGGCTAATGTTCCTGAGCCCTCGCCGATAGCCCACAAAAAGAAAAAGACCCATGATGGCACTTCTAAGGACTCTTCCGCGTCGGCAAAGCCTCCAAAAAAGTCAAGCCACTCTTCGGGCTCCAAACACCGGTCTCCAGACCGGTCTCCGGACCGAGTGCCCAGGACACCGGTCCCTGCATCGCGGCCTTCGCCACCTCCTTCTCGAGCTCGGGAGGAGCTCGTCCAACATCTCTCGCCTCGACGGATGGAAAGTGAGGTAGCCCCAAGTTCTCCTGGACTCGTCGTGATTCCGGTAGAAGACTCGGGGGATGAGGACTCCGTTACGGGTGGACGGCGTTCCCCCACTCCAGTGCCGCGTTCGTCACCCGGGCGTGCATCGGAGGTCCAACTCAACGACCCCGATGTGTTCTATGATTCGGAGGCAGACAAATACTATATGGCGGTCCCTAGAGAGACGGCGCTACGTAGTTTTGAAGAAGGATGCCGGCGCCAGGTTCCCAAGGCTAAAACACCTACGGCGCCATCCGGTCCTCCCAGACCAGAATCAGCCAGGGTGGCCGAGAAGCGCACTGAACCCAGAGCCCAGACGGCCCACGACCTAGGGAGAGTTCAGGATCTGAGGATTCAATCGGACACAGAATCCGACCTGGAGATAGTGCCCTCATCGGCCTACCAGTCCGACGACGAACTGTCCCCTCAGGACTCTCCTCAGGATATGCATCACCCGGAGCCTGCCTCGCCTACGGATGATCTTCGGTCCTTTGCGGAGCATGTCATTAAGATGACCAGGGCCCTGGACATCGAGCTCGCCTACCCAGATGAGTCGGCCCGGGACCCAGTCGAACGCCGAGTCCATGGGCGTGTTCCAACGCCTCCATCCATCCCTCTTCTGCCTTCTTTGGAGACAATCCTGAAGAGGTCTTGGGAGAACCCTGCTTCCTTGACTGGGACTTTGCGCAAGGTGGAATCTTTGTACCGTGTCGCCCCCGCGAGCTGCGCTTGGCTGTCCACCCATCCTAGGCAGAATTCCGCCATCGTGGAGGGGGCTCAGGTCGCCTCCACTCACAAGCAGGCCACCTCTCCCGTGGACTGTAAGGCCCGTAAAATAGATGGCCTGGCCAAAAAAGCCTACTCCGCCACACCCCTGGCTGTCAAGGCCGTGAACTACATGGCATGTATGGGCACGTATGTGCAGTCGCTCATGGAGGAGATCTCGCCGCTTATCCCAGACGTCCCGGATGACACGCAGAGGAAGCTTGTCGAGATAAGGGATGAGACACACTCCATTGGGGGCTGGCTCATCACGGCGTCGAGAAATGTGACTGACTGCGCGGGTAGAGCCATGTCAGCATTGATGGCTCTTCGCCGCCATGCCTGGCTTCGCGGATCAGATCTCAATCCGGGAGTGAAGGCAGCCATTGAGGAGATGCCCCTCGACGGCTCAGGCCTGTTCCATGCAGATACGGACGACCAGCTGAACCGGAAATTCAAGATGAAAGTGGCTGCCAAGAAACACGGCATGTCTTCCTCGGCATCGGTTCCGTTCCGGAAGAAGCAACGCCCCTGGCAGCCTCAAGGTCAGTCTTTTAGACCGGCAGGCCAGGACCGTCAGTATCAGCAACAGGGGTCCCAGCGTTCCAGGTACCCTTCGCAATCTTCCTCCTCCTCTGGCAGGCGCGGCGGTCCCCTCGCTACCGGAAGGGCCGCAGGCCGGATAACGACCAGGCCAAGAAAAGGTCTTGAAGGGTACCAGCGCACTTCGTCCCCACTCCATTCTTCCTAGATATTCTGCAGCCCTTCTTTAACACCTGGGCTTCCATCACGACAGACTCTTGGGCACTTAACATCGTCCGTAGGGGTTATGCCCTCGAATTCGAATCTCTTCCCCCTAAGGGGAAATTTCTGTCAACCCTACCCTTGGACACCCTTCTCGACGAAGTGCGCTCTCTGATAGCAAAAGGGGCCATCTCTTCAGTCCAGCGGGATGACTTGAAGGGGGCCTTTTTTTCAAGATACTTTACGGTCCCAAAGCCGGACGGCGGGGTCAGACCTATTTTAGACCTCAGGGACTTGAACTCTTTCCTTCGATACCATCGTTTCCGAATGGTAACTCTGTCTTCCATTCTGCCCCTCCTTCACCAGGGACTCTGGTTTGCCACGATCGACCTCAAGGACGCCTATTTCCACATAGGAATCCGGGAGTCCCACAGGAGATTCCTCACCTTCGCCGTCGGCTCCGACGCCTATCACTACAACGTCCTTCCCTTCGGTTTGGCTACGGCTCCAAGGGTCTTCACGAAGTGCATGGCGCCGGTGGTAGCATATCTCCATCAAAGGGGTTACAGAGTCTTCCCTTACCTAGACGACTGGCTCCTGGCAGCCGATTCAGAGGCCGACCTCCTGGACTCCATCGACTTCACGTTGACGATGCTCAGGTCCCTGGGACTAATAGTAAACCTAGAAAAATCTTGCCTCACGCCCTCCAAACAAGTACATTTCATCGGGGCGGTCCTCGACTCCGACTCTTGCATCGCATACCTCCCGGGGGACCGTTTCCTGGCACTACAATCCTCAATCAGGCCTCTTACGACGCACAGGCAGATCAGGGCCAGGGACGTCCAGGTAGCTCTAGGTCATATGGCCTCGACCACCTTCGTGACACCGTGGGCAAGACTCCGGCTTCGACCTCTCCAAAGGTGGTTCCTCTCGGTATTCAACCCAGCGTCGGACCCTCCCCTCAGATGGCTCACGATTCCGAGGCCCGTCGCATCCTCCCTCACGTGGTGGCAAGATTCCCAAAACGTCTGCGCAGGCTTACCCTTTTGCCCGCCTCAGCCAGAGCTAACCCTGACGACCGATGCATCCTTGGAGGGTTGGGGAGCTCACCTTCTCGACCTCAGCATGAGGGGAAGGTGGTCAGTAGACGAAAGATACTTCCACATCAACGCGTTGGAGATGCTGGCAGTGGAAAAGGCCCTGAGAGCCTTCGAAGAGACTGTGACCGGCAAGGTAGTCCTTCTCAGAATGGACAATACAACGGTGCTCTTCTATATCAACAAGCAAGGGGGCACCAAGTCAAATACGTTGCTGGACATCACCCTGCGGATCTGGGCTTGGTGCATCCCGAGAAATATCCTGCTCCAAGCTGTACACCTCCCAGGCATGGAGAACGACCTAGCAGACCAGCTCAGCAGGACGTCGTCAATCTCTCACGAGTGGAGAATCCATCCAGAGACAGTGGCCGAGCTCTTCGATCGATGGGGGACCCCTTCGATCGACCTCTTTGCAACCGACGACAACACACATTGTCCCCAGATCTGTTCCAGAACGCGCAGCAGGAACTCCCTCGGAGACGCGTTCGCCTTCCATTGGTCGGGGGACATGCTCTACGCATTCCCTCCATTCCCACTGATTGTCCGGGTGGTGGCCAAGTTGACCACAGACCGCTCGGATGCGATCCTCATCACACCGTGGTGGCCCAGACAGCCGTGGTTCCCGTCGCTGCTGCACCTGTCGAGGAGAACCTGGCTCCGCATCGAACCCTGCCCAGACCTGCTCACGATCCAGGACAGCCGGGTTCGTCATCCAGATGTCGATCATCTTCCGCTAGTGGCTTGGAGGCTCCTCCCTTAGCAGCCTTACCAGACTCGGTGCGAAGGGTGATTCTGGCTGCTCAAAGACCTTCAACTCGCAGATCATATGCCTCCAAGTGGAAGCGCTTTTTGCAGTTCCTGGCGGAGAGAGACCTCGCCCCGGACCAGGTCACAACTCCGGTGCTGCTGGAGTTCCTCATGGCACTGCTGGAGGCCGGGCTCAGCTTGACCTCCATCAAGTGCTATTTGTCTGCAATCTGCTCCCACTTCCAGTTTGAGGGCAGACCCTCCTTTTTCAGGGACCCCTTAGTGAAGGGTTTCCTAAAGGGTTGTGGGAACCTCTACCCCCCGATGTCGGTACCGACTCCGGCTTGGAGCTTGGACATTGTGCTGGCAGCCCTGCAGTCCAAGCCTTTCAAACCAATGGCCACAATGGACTTGAGACTTTTAACCTGGAAGACCGCCTTCCTTGTGGCCATCACGTCTGCCCGCCGTGCGGGTGAACTTTGTACTTTACGGAGGGACCAGCCCTTCTTAAGATTTCATAAGGACAGAGTGGTCCTCCGTACCGACATCACCTTCTTGCCAAAGGTGGTGTCGGCTTTCCACTTATGTCAGGACATTGTGTTGCCTACCCTGGCCTCGAACCTGGTAACAGAGGTCGAGCGGACTATGCATACACTGGACGTTAGGAGGGCCTTGGCCTTCTACTTGGACAGAACGTCGGGTTCGAGCCGATCCGAGAGACTATTCCAGTGCTACTCGGAACCGAAGAGGGGTCTGCCGGTATCGTCGCAGAGGTTTTCAAAATGGGTGGCAGAAACCATCCACCTCTGCTATGAACTGTTGGGCAGACCTCTTCCCGCCAGGGTATGGGCGCATTCAACCAGGGCGGTGGCTGCATCCTCTGCCTTTTTGACTGGGGTCCCTTTGGAGGATGTGTGCAAAGCTGCGGTTTGGTCCCAGCCAATGACATTTATTAAGCATTATAGGCTGAACACTAGGGCCAAACGCGACGCAGCGTTTGGAAGGGCTGTACTGGTTTCAGGGCTACATTAAAGTGGTCCAATGTACGCTTTTATGTTGCTGACAAGTGATTGCAATGTTTGCCTTGGTCCAACCGTATGCATTCTTTCCTCGCCACCCCTTCCATCATGCAGGGTTTGACTGTATTTTTGCTGTTTGTATATATACAACTCTTTAACCGGTATTTTTCTTTGCGGATGCAAAGCTTTCATGCAAGTTACCTGTTTGCATTACTGTATGTTGTCATGCAATTTTGAACTGTTATGCACTGTTTGCTGATACAGGATTATGATGCCTGTTATACAGGTTTTGGGTTACTCCAACAATGACTGTACACAAGTCCATTGAGTTAATAACTTTATTGGGAGTAATAAACCACTATGTTTGAACCACTCCTGGTTTCAGGACACTCCCTCCGCCGCTTACTTAAGCTTGTCAGTCTAAACCCATTTGTATGATTCGCAGAGACCACGAAGAAGAAGGACAGGTTGCATACCTGTAACGGTATTTCTTCGAGTGGTCATCTGCGAATACATACAAATCCCGCCCATCCTCCCCTCAGTGTCCTGCTCTTGATTGGCTCATTACAAGTCGCGTACGCAGCGAAAAGGTTTGGAACTGGGCAAAGAGCGGGAAGGCAGGGGCCTTATAACGGGTGGGCGGAGCTACCGCCAAAATGTTGCATTTTGTTGCAAAGTGTACTTTGCCCAGTGATTCCAGAAGTTTCCGACAGTACTGCGCAGGCGCAGTAAAACCCATTTGTATGTATTCGCAGATGACCACTCGAAGAAATACCGTTACAGGTATGCAACCTGTCCTTCTCAAAAGGGAGATACTGAAGGCACAATTTCAGACTGTTCCAATGAGGAGGAAAAATGGGAGGTGCCTCAAGAAACCAGAAGCTAAACAAGTTTCAATTGAGCTCAGTTTTTAACAGAACATGTATAAGAAATGGGGAAAGGGGGAAATCACTAAAGAGGAATTCAAACAAATAGCAAGCACATGTAGGGGTAATTTAGGGTTATGTGTGCATATGTCCCTTGAATCCCTTGCACAAGGACATGGGTGTTTAAAAGCACAGTTGCTACAATATAGAAGTTCCTTACACAGTATCTCCCCCCACCACCAACATTTAAGCCTGGGGCAAAGGGCAAAGAGCAGAGCATGACCACCCCTGCCCCCCACCGCCACGAGGATCTTTTAGTGGCCAGGGAATTTTGCAGAGCTACTAAGCAGAATTTAGCTGCTTACCTGCTGGAGATCCAGGAGGACGACAACTGTTGTTTCAGATGCCCCCCGGGCAATCTTTCCTTAGCAACTAAATGGCTGCCTTGTTAAGCAGGAAACAGTAACTGGGCAGAACCATTTCTAGGCAGGGTTCTGGAGTGTGTGATGGCCTCTCACCCCCAAGGGTTTCTGGATGAAATGAATGATCAGTCTGTTTCAGGCCTGGCTATGGGACAGAGACAGCTTTGTTTGCTTTGGTAGATGACCTACATCAGGAGCTAGACAGGAGGAGTGTTTTCATGTTGGCCCATCTAGACCTCTCAGAGGCTTTCAATACCATCGAACTGCTGGGTCACTGGGATGAGGCTTGGGAGCACTGTTTTACAATAGCTTTGCTCTGTTTTGGAGGGGCAAAGCTAGAAGTTGTTGCTGGAGAACCCCTGTTTGATCTCTTGGCCATTTGCCTGTGGGGTTCCTCAGGATTCGGTTCTGTCCCCTGAGCTGTTTTACATGGATGTGAAACTACTGGGGTGGGGGGGGGGGGTTTGTCTGGAGTTTTGGGATTTGGTGCCTTAAGTATGAGGATAATACCCAACTCTATTACTCCAATTATTACAAGCCAAGAAAGCTGTTTGGGTTCTAAATTGGTGCCTGTTATCAGTAATGGGTGAACAAATTGAAACTTAATCCAGGAAAGATCCATTAAAATGCACCTCAAAGAAACAAACTTATTGGTAATATCTTCAACATAGCTAAACAGTTGGTCCCAGTAAGTGGCTAAATTAGGCTCATTTGAGGTAGAGGGAATATAGATATTAAACAGAAGTATCTTAATGTTTCTTAATTGCAAAGAAATAACTTGCACTGTTGATGCACATGATGTCAGTACTTTATACTTAAGACCACTAGAAAGTTTTAGAAATATGGCCAGTTCCCCCTGTAAAGAATACCCTTTCTATTGTGGCATCCAATTTATGTGAAGGCCCCATCTAGTCACCCTTCACCCTAACGCTGCCACCAAATTATGTAATGCACACTCAAACCACAATCCTTTTCTATGATGGCAGGCGCTTAGGAGTTTGTTTCCCACTGCTGCCACCCGTGTTTTGTATTGTGAGTAGTGTGGTATTAACTCAAGTCCAGGCGTGTCCTTCTTGAATCAAACAAATAAACTTTATTTACAAGAAGGTTTAACAGTGTTGGTTTTAATATAATATCTTATGTAATTGTTACTTTCTACTTTGTTATAGTTGCCGTTGGGTTTATAAATCTTATCTAAATCCCCAGTTTCTTATAACTTAAGAGTCACTCAATCTTTCTATTAAGTTCCTCTCTTAAAATTAGACCTAACAGTCACCAAAGTTAACACTATCCCACAGGATATCACACTCCAGCCACTCCCTTTCCTAGAGTCCTGGAAGTATAACGATAGGGAGCCCTTTTCTACAAGGGTCATTCAATAAATACTTAGCCTACAAAAGAAAAATGAAAATTTGGGAAAAGTGGCGATTTATTTTTCAACACAGTCTCCTTTTAGCTCGATACACTTGGCCCAGCGATGCTCCAACTTTTTCAACCCGTCCGAAAAATACGTTTTCCCAAAATAGGCCTCCATGGCGGCGATGACCTCATTCGACCCAAATCTATTCCTGGCGAGTGACTTTTTCAGGTTTGGAAACAAAAAGAAGTCACAGGGGGCCAAATCTGGGGAATACAGTGGATGGGGCAGCAATTCGTAGCCCAATTTGACCAATTTGGCCATGACCGCGGAGGTGTGAGCCGGCGCGTTGTCGTGGTGGAACAGCACCCATCGCGCTGACAGCTTTCTCATGCCCAGTTCTTCATGTAAAATATGATGCACCGTTCCTTCTGCGATGCCTACAGTCTCAGCTATCTCGCAAA
Source organism: Sceloporus occidentalis (assembly GCA_023333645.1). Classification (NCBI taxonomy): domain Eukaryota; kingdom Metazoa; phylum Chordata; class Lepidosauria; order Squamata; family Phrynosomatidae; genus Sceloporus; species Sceloporus occidentalis. Next base: position 219,774,031 of record JALMGF010000001.1, read on the forward strand.
CCTTCAATCGGCGGTCTGCCAACACAAGATCGTGGATTTTTTTTTACATTTTCCTCCGTAGTAGCCGTTTTTGAGGCACCTGGGCATGGCTCATCAAAAACCGACGTGTGACCACGAACAAACTCGTTGAACCAATTCTTGACGGTCGCCATCGAAGGAGAAGAGTCACCGTACACAGCATTCAAGCGCTCTTTGATTTCTCTGCGTGTTTTCCCTCCCAAAAACAAGAATCAAATCACCGAATGATATTGCTCTTTTTCCATTTTTGTAAAACCGACCGACACGCTCGCTTCCAAAGGCTATCAAAACAAAACAAATGAAGGGAATTGACTGAAACTTTGACAGTAGGCTTCTAAAAGAATGTACTGCACAATGGTAAAACTCTTTTGTGACAGCAGCGCCATCGGGCGGTGAGGCTAAGTACTTGTTGAATGACCCTCGTACTCAGACTTTACCCCAACCGTCTTTCTCTATCCCTGGAACCCTCACTCTCAGGATTCCAAGCCCTAACTGACTATTCCCTCAGGAACTCATGGAACCCAATCCCCTCCTGGACTCAACTGTTCCCTGAACTGTCAAATCCCAACTGTCAACATTCCAGATGCCAAAACCAATGGACACACTGAATGTTCAAAAGTCCCAGCCCACATTCTATTGGCTGGACCTCAGCTGCCTTCTGATTGGTAGCCGGGTGTTTTCTGCACCACACCCCCTTATATCTATCCCTATTAGAAGATCTACATGCAGGCACACAAAAGGATACAAATCCTGGCAGTAGGATATCAGATGGGCACCAGGTTTCTTGTAAACATACAGTGTCGAATTTACCAATATAGTCAATGAACTCCATATCTGAGTTTTTATTGAGCCAGCCAGCTATCTTCCATGAAAGGAGTGACAGATCTGAACTACCCCCTTCTAGTCACTGAACTGGATAAAATGAAATTGCAGAAAAGAGTGCTTTTTAAGTTTGGACACAACCGTTTGCGCTAGAGCGGGTGGGGCCTTTTACTGATCGAAGAGGTAGATGGATCAATTTCCAACTAGGATTGGATTGTCTTCCAGAATTTGGATGTGATATATTACCAGGCTAATGGCCAATTTTCTGGTGGAGGCAACAAGATTATGGATTAAATTTTATAATAATGATCCTGAAGTTTTATTGTAAATCTTTGTTGTTGTATGCCTAATAAAGGTTGAATGAATGAATGAATGAATGAATGAATGAATGAAAAAATCCAGGAAAGACAGACATGCTCTTGGTCTGTCTCCTCTGCTAGATGTGTTACAACCCTGAAATCTCAGACTTGCAGCTTGGATGTTTTTCCTCCTGGACTCACCTCTCAGCCTGGATGCCCAGGTCTCAGCAGAAGCCAGGAGTGCAGTTTAGATGTTGTATCTGGCCATGGTGACAAATGCCTTGGTTACATCCCAGTTGTATTACTTTAACACTGTCTGTATGGGGCTGCCTTTGAAGAATGTTCAGATACTTCAAGTAGTACAACCAGTTTCAACCAGATTACTAACAGGTGCTGGCCACAAGAAGTATACAACTCCCTTGTTGCAGAAAGCTCCACTGGCTGCTGGTCTGCTTCCTTTTCTCTGTTCTGCCACCTTCACAGGTACATCTGGTGGGGGGCACGGGAGAAACAGGGCCTTCTCAGTGGCTGCCCCAGGATTATTACAGGAACTTCCTGACAGTAAGAGCTGTTCAATAGTGGAACATCCTTCTTTGGATAGTGTTGGAAACTCCTTATTTGGAGGTCTTTAAACAGTGACTGAATGCATGGCAGGGGGTTGGAGTGGATGGCCCTTGTGGTCTCTTCCAACTCTGTGATTCTATAAAGGAATTTCTATAAAGAAATTCCTCCCCTGAGAATTTAAGTCTGGCACCTTCCCTACTTTCTTTTCACCAACAAGCAAAAATGCTTTCATTCCAACAGGCATTTGAAGAGCAATGATGTAAGTAAGGCCCATCTTACACAAAGTGCTGGATATTGGCAACTGCTTGGCTGGCTGTGTGTGTGCTTTTTTTTTTCATATTACTTTTATTAAAATAGTAAATCATTAAAAATAATAATAAAGATGATATTTTTCTCTTTTAAATGTATTCCATGATTATATGTACAAAATCCAGTTCATATATGATATACATTTCTGCTTAAATGAAAATGTCCACCATTCCTCCTACTTCCTTCTTAGCATAACTAATCATTTCTTTTGGCACCCAAGCTAGCCAGAATTTTGATAAACCAATAAATTTCATGGAAATTCATTAATAAAATAAAGAATAATTATTATATATACTCCAGATATAGATTTTTTTAAACATTTAAATTATAAGGAATAAAAGTCAGCCCCTGAACTGAATTATCAACACTGAAGAGTCTGTGTAATCATGATCACAATTATTAGTTCCCTAAATAGGAGGTAGATATTAACAGATCTTTAAATGTATTAAAACTCCTGGAAATATATTTAATCTGAAGCAAAACTGCTGGGGTCTTTTTCTGTCTCTCCACAAAGAAGAGTTGGGTTGTGGGACTTGAGAGCCTGGTTTGACCTTTGGTTTTGTTTTAATTATTTAATTTTACTTTTAGGTTTGGTTTAAAGCTATTCTGTGATGTTTTAATTTGATTAAATTTGTCTTCTATGAAGATTAATAAAAATATTAGGGCAAATAAATGAATTCTCATCCAATAGATCACATTGGATTAAAACCATTTTCTTCAAGACATGGAGATGACAAAAAGGCGGAAAAAGACAAAAAAGAGAATGGTCTACCGAAACAGTTATATCTTACCAAATTTCTTTGGTCTAGTTTCAAAACTGTTCAATACATCCATGTTTGAATGCTAGAGAGACCCAAGTCACATATCAGGCAAATCGGTGATGAAGCCCACTGTTTCAGTAATTTACTTTCTCTTCTTCCACACATTGTGCACTAGAAATCAATGGCTTTTCATGTAAATCCAAGAGAAAGAAATCGACAGTACTGTCAGGAATTACAAGTATAATTTGGATATGCATCTGAATTTAATGTCAGTTATGTGACGTCTATTACTTTGCAAGAGGTAATGACATCCAAACTATACTCAGATATAAATGGGAGCTGCATGTTCCCCAGTGCATCCAAGTGCCCACCCCATGAAAAACAGTAAGAGGCTTTTATGTTTAACTGTGTGCCTTATTTATATTTATCAGTCCTGATAAAATTGTGCAGCTTGCTCTACATAGGGAGATCAGTCTAGATTCAATACAGTGAAGTACAATTTAGACAATTTTCTATGCCAGCTTTGGCGGTCAGGTCCCTTGAAGCCTTCAAAATGTTCTCCAGATATGCCACCTGGAAGCGTTTTGCAATTTACTCATGCAAAAGTGGTCTTTTGAATCAGATCATCTCATCACCATCACAGAGTTTTCAAATGAAGTCTTAAGAATTAAGAAGCAATTCTAGCGAAGGCCTCAATAAAAATTGAACTGGGATGGGGGCAGTTAATTGGAAAGAGAATCTATGATGTTTACAGCTTGTCCCAAATATTTTTATAACTGACAACTGTGCATGTGACTGGATTTCAAAGATACTGATAGACTGCTTAAGTTTTTATTATTATCTGCTGTTTATTGTTGGAATGATGCTGTAAGGAATGAGTATATATTCTATATAACTGTAAATATTCTATATAACTGTTTTTTTCCTGACATTAACTTTTTTTTTCCAAACATCCTGTGTTTATAAATGTCATCTTTATGGATTCAGCTTCAGAAACGGGAACGTTCCTGCAGAGCCTATGTTCAGGTATTTCCATTTTTTTTTTCTCTGTATAGAGTTGTTTTGTCTTGTGTTTGCTATTTACATATTAAATAACAAGGAAAACAGTAAAGGAAGGCGCCAACAAGACAGAAATGTTGTTCAAAACATTTTGAAGACAGAAAGAGATTACACCAATGATATACAAATGCCATTCATACCACTAATTTTCTCAGTAGTTGCAGACCATTTAAGCAAGCGTACACAATGTTGTATGTGGTGTTTATATCATTGGTAAATTCAGTGTTTTTACACCTTCGTAGTTTTCAGAAAATATGGGTACATTTTCATTTGTGAAATCTACAGATGCAGACAGCTTGACAGCACATCAGACTGGTAAAATGCTGGTTTATTTTTAGACTTGTATGCAATTTGCCTTGTGTGCAATATAGTCGAAGCCTCATTTCAACATTAGCATTTGTACCCAGTTTCTGGCATGGGAAATACTCCTTCTCTGCCTTATCTACATTAAATTTTAGTTCCTATCTACCGTCATCCAGCTGACGGTTATCTTGAAAAAGCTGTCGAAGGAATTGACTTCTATCTGTGGGTCTGTGAGCAGTGAGTGGTTGAGCCAGGAGTGTTCCAGGCTCCACAGATGCTCTTCCAGTGATCTTAGGTGCAGTTTCAGGAAATGGGGAAACATGGGAGGCCAAGGGGACAGACACAACAATTCCCATAATGACAACAGGGGGGGGGGGACCATTAGCACTCTCTGGACCATAACAGGTGTCTTCTGCGCTCCCCCTCCTCAAAAAAAATTTCTCCAAGCAAAGGTAATCAGGCAGGGGAACCAGACCACTTGTGGTCCTGATATTGCTGTGGAAGCTGAGATTGAAAGGGGGAATGAAACCAGCAGTGAAGGTATTTCTTTCATTTGGTTTAGCCACGTGGGGCTTCTTACCCTGTTCATCGTGATAGTTCTTTTCCCCTTTTCACTTCCACGTTCTTTGTATTAATATTGCGTCTAGCAACAGACATGGTTTGAATTTTTAAATGGACAAATTATGAGAAATCTACCATAATATGGGGGACTTAATGAAGATTTCTTTGTACCACCATCGTGTATGATATATCAGTTTGCATTTGCAGTAGGTCATACCTGCCATCAAAAAGCCTTCTGTGACAGGGGAGGGCAGCCCTGTCTGTGAGAGCCAGTGGTGTATTGAGTATTGAGTGATGTTGTGGTTTGAGCATTGGGAGACCAGGCTTTGAATCCCTGTCTGGCCATGGAAACCTAATGGCTGACTTTGGGTACATCACACTCTTTCAGCCTCAGGGGGAGGAAAGAACAAACCCCCTCTGAACAAATTCTGCCAAGAAAACCACATTAGGGTTTCCATAAATCAGAAATGACCTGAAGGCACACCATAACAAATCTTTCTAGACCAGGAGCTGAATTTCAATTTGGGAAGGACCTTGGATATATGTCTCAGGAGTGGGTGGAGCTAACAGGGTTTAACTAAAGTAGAATGGGAGAGGGGCAGATATAAATCTATAAATTTGCCCCAATATAGCATCTTACGCAAGAACCTTGGCAGTCTGTAAAGGTAATCTCATGCACCATACGAAACTTTCCCAGTCAGCACTTGAGCTTCTGTACCATGCAAATTCTTGTCGGTCTGCATAACTCAGTCCTTATAAACAAAACCTTGTTTGTTGGCAAACCTAAGCTCCTGTTCCATAGAATACCTTCTAGAACTGCAAACCAGAGTTCATTTCACTGCAAAAATGTCCTACACTTTCAATGACTCATTATCTCAGATTTGTGACCATTAATGAGGGCAAAAGCAATGCCATTGCTAGATAGAGGACCAGTGTGAGCTAAATTAGGCATGTGGACCTGAGATTCTACTTGAAAAGGGGGTTGCTTCTGACCTCTCATTAATAGAAATGTGGTAGGAAATGGGATTCAGTGTGTTGCACATATGAACCAGATATGATTTTACTATATACACATAAGTATTAGCACCCTACCTGTTCAACTTGTATGCTGAAAATATCATAAGAAGTGCAGGTTTAGACTCAGAAGGACGAGTGAAAATAGAAGGAAGGAACGTCAACAATCTAAGATATATGGACGACACCATACTACTAGCAGAAAACATCATGGACTTGGAACAACTACTAAGGAAGATCAAGGAAGAAAGTGCAAATACAGGCTTAAAGAAAACAAAAACAATTACCATGGAGGTCTACATACATTCAATCTCTAGATAATGAAGAAATCAAAATAGTTAAAGATTTCCTATAGCTTGGATCAAACACTGATCAGATCAGAGACTGCAGTCAACAAATCAGAGGAAGATTAGGAATGGGGAGTTACAAAAGAACTAGACAAGATCCTAAAGTGTAAAGATATACAACAGATCACTAAAGTCACAATCATCCAAGCCATTGTATTCCCCACAACCATGTACAGATGTAAAAGAAAGAAAATCAACTCATTAGAGATGAGGCACTGGAGAAAAGTGCTGAGGATATCATGGATAGCCAAAAATACAAACAAATGGGTCCTGGAACATATCAAGCCTGAACTCTCTCTGGAAGCCAAGATGATGAAACTGAGGCTGTAGTACTTTGGCCGCAACATGAGAAGGAGTGAATCAATAGAAAATAAAATGATGCTAGGAAAGGTAGAGGGCAGCAGAAAGAGAAAAATTGCACTCCAGATAGATAGACTCAATTAGGGAGGACACAGACCTAGATTTGTAGGGCCTGAGTGAAGGACAGAGGGGTTTGGAGGTCCATCCACAGTGTCGTCATCAGGAGGGCAGTTAACAATTATTATTATTGCAGCTTTCCTCTCGTTCTCTTTCTCGCTCTCTTTTTCTCATACACACACAGAGCTTGGAAAAAGGTTGCCCAGGAAAGTGCTAGAAAGTCACACCTCTAAATTCCAGGGGCCGCTGCTCATAGGGTGTTGCTGGAATGTTAAACATCTGGTTCAAGGTACAAGTCATTGCTATTTAGACAGAGACTAAATGTGCAGTTTACTTTCATTGAACTGGACCTTCAGAGATAACTAAGTACCTTGCAAAGTCAGGATGGATTTTGTCATATCTGAATAGATAGACCAGTACCTCCAATTGAGAGCCCCAAACAACAAGGACCAATTGTGCGGCGTTAGAGAGAGGGAGCAGTTGGTGTAGCTGTCCCAAAGGGCCTCATACCCTTCCAAGGAAGACATTTGTTGACAAAGAACAGCACTTGACTATCCCTCTTTGCAACCTCTTCTCTCAAAACTGTAGACATAGCGTTAATTGAAGATACAAGTTAACAAACCGCAAAAAAAAACCAAGGTGGGTCAGACACAAATATCTTCCATCTTGGCCTCAGTTCATAGAATCATAAATTTGGGAGGACTGCATGGGCCATAAGATCCAACCCCCTGCTCTGTTTGAAGCGGTGCAGAGAAGGAGACCCCACCACTTCTCTAGGCAAATTATTCCATTGCCCTACCACTCCTACAGTCAAGATCTGCCTTTTAATATTCAACCAAAATTTACCCTCCTCTAATTTAAAACCATTAGACCTGGTTGCACCCTCTGTAACAGCTCTTGAGGAATTTAAAGATCATGTCAGTCTTCTCTTTACCAGACTGATCATGCCCAACTCCTTCAATGCTTTCTCATATTTTTGTTCTTCATACCTCTTATCATCCTTGTTGCTTTCTCTGAACCTGCTCCAAATGGTCATTAAGACCAGCCCTTTGACTTACTGTGAGGCCCCAAAGCTGCCCCACCATGAGAGTTCCCTGCTTGAAGATGAGCAGGGAAAGATCAGAGGAGGTCTGGCAGCCCCTTCCATCATAGGACGCACAGTGATGACATCGTCCCAAGTCAAAGACATCCCTTTGAGACTCCCTCTCCACTTTTGTAGACACCTAAAAAAAGTCTTACCTGTATGTTGTCGTAATTATAGTCGTGACCTTTAATAGATAACATTCAGCACCTATCAGCTATGACTTGCATAGAAGCAGATGATGACTACGTCTCCCTCTCCCCTTTGAAATTCTAGGACTTCCCTTATTAATGTGAATGGAATCTCTCTGACAAAGTTCCTATATAAAATCAACTATAGATGTATCAATTGGAGATGACCACAGGATGTATGTGGAGATTTCACCTATGTTTCTTCATGAGGTTCCAGTGTTATAGATTACATCAGTCTTTAAAATTCCACCTAGACAGAATAGCTAACTTCATGGTTGAGCCCTTTGAAGATAGTGATTATCAGGACTATCATATCACCTCTTAACCATCCCCAGCTCTCTTAAGTCATTCCTCATAGGGGATGGTTTCCAGACCCTTCACCATTTTAGTCGCCCTCCTTTGGACACGCTCCAGTTTTTCAACATCCTTTTTTAATTGTGGTGCCCAGAACTGGATACAGTATTCCAGGTGGGGCCAAAGCAGAATAGAGTGGCACTATTACTTCCCTTGAGCTAGACACTATACATCTATTGATGCAGCCTAAAATTGCATTAGCCTTTTTAGCTGCTACATCACACTGTTGACTCATGTTCAACTTGTGGCCTACTTGGACTCTGAGATCCCTCTCACATGTAGTGTCGTTAAGTCAGGGGTCCCCCATCCTATATCTATGCATTTTATTTTTCTGCCCTAAGTGCAGTACCTTACATTTCTCTGTGTTGAATATCATTTCGTTAGCTTTGGCCCAGCTTTAGTGTTCCTTGATTTGTGTTTGAACACTGCATTTGGTAGTTCCTGTGTAGACTTGTCCATAGCTGCATGATATATGATAAACTCTGGTGGCTGTGGGAGGGTCTCTGCTGTCCTTCACTGAGCGCAGCATTTGCTGAATTTTCTTGTTGGGCTTGTAGATCATTTGGAGGTTGTGTTTCCTCACCAGTTTCCCTGTTCTGTCTGTGACTCCTTTGATGTATATCTTCCCTTTAGGTGGTTTTTTGTCTTCATTCCTCTGGGTTTTTCTGGGTCTGGAAGCCCTTCTGATGTTGGAGATGGAGTAATCATTAGCCTGTAGAGCCCAGTCTAGGTGCTTCAATTCGTCTTCCAGGAGATGGGGTTCACAGATCCTTTTTGCCCAGCCTACCAATGTTTTTATTGTGCTTCTGTTTTGTCCTGGGTGATGGTTGGAGTTCTTGTGTAGGTTTTCTGTATACTGTGTGGCCCAAATGGTGGTTTGGTTTGCGGATGACCAGGACATCCAAGAATGACAGTGTTCCTTCCTTTTCTTTCTCCATCATTTATTGGAAAAAGATAATAAATCTTCTCTGTCTCCAATTAGTCTGTTAGATATAGTAGCAAAAAATATCCCCAGTATCTTTTAGACAGGTTAGAGAACTGGGCCACAGTAAACAGTATCTTTATTGAAGAACAGGCGGGATTCAGGAGTGAATGTTCCACCTTGGGCAACTTGGTGCTGAACCATCCAGTATATACTCATGACACAGGAAAGGATATTTTTATATAGCATTTGTTGATCTGAAAGCTGCTTTTGACACTACTGATATTTTTTTTTTTGTGTGTGTCTTAAGGTATCTAATACCAACATTGATCATTGCATTTTGTTTGTTGTCAGAATACTTTATACTGATACATCGTGAAGGTGAGATTCTCCTCACTGGAATCTTTTATGGAATCCATTCCAACATGTAGAGGGGTTAAATAAGGTTACATATTGACACTTCTCTTTTTAACTTTTTCATTAATGATATTTATATCATATAAGCAATGATAAATTCTCCCCCAGATCAATTTGTGGAAGGAAAGTCCCCCTGCTTCTTTATGCAAGTGACATGGTATTCCTCTCTTGTGCTGAAATTGGACTTAGAAGACTCCTGGCTAATCTGGATGTATATTGTTCAGCCAACAAATTGTCATCCAATTATGAAAAGACCAAAGTTGTAGTTTTCAGAGGTGGACGTAGAAAGCACAATGAGCATATCAGGCAAAATAAGACAGAACAGGTGACTTTATAGTGGTACTTAGATATAGTGTTTGCTGCTTCTGGTTCATGACAACTTCATGTCAGAGCTAAAAAGCTCAAGGCTGAGCAGCTCATAAATGCAGTTATTAGGTTTTGGTGTACCACAGGAGGCAGGCAGGTCTCCCCAATTTTGCATATAATTGAACAGAAACTCCAGCCCCAGGTGTTGTACAGATCTGAGTTTGGGGGCTTTCAAGTTGCTGCAGATTTGGATGGCATCCAGAACAGAAATTTAAAAGTTCTCTTGAGTTCCCAAGATGCACCCAAATACAGTATTTGTGGTTGGAAATGGAATCACAATCCTGGCTAATGAAGATCTGTCTGTTTATCTTTAATTTCTGGTTAAGACAGAAAGGAATGTCAGAAAATTGCCTAGCAAAACTATAGGGATCTAACTATATGGGCCCGAAGCAGCAGTTTGACACTACCCCTTTCAGCGCTGGATTGGGGCTACAGCAACCGCATGCCACGTGCCTGATCCAACATTTTTCTGGCTCTAAAAATGATGCTCCTTTTTAAAGTGGCAAAAGGCTGCCCTTGCTGCAGCAGTGGAGGCTTTTCTGGGTTTCTTTGGTGCAGCTTGTCTAAACACTGCGCCAAAGAAATGGCATGATGCCACCCGCTGTCTTTTCAGGTGCACAGCATGATGTTGGCATCGGGACGGAGTCAGGGCATGTAGTGTGCAGTCACCACACCCCCACTGCACCCCGATGCCGGCATTTATCGCCAGTCTGTTTAGCCCCTGTGTCTTCAGGAACAAGTATCACTGTGGTCAGAATGAAGTCAAGGACCTCCCCCACTATTTCTTTATTTGTCCTGTGTCAAAGGAGTTTATCAGACAAGGGAAATTGGAAGTATAATCCAATGACAATCCAAATGCAATCATGGGGTTTAACGTTATTGCGTGATGGACTACCACACACAATTTCAGGCAATGGGAAGTCAGTCTGAATGCAATGATGGGTTTTCATGTTATTGCGTGATAGACTACCACATGCAATTTTGGACAATGGCAAGCTATTTTCGGGCAATGGGAAGTCAGTTCGAATGCATGTAAATTCACTGAAGTAGCAAATTCATGTGAATGCGTTCTGGCCCCACTTTCTTTTCATTCAAAATTAAGAGAAATTCCTCCCATGTGATAAAACTCCAAAGGAGCTTGGAGAAAAATACCTTGTGGTGTTGTTATCTATTAAAAACAATTTGATCTGAGAAGCTTTAGCTTATATTATGCTTACAGTTAAGACTTGGAAAACCTGAGAAGTGTTTCAGTCATAGTTTTTTGTGGGTTTTTCAGGCTGTGTGGTCATGTTCTAGAAGAGTTTCTTCCTGACGTTTCGCCAGCATCTGTGGCTGGCATCTTCAGTCAGCTGGTAAAATATAATGAGATTTGTTCCCACTCCATACACACATCAAAAATAGGAAAACATATTCGAAATAGGTAGTCAGAATGTTAGCTTCCAAAACAGCAAAGGATAGGTTTGATCAGAGCTGGTAAAATCTGAACACCTCCCCCAGGAAAGAAAAGTATGTTGATCCAAAATGAAGGGCAACCATTACACTTCAGTGCTTTAACAATCTTGCCTCTGAATTTCTAAAGTAGATTGGGCCTGTTTCTATAAGCAGTGACTTTTTAGCAGTAATAATATAGTAGCCTCATCTCATGTGTCATTTTATTTCTTATTATCTCTCAAAAGAGAAGGGGCTGCATGAGGAGACAGGTACAAGACCTTGGCACAAACTCACATGCCAACTCTTCCCAAACATCTACTCAGGAAATGTCCTCACGGGACCCAACCACATAACCAACAATATTGGAGGCAGTTTCACTTGCTCATCTGATAATGTGATATGTGCCATCCTCTGTCAGTGAAGTTCTTCCGCACTTACATTAGGCAAACAGGCCAGTTTCTACTCCAGAGGATAATTGGACATAAATCAGATGGGAAAGTTAGAGCAAATAAGAATTTTAACTCTCATTGTGTGAGACACTTGCTATTTCATATCTGGAACACATATAAAGTGAGAATTATGCCAAAATTCTCATTCTGGTTCTCCCCGCAAGAAGCAATTCAGAGAAAAGAAACAAGGCACAAATGGGTTAACTTACCAAAAGCTCTTAAGTAAAGATAAATTGGGTAACTATAAACTGAAAACACGGGAAGAGCTAAATGTTGAGGGATATAACTTAAACTGGTTTGAATACAGAAAAATCTCAGAGCGTTTCAAAATGAATCTCAAATTACAAGGATTGGATATGAACTTAAATGAATTTGATAAAATTTGGAAAGGAGATAACAAAAAATGGATTGGCAATTTTTATAAACTGTTATTAAAATGGGATTTAGAAGAAGAAGCAATCAAGGAAAATATGATTCAATGGGCCAAAATTTTGGACATACTCTCGAATTAAAAATATGGGAGAAAGTATGGACTAAAAGATTAAAATATACACCATCCCAAAATTTAAGAAAAACTTTTTATAGATGGTACCTTACACCAAATAAAATATTGAAAATATACAAAAGCAAAAACAACCTTTGTTGGAAATGTGGGAATGAACCTGGCACATTATACCATTGTCTGTGGACCTGTAAGGTAGTTAAAAATTATTGGATTACGTGTGTGATGTTATTAATTTTATACTTTAGGAAACAATACAAGCCCGACCAGAGATATTTTTGTTAAACCTGTGGGATGACTATATGGATAAGAAATATGGGGGGGGGGGGGGGGGATATTTTATTTGATCATTTCTGCAAGGATTAAATTGGCACAAAAATGGAAATCCAAACGTTTAGCAAGTTTAAGGGAATGGAAGCTAAAACTATATGATTTAATTGAAATGGATGATCTTACACAATTTTTAAGATTGGGAAAGAAAGGAGATAAGAGAAAGAAAGGAGAAAATGAATGGAAACCAATTTTACAATATCTACAAAAAGAATGGGAAGGGAGACTTAGAAACAGTTTCTTTTTATGATTAAAAAGGTGAAATGAAATTATCCTAAACCTTAGGGTAAAGTTAAAAGAGAATGATGTTGATAATGATAATTGATAATATTAATGATAGAGTACAAGATATGGGTAAAACAATTAGGAAAAGGTTTTATTTAATTTAACTCAGTCATGTTTCTTGCAATAAATAAGAATATGTTATACTTGGAGGTAATATGGAATGAGAAGTATATGGTTAAATAGACAAGAGGATTATAGTATAGCTAGAAGTATTCGTGAAAACGTGTGAATTAAATAAAGAGAATTTAATATTTCACACAGGGGACAGATTATATATAATTTTGTAGGTAATTAATTTTAATTAAATCAGTCTTCAAGAGGGCTGAGAAACAATATGTTATAATCCCTAATAGGTCAGGAGGGAAGTTCATAGTTGAGTGGAACGAATGAAGAAGAGTGAGAAGAGAGGAAAGAAAGAAGGACAGACAACAGGGTAAATGGAAGTTGAAGAAGGTGCATGAATGTAATTTGTTGGAGATAGATGAGTGTGGTCCAACAAAGAAGGTAGGAGGTAAGGGAAAGAAGTTAGAAGGGATTAGGAGAGAGATGTAACAAGAAAAGTTTAAGAAAGTAGTTTGTAATAAGGAGGGAACTTAAAGAAGGAAATAATAATAAAGTATTCTCTCTTTTAGGAATCACTCTTTTTCATTTGTAATGTTGCAATGTTAATTTGTTGTGTATGGGGATAGATAGGATAAGAAGAGAAGAAGGGAAGAAGACATGAAGATAAGAAAATAAGATGACAAGAAGTTAGGGTTAAAGAAGTGAGAGGGTGGGTAGAGGGGATTCAATGTTTATGGGTGAGATCAAGTGATGGATTGATTGTAGAATGTATGATGTACAATGGATGTTGTATGTTACATGATGGTGTTTTGATATGAATGAAATATTGTAATTTTTAAATTGTTTAAGAAACTGTAATAATTTTAAAAATAAATAAATCAGATATTAGAAATGAGAAAGCCTGTTGCAGAACACTTCAGTCTTTCTAGGTGTTTCATCTCTGACCTCAGAACAGCAGTCCTTGAATTAAAAAACTACAAAGTGAGATTAGAAAGAGAAACAGCTGAATTACAATGTATTCATAAACTCCAATCCAACAACAAAAACGATGGCTTCCTGGCACACTACACATATTGTAATATTGAATGCACTTAGCCAGTTTAACATATGTCCTTTCCACTCCCTAGCCTTCCCACATCACATTCCAAAACTCCTTTGCACCATTTAATATGGACATCCACCCAACCTGGCTTTAGGCAGCATCGTGACTCCTGCTTTTGTCCTTCAATGACCATTGTTAAAGCTGACTTTGTCCCCTCATGACCATACCCACAACTTTTGCATTTCCGTGAGCATCCATACAATTCTTCCAGGGCACCAGCTAATCTGAAGAAGTAGACCAAGGTCCAAAACACACTGCAGAAATAATCCATCTTGAGATCGCTTTAAATGCTCTGGCTCAATGCGAGGGAATTCTGGGAACTGTAGGTTTCTGAGACCTTTAGCCTTCTCTGTTAGAGAGCTCTGGTGGCACAAGAAACTATAATTCCCAGGATTCCCTAGCACTGAGCTAGGTCAGTTAAAGCGGTCTCAAACTGGATGATTTCTGCAGTGTATTTTGGACCAGAGACTACTAAAGCTTATGCTACCGTCTCATTTCACACAGTTAGTCTCAAAGGTACTAACAAGATCTCTTTGCATACTGATATAATTTTGTGATTGACTCCACCTTCACTGCTATTTTGTATCTGATAAATTAAACACTGTGATTGAACACAAACTGACAAATTAACTTTTTCAAATGAGGTCATTCAGTGTCCTTACAAAGACTGGGTATAAAGGACAAAACTTTATGGTATCATTAAATATTTATGAAAAGATGCCCCATAGTTATTGCTTCCTCCCACCACCATAAGCAATATACTTGTAATAGACTAGCTTTACTAGTTAAAGTAGAGGTAAGGAAAGATGGAGGTGAGGAATTAGCGTTTGACAATTAAAAAGCAGGAAATGCACAAAGGGAATATTATGACCAGAGTTGAGAAGGTATGGGTAGTAAGATAAAGTAACAGTGGTACAAAATGGACTTCAATGGGGAGGGGGTAGAATATTTTTTCAGAGAGACAAAGAAAACCAAAGAAATTAAAAGTGAGTAGGAGCCCTGCTGACGCAGTGGTTAAATGCCTGTACTACAGCCACTCACTGAAAACCATAAGGCTGCAAGTTGAATACCAACAAAAGAGCTCAAGCTTGACTCAGGCTTGCATCCTTCTGAGGTCGCTATAATGAGTACCCAGATTTTGGGGAGCAATTAGCTTACTGTTATAAACTGCTTAGACACTGTTAGTTCAGTATGAAGCGGTATATAACTGAAGCTGTTTGTTGTTTGTTTGTTTGTTTGAGTATGTTTATCCATATAAAGGGAGTACAAATAGCCCTCACTTACTTGTTAACTGCCCTTGAGTTAACCTCAAGTCATGGAGTCCCTGTGGATGAGGCAGCCCTAAATCCCTATGTCCTCCACTGGTCTGCTTAGGTCTCATAGATTTAGGCCCTTGACTTCCCTGATCAAGTCTAACCATCTGGTGTGTTGTCTTCCACTCTTTCTGCTGCCCTTTCCTAGCATAATTGTCTTTCCCAATGAGTGTTGCCTTCTCATGATGTGGCCAAAGTACTACAGCCTCACTTTAGTCATTCTGGTCCCAGGGAGATTTCTAGCTTGATCTGTTCTAGGACCTATTTGTTCTCACTTCTTAATTGGCCATAAATACTTGGAAGTGCACAAAAGATGCCGGGTACTGTTTGGTCTACAGCTGTCTGGAGACATACCTGAAATGAGGCAATCATCATGGTACCTCCTGAGTATCATGTTGTCTAGAAACAGCCAAAAAATGTTCAAAGACATATTCAAATAAAGTTATGAGCATACTAAGAACTAGGCTAATGTAGTTGTTCTTTTGGTAATAAGAGTACAAGTGATGATCAGGAGATTGAATAGATAACAAGATCTTTATTAAGGACCCTGTAACCATACAGTTTGGTTGAAAAAAATAGAATTTGGAATAAGGTACCTAAAATAGTTCCCTGGATCTTGACTTATCTGGGAAAAATAAAAAATACAGAAAGAACAAAATTACCTTGGATAAAATGCAGGGAGGGATGCAGTCTGAATCTTTGTTGTGCTTCATTTGGGACCAGGCATTTCTAGGCTCCCAACTTGTCCACTAAAAAAAATGCACAGCCCTAAGAACAAATGGAATAATATTCTGGAAGGTATCACCCCCTAAGATTTTGATGGGCTTGTAACAAGAGCAGATGAATCCCAAGACGGTGGAGCCCCACAACATTTATAGGGAGTAGGCTAGTTTTACATGGTAGTGACCTATAGAATGAGTGGGCATGGATAGCCCTCTGTGAGAATTCTACTGCGTATCTGGCAATGGATGTACCTGGGCACATACGGCAGTGAGGGGGTTTCAAACTGCTACTTGATGGGCTGAAAGCAAGTGGACTGAGTATGACAAAGCCCATCCCTTTGGGAGAGAAGTGGGAGACAGTATTCAGGGACAAGGAACTAGTGCTGTAAGCTGCCAATCTGTTTCACACTTTGGAATTGTTATCATGTTTCCTTCCAAGACATTGGACTGAGAACTGAAAGGAATCTTTGGCGCGTTACAGACCGCCCAGAAGGGGCAGTCTCACGCCGCTGCCGGTTGCTGCATCCGGGAACCGCAGCAGCCAAACCGCGCGGTTCCCGGGCGCAGCAACAAAGAAGCGCCAAAATGGTGCTTCTTCCTGTGCCCCGGAAGAGGCGGCACAAGGCGCACACTTGCAGCACCACTTCCGATGCACAACGTCCAGGCGCTGTGCGTCCACGACATCAAAATGGCGGTGCCCATCTATATGCAACGCCGCCATTTTGACATAGTCGTTATGCGCAAGGGGCAAGGCGACGGTGCCCCATAGGGCCCGTCAGGAACACGCCTCTGTGGGTTTTCTGACTGGGCTGCCAACTTAGTAGTTATGAATCATTTGAATGAATCTGAAGTTTCTGAGCTTTGCATCTTTCAGAAGGGTAGGGTTAAACCGAATTGTTGTTGAGTGCCTTCATGTCATTTCTGACCAAGGAGCCTTTCATAGGGTTTTTCATGGCAAAATTTGTTCAGAGGGAGTTTGCCCTTGCCTTCCTCTCAGGCTGAGAGAGTGTGACTTGTCCAAGGACACCCAGTGCATTTCCATTGCCAACCAGGGATTCGAGCCCTGTTCCCCCAGGGGTCCTTGTCCAGCACTCAAACCAGTACACAACGCCGGCTCTCATAAATACAGTTAAGTACAGTGAATTACAAATTGTACAAAAATCAGGCAGTAGCCTCAGGTCCCCCTTGCTCTTCCCTGCCCAGAGTCTCTGGCCAATGCAGTCACTCTTAAAGCAACAATATATATTAGGCAAGGTACTAGACTGATGTCAACAAGAATAACAAATACAAAGTACAAGTGTATAAAGCCGTCATGGCTTACCTTTTAAATAATATTCTGTTTCCTGTGTAAAAATAGAATTATTATTATTATTATTATTATTACCAAAAAAATCTTCCATCATCATAATCCTCCCACATTCTGTTGTTTACTTCTGCCATATCGTTCAATTCCCTTGGATGTAGTCTCCTCTGGCCCTGGAGACCTCATTTCGTTAAGAGTAACCAAATATTATTTTACCTATTCTTTGCTGCATTTTCCCTATTGCTTCATCTGCTCCACTTTCCCCAAGTTGAGCACTGTTTGGGAGAAGATCAAGGCAAAGAAGATTTCTGCCTTTTCTCTGTCCCCTGTTAGCATTTCACCATCTTCTCCATGCAATGGCCCTACCGTTTCCTTCTTCTTCCTTTTACTGTTGACATAATCAAAAAAAGTCCCTTTTATTGTTTTTAATCATTCTAGCAAGCCTGAACTCATTTAGGCTCATGCTTTAGCTTTTCTGACTTTCTCCTTGCATAAGCTGGCTGTTTGTTTGAGCCCCTCTTTGGTGACTTCCCCCTTCTTTCATTTCTTGTACATGTCCCTTTTAAATCTTAGCTCAACTGAAAGTTCCTTAAACATCCATCCTGTTTCTTTAGACACCCCCCCCCCATTTTTTTCTTCCTCAGTGGAATTCTTTGAAATTGAAAATTTTCACTTTTAACAATCTTCCATCCATTGTGAACACTCTTATTTTTTTAGTCTTCCTGACCACAAGATCACTACCAGAATTTCCCTAAGTTTACTGAAATCAGCTCTACTAAAATCTAGAATGCATTTGTGACTATGCCTGGTTTCTACTTTCCACTGTATAACAAACTCCAGGAGAACCTTATCACTTCCACCTAAGGATCGCATCACTTGCACCCCATTAACCAGATCATCCTTGTTGGTTATCCATGTTGCCTCTTCCGCCTTCTTGACAACTGCCTGCTAGACAACTGAGGAATTAATTAGACCTAAAAATTTTTGGCAGAGTTTGACTTCCAACAAATATCAGGAAAGGATAGTTGAAATCTCCCATTACTACAACCTTTCTCCTTTCTGAGTGTGTGGCCATTTGTTCCAGGAAGTGTGTAGTCACCTAAGTCCTGGCTTGGGGATCTGTAGTGCACCCCCCACAATGACATCACTGTTCATTCTCTTACCCTTAAGAGCAAAAGACTTGCGGCACAGGAGGATGCATTTCAAACAGTCACCTGACATTGGAATGGAGGGGCCTGAATCTTCTGGGAAGATCCAGAGCAAGCAGGGTGGTATTTTAATGTGTAGTGAGAGGGGTTACGAGGCTGGACATCATCTGGTCAGTTTGCACCAGAACCTGGGTTTGGACCATCTGGTTTCCCCACCAAGAGGAAGTGGGGTGGGTATGCTTTATGTGGTCTGTGCAGGCAGGACCTTACACCCAAACATGGTCTCCTACTTCTTGTTGGTCAAAAAAGAGAGAGGACATCAGTCTAAATCAGAGATTCGGCAGGAGCTCTGGGTCTGTGCCATTCTAATTGTAATCCAACAACTGTTTTCTTTTTGGGAACTGTTAGGAAAATAAAATTCAGACTCACTGGTAACATTGGCCAGTGGTGAGCAGGTGCAATGCATAAGATAATTACTTGGGAAATAAGAATTGTTGAAGGGGTGCTTTTATTACCAACCCAGCTTACATCAGTTTGATGTCCTTGACTGGTTCTGTAGAGCCTGATCAGGCCCATATATGTGTGCACGAAAAGGAGTGATTTCCTGCCCCTGTCTCCATTATGGCCTCCTAAGAATGATAGAGAAGAAAATTTGGGAATATTCCAAACAGTGTGCTGGGCCCAGGTGATCCGAACATACCAATTTGTTAAGGTTTAGCTCAGGAATGCTGAGTGGAAGTTAGAGAGAAAACAAAGAGCTGTAGAAGCACACCAACTATTAAATTACAGGAGACCAACATTTGCACTTCTTATGGGTGAAAGAGTCTCATAGAAAATGTTTTTCCCCTTTTCTTCACAGGCCATGGTTGAAACTGTCAATAACCTCCTTCAGCCACAGGCTTTGAATGCTTGGAGGGATTTACCTGCAAGTGACCAGTTGCGTGCAGCAACCATGTTACTAGACACTGTGGAAGAAAGTGCCTTTGTGCTTGCTGACAACCTTCTCAAGACTGACATTGTGAGGGAGAGTACTGACAACATTCGTAAGTAGCAAAAATAATTGAGGGGAATTTGTTGCATTGGTATTCAGTTGTGTTCCTATCTGGGGGGTTTTGACAACCAAATGATAATAAAGTTTTCAAAATTAGGAGGCTGTGGGATTTAGATACTTGTAGTCTGTAAGTCTTCAATAGAATTAACCAAAATAATTGGTCAAGAATTATCGAGTGGCATTGCATAGTGGATTTTGGGTATGGTTTGGCAGACAAAATATGGTTCCCATTCAATTGAAGAATCCAGTGAATTTCAAGGGTAGCAGAAATGTTAGATGAAACTAGTGATGCTTCTGATACCTAGAAGGAAAGTGGCACTGGCTTTTTTTCTATCTCATTTAGCTAGTATTCTAATACCATGAAAGAAATATTCCCAGTAGACGTTTTGTAGGTTTTTACAAAAATATGACAGCTTTGGTGTTGCCTAATTTCAGGAACAGTTACTTAGCAATGAAGAAATGCCAAATAGCTGCCGTATAACAACCTGGTTGGCTTCAATACTATTTGGTAGTACTTTGGGATGAAGTTTATCTGGTCCTGCAGATTTCAACTTGTTGAGATTAACCAGGTGACTGCCTCTCAATCTTGATTTGAAACCCAGATCCCTTATCACACAGTTCTCTTTTTGGGGAAACATTGAAGCAACATAAGTAGTTTTACCTTTTCATTGTAATCTTAGTATTTCACCATCTTGTACAGACAACAGTATTTTCTGAATGGAAATGTTATATTCTGCAGAGAAAATGTTGCTTGCTGCCTAGAATAACTCATGAGGTTATCATTTTTACACAAACACTCCCAGCAATATTGAACATTAAAAATGCCATATGGCTCTCTGGAAACAGTATTTTACACAACCCTCCACAGCCTTTGTACTGATGACCTAAGTGTGTTTTTGTGCAGAATAATTTCGTGAAATACTTTGGAATATGCAAATTCCAGGCCAAAACTATGCAAACTTTTGTGTGGGTTTTTCATGCTATGTGGCTGTGTTCTAGAATAATTTATTCCTGACGTTTCACCCGAATTTGTGGCTGGCATAGTCAGAGAATGAGGGCCCTGAAAACCTTCAACTTCACATGCAAAGTTCTTGCCACTGTGCTATTCTTCCTGACTGAGTTTCTTGAGTGTCAGGAAAACCATGTTGCAGCTAGGAAACGAATTGTGGTGACCATTACTTCCATCAAAGCTAAGCAAAAAAAAAAAAAAAAACAACTGTGGGGAAAGTACTCTGTTCCAACTCACATATATTTTCTGAGCAAGAGGAGCTCAGTGTTCATCCTGTGGAAATAATTGAAACTGTAGAAATAAACACAATGCAAAATGGACTCTGAGGCATATGGGGGTTTTGAGAGTCACTGGGGCGAAGCTAGCAGACTGTTTGGAAGAGCAGAAGGAGATCTTGGAACTGTGCTTAAGGGTTCACTGTTACTTTTTAACTGTTTTAATTTAGGGGGCTAAGTGGGGGGCTTTTCCTAGAGCAAGTGAGTCAGAGACTTGCTTGTGGAAGGAGCTAGCAATCGATAACTCTCTATACAGTTATAGCTGACCGCGCTTGATGAAAAGGCCAAGCCAACAGGGGTCTTTTCATGGGTTTCTAACCAGGGGCATTTGGAGGGAGAAGCACAGAGCTCCAAACAGTTCCAATGTGAAAGAAAAATGGGAGGTGACTCAAGAAACCAGGATAGAGGAAAAATGAGTTAAGTTTTAAACGGAGCATGTATAAGAAATCACCAAAAAGGAATTCAGTCAAATAGCTAGCATGTGTAGGGGTAAAATCAGAAAAGCTAAAGCGCAGAATGAACTCAGGCTTGCTAGAGAGGTTAAGAACATAAAAAGGGCTTTTTTGAATATGTCTGCAGCAAGAGGAAGAAGAAGGAAACGGTAGGGCCACTGCGTGGAGAAGATGGCAAAATGCTAACAGGAGATAGAGAAAAGGCAGAATTACTCAACACCTTCTTTGCCTCAGTCTTCTCAGAAAAGGCAAAGGGTGCTTAACATGAGGATAAAGGAGAAGAGGACAGAATAGGGGAATTTCAGCACAGAATAAGCAAAGAGATAGTACAAGAATACCGTGTTAATCTAAATGAATATAAGTCTCCAGGACCAGATGAACTACATCCAAGAGTATTAAAAGAACTGGCAAATGTAATATCGGAGCCATTGGCAATAATCTTTGAGAACTCCTGGAGAACAGGAGAAGTCCCAACAGACTGGAGGAGGGCAAACGTTGTCCCCCATCTTCAAAGAAGGGAAAAAAGAGGATCCCAACAATTATTGTCCAGTTAGTCTGACATCAACACCAGGAAAGATTCTGGAGCAGATCATTAAACAGAGAGTCTGTGAACATCTAGAATGCAACACCATTGTGTAAAAAAGTCAACAGGTGTTTCAGAGAAACAAGTCATGCCAGACAAATCTAATCTCTTTTTTGATAAAATTACCAGCTTGGTAGATGATGGGAATGCTGTGGATATAGTGTATCCTGCTTTCAATAAGGCCTTTGACAAAGTTCACCATGACATCCTTGCAAACAAGCTTGTAAAATGTGGGCTAGACAAGGCAACTGTTACATGGATTTGTAATTGGTTGATTGGCCAAACCCAAAGGGTGCTCAACAATGGCTCTTTTTCATCCTTGAGAGAAGTGACCAGTGGGGTCCCACAGGGCTCTGTCCTGGGCCCAGTGCTGTTCAACATCTTTATCAATGACTTGAATGAGAGAATTGGGGGCATACTTATCAAATTAGCAGATGACACCAAATTAGGAGGAGTAGCTAACACCCCAGAGGACAGGATCAAAATTGAAAATGACCTTAATAAATGAGAAAGCTGGGCCAAAGCTAACAAAATGATATTCAACATGGAAAAATGTTAAGGTATTGCGCTTAGGGCGGAAAAACGAAATGCACAGATATAGGATGGGGGACACCTGGCTGAATGAAACTACCTGTGAAAGGGATCTAGGAGTCCAAGTAGACCACAAGTTGAACTTGAGTCAACAGTGTGATTAGTCAGCTAAAAAGGCCAATGCAATTTTAGGCTGCATCAATAGAAGTATAGTGCCTAGATCAAGGAAGTAATACAGTTGGCCCTTCTTATACACGGATTTTTTATACATGGATTCAAGCATACACGGTTTGAAAATGTTCAAAAAAAGTATAAATTTACCTTGATTTTCCATTTTTTATAAGGGACACCATTTTGCTATGTCATTATATTTAATGGGACTTGAGTATACACGGATTTTGTTATACACGGGGTATCTTGGAACCAAACCCCAGAGTATAACAAGGGTCCACTATAGTTCCACTCTATTCTGCTCTGGTCAGGCCGCACCTGGAATATTGTGTCCAGTTTTGGGCACCACAGTTTTAACAGGATGTTGAAAAACTGGAGCGTGCCCAAAGTAAGGCAACCAAAATGGTGAAGGGTCTTGAAACCATGCCCTATGAGGAATTACTGAGAGAGTTGGGGATATTTAGCTTGGAGAAGAGAAGTTTAAGAGATGATATGATATCCCTGTTTAAATACTTAAAGGAATGTCATATTGAGGATGGAGCAAGCTTGCTTTTTCCTGCTCAAGAGAACAGGACCCGGAACAATAGATATAAGCTACAGTAGGCCTTCTTATACACTGATTTTTTATACACAGATTCAAGCATCCACAATTTGAAAATATTCCAAAAAAGTATACATTTCAAATATCAAACCTTGATTTTCTATTTTTTATAAAGGACACCATTTTGCTATGTCATTATATTTAATGGGACTTGAGCATACACAGATTTTGTTATCCACGGGGGATCTTGGAACCAAACCCCAGCATATAACAAGGGTGCACTGCATATATAACTGACCACTAAAGTAATTATTATACAATTATTACTATTATTGTAGTCAATAAAAGACATCTAAAAGTCATACGTTACTCACTTAGTTCTTTCTTATCCTTCAAACTCTCAAACTAATATTTTTGAATTCATTAACTTATTTTCAATACAGTATCTTATCCCATTGCAATAACTCTCCTTTTCTTCATTCTCTTCCAAACATCTACAGTATCTTAACATTCCCTTACTTTACTCTTTCCTTATCTTTCCCTTTCTTATTCCTCCTTCCTCTAACCTTCCTACCTCATTCTTCTTCCCTTCCTTCTTCTCCTTCAATCCTTCCTCAACTCCTTTGTTCTCACATATTCTAAACTTCATTCACATTCTTTTTCTCCTTCCACACCAACTTCCTTTCCTATCAACTACTGATTATTTCATTCCTACATTTTCCAACTTTTTGTTCTATTTATTTCTTTTAACTCCATCTGCGTTCTTTCACTATTCTTTGTTTTGTATATTTGTCTACACCTTGCTCCTCTTATCATACTCCTATTAAATTTAGTAATATTTCTGTTACCAAATTCATTTTGTCTTTAACGGTCCATCAATCAAAATTCCAGAAGTGTTCAGGTAGGTTATTATATCATTATATGCTAGCCAATGACAAGGGAAAAGTTATATCTCCCATATTTTTTAGGTATTCTGTTACTTTCTCCCAGTCTTTGGCCCGGGACAGACCGCCCAAAAAGGGCGGCCTGCCGGTGGTCTATTTTCATCTGGAGGGAAGCCGCAGCCACCAAACCACATGGGTTCCCTATGGAGGAAAAAGAACCTGGAAAAACCAGGTTCTTTTTGAGCTGCAGGGGCGGCTTAACAAGTGCGCCACTGGAGCACCTGTTACATAAGCGCCACACTACAATGTGCAGATGCCGCACAGCGCTTATGTAACAATGGCAGCGCCACCATTGTTACGGCACCCGCACGTACTAGGGTTAGAGAGCGTGCGATTGGTGCGTGCTCCCTAACCCTAGAATTGGCACCGGTATGCCGCTTTATGGCGTTCTGTACCGCACCTTTGTTAATCTTATTTACCATTTCACCTCTTAACAGCAATGTCAATTTATCCATTTCTATAGCTTCATATAGTTTTATTAGCCAATCGTCTTTTTTTGGTGTATCTCTATATACCATTTATAAGCCAAATTATAAATTATTCTTGCCATTGTAGTCACATAAAAAAAGGATTTTCCCATGCTCTTTATCTAATTCATTATTCAACATATTTAGTAAATACAATTCAGGCTGTCTCTGGATAGTGGTGTCCAACATCTCACATAGTGTTTTATTCACCATATTCCAGTATTTTCCCACTTTTTTGCATGACCATCAGCAATGATAAAAAGATCCTGCTTCTTTCCCACGCTTCCAGTACAAATTGTCCTTGTTTTTGTAAATTTTAGAAATTTATTTTAGAAAATCTATACCCCAAAAAAAAAAAAACCCCACATGGGTTTTTCTAGGGTGTGGGTGTGCATTCATGTGCAAATTACTCATTTGGATGTCCTAGGTGTCCGGGGGGGGGGGGGATGTTACTTGAAGAAAGTAAATAAATGTAGATTTGCATTCCAACTACAGGGGTGATCCACGGTGGGTTATGTCCACAGTTGTGGAGATTATAAGGCTCCATAGGTGCAAATTACTGTACATACAGTATAGGCAGGTCTTGTGATGTCAGTTAAAAGGACACACATTAATAGAGGCCCCTGTGTTTAAAGATATTATTCCTGTTCCTATTACAAAGGAACAGGAAAGATACAAGTCGTGATTCCCATAGTTGTCAGTCACAGATTCTGTTGAAATGCATCTCACCTTTTTTACATAGATGAGCTCTTGTACATTGTGTTGTTGTGTGCCTTCATCTTGTTTCTGATGTACAACAACCTTAGGGGGAACTAATCACTGAATTTTCTTGGGAAATTTGTTCAGAGAGAGCTTGCCATTGTCTTCCTTTGAGGTTGAGAGAATGTGGCTTTCCCAAGATCACCCAGTGGGTTTCCATGGTTGAGTGAGGATCTGAACCTTGGTTTCCTGGAGTCTGTCCTACATGCAATCTACTGTTCCACACATGTCCACCACTCCAAGAAATGGCAACGATTCTGCGGTTACCAGCAAAAAAGCCTGAAACTGCCCCTTTTGAGGCTGTTCTAGTTCAGAGCTAAGTCTTACTAGAAGCTCTTAAGCTGGTTGAAGAATTATTTTATAAGTGGGCAAAAGTGTGGTGGATTTTGATATCTGCAGGGGGATGGGTGTCTCAAGAGGTTTTAATAAATAATTGTTGCATATTTGAACTATAAAAGAACTACATTTGGGCTTCCATATTTGTTATCAGTTGCACTCTTTGACTTACATGAATTCAATTTTTACTTGTTTCATATTAATAGAGTTGGAAGTAGCAAGATTAAGTACAGAAGGAAACTTGGAAGGCCTTAGGTTTCCACAGAATACGGGCTATGGTAGCACTATCCAGCTCTCGGCAAACACACTGAAGCAGAATGGTCGAAATGGTAAGTTCAGCACTTCACAATGATACTGTTTAAACAATGCATTCGTGTAGCTGATATATATGACTTCACTTTGTTTTTGCTTCGTTAGAATGACATGAGTCAAGTGTGGTTCTCTGTAATCTAGAACCATCTGGTCTGAATGTCAGTAGTTCTCCAGGACGTCAGACAGAGATCTTTACTAGCCATGCTTACTCTGGAGGAAGGAACTGGGACCTTCAGCCTGGAAAGTGTGTCTTTACTTGCAGAACTGTGGACTATGTTTTTTTGTCTTAAAGGATCAGTCAAACATGACAGATTTGTTAAGGCCCCCATTGAAAGACAGCTAATGGTACAATGTACGGCCTTTCGTTTGCTACCTTGTTCTATAAAGAAGTAGCTCCAGTGCTGCCATTTAGTAGTCAGTGTGAAGTCTTATGGGAACAATCGACATGTAGATCACTCTTTTTCCAGTGTTGCTGGTGTCTTCTGGTGATGAAGAAGTGTCACCTCAGTGCTGTTGATGTACAGCAATAGCCATGCTGCAGTTACTCTCATGTCTGTAAATAAGTTAATTTTATTGTGTAACACTATGATAAATATGTTCACCTTACCATTTATAATACCTATGTGGTGTGGGTTTTTTTTTAATAACTGCCATAGTGGCAGGGTTAGCTTTTCTGTGAAGTCACTGCAAAATAGGAATCGTGAACACATTAGTTCTTGACGTGGGTAGGATTTCCTCCAACTTTTTAGAATGTCCCACTATTAGAGCTCCATCTCTGACAGACACCTTTAAGGGTTGCTACTCTGCTCTAGAGGAAGGGATTATGACGACGGCTATAATCTCCCCATTATCCCCTTTTTCCTCTCCAGGTGAAATCCGAGTGGCTTTTGTCCTGTACAACAACCTGGGCCCTTACCTGTCCACAGAGAATGCCAGCATGAAACTGGGGTTGGAAGCAATGTCTACAAATCATTCCGTAATAGTGAATTCTCCTATCATTACAGCAGCAATAAACAAAGAATTCAGCAACAAGGTTTATTTGGCTGATCCTGTTGTGTTCACTGTCAGACACATTAAGGTAAGGAAATACCTTGCAGGTAACACTATATTTATAGCCTAGGCTGTTTCTGCCTTTTCTCCTGAAAACATACCAGAAATCAAGTCAGAATGCACAAGGAAGCCATTGAAATCCACAAACACCTAGACAACTTAAACAGGAAAGAAAACAAGTAAACAAAGGTTGACTACCAGTCGTGAAAAACACCAAAATCAAGACCCAGCAAGTGCAAATGAAATCCACCCAGATTCAGGAAGGTTTCCCAGCAGACAGTGGATCACTAATTAAATAGACTCCCTGAGGCCTTGCCATTCAACAACAGACCAACACAGAGATTAACATGGAAATCACTTCTTCTCAGCCAAGGGTCACACAGCATATATACCCCACTCATTTTCACACCAGCATTTTCTGAAGATGCCAGCTACAGATGCTGGCAAACTGTCAGGAGTAAACTCTTCCAGGACACAGCCACATAGCTTAAAAACCCACAAAAAACTATGGATACCAGCCATGAAAGCCTTCAGTTTCACATATCAGAAAGCATTTACAAGGTTTTCTCAAATCTATCACTTCTTTCAGGCAATACGTTGTGAATCTAATAAACATTTTGTGTGTGCATTAAGGTATCTTTTTTCTGTGAATTTTTAAAAGGGAAAAAAAATCTAGTCATACACACCACATTCATAAGATGTAGAACCATTATTTTAATATAATCATTTCATTTTTATTTATTTGAAATGAGAGTGGTTTATTTGATGTACAGTCCTCCTGCCTTTAAGGCTTTGTTAAGGCAACAAACCTAGTATTACTTTATCCTGGCTACAGAGAGAGAATGACAATGATCCAGCCAAAAAGGACTGTCATTGCTCGGCAATTGATCTCTGTTTTGCAGTGGAAGTATAAAAAAATAGTTCTGAAAAGCTCAGTATAATCTAGGATAGATATCAGTCATGAACAAAGTAAGAATTTGCAGTGTTTCAATGTCTGCTTTTGTGGCTGAGATAATATGTTTAATGTTTCAGTGTTTCCAGTCTACCTGTCTATCTATATACTTTATTTTTATTTATAGCAGTCAGAGGAAAATTTCAACCCAAATTGTTCATTCTGGAGCTATTCTAAACGCACAATGACAGGATATTGGTCAACTCAAGGATGTCGGCTGCTAACAACAAACAAGACACACACAACATGTTCCTGTAACCACCTAACCAACTTTGCTGTCCTGATGGCTCACGTAGAAGTGAAGGTAAGAATTACAATATACAGAGGGAAGAATGGATGGATCCTTCAGCAGTAGGTTCTGGTTATTGTGAGGACAAATAGCATCTGTGTTTATAAAGTGAAGGCTATTCTGACTGGCTATTAACATTTCTCAATACTAGAGTAACCCAATCCTTTCCTGTGCAGGTATTCCACTTCCTTATGTTCTTTGGGGCCAATTATAAATGAATGCTGCCAACAGGCTCATAATAGTTTAGGCATGTTGTGCATTTCAATCCAATTTTAAATTTAACAGCAGGGATGCAACATATCATATACTGGATCCAACTTATATATTGGGGTGAGCTATTAAACAATTAAAACAATGCAAAACAAGTAAAATGCCACACTCCGTCTAAGCTGGCCCTATTTGGTACTGGGTGGGAGGCGAGCTCCGGGTCCGTCTTCCTTCTTAGGCTGGTGGCTGGATTACCCGGAGGAGAGCCGTGAGGCTTTTGAAGCCTGGCCTTGGAATCCCTCAGGGCCACTCACAGCTAGCCATAGTTGGTATCAGGCAGGGAGGCGAGCTCCAGGATTCATCCTCCGCTCGGGGCTGGGGCGAGATGGTCCGGAGGAGAGCCGTGAGGCTTTTGAAGCGTGGCCTCATGCTCCCTCGACACCGCTCACAGCTGGTCATAGTTGGTATCAGGCAGGGAAGCGAGCTCCAGGGTTTGTCCTCCGCTCGGGGCTGGGGCAAAATGGTCAAAGCTCTGTGAGCTAGCTTTTAAAGGTGCCGCTTTCACAGGCACACCTCCTCTCAAACAGCTGGGCTGGAGTGGTGTTCCTGGGCCCAGAGATCTGTGAGCCAGCTTTTAAAGGTGCCTCTCTCACAGGCACACCTCCTCTCAAACATTTGGGTTGATGTCCCTGGGCTCAAAGGTCTGTGAGCCAGCTTTTAAAGGTGCCTCTCTCATAGGCACGCCTCCTCTCAAACAGCAGGGCTGGAGTGGTGTAACTTTCCCCCCTGAAATGCTCTAGGATGTCCAGTGTGGGACGTGGGATGCATTACTGCTACATTTTGCAGCACCCTTGGTCAGTTTAGGTCCAGGTAATGCCTTTTATAAAGCCCCCAAACATAGTGAAAATGCCCTATTCCCCCTAGAGGTATTTGGGGCAGGGTGTTTTTTTGTGTTTGTTTGTTTGTTTTGGCAGGAGCATGTGTGGCACTCCTAGGTCCCCTGAGGACTAATGCAGATGTGTGGCCTTTCACACTTGCCCGTCTCTGTTATGTATCATCTCCCAAAGTTATATGCCCTCCATAAAGCAACAGTGCAGGTACTGCATCCTGGTTTGGGCACTGGATACTGGAAAACGGATGGGTCACCAAGAGAGTAAAGGGCCTACAAGGCAAACTCTGTGAGAATTGTTGGAGGGTGCTAGCTATGTTTAGCCTGGAGAGGAGATAGGGTAGGCATTTTTAAAATTCTGAAGTAATATGAAGTGGAGGATGGAGCGAGCTTGTTTTCTGCTGTTCCAGAAAGCAGGACCTGCATCAATGAATTCAACTTAGAAGAAAGGCAATCTGACTAAACATTAGGAAGAATTTCATGAACTGTTGGACAATAGAATAAACTACCTCAGAAGGTGGTACTCTCCTCCACTGAATGTTTTTAAACAAGAGGTCCTGTACTTGTCTCTAAACAAAGTTTTAATGACTACTTGTTAGGGATATTTTAGCTGTGGATTCTTGAATTGACAGTATTGGACTAGATGGGTTGTTGTACCTTTCAACTCTGTCAAAACTGTAAAAACCCTCTGTCAAAACTGCCCCGCAGTCTCCAATATGAGGCCTGCAAATCATGAAAGGATGGTTGTCCTGGGAGCTTCTGGAGCTCTCACAAAATCATGTATTCATCTGTCTTTCGAGTGGAAGGGCATGGCCCAGGAAGGGAGACAAAAATAGTGGAAGTGAACAACTGGCTCCACAGATGGTGCCACTGGGAACTACTTGGCTTCCTGGACCATAATGTGTAGTTTCATAGAGGTGGACTTCTGGCATGGGGTGGGTTGCACCTCACAAAAGTTGGCAGGAAATCTTTTGCAAATAATCTGAAAGTTCTGATCAGGAGAGCTTTAAAGTGAGTTGTGTGGGGGAGTGAGACAATATTCTTGAATGCTGGAGTACATCAGATGCTGGATTTAATAGCCTAAATTATATACAGAGAACAAGGCAAATAGCACAAGAACTGAACAATGAAGGGGGGGACCTTTAAAAGGCAGATGGGAATAATCTATGATCTTAGGTGTCTCTATACACCACCAAGTCTGACTCAGTTCCTCTGAGCCCAACCACCCTGAGACCAGATGCTCAAAAAGGGGATCTGGGGCTATACACAATAGAACAACACACAATCAGCCTTGACCCAAAAGACACAAGGCCACCAAACTAAAATAGAACAATAGACAGTAATGTGCACACAAGCAAGCCTCCACTAAGTCAACCAAACTAAACAGCCTTGGATATCCTGGTCGTTCACAAACCGAACCAACATTTGGTTGTGTCATTGCACATGCAAGAGTCTCTAGCTGTTAGAACTTGGTAGTCCTACCAGATGTGTTGGGGATTATGGGGATTGTGATAATCATGTATTGTGGTTCGAGATATTGCGTTAGAACTAAGGTTTGGTTGGTGGGGGCTGGGAAGGCACAGATGGGCTGCTATCTCAACCTTGGACTTCAGAGTTTTGGAATGTAGTAGGAGGTTTCGAATAGCCTGATACTGAGAATAGATAGGAATAGAGGACAGAATAGGGGAATTTCAGCACAGAATAAGTAAAGAGATAGTAGAGGAACACCTTATTAATCTAAATGAATTTAAGTCTCCGGGACCAGATGAACTCCATCCAAGGGTATTAAAAGAACTGGCAAATGTAATATCGGAGCCATTGGCAATAATCTTTGAAAACTCCTGGAGAACAGGAGAGATCCCAGCTGACTGGAGGAGGGCAAACGTTGTCCCCATCTTCAAAAAGGGGAAAAAAGAGGATCCCAACAATTATCGTCCAGTTAGTCTGACATCAATACCAGGAAAGATTCTGGAGCAGATCATTAAACAGAGAGTCTGTGAACATCTAGAAGGCAATGCCATAATCACAAAAAGTCAACATGAGTTTCAGAGAAACAAGTCATGCCAGACAAACCTGATCTCTTTCTTTGATAAAATTACCAGCTTGGTAGATGAAGGGAATGCTGTGGATATAGTATATCTTGATTTCAGTAAGGCCTTTGACAAGGTTTCCCATGACATTCTTGCAAACAAGCTTGTAAAATGTGGGCTAGACAAAGGAACTGTTAAATGGATCTGTAATTGGTTGACCGGCCGAACCCAAAGGGTGCTCAACAATGGCTCCTTTTCATCCTGGAGAGAAGTGACCAGTGGGGTCCCACAGGGCTCTGTCCTGGGCCCAGTGCTATTCAA
Source organism: Sceloporus occidentalis (assembly GCA_023333645.1). Taxonomy (NCBI): domain Eukaryota; kingdom Metazoa; phylum Chordata; class Lepidosauria; order Squamata; family Phrynosomatidae; genus Sceloporus; species Sceloporus occidentalis. The sequence goes on from JALMGF010000001.1 coordinate 219,805,653, forward strand.
CATCTTTATCAATGACCTGGATGACAGAATTGGGGGCATACTTATCAAATTTGCAGATGACACCAAATTAGGGGGAATAGCTAATACCCCAGAGGACAGGATCAAGATTCAAAATGACCTGAATAGACTAGAAAGCTGGGCCATAGCTAACAAAATGAAATTCAACACAGAGAAATGTAAGGTATTGCACTTAGGGCGGAAAAATAAAATGCACAAATATAGGATGGGTGACACCTGGCTGAATGAAACTACGTGTGAAAGGGATCTAGGAGTCCAAGTAGACCACAAGTTGAACATGAGTGAACAGTGTGATGCGGCAGCTAAAAAGGCCAATGCTATTTTAGGCTGCATCAATAGAAGTATAGTGTCTAGATCAAGAGAAGTAATAGTGCCACTGTATTCTGCTCTGGTCAGGCCCCACCTAGAATATTGTGTCCAGTTCTGGGCACCACAATTCAAAAAGGATGTTGAGAAACTGGAGCGTGTCCAAAGGAGGGCGACAAAAATGGTGAAGGGTCTGGAAACCATGCCCTATGAGGAACGACTTAGGGAGCTGGGGATGTTTAGCCTGGAGAAAAGAAGGTTAAGAGGTGATATGATAGCCCTGTTTAAATATTTGAAAGGATGTCATATTGAAGAGGGAGCAAGCTTGTTCTCTGCTGCTCCAGAGAACAGGACCCGGAACAATGGATGCAAGCTACAGGAAAAGAGATTCCACCTGAACATTAGGAGGAACTTCCTGACAGTAAGGGCTGTTCGACAGTGGAATGCACTCCCTCGGAGGGTGATAGAGTCTCCTTCCTTGGAGGTCTTTAAACAGAGGCTGGATGGCCATCTGTCAGGGATGCTTTGAATTGGATTTCCTGCATGGCAGGGGGTTGGACTGGATGGCCCTAGTGGTCTCTTCCAACTCTACGATTCTATGATTCTATGAATAGAGTTCGTGCCTTTTGTTAGTGGGTGGACTAGGAGATGTTGGGGTTTCAATATATAGGTTGTGTTGATAGATGGGCAGTTTCAGCTTAAACCCTGAATTGGTGAATCGGTGACTTTCAATAATGTTCTGTTCTGCTTCAACATACATTACTCACTGAATGCACAGAAGTTTTGAGTTCTTGATTCTGATAGCAAGTGGAAAGTAGCTGGAATAGATGAGTTTCCCATTCACTCAAACAAACAGCTTCATTTATATACTGCTTCATACCGAACTAGCAGTGTCTAAGTGGTTTACAACTGTAAGCTAATTGCCCCCAACAATCATTTTAGTGACCTCAGAAGGATGCAAGCCTGAGTCGAGCTTGAGCCCTTTCACTGGTATTTAACTCGCAACCTTATGGTTTTGAGTGAGTGGCTGCAGTACAGGCATTTAACCACTGCGCCACCTGGGCTCACCTACTACAGCCACCGTTTCTCCTCACATATATTCTGCCATTTGTCACACTAGGTACTATATATAGCCTAATGTCATGGCGATGTCCATTGTCAGATAAGCTGAATTTTTCCTGTATATCTTTAGCCAAAAGGGAAAACATAGATGTTATCTTCTAAACCCATGGAGGATATCCCAATGAATGAATGAATGAACGCACACCAGAAAGAGGTTTGAATAGGGGGCAAAAGCGTGCATGGTGGCCTGTACTAAAGGGGTGATGCTTCATATGAGAAAAGGTATGCTAAAGAAACAGAAAACAATCATATGCTTATTTTCATCTATGAAGTGTATCCAGGAGGAGCATTCTGGACCTCCCATGACATTCATGGATCACTTTTAATAGGTTCCCAAATGCATACAGTGATTGCATCCAGGGGGACTCACATTATTTTAACTGAATATTGTCAATGTCTTTTATTGAAAACCCACTCCCTTGGATTTCTCATCTTGACTTGCTTTCTTGTTGTTATCGTTCTTCGTGTGCGCCTTTAAGTGGTTTTGACTTATGACAACCCTAAGGTGAGTCTATCACAGGGTTTTGTTTGTTTGTTTGTTTGTTTGTTTGTTTTATTTTGCAAGATTTGTTCAGGGGGGTTGCTTTCACCTTCTTATGAGGCTGAGAGAGATTTAGTATAACATAAATGAAACTCAGGCAGGTGTTCCTCAATGAGTGAATTATTCTGAGTCTTCTCTACATCTCTTCTCTTTGTCATCATTTTAAGTTTTTAATTAAGTTTTCAGTTTGTGTAATATCGTATATGGATCAGTGGTTGAAAACCAGCAGAGTAAAAAAAAGCTGAAACATGCTGTAAATATTGAACAATCACTAGGAATTTCTCAGGACAGGTTTACCACTTTAGTAGTTCAAAACACTGAGAAGCACAGTCTTCAGTTCTTCTAAAAGGCAAAAAAAAGAAAATACTGCGATGAAGACATGAAGTATGGATTTTTGTTTGTAGGAGATGAGGACTGTCCTAAGACCCAGTATGTAGTTTGCAGGGAAGTATCATCCAATGGTACCAAAAAACCCTCTTCACTCTTGTGGCATTTACAAAGAAAATAGATCAGCTATACAAAGAATGCAGACTTTTTCACTAGTTAGCAAAACATCAGACTATGACATAGTTCTTGTCATCAGCTTGCAAAGATAATGAAAAAGGGCTTAAAGCTTCCTATGTATTTATCGTATTGCTAGATGTGGTAAGAATTATACTATAGCTGAGAATTTAATTTCTCCTTGTGTAAAAGATGTCATTTTATGTATGCTTGAAGTAGAGCATGAGAAGAAATTGTTTCTGTCTTGGGACCCGTGCTGTTTAACATCTTTATCAATGACTTGAATGAAGGAATAGAGGAAATACTTATCACATTTTCGGGTAATATCAAATTAGGAGGAGTAGCTAATATCCCAGAGGAGAGGATGAAAATTCAAAATGACCTTAAAACTAACAAAATGAATATCAACAAGGAGAAATTGTTGGATACTACTCTTGGCAGTAAAAATGAAATGCACAGACATAGGATGGGGGGAACCTAGACAACAACACATGAGAAAGGGATCTAGGCGTCTTCGTGGACCACAAATTGAACATGAGTCAATAGTGTGATGTGGCAGCTAAAAAAGTCAATGTGATTCTAAGCTCCATCTATAGAAGTATAGCGCCTAGGAAAGTAATAGTGCCACTCTATTCTGCTTTGCCAAGTCCTGGGCAATTCAAAAAGGATGTGGGCAAGCTGGAACATATCCAAAGGAGGGTGACCAAAATCATGAAATGTCTGGAAACCATGCCCTATGAGGAACAACTTAGAGAACTGGATATGTTACGCCTGGGTAATAAAAGGTTAAAAGGTGATATGATAACCCTGTTTAAATATTTGAAAGGTTGTCATGTTGAGAATGGAGCAAGCATGTTTTCTGCTGCTCCAGAGAGCAGGACATGGAGCAGTGGATTTGAGCAAGTTACAGGTAAAGAGGTTCCACCTGAACATTAGGAAGAACTTCTTGATAGTAAGAGCTGTTTGACAGTGGAAGACACTGCCTTGGAGGGTGATGGAGTCCAGTCAGTATGACTTGAATGACAATGAATTCAAGTCTCCAGGACCAGATGCACTATATCCAAGGGTATTAAAAGAACAGGCAAAAGTAATCTCAGAGTCACTGTCAATACTCTTTGAGAATTCCTGGAGAACAGAAGTCTCAGCAGACAAGGAGGGCAAACGTCCCCATCTTCAAAAGGGGGGAAAAAAGAAGACCCAAACAATTACTGTGCAATTAGCCTGACATCAATACCAGAAAAGATTCTAGAGCAGTTAATTAAATGAAGAGTCTGTGAGCATTTACAAAGGAATGCCATAATCACAAAAAAATCAACAAGGGTTTCTCAAAAACAAGACATGCCAGACTAATATTACCTGCTTTTAAAAAAATAAAATTACCATCTTGGCAGATGAAGGGAATGCCATGGATGTAAGATACCTTGACTTCAATAAGGCATTTGAAAGGTCCCCCGCGATACTCTTGCAAGTGAGCTAGTAAAATGTGGGCTAGGCAGTGCAATGGTTAAATAGATTTGTAATTAGTTGGTGCTCAGCAATAGCTCCTCTTCATCTTGGAGAGAAGTGACCAGTGGGGTGCCAAAGGGTTCTGCTTTGGGCCCAGTGCTATTCAACATCTTTATCAATTACTCGGATGATGGAATACAGGGCATGCTTAACAAATTTACAGATGACATCAAATAATACCTCAGAGGAGTATGGTGGAGTCTCCTTCTTTGGAGATTTTTAAACATAGGCTGGATGACCATCTCTCAGGGGTGCTGTGATTGTGTCTTCCTGCATGGCAGAATGGGGTTGAACTGGATGGCTCTTGAGGTCTCTTCCACTTCTATGATTCTGAATGTTGTGGTACATTCTCTGTGCTATTGCAGATAGGCAAAAGTAGAACCACACTCTCTTGATCTGTTAATACTGGGAATTGAAATCCTTCCTTGTTTCATTCATGCATACCACAACAATATCGACATCTTTCTCAGTACTGGATGAAATTATGAAATTTTTGCATTTTTTGTTATTTCCTTTGGAGCCTTTTTGCAAAAAATGTGAAGAAAAAATAATATTTGCTAAACATTTTTGCATATGAGACTTTTGTGTTTGTTTTTTGTGTAAAACTCAAATCTTTTTTCACAATGTTGATGCAAAGCATCTCACAGTAGCTGATGATAAAATTTGCAAGTATTCTTTACATCCTAGTTAATGCACTTCCCCGTCCCCCCCAACCATGAGAGACTGGCTTGTGTGTTGTTTCAGGCATATTATGTTTTCACAGAGTCGGATAGCTGTATGTGACTGCTGACTAATTCTGTTTTTATTGTGTCTGCAGCATGGTGATACCGTCCACGACCTGCTCCTGGATGTAATTACCTGGGTCGGCATTCTCCTGTCCCTTGTCTGCCTCCTCTTCTGCATCTTTACTTTCTGCTTCTTTCGTGGGCTACAGAGTGACAGAAACACTATCCATAAAAACTTGTGTATCAGCCTCTTTGTGGCAGAGCTTCTCTTCCTCATTGGAATCAACAGGGCAGACCAGCCGGTAACCGTTCAGTGAAAAATACCAAAAGTTCTTTTCTTCATTGTTGTCCATCACTAAAGCATCATTGTCCTCCAGAAAATCAAAAGCTTTTTGGCCATGATAGTTAAACAGAGCATCTTTTACTAAAACGTTACAAAGTAGTGAGCGAGTTTTCAAGCTCTCCAGAGCTATCCTTTTAACTTCAGCTGTAATTGGGGGCAGAAGGAGGAGAAAATCGTTTCATTATGTCTCTTCTGAATGACTAAAAAATTCATAGTTTTTTTGTGGGTTTTTCAGGCTATGTGGCCATGTTTTAGAAGAGTTTCTTCCTGACGTTTCGCCAGCATCTGTGGCTGGCATCTACAGAGAATGCTTGCCTGGAAAGGAGTTGTGTGTGTGTGTGTGTGTGTGTGTGTGCGCACACACACACACACACACACTGTGTCACACAGTGTACACACACACACACACCCCTCCTTTCCAGGCAAGCATCTTCTGAAGATGCCAGCCACAGATGCTGGTGAAACGTCAGGAAGAAACTCTTCTAGAACATAGCCACATAGCCCGAAAAACCCACAAAAAACTATGGATGCTGGCCATGAAAGCCTTTGACTTCACACTAAAAAAATCATTCTCCAAAAGATGCAAAAATCATAAAGAGCTGTGTTGTTCCATGAGAAGAAAAGTAAAAGCCTCAGTAGGGTGATATTTTTATTAGAACTAAAATGGCACATAATAGTGAACAATCACGGCTGTCTAGGAAAAAGAGTCTAAACTTGGGAAAAGATTATCTTCTACCTCTAGAAGATAAGACTTAAATTTGAGGGGTTTACATGTTCTGCAAATACTAGGTAATGTTACCCAATGGGTAATATTGCCCAATTTAGCTTCTGTTGACTCTCTCTAACGCACCACAAAACTTAATCTTCAGTTTGGGAAACAGATGCAAAGAGAATCTTGGGATTCTCATTACGTCCCAAAAGGGCAGGGAGTGTGTCCATCACAAGCCCCACAGGACTGAGCAATAAGAAATAGCTGCCAAAGAAAAGTCTAATGAAATATAAGCTGCATTAACAGAACAATTGCTTTCTTCATCAAAACTTTATTCTGAACTGTTTATACATCATCTAGAGGGGTTTTAGAGGAAGGCAGCGTAAGTCCTATGAAGCAAGACTGAAGGGACAAGATAAATCTTGCTGGAGAAGAGAAAATTGAGAGGGGTTGCCTTGGCCCTTTCGATGTACCTTTGGGCTACTATGTATAATAACAGCAGTTATTATTGTTCCAGTTAGCGCTCTCTCTCTCTCTCTCTCTCACGCTCTCTCTCTCTCTCTCTCTCATCTCTTTTAGAATCGTAACTGATTAACATCTAATTCACTCTACCCTAAGATCTTTACAAACAGCTTGTTTTCTGCTGCCCTACAGGGATAAACTAGATCAAATGGGTTTATGTTGCAGGGAAGTAGATTTTGATTGCACATTTTAATAAATGTTTTCACAGTAAAAAGACATAAATTGTCCAGGTGCGGTGAGGTGGAAATCTTCTGATTCTGATTTTTTTGCACAGAGTGAGAGATGTGTACAGCACAAGCCCACCCCATCTTGCTCTTGTAATACAATGTTACCTGGTTTCTCTTTCCTTCAGCTCTCTGTTTCACAGGTAATCTTTGTGCACCATTCTGTGCTAGTGACCCAGAAAAGTGCTGTATTTTTCATTTTAAAAAATGAAACAGCAGTTATTATTGTCCCAGAATCGTAACTGATTAACATCTAATTCACTCCACCCTAAGATCTTTACAAACAACAGGGGGGCTAGCATAAAGCTCATTCTTCTCTCCATTTATTTTATGTGGTGTTCAGCCTGAGAATCTGGAGATTTTCTAGTAGACCATCATGGCTGCCTGCATGTTGAGAGGCAGGAAAATGAACTCTGCTATACTGCAAAGCTTTCTGCAGTGATCCATGAGTAGACAAACATATTATAGTTGAAAATGCTACTGCAGAGATGATGTTTGATCTTGAATTTGCAAAATGCTGCCAAGGGAAACATTAGACTTCAGTACTTGTGCAGAAAATTTCAATACACACCAGAAAATCAAACAATAACTAGAAAACCAAACAATATGCCACTGATTGGTGTTTTATGCTGTCATTCAGAAAAGACTATTGTGTGGTCCAATATGAAAAGCATTCCTAATCTTCCTAATCGTTACCAACAGTGCTCGAATTATCGAGAAAATGTAGATAGATCCTTAATAAAAGACACAAACAGAGGCAACTCCAGAAAAATAGTTTGGGAGGTGAAGGGGTGGCAAAGACCATTACTAGCAGTGCAAGAATGTTGTACATATTAAATCCAAATATACTATATCTGAAAGTTGTGGGAACCAGTGGGATCTGGGAGATAGTGTAAGGGAGTGCCCATTTTCCTTCCATTCATTGGAATCATTCCTTTTTCACGCACATCAAGCCCCAGTTCCCTCCCATTTTAGTGAAATCATGACTCCCTCTTCATTCTTCAGTAAACAATAGGGCAACCTCCAAAGAGGGCTGGGGTCCTTTCCACTGTCCAGTCATTTGAACACTAATCTCTACTAGGGCATCTGCAACACATCATATTTGATTTGTCATTTCAGGTTCCAATTTTTTGCTTTGCTTTGTCTTTTTGCTCTCCCAGATAGCCTGTGCTGTATTTGCTGCCCTCTTGCACTTCTTCTTCCTTTCTGCTTTCACCTGGATGTTTCTGGAGGGAGTACAGCTGTACATCATGTTGGTGGAGGTCTTCGAGAGTGAACGTTCACGTAAAAAATACTTCTACTTGGTTGGCTATGGCATGCCTGCTCTGATTGTAGCAGTTTCAGCAGCAGTAGACTACAGAAGTTACGGCACAGGAAAAGTGTGAGTGTCATTTTGTGTCCCAGCTTGTCATTGGGGAAATCTGTGAAACTAGTACAATGAACTTGCCTTATCGGTGAGCTTGAAAGCCCCCATGGATCATTCCCACCTCCCTCGCCCCTTCTTGGTACACTTCAGACCCCCTCCTATCTCCAGGTCATCTTGCAACCCTCCCCAAAGTACCAGACAGGGGCCTTCCCAACCCTTTGCCTCCTGCCTTTTTCTTTCCTTTAAAAAAAACATATTTCTGCACTAATGTAGCGCCCAGAAGCATTCTGGGTGCAGGAAAGGAAGGCAGCTGGTTGCTAGAAGGTGACAATTTGAAATAATTGTTGAATCAAATCGATATCAACATGACTGGAGGATTTCTGCTTAGGATTAAAAGCTTCTTTCTTAAAGTTGCTTTTGATTTTGATATTCAGTCTCTGACTTTGCAGCTTTTCCATTTCAGCTCTTGGCTTTGACTTGTTAACATTGCTTCTATTTCGCTTGAGAGAAAAGGGAGTCTTTTTCAAATTCTCAGCAGAATTTGAGCAATAGCATCTTGTAAAGAACCATCTCCTTTTACTTGTAAAGCATTGAAGATTTTCACACTTGCCTGCATCGGCTGGCACGTTGCTGAATCGCCATGGAAATGTGCCTCCCTCCTTTGCATGCCTGAATCATTCCTTTGGAGAGGAATTCTTCTGAATGCAAAGTTTGCAGTTCAGAGGAATTCCTCTCCCTGTGAGGCGATTCAGGCACGCAAAGGAGAGAGTCAAATTTCCATGGCGATTCAGCAGCGTTCCAGGCTTTCAGACACAGGGGCTTGTTTTTCCGTTTAGCTCCGTTTGGAGGATGTTTTAGCAGTGATGCAGGCAAGCATGAAAATCTTCATTGACTATTGGAGAGTAGTATTTTGGAAGACTTGCCAAAAACAGTCTTTTCCATCTGGAAAAGATTATTCAGCTGCTGTAACTCCAGACAAAGTTGTCATAAAGCCATTAATGACCTGATTTTAAAATTGAGAACGATGCAATTTTGTGATAACAAGTTTGATCATGAGAGCTGTTTGATTAGAAGTACTTGGAGAATTAAATACTTTGTCCCATATTTGTCCTAGGCAGGTAAAATCTGGATGGATATATAAGTTCATGGGGGATTGCCAATGTTGCTGCTATTTGTGGGATGTATTCAGGGTCATCATGGTAGATTTATCAAAGTTACTTTGGAAACCTGAGAATTTGCCTAACATTTCAAATACTTCTTTAAGTGTGGGAAATGATGTTTCTAGGTTGGACAAAAAAATTAGCATGTCATCCATGTAAAGAGCAATCTTACGATGTTCGCCATTAATATTGAGACCAGTTATGCTGGTTTTGGATCTGATGAGGTTTGCTAGGGGTTCAATCATTAGTACAAAAAGAAAGAGGCGAAAGTGGGCACACTTGTCTAGTTCCCCTAGTAAGGGCAAAAGGTATAGGCTCATACCCATTGACTAAAATTGTTCCCTCCGAGCTATCATAAAAATGACACAACATTTCAATAAATTTATGGCCAAAATACATTTCTTTTAATATACCAAAAAGGTACGGCTATTCCATTCAGCTGAAAGCTTTTAAGGGATTAAGAGATAGAAGGGCCAGAGGCATTTTGGATTGTTTGGCATAATGCAGAATGTTTAATACCCTACAGATCAGGTCTGCCAGTTGCCTATCTGGCATGAAGCCCACCTGGTCAGGATTGATGTACTCCCAAGATAAACCCATTTATCCTGGTGGCCATAATTGAAGTAAATAATTTGGCATCCTAGTTAAGGAGAGCTATAGGGCAGAAGGATTTAGTTTCGGGGCTATCCTATTTTGTTTTAGGGATTGGGATTATTCGGGTTCATGGGAACATCTTGAATCTGGGTTTTGCACTTTTCGTTGGTAAAACGGCTGGGGTTAAACCTCCAAATTCAAGGTTTCTGTGAGTCTGGGTTTAACTGCCAGTTCAGCACTGCATGGTTGGAATAGACGACAGGTTCTATCTGGACATCAATTACATTGGAAAGGGAGGATCGTGACACAAGGAAGTACTTAATTCTAGAGTAAGTGTGGTGTGTGTGTGTGTGAATAGAAGGTGTAATCTCTAGTTGATGGATATAGTGTTCTCCACGAGTCTAGCATCCCTTCTTTAGATATATGGTCTGAAATTGGGGATAGCTTTCTTTTAGTCTTGAAAAGATGGTGCGATTTATCCATTTTATAGTCAAGCACCTTGTTCACGTCTCCCCTAATAATTGTCGTCCTTTCTGCCATCTCCCTCAAGATTTGCAAGAAGGATCATATAAAGGCTTGTGGATTAGAGTTGGGAGAATAGAAGGTTGCCAAAATGATGATAGTGTTGGCTACAGTTTCTTTCAATATTAGAAAGCTACCAGATGGGTTGCGTATTATTGTATTGGGCTGGAATGGCCATGAATCTGGGAAAAGTATCGCCACTCCCCTTGACTTCTTTGAGTCATCTGTAGTGTATTGAGTTGCAAAGAGAGACCTTGAGAGAATATTTCCTGTCCCTTTCCTTTTCCTATGTGTTTCTTGTAGGAAAACTAAGCTTGGTTTAAGTTTTTTCAAGTAACCATTAACAAAGGTGCATTTCAGAGAGACCCCAGCCCCTTCACATTTAGAGATACAATTCTGAGTCTATCCAGAGTTCGAAAAATTGGGCTGTAAATACATTATTCCTAGAATAGAACCCCAAAGAAACCTGACTTTCAAATAGCCCTTATAGCAAGGATCAGCAGTCACACATTGAGTGGTGGATATGTTAAGAGACTCAGAGTTTCACTTTCAGAGGATCACATCCTTATAACTAGCACAAACAATCTTAACTGAAACAATCTTAACTGAACAAACAATCTTAACTGAAAAACTTTAACCAACATCAGGAACAGATCAAGGGGAGGGAAGCGCAGGGCATGCCCTGCACCTCAATCTAACCATGCTCTGGTGATCTCCCCTGGAGTGTGGGATGGGTGAAATGTCATCAATGTATGATGACATAGGCGGGATACAGACGGGCAAAAAGGGGTGTATTCATGACGTCATGAAGGTAGAGCCTTCAGACGGGCCTTACCTGAATGCCGCCATGAACACGCCCCCCGCACGCCCCAAGCGGGAAGAGGTGGCATTAAAAAGGTGCTGCTTTTCTCTGCTTCTTTTCCGTTTGATGCGCAGCTGCGCAGCTCCGTCTGTAAGCTGCTGCACCGGTACGCCAGAATTGCTAAGCCGCTAATTTAAGTTGCCCATTTAAAAGCTCCGTGTCTGCTGCGTCGCATAATGAGTCAGGGTCCTGGAACATGCGCAGTTTGCAGTCAGGCTTTAATTGCAGCGTCAGCTGCCATGCAGGTGTGGAAGCTGCAGCACATCTGCAGCACATTTTAAGACCCCTAACCCTAACCCTAACCCTAGAGCAACATGTACGCATGCGCTGCTTGGAAAGTTTGGAAAGTTTAAAGTGAACCCCTACACACATTCCTGTGCCATTTTCACCTAACAATAAAAAACGCTAAAACTGTAAATATTTACATATATACAAGGGAGGTGATGGGGGATGGCAGGGGGACAGCAGTGGCAGCGGAGACAGCTGTGGCTGTGCATTGCAGATTCAGCAGGAGCGCGGGGACCAAAGGAGAGGAGGCATCTATGATGCTGGTGACACTGGCAAAGTGGAAGCGGACAAGGATGCCAACACCAGCTGATCACCAGCTGGCAGGAGACCACCATTGTTCTTGGGCAGAGTGGGGGGAAAAGTTTTAAAGGGGCTTGGGCACTTTAAATGTGCCCATAGGCTTTCTGCCGCCGCTGCTTAGCGCTGCAGCTGCGCAGCTGCGCATCCGCCAGCCGGCAAAAGAAAAAAAAAGCCCCGTTTTTGGCCGCCCGTGAGGAAGCTGCCTCTCTCTTTGCAGCGTCCTCCGAGGCGGCGGTTTGGGAACTCTGGGTCTGAAACGGCCCCAAGTGAGGCGTCTTCACTGCCCCCCATGTGGAAGCCCCATCTCCTGAGCCACGCCCCGGGGGCGGGCAGTCTGGAGGCTCCGTATTCAGCAGAATACACCTCCAAGACATCTTCCCCTGCCCGTCTGTATCCCGCCATAGGGACTTAGATCTCAATGAAAAGGTTTAGTATGTAATGGAGAGCAGAGTGAATTAGAGAATATATCAGCAGAGGCCAAGAGTTTGAATAGATCTATAAGCACAGTAAAGGTGTGAGAAGAGAGTGAAATATAACAGCAGAGGGTGAGGGGTTGAGTGGATCTATAATCACAGTAAGGGGTGGGTGTGAATGAAGTGGTCAATAGAGGCTTTGTGACATTTGAGATTGGATATAAATAATTGTCACTAGAGAGAACAAAATGGAGATGTGCTGGAGTAGAGTTATTAAAAAAAAAACAGGTTGGGGAAGAAGATGCCAAGATGGCAGGAACTGAAAAGTAACTAGCATGAGAGGGTGAAGAAGATGATAGGCAATCAGTACAACCATGGAAAAAAAACAAGCCAAAAAGGGACAAACTCACAAATAGAATAAAGAGATTTTTGCCTGAATGACCAGAGTCATATAGAGTTAGGTGGATGTATTAAATAGTGGTTTTCCAGTTCCTTCCCTACGCTTGTTCCACCCATGGTGAGCTGTCATCCATCTTGGGGCACTGAATGTAGGCTTGCTTGGTGTTGGAGATGGGGCTTCTTCCAGGATTTCTTGCTCCAGCTCCCTAGGCACTTTGAGCCTTGCAGATATTGAGCATTTGGGTCTTAGTCAAAGCAAACATGACAGTGTCACCCTTGAATATAATAACTTTGAAGGAGAATTCCCATCTATATTTAATACCCACCAGCTGTAGAAGTTCTGTCCGCAGTTTAAAGCTTTGGCGCCTCTGGAGTGTCTCAGGTGAGATGTCCTGGAATATTTGTAAGGTTGCGTCTTGGAAAGTGAGGCGTGGATTTCCGGTAAGTTTCCTTAGAACCAAAGCCTTCTTAATATGATGCGTGAAGCGGATGATGATGTCTCTGGGTATGGAGCTTTGATTTAGGCTTCTTGTGGGAATGCTGTGTGCTTGTTTGATATCAGATGCCTGTAAATGAAGATCTGAGCAGGTTGTGTTCAGCCAGTTAAGTAAGAAGAATATTGTGTCATTTTTCTTTGCTTGTTCTGCGATTCCTTTCCACCCGAATATTGAAGCGTCTGCTTTGGTTTTCCCAGTCCTCCATTTTGTTAGATAGGTATTCATTCATTCGTTCAAGTTGACACAGGCGGGATTTGTGTTGCGCTCCATGTCCAAAGGCCACATTTGCAGTATCTTGTATACTGTGGATGCAGTCTGTAATCACCGACAGTTATGAGTTTACATGCTCCAGGGCTAGTGCCCAATCTTTCTACCTATCTTTTACTAAGTTCTCCCTTAGTTTTTTGAGCAGCTCAGGAGAGACATTAGATTGTCTCCTCTACTATCTTTGTTGTTCCTGTGTGAGCATTATATCATTTCTGGATCTGGGCCTCCGTCCTCCAACTGGATTTTCAGCTCTTTTGCTTCTAGGTAGAATGTAGAAATATCTTGATCCGCCAACCTGTTGGTGTTCTGCATCAGGGGAATTTATTTTGTTTCTAAAATTTCATCAAAATTATCTCCAGTTTTGGGAAAAGCAATGAAATCTTGCCCCACTCTGCCGTTATATGCCTGCCATGTTCAGCAGCCAGCCACACTCTCTCAACAAGAAGGGTTTTTTCAAATATCGTTGAAGCAAGAGAATGACCAAGGAAATGGTGGGACTTTTGCTCAAAAAGAATGGCAAAATACTAACAGCGAAAAGACAGAACTGTTCAATAGCTATTTTGCTTCAGGTTTTTCCCCAAAAGAAGACTGTGTGCTTCCATGCATCAACAGAGACATTAATGAGGACTCCAGATTGCATGTCAGTATTGATATGGAGTTAGTCAGGAATCACCTAGTTAACCTAAATCAGCTGAGGAGGGAGCAAACTTGTTTTCTGCTGCTCCAGAGAACAGGACCCGGAACAATGGATGCAAGCTACAGGAAAAGAGATTCCACCTCAACATTAGGAAGAACTTCCTGACAGTAAGGGCTGTTTGACAGTGGAACACACTCCCTCAGAGTGTAGTAGAGTCTCCTTCCTTGGAGGTCTTTAAGCAGAGGCTAGATGGCCATCTATTGGGCATGCTTTGATTGGATTTCCTGCATGGCAGGAAGTTAGACTGGATGGCCCGTGCGGTCTCTTCCAACTCTATGATTTTATGATTCACATCTGCAGGGCCAGATGAACTGCATCCCAGAGTATTGAAAACACTTGCTGATGGGCTTACAGAACCTCTTGCCATAATTTTTGAGAAATCTTGGGAAATGGCTGAGGTGCCAAAGGACTGGAGACAAGCAAACATTATTCCTTTCTTCAAAAAAGACAAAAGAAGATCCACGTCAGCCTGACCTCAGTTAAAACAGATTGCATAGAAATCAGTCTGCAAATATCTTGATGACATCAGTAGGAGCAGCATGGATTTGTCCAGAACAAATATAGTGGGCCCTTTGATTACATGGGGGATCCGTTCCGGGTCGCCATGCATAAGCGGAATTTTGCATATGCTCGCGCCCCATTGAAACCAATGGGGTGTATGCTCACGGTGCACATCGTGTGTTTTATTGATGTTTTATTGATGCCCATGCATAAGGTTGAAGCCACGCATGGTGTGAGCGCACTGTACTGCCAAACTAATGTTATTGTTAGAATTTATAGAATCTGCCATGTGTTTATATTTTGTTTATAGGTCTTGAGTGGTTACCTCAAAGTTCTCTCTGAGGGTCTTTACTCTCTAACATTTTAATCAATGTTTTAGAAGACTATACAATCTTAAGAAAGAGAAATGCATAAGTATGATGCTTATTTTATACAGATACAGACACCAATAGGTCTAAAGCAGCTGCTTTGTTATTGTTCAAAGTAGTGTAAAGGCTGAATTTAGAGCAGAGAAAAAACAAGATGGGTGATATCACTACTCTACTCCAAATCACTACACAATTTTTTTCTCCAATCCACCCATCCTCCATTGTCGAATGATACAAACTTGGGTTGTCAGAGTGAAAATTGAAGACCGCTTCTGTTCTTTTAATGGCTATATAGAAGAATGATTTTCCACAAGTGTTGCTTGTTACCTGATTTTGTGGCTGTTAAAGGTTTAGGAGCTGTCTCCAGTTTTGCCCTTTCAGCTGTCACTTCAGTTCAGAGACACAAGATTCAGCCAAAGGGAAGGCTTTATTCAAGAAACTACCGGCATTATTGTCAGGGCTGAGACACTTTCAGTTACAGTGTATATCGAAAGCACCTGTGGTTGGTCTGTGACCATAATAAAGATTTATTCTGTTCTATATTAAAAGCAATTAGCAATTCAGACATTTTCCTGCACTTGCCCCCCATTTGTCTTTTAACCAAAATGTTCCCATTCCCAGAGCTGCCCCTCCCTTCCTCTGTATCAAGCATTTCCCACCAAATTGGCCTTGATAGCGCATTCTTCCATCCCTCTCTCCTGCTTATTTGCTAGCTGTAAGGAAAATCTACATTATTTTCGCCCAACATCACACTTGTACCGCATAACCTGTTATCCAGAATTACAAGCAACGTATGTACGTAATATCTAATACTGTGATGGAGCTGCTAGGCAGACCTGGTTTCCTGGCAGCCAATTATGGTTCAGGCTGACTCGGGACGGCTGTGGGGGAACTGGAACATATAAAAGGCAGGAGTGAGAGACTGAGAGAGGAACTAAAGTGTGAGTCAGATTAGGGATCTGAGGGGGAGCCATTGGAAATCAGAGGGGGATCCTGACTATGAGAGGGAGTTCACTTAAGAAAGTCGGGGGGGGGGGGGCTGTGATAAGCCTGCAAGTGTTACGTTAATGTAAGCACCCTGACATTGAAGAAGCCTACCGAAGATACTGTCTAACTTAATGTTATTTAATTGAGGGCTGGAGCAGACGGATGGGAAAGAGCGGCCCAAGTGCACGCCATCTGCGTTGGAGACGTTCATCATTTGAATAACATGCCTCCAAAGTGATCAGAAGCCACTTCTTTTGGCCCATCTGTTTCAGGCCAAAGTTATGTTTATTTTTTTATTACAGATGACACTATAAAGCAAGGCAAGCATGCTACCTAAAATACTGAACTGGTTTGGCGAAGACGCTAGGGAACCTGGCCCTTATACACTTAAGGATAGAAGCAGGGTAAATATAAGGTAACCTCAGGCATGTAAGGAAGGTCTCATCACAAATCTATGATTTTCCTTATGAAAAGCAGGTGGCAGAAGCTATATTCAGACATTACTCATCTCACATTGTTCACCATGCAGGCAGGTGAACACATATCCTTGGCACCTCCATCATCACTTTCCTGGTCTGAAAAGCAACTTATATGAAAATTATTTGTTTATTTGTTTGTTTTCATTAATTTTTATCCCACCTTTTTTCCATAATAGTACTCTAGTCAGCTAACACAGGTGCGGTACAGACAAAGGAGCGGGTCTGTGGCGCCCCTTTTAGCTCTGGGTTGGAGGCAGGGCAGCCTCACCGGCAGCCCTGCGGCCCCCAATCCAGAGTATTTCCGGACCACAGAGAAGCAGCAAAATTTCCGTGGCACAGAAAAGGGGTGTCAGTGGGGCTTCATGCCCCTGGACACCTTGGGAGCCAGAGCCATGGGAGGAAGGGGCTGCCCAAACCCTTTCTCTTCGGCATCATTCCCGCAGCCATTTGGTTGCTGTGGGGACGATGCATGCACCCAAAAGGAGCTCCGTTTTGGAGCTCCTTCCTGCGCCACCCCAGGCTGGATACGGCGCGTGTGTGACATTATCATGGTGGCCCCTGTGTTGATAGGAGGCTGCCATGATTACACCGCTGCCCCGTACTAGGGTTGCAGTGTGTGCGGTTCCTCTGCCACCATGCAAGCCTAGTATGTGGCCTGGCAAAGCTCTGGTCTGGACCGCGCCACAGATTCAAAACTAAACAAAAGCATCAAAAGGTATAAGAGATTGAAACTTTATTTATATCCCGCCCCTCTGTCAATGACAATTGAGGTGGCTTACAAGTTAAAATGACATAAAAATATAAAAGTTTTTCTAAAATGGGATTATATGTCATTTTAACTTGTAAGACACCTCAATTATCGTTGACAGAGGGTGGGATATAAATAAAGTTTTATTATTTTTTATTATTAAAAATAACTAAATAATTTTGAGATAAAATATTAAACATTAAAATTCATTAAAAATTATATATAAACCTTAAAACAATCCCTATTCCCAGATCTGTCTTTTGACTGACCAGGGGCACTCTTCTCTTGCCTACATTTAGATTCAGTTTGTTCACTCTCACCCAGTCCATTACAGCTTCCTTGCAAGTAGGTGGAAAGGAGTTATAGAGCTGGATAGCATCAACCTACTGGTAATGCCTGATCTCAAAACTCCAGATGACCTCCCCCAGTAGTTTTATGCATATGTCAAACAGAATAGAGGACAAAAGAGAGCCCTGAAGGACCCCGGAGTCGAATAGGAAACCCCCCAGCACCACCCTTTGAGATCACCCTTCCTGGAAAGAATGGAGCCACAATAGAATAGGACCTCCAAACCCCATCCCAGTGAGACAATCCATGGTCAATAGTATTACTCTATGAGAGGTCCAGCAGAAGCAACAGGGACCCATTCACCCTGTCCAAGTTCCTATGGTAGGTTGCCTAGCAAGGTGACCAAAGCAGTCTCCAGCCTATAACCAGACTGAAATGGATGTAGATAATCCACCTCATCCAGAACCCCAGGAGCTGAGATGAAAAGAAGGGCATATTCTTTGCAAGAAATAATTACTTTCCATATGAACATGAAGTTCTCCTCTTCAAACATCTCAGTTTCTAAATGAGGAAAGTGATGAGGCACTGGGTCTAGGCATTCTTGTGCTCATGTGTTGAAAAAAGTGAGTGGAATATACCTAACTTTTCACACGTTTGCACATTACATAGTGTTAGGCCTGTAATGATTTGGCTAACCTCATAACAGATCCCCCCCCCCCCCGTTAATATTCTGAAGTAGTTTAAATCCCTTGTATCCATGTATCCTTCAAAACAATGGGGCGGAACAGATGGGCAGGAAGGAGCAGTCAGAGGCCATTCCCATCGGAGCACCCTGGGACTGGGGTGACCACACAATGTGGTCCTGATGCCGACCCCTGCTATGGTCCCAAATGGACCACAGCAAGGAGCAGGAAAGAGCCGCTCCTTCTAGGGCTGGGTTTGGGCCGCCCTAGGTGGCCCAGGAGCAATCCCAGCATGGCTTCTGTGCAAGTTAGCGGCATGCGTAATCTAAATGCCACACCTCAAGCCGTGCAGAAGCCAGCTTTTTTGGCCACATCTGTTTTGGGCCAGTATCTTATATTATTATTTTATTCAAGTTAAATAGTCTGATATAATTGCTGGATATAAATTCAGCATCATATGAGCAACAAGATCACTGGAATCTATTTGGATCTATTGAAATACTAAATTTAATTTTAACACACACACACACATATTGTGATTTTACTACATATGATCTACATATGAAGTAAGAAGTTGCATACTATTTGGGGCAACATTATATATTTATAAAGAGCATGACAAGTTGGAGCTCTTCAGATTTTATAGCTGAATGGAGCTAATAATTGTTTATTAAAAATTTAATATACGCTAGGAAACGTTTATGGGTTTTTTACTTTTTCTGCAGAAAATAAAAGAGAACTTTATAATTCTTTCTAGTTATAATTTGAGAAACCAAAATATTGGTAGTTAAAAAGATCACTGTAAGGGAAGATAAAAAGCAAGGGAGAGGAGGGCCACATGGAACACGATTAGCATTAACATAGTAAGTATGTTGGGGGTTTGTAGTAGGAAACATACAGTGTGCACCAAAATATTAAATTAGGTAGCCATACAGTCTCCCTTATTCAAAATACTTGGGAACAGAAGTAATTTGGATTTTGGAATATTTGCTTATACTGTATGTACAAAATGAGATGTTTTGGAGATAGGACCCAAGTCTAAACATAAAATTCATTTATGTTTCATTTACACCTTATACACATAGCCTGAAGGTAATTTTATACAATATTTGTAATAATTTTGTGCATGAAATAAACTTTGTGTACATTGAACCACCAGAAAGCAAAGATGTCACTATCCATTTTTTCACTACCCATGAAAAAAAAATTAGGTTTTTGAAATATTCCAGATTTTGGAATTCTGGAAAAGAGAGATTCAACCTATATATTATATTGCAACCAAAAAGCAGGATTTTTGAAATTCTTATTCTTAAATATAGTAATTACGTACTTGGAATTTGTAAGCTTTTCAAACTAAGAGTGAATTGTTTTTTTTAAAAAAATTAATATGAAACTATGAATAATAATAAAAGAGAATGTACATAGAGAGATATTGTAGCACCTTTGAGAGTGGCTGAAAGAAAGAAATTGGTAGCATGAACCTTCGTAGTCTTCAGTCTAGTTCCTCAGATGCATTTGGTGCAGTGGAAACCAGGTACAGATATATATATATGCCAT
Source organism: Sceloporus occidentalis (assembly GCA_023333645.1). Classification (NCBI taxonomy): domain Eukaryota; kingdom Metazoa; phylum Chordata; class Lepidosauria; order Squamata; family Phrynosomatidae; genus Sceloporus; species Sceloporus occidentalis. The sequence goes on from JALMGF010000001.1 coordinate 219,825,146, forward strand.
TAGTATGTGAGGATATCAGTTCAAATTACAAATCCTTTGTGTATGGAAATTGCAGGTCCAGTTTTAACTATGGTCGATGGTCGTTAGTGCACAAAGACATAGGTCTATGGGCATGGAGATGAACTGGCAGATTCAGTTTTTCAATGGGACTAACTTGCGGTGAGGGGAATAGATGAATATAAGGCACCCCCATGAGGATGGGGTCAGATAGTGTTAAAGTGGGTGTAGTGTATCAGGAAACCATTGTCTTTGTTCAATCCATTGCTGAGGAACTGTAGTTTGTGGATGAAATCCAGTTCTGCTGTTTCTCTTTCCAATCTACCTTTGTAGTTCTTTTGTTCAATGACCACTGTTCTGAGATCTGAGATGGAATGCCCAGAGAAAATGAAATATTCTGCCATGTGTATTTGCATTCCTGATGTCTGACTTATGTCTGGTGCAGGGACTGGCCTGTTTGCCCACTGTAGAGTGCTGATGGGCATTGCTGACACAGTACAGTGGGCCCTCTCCTTACGGAGCCCCACGTTTAAGGGAAAATCTGCCTATGCTCCATAGGAAATAATGGAGCTTGTGCATGTGGCAGATTGGCGCATGTGTGCCACGGGCGCACGCGCCATTGTTTCCCTCCCCAAGCGGCTTATATGTAAGCTGGAAGCGACATAAAATGTGTCCTCCATGGCGCACACGCATTGTATAGTATAGATAACATTCGAAGATGAGCACATGAAGTTCCCCCTAATATTGTGGGTAATGACATTATGCCTTGTGATGACATTTTCTGGACAAATGTGTGGGCAGAGTTGGCGTCTTGGTCTGTGGCCAGGCTTACTACCTGTGTCCCCATCTGTGTCATGTGTCTTCCTGTAGATGAGTACCTGTTTGAGCTTTGGAGGCTGTATGTAGGCGAGTAAAAGTCTGCCACCAAGAGTCCTTGAAAGAGTGGCATTGGCCTGTTACAGACGGGCCATATAGTACACGCAGAGTTTGTTCCACTGTCGAACAGCCGTTACTGTCAGGAAGTTCCTCCTAATGTTGAGGTGGAATCTCTTTTCCTGGAGCTTGCATCTATTGCGTCCTAGTCTCTGGAGTAGCAGAAAACAAGCTTGCTCCCTCCTCAATATGACATCCCTTCAAGAATTTAAACAGGGCTATCATATCACCCCTTAACCTTCTCTTCTCCAGGCTAAACTTCCCCAGCTCCCTAAGTCGTTCCTCATAGGGCATAGTTTCCAGACCCTCCACCATTTTAGTCGCCCTCCTTTGGACACGCTCCAGTTTTTCAACATCCTTTTTAAATTGTGGTGCCCAGAACTGGTCACAGTATTCCAGATGGGGCCTGACCAGAGCAGAATAGAGTGGAACTATTACTTCCCTTGATCTAGACACTATAATTCTATTGATGCAGCCTAAAATCGCATTGGCCTGGTTAGCTGCCACGTCGCACTGTTGATTCATATTCAATTTGTTGTCTACTTGGACTCCCAGATCCCTTCCCCCATCCTATATCTGTATCCAGGTGTCCCCGATCCTATATCTATACATTTATTTTCCCACCCTAAATGCAGTACCTTACATTCCACTAATTTGTTTGCAAGAATGTAATGAGGAACCCTGTCAAAGGCTTTACTGAAATCAAGATATACCATATTCACAGCATTCCCTTCATCTAACAAGCTGGTAATTTTATCAAAAAAAGAGATTAGATTTCTCTGGCATGACTTCTTTCTCTGAAACCCGTGTTGACTTTTTGTGATTACGGAATTGCCTTCTAGATGTTCACAGACTCTCTGTTTAATGATCTGCTCCAGAATCTTTCCTGGTATTGATGTCAGACTAACTGGACGATAATTGTTGGGATCCTCTTTTTTTCCCTTTTTGAAGATGGGGACAATGTTTGCCCTCCTCCAGTCTGCTGGGACTTCTCCTGTTCTCCAGGAGTTCTCAAAGCTCATTGCCAATGGCTCTGATATTACATTAGCCAGCTCTTTTAATACTCTTGGATGTAGTTCATCTGGTCCTGGAGATTTATATTCATTTAGATTAACCAGGTATTCTTGTACTATCTCTTTACTTATTCTGTGCTGAAATTCCCCTGTTCTGTCCTCTGCTCCATTATCCTCAGGTTGAGCACCCTTTTCCTTTTCTGAGAAGACTTTGCAAAGGTGTTGAGTAATTCTGCCTTTTCTCTTTCTTCTGTTAGCATAATAGTTCTAGGCTGAGGTTGATGGTGGGTGGAGGTTGTTGAAACTCTGGTGAAATGTCTTGAATGAGTCCTCTCCATGAGTCCATCAATGTATCTCAGGTAGAGAAGTGGTTTTTTGGTACAGGTGTTAAAGAAGTGTTCTAGGTCAGCCATGAAGATATTGGCATATTGTGGTGCCATGTGTGTGCCCATGGCAGTGCCATTAACTTGAAGGTATATGTTGTTATCAAAGGTGATGTAATTGTGTGTGAGAACAAACTGGCAGACCTGAGTGGCTAGGTGGGATAGATTCCCATCTGAAATGATGTTCCTGATGGCTTGTAAGCCATCTTTGTGTGGGATGTTGGTGTACAGGGATTCCACATCTATAGTGGCTGAGATGGTGTTTCCTGGAAGGTTGTGGATAGATGGTATCTTCTGTAGGAAGTCCATGGTGTCCTTCACATAGTTGGGGGTGGCATATGGTTTAAGGATATTTAATGGTGGCAACAATGGTCCTCCCTGGCCTCGCATCGGGAGGCATGGAGACGCACTATCCATGACGCTGCAGCCTTCTTCAAAAGCTCACGCCAAACGAGCCTCAAAGAGAAACAACAACGCAGAAAGTACCACAACCTGGAAACATCACCCAAGGAGACTTTCTGTTGTGCTTTCTGCAACCGGACCTGTTTATCCCGAATTGGCCTTTTTAGTCACCAACGTGCTTGTACGAAGCGCGGGATGCGTCCTTCCTGAATCTTCATTCGCGAAGCAAAGCCAGAGAGAGAGAGAGAGAGATGGTTTAAGGATATTGTCCATATATTTGGAGGCACCAACTATATGTGTTCCAATGCTGGAGGCAATAGGTCATCCAGGGCAACCCTTAAACCATCCTTAAACCATATACGACCAACATGCCCAGCTATGTGAGTGATTCTACTGATTCTACAGACTAACATGGCTATATCTTTGAATAAAAGAGAATGTTTGCATGTTTGTCTCTGTGGTAGCTCGAAGGCCACTTGGATTTTGGCACTGATACTAAGAAGATTCCAGTGTTATACAACTTGGAGTTGTTATTATCTTGAATTGATTAATTTTATTCAATTTAATCTATCTGTAGTACAGTGGTCCCTTGGTATCTGCTGAGGTTTTTTTCCGTCACCCTCCCATGGATACCAAAATCCATGGATCCTGAAGCCCCATTAAATACATAGTAAAATGGTGTCCCTTGTATAAAATGGTAAAATCAAGGTTTGCTCTGGAATTTACAATTTTTGAATATTTTCAAGCCATGGATGGTTGACTTTGTGGATAAAGAATCCTTTGATAAGGAGGGCCAACTGTACCATGTTCAAGCACTGGATAACAGTTCCATAGATATGAAGGGAGGATGGTCTTATTCCTTCCATTTGTCACAGGGCCTCTAGACAGGTCCAGTATGAATTCTTTTTCCAGGGCCCCCAATTCCTTAAAATAATTAAGGGACAGAGGGAGGGAAAAGGCCATTAGCCTGTTAATGGGGCCAAGACTGAACAGAGAAATAGCCTGCAAGATCTTGGGGAAAGACACATCTGTCTTAGGCTGCTATTGTTGTTAACTGCCCTCCCAACTCATGGTGACCCTGTGGATGAACTATCTCCAAGACTCTCTATCCTTCACTTCTCTGCTTAGATCTTATAGAGTCAGGACCATGACATCCTTGATTGAATCCAACCATCTAGCGTGCTGTCTACCTCTGTTTCTGCTCCCTTCTACCTTTACTAGCATTATTGTCTTTTCCAGTTAGTCATGACTTCTCGTGTTGTGGCCAATGTATGACAGTCTCAGTTTCATCTTCTAGGCTTCCAGGGTGAATTCAGACTTGATCAGTCCGATGACCTATTTGTTTGTCTTTTTGGCCATCCATGGTATCCTCAGCACTCTTCTCCATCACCATATCTAAAAAGAATTGATTCTCTTCCTATCCGCTTTCTTCACTATCCAGCTCTCACATATTTTATGATGAATTCTGATTCTGATTATAGTCTCCATCCTGAGATATGTATATTGAAAATATTAAACAGCATTTTAATTTTACACAGACTTCATAAAATTGTAATCAAAAATTTGTAAGCGCTTAGAAGGGAAGACTTTTTTTCCTAGTGAAGATTAAAGGAATTTGTTACATCAAGGCTTACAGATATTTATTCAGACGGTTCCCTGCCCTCAGGCGTAAAAGAAATGACACAAAAGGAGAAGGGAATGGTGGTGGGGAAGGGAATCAAGTCCAATGGTTCTTCTCTCCCTCTGAGGCCTGGACCATGGCAGATGGACTGGAGGGGAGGGCCCTTCTTCTTTCTTTGGCTAGGCCTGATGGAGTTGGGCATGCCTTTTCATTCCCTCCCAGGCTGGATGATGACCGATGGCATGGAGGGAGGTCTCTTCTTGTTGTTGTGTGCCTTGAGGTAATTTCTGATTTATGAAGACCCAAAGGATAACCTATCACTTGGGTTTTCCAGGAACAATTTGTTCGGGGGGGGGGGGGTTCTATTGCCTTCCATGTCCAAAGTGTGTCCAAATAATGGCGACTAAAATGGTGAAGGGTCTGGAAACTATACCCTATGAGGAACGACTTAAGGAGCTGGGGATGTTTAGCCTGGAGAAGAGAAAGTTAAGAGGTTATATGATAGCCCTGTTTAAATACTTGAAGGGATGCCATATTGAGGAGGGAGCAAGCTTGTTTTCTGCTGCTCCAGAGACTAGGACCCGGAGCAATGGATGCAAGCTGCAGGAAAAGAGATTCCACCTCAACATTAGGAGGAACTTCCTGACAGTAACGGCTGTTTGACAGTGGAACAAACTCCCTCGGAGTGTAGTGGAGTCTTCTTCTTTGGAGATCTTTAAACAGAGGCTGGATGTCCATCTGTTGGGGATGCTTTGATTGAGAATTCCTGCATGGCAGAATGGGGTCGGACTGGGTGGCCCTTGTGGTCTCTTCCAACTCTATGGTTCTATGGTTCTTTGAGATTTGCCAAAAAGTTAAACATTAAAGTAAATGCAGACTGGGCCAGCCAGAAAAATCAGCAGGAGCAGAACATGCCACAAACCATCCTGGGAATAAAATACTGTTTGAAAACACTGGAATTCTGGACCATGCCAACCACTACCATGTCAGGTTGCACAGGGAAGCCATTGAAATCCACAAACATCTGGATAATTTCAACTGGAAAGAAGAAACCCTTAAAGTGAACATAATATGGCTACCAGTCCTGTAGAATAGCAAAATGAGGATTCAGCAAATGCAAATGGGAAACCACTGAGTCAGGGGCTTTCCCAGCAGGTAATGATCACCAATTAGCAGACATTAATCCTGTTTTGCATTAGCCTCCCAGCCTGAGGCCTGCCATCAGCAGCAGAACAATACACATGCAAATCACTCCTGCATTCCCAGGCTCACACAGTATATACATACCCAACTTTTTCCAGGCAAGCATTCTCTGAAGATGCCAGCCACAGATGCTGGCGAAACGTCAGGAAGAAACTCTTCTAGAACATGGCCACATAGCCTGAAAAACCGACAAAAAACTATGGATGCCGGCCATGAAAGCCTTGGACTTCACATTAAAGTAAATGCATCACTTTTTGGCAAGAGAAATCCCACTTACTCTAGAGTAAGAATGAAAAATGCTTAGAAAAGGTGTCAAAAATCAAAGTGTTGTCTCATTTCACTGAGGGATGGTGTCTTTTGAATGTATTAGCACTGAGCTAAATTTAGGAATTGGTGTAGTTATTGCATGGAAGCATTTTTCTGCCCTTTGAAAACTACTCTCTCTGGCTGTGATTCCCCTTCCAAAGCCATGAACCAGGCATAGTAGGTATTCCCAGATCTTGTTAACGCTTTTTAAAATATGGAGTGAGGAGTGCACATAGTGCAATAGGGATTAAATTGCCGGCGAAACGTCAGGAATAAATTCTTCTCTACATAGCCTGAAAAACCCACAAAAAACTAGGGATTAATTTGCTCATTAAAACACAGCAGAGGGCTTTGAAAGAGTCTTTTAAATGTCAGTATCTCTCATTACTGAGGCTGGGGGGAAAGCATACAGGCCATAACTTACTGCAAATGCTTGTGTGACTAATACTTTATTGCCTTTTTATCCTACCATTTCTCCTCCTCCTCACTTTAACACCTATCATCTATGAGGGAGGCTAAACAGAGAGCGAATGGTTGGCTTGAGGTCACTAAGTGAATCTTAGTAGCCCAGTGGGGTACTGGGACTGGATCTCCCAGCAGGCTGAAACCACTACAGCACACTGGCTCTCCACAAATATTATCATGTATGCTTATACTTTTTATTCATAGTGTGCTAGGATGTTAACGTCCTATGACTGCAGTTTCACTTACAGACAAGACAGAGGTGCTTCTGGTCAACCATAAGGCCATGCTAGAGATGCATTCTATACTAGGCAAAAACCAATTGACTGAACATTTGGAGTGGAACAGGATTTATAAATTCAACGTTTCTCCAAATGTACTTATCCCTGCAATGACTGGGGATTGCGTTCAGATCGGGTTTGGATTGCCTCCGATATCGTTTTATATTCTCTTGTGAAATAACATCAAACCACATGATTGACCCTGGGATAACCTTCCAATTTTCTCCATGTGAAAAAGTCCAGAGAGAGTATCTTCCCATACAAACCAGCGAGAACCCTAAGATCTTCAGGAGAAGGCTTTCTCTCTGCCCCACCCAGGATTGTTTGGTGTGGACACGAGAGACAATTCAAATTTGGGATTCTCTTCTGCAGGAGGCTAGACTGGCTCCCTCTCTGCTGGCCTTTTGCCGGCAAGTAAAAAATGTTTTTATGCCGGCAGGATGGCTTTTATATGGGGTGTGTGTTTTAGTTATGTTTTTAACTTTTGTATGTTTTTAAAGTTAACTTTATATTGTTTTAACTGGATTATTTTAATTGTTTTTAAATTTTATTCTGACTTTTTAATAATATTTTATCTTGTCTTGGGTCCCTTTTTGGAAGAAAGGTAGCATAGAAGTGAAAATAAGTAAATAAGCAAATAAATAAATTTGGTTATGCTATTCAACTTAACTTTAATTTAACTTCAACATGATTTATTGAACTCCAAATGTTATTATAGCAATAGCATGTACTGCTTTTAAGTGAACTAAGCACTCTCTAAGCAGTTTACAATGTTTTTAGCCAATGATCCCCAACAAGCTAGGTATTCATTTTACTGACTTACAAAAGGATGGAAGGCTGAGTGGACCTTGGGCCCTCCTGTAGGATTGAACTCACTGTGTTTTGGCTGCAGGGCCAGCACTTAACCACTGCACCACCAGGGCTCCTTTTAACTGCTACTGAACATAACTGTAGCCATGAATATTTAAGAACTGTACTTACTAGTACTGATGGGAGTTCTGGGCCAAATCCAGGTGGAGAACCATAGTTGCCCACTCCTGAACTAGATCCAAAAGGACAGGGCTATAATATTCCAGTTCTTCAAACTGAGGTGTTCTAATATTCTAATTGTATAAATTAACTAATTTTCATTCAAATTCTACATATTAAGCACATTAGTTGCATTTTTCTTCTGTGTTTCAAGCTTCATACTATATTGTAAAAGCTGATCTGAGAGAACCTGTATAAAGTAAAGATTCAAATGCTGGACTTTGAATAGGAAGACCCAAATTCAGATCTCTGCTTGGTTGTGGAATTTACCACGTGCCCTTGACTGCCTCTATCTTTCAGCAGTGTTCATGGGGATTAATGAGGGAGGGAAATCATGCACATTACTAGTTTGGTAAAAAAATAAAAGTACAATAGTAATAGTAGCATTTTGTCATGCACAGTGGTGTTCCTATCAGATCACTGTAATTTTTTTTTGCCATCAGTTTTTTACCACATGCCCATGCACCTCACACTCTTCCTTCCTTCTCACTCCCTCCCAAACCTTACACATCGTCTTGGTACCTCTCTTGTTTCTTACACTCCATTATGTGTGCTCCTCACTCCACAACTTAAGAAGGATGTTGAGAAGATGGAGCGTGTCCAGAGGAGAGCCACCAAAATCATGAAAGTTCTGGGAACCACAAAGCCCTCTTAGGGAACTGGGTATGTTCAGCCTGGGGAAGAGAAGGTTAAGACGTGACATGATAACACTGTTTAAATATTTGTAGGGAGGTCATATTGAGGATGGAGCAAGCTGACTTTCTGCTGCGTCAGATAATAGGACCCGGAGCAATGGATTTAAACTATAGGAAAAGAGATTCCATCTCAACATTAGGAAGGGCTTCCTGGCATTCAGTAGAATACACTGCCTTGGAGTGTGGTGGAGTCTCCTTCTTTGGAGGTTTTTAAACAGAGGCTGGATGGCCATCTGTTGGGAGTGCTTTGATTGTGAGTTCCTGCATGGCAGAATGGGGTTGGACTGGATGGCCCCTGAGGTCTCTTCCAACTCTATGGGTCTCTGATTCTGTGATTCTCCCCTCTTATGATCTCTTGCACCTCACCATGGTTCCTTCCTTTGCTTCTTTATTCGGCTGCTTGCACCCTTCACTTTTCCTTCCCGCCTACTCCCTCCTCTGCCTCACCACATGCCCTTGAAAAGCCTGTCTCCCTTGTTATGTGTGCTCTGCTGTTTCTCCCACTCAATCCCCTCCCCTTTCTACTCCCTCTTTTGACTCATTTGCATCCTCATTTACATCAACATGGCATAGTGGTTTGAGTGTGGCACTACAACCCTGGAGACCAGGGTTCGATTCTCCACTTGGCCATGGAAACCCCCTGGGTGACCTTGGACAAATGACACACTCTCGGTGCCAAAACACCCCATGATGAGTTCACTGTACAATTGCCATAAGTCAGAAAGGACTTGAAGGCACGCAGCAAGTGTGCCTCTCTCTCTTCCTTCTTGTCTTCTACCACTTCTGCTGCTCAATCTCCCTTCTCTCCTGCTCCCTTGTGTCTGGAACGTTCCTTGTGCCTGGAAGGAAGGGGCCAACCTCTTTCTTGCAAAGCCACCAGACATTTGTCCTGGCTCTTACATGGTCTGGCTTCCTTTTTAATGAAAGCCTGGGGTTTAGGCCAAATGGTGGTCCAAAGTGGTACTGGGCGGCATGCCTAGAAGCTGGATCAAACCTGGTCAACCAGGAGCGTGGCAGCCCTGCCAAGGGAGACCTCCAGGGAAGCATGGTGTTTGGGCACTCTATCAGGAATTTAATTTTAAAGAATATCTGCAAGATTTAAAAATGAGTGTGTTTTCCAAGTAACAGGTCTTTTATTTGAGTGCACAGCACAGGGCTTTACGTGAACTGTTTTTTCATGACTGATAAAGATCTTAATATCTCCTTAATCTGGTGTCCTTCATATCAGATGTGCTGTCTGAGGATGATGAGAATTGCAGTCCAGTACATCCCAAGGGCACTCTGTTAGGGAGTGATGCTTAGAAAGTGCAAACAGTAGTTTTTTCTTCGTGGTCTCTGTGAATCACACAAATGGGCTATATCTGGGCCTGTGCAGTAAAGCTCAGAAACTTCTAGAATTACTGGCAACTTTTTGGTGGTAGCTCCGCCCACCCTTATAAAACCCCTGGCATTCCCACTCTTTCCCCAGTTCCTTTCGTCTGCCGCGCTAGCAGCTCAAAGGAACTTCACTCTAGAATGCTTGTACTTTCTATTTGACCAACAGCTTAATCTTGACCTTACAACTTGTTTTTGGCCATTCTTATTGAATTTTTGCCTGGATATTGTTTGCTGACGATTGAAAACTTGGACTCTTTGACTATTCTCTCCATTTTGCTGTTTGACTATGTTGATTTTTATGATGGTCTCCTTCAAGAGATGCGACAAGTGTGGGGCTAAAATTCTCACTTCTGACTGTCATGATTCCTGTGTCTTGTGCTTGGGAGAAGCACATAACCCTAAGAATTGTTCTCTTTGTGAGTCCATGACGGCTCAAGCTTTGAAAAATCGGGATTTGAAACTCAAGGCAGCTCTGTGGGATCAGACCCTATGACCAGCCTTTGCCCCAGCCCTGGACGGCTCTTCGATTGCTTACCTCTGGTAAGGTGATGGGAAGGTCTAAGTCTGGGGATGGAGAGGCAGGATCAAGCTCTATTAGATGTTGGAGCAATGGAGAACCACATCTGAACCCAGGCTTGGCGAGCAAGAGTCCCTCCAGGACCAGCCAGAACCAGGCGAGTCCTCTGGAGTCCTCAGTAAGAGCTTGTCGTACGATGACTCCCAGCAAGGTGTTACCGACGGCAGTGTCAGAGTGGAGGCCCAGATGACCTGGGCTTTGGTCACAATCTTGGCAGGAGCAGAAGGAAGCTTCCTGTGGAGATCGTCGGGGTTCACCGGCAGAAGGTATGTTTCAGAGCTGTGGTCGAACACAAGATCAGGATACTGCTATAGAAGGTCATCATGAAAGGATGAGTCGATATCAACCATTGCTGCCTCATCAGCCTCAGTCCCGAGATTAGCAGGATCCCTCCTGGTAGAGGAGACATGAGCCCGTGGCCTGACATTGTGAGCCCGACCAGACAAATGCAGAGCCAACCTGACTCCATCCAAACAGATCAGGTTCATCGGGACAACTCTCGATTCTTAGACAACCATGGCTTATCTACCTCAAGACAGGTTTCAAGCTCTCTCCCAGGCTGTTTGAGAGTACCTTTTGCACAAGCGAACTGAGGCACAGACTGTTCAGATAGCCTTGGGACATATGGCCTCAACAACCTACGTTACACCATGGACAAGGCTTCGTCTCAGACCATTTCAGTCCTGGTACTTCTCCGTCTTTGATCCCGTGTGTGATCTTTCATCCAAGTGGCTAACGGTCCCGAGGCCCATAGCTAGGTCGTTACACTGGTGGATTGAACCCGACAATGTCTACGTCAGAATGCCCTTTCTTCCTCCACAAATTACCCTTACCACAGACACATCCCTCAAAGGATGGGGTGCTCACACCTTGAATTTCACCATCAAGGACAAGTGATCTGTTTTAGAGAGTCAACTTCACATCAATGCCCTTGAGATGCTGGCAGTAGAAAAGGCTCTCAGGGCATTCCAGTCACATCTTTCAAACAAGGTAGTGCTTCTCCTGACGTACAACACCACAGTCACATTCTACCTGAACAAACAGAGAGGAACAAGGTCCCAGATGTCGCTAGAGATCACGCTTTGAATCTGGGACTGGTGCATCCACAATAGGATTCTCCTTCGATCTATCTACCTCCCTGGGGAGGAGAACAAACTGGCAGACCGGCTCAGCAGATCTTCCAGCCTATGCCACAAAGACAGCCGTCTACTTCTTCATCCCAAGACAGCCGCCTACTTCTTTCACATTTGGGGTGAGCCGACAATCGACCTCTTTGCCTCTCCTCAAAACATTCACTGTACAAGGTTCTGTTCTCGAACCCGAATGCCAAGTTCTCTAGGAGATACCTTCCAGTTTGAGTGGTCAGAAGGGATGATCTATGCCTTCCCTCCATTTCCACTCATCATGAAGGTTGTGGAAAAGATGTCATCTGACCGGCCCAATGCCATCTTCATCACACTGTTGTGGCCAAGACAGCCATGGTTCTCTCCCCTTCTGCACCTATCCCGAAGGGAATACCGCTGCCTCAAGTTCCGTCCCGACCTCCTATCCTTCCATGAAGGTCACATCCTTCACCCAGACATTGAGATGCTTCCCCTGGTGGCGTGGAGAATCCATCCCTAGAGACACTGCCTGACTCGGTATGGATGGTCATCCTGGCTGCCCAGAAGCCTTCAACACAGAGGGCCTACCAATTCAAGTAGAACAAGTTCTTGGACTTTCTCTCCACCAGGGATCTCTCTCCATCCCGAGCCTCGGTCCCAATACTCTTGGAGTTTTTAATGACTCTTGCTGACCTGGAAAACAGCATTCCTTGTGGCCATCACCTCTGCTTGCCATGCAAGTGAACTTTTTGCCTTACGGATGGACCAGCCTTACCTTCAATTTCACAAGGACAAAGTGGTCCTCCATATGTTCATTACCTTCCTTCCGAAGTTGGTGTTGGCTTTCCATGTCAACCAGGACATTGTGCTGCCAATTTTGGCCCCAAACCAGACCACAGATGGTGAGCACCAGTTCCACACCTTGGATGTTCAGAGGGTGCTGGCCTTTTACCTGGACAGGACTTCGGGTTCAAGGTACGCCAAGAGACTCTTTGTGTGCTACTCAGAGGCCAAGAAGGGGTTACCTGTGACTGCTCAGAGATTCTCGAAATGGGTGGCTGGTACCATCCATTTGTGTTATCAACTCCCAGGTAAAATTCTCCCTGCTCGGGTTCGGGCCCATTCAACTAGGACGGTAGGAACATCCTCCGCTTTTCTGATTGGGGTGCCTTTGGAGGATGTCTGCAAAGCTGCTGTCTGGCCCCAGCCATTAACTTTCATCAAACATTACAGGCTGGATACCAGGGCCAGACAGGATGCAGCTTTTGGGAGGGCAGTGTTACTGTCAGGTTTGCATTAAACTGTGTTTTATTACGTCAGGGGTAGGCAACCTGCGGCCCACGGGCCGGATGCGGCCCGGCAAGGCCTTGGGACCGGCCCCAGCCCGGTCCTGCCACTGATTGCCGCCGGAGCCTTTGGCCTCTCGTGTGAGGCCTTTGGCCTATCAGGAGGAGGCGGGCAAGGGGGGCAATTGTCTATAGAAGCCTCCGAAACATGCATTTATATTAACATTTTTTTTTAAAATCAGCAAATTTTTTGCGTGTCCTCCATTTTTTTTAAAAAAAGTGTCCTCCATTTGAAAAATTTGTCCTACATTTGTCCCGGTTTATTTATTCATTTAAATTTTTTAATTTTTAATTATTTATTTTTTGGCTTTGGCCCCCCAGTTGTCTGAGGGACAGCAACCCGGCCCCCGGCTCAAAAAGATTGCCTACCCCTGTATTACGTTATATGTTCTATATGCTATTGAAACCAAAAACGTTTACGCTGACAATTACATTGTTGTTATTGTGTGTCTTTTGAAAATTACAAATGTCAGTTTCAAATGTGTTGCATATTACATATGCTGTAACTAAAGAAATGACTCTGACAGTTGAACTTTAAGTTCAAGAGTTTATTGTTGTTAAATAAATACAACTTGTTTGAAACTTTACAACTTGTGTCATAACACTCCCTCCTCCACTGACCAAAGCTGGTCAGTCTAACTCATTTGTGTGATTTGCAGAGACCACGAAGAAGGACAGGTTGATTACCTGTAACTGTATTTCTTTGAGTGGTCATCTGCAAATACACACAAATCTCGCCCATCCTCCCCTCAGTTGTGTCCTGCTCATTGCTAAATTCTCTTTGTTGTTGCTATGCGGCGTACTTTATGGAACTGAGGAAAGAGCGGGAGTGCCGGGGTGCGGAGCTACCGCCAAAAAGTTGCAAACTATGTTTTGCCCAGTAATTCTAGAAGTTTCCGGGCTTCAGGTGCAGATATAACCTATTTGTGTGAATTCACAGATGACCACTCAAAGAAATACAGTTACAGGTAAACAACCTGTCCATTTCCTCCTGCTTACCATGGCAGAGCACAGACATATAACTGAGTTGTTAAATGAAGAAGTGATATAATTTTTCCTTGTCTCCTGGCAGAATATTTTGCAGCTACTTTTCCTGTCTGTCATTCACTGTCAGTATATGCCTCCTATTCAGACCATGAATGCTATATTTCCCTGCATTTTCATTACAGATGTTGGCTTCGACTTGACACTTACTTCATCTGGAGCTTTATAGGACCAGCAACCTTGATCATTATGGTAAGCATTTTTTATTAAATACCTTGGTGTTTAAAGATCAGATATATAATTTCCAGTACCCACTTACAGTTTCGTATGTTTTTAAACCAGCTTAATGAAGGAACAGCTGGTGGAAAGGTCCGTAAATTTTCCCCCATGGAGATACACCCATCAAAAATGTTGTGCCTCGGTGCTAAATCCCTGAAGAAAAGATGAATAAATAGAAAGAGGCAGATTCTGGCAGCCTGTTCTTACTAATGGGGCATGTGGAGTTTGCATTCCCATCTTAAAATATAATCAAATAACCATCCACAAGCATTTTCCTTTCCAACAAAAATGTTCAGATTGAAATCCATTTCAGAAAATTCCTCTTCAAGAAAGAAAACTGTATCCTCAGTTGCTACTAACGTGAACAGATATCAGTGGGTGAGAGGCGAAGGCACATTAATATCTTTTCTTGACCTGCCTTATTTTCTGCTGATGTTTGAGAGCAAAGGAGTTTTATTGGTTGACACTGGCGGCTGTGCTGGCTGGGGGAACAACTGTGCTGGCAGGAGGAAGGCTGCGACGACTGGAGGAAGACCACGACTGCCGAGGCAAGGCCTTCCTTAGGCCGACACAGCCTTGCTCCGGCCGGCGTGGCCTTCCTCCAGCCAGCACAGCCATTTTACTGGCCAGTGCAGCCTTGCTTCTGCCAAGGCAAAGTTGCACCAGCTGGACAAAGGCCAACTCGGCTGGATAAAAGACCCTGGCTGGTGCGCCTCTGCCCTGGCCGGCGCAGCCTTCCTTTGGCCGGTGCGGCCATTTTCTCAGCCAGCATGGCGGTGCTCCGGCCAAGGCAAAGCCATGCCGGCACAAAGAAACCCACACCGTCCAAGTCCTGCCTCAATAAGGGAAGGGAAGGAGAGAGTCAATACAAAACCACAAATTGCAAGTCCACGGATACGGAGGGACGACTGTAAGCAAGCACCAACTCTTGGTCTGATCAAAGGTGGAGGTGGGGACTTGCGCAATGGAACATTTCTCCACCCCACCCACCCCCAAAATCAAATTCCTTGAACAAAGAAAGCTAACATGTCTCTCATAATTCCCATAACTTGCCATGTGACCCTCTACTGTGTTTTTTTTTTTTAATCTTCAATTTCAGCTCAATGTAATCTTCCTTGGAATTGCTCTTTATAAAATGTTTCATCATACGGCCATATTGAAACCGGAGTCTGGGTGTCTTGACAATATCAAGTAAGTGAATGCTCTCCCCTTTTCAGTTGTTCCAAGGTGGTCAGGGCTTGGAAACTCCCTTTTAATAGCAATCAATCTGATGGCCATCCAAAACTGAGCCGAGTTCCAACTCCTGTACTTTGGATAACTATGGTGTGTCATTATGTTCAATCCTCTTAAAAGTGTCTTTTCAAGCCCTACCTACCTGGGTCACTATTTCTGTTGCTTTCTGAACAGAAGTATCATAATTTTCTCATAATGAAGAAAAAAAGAAAATTTTGGTGGATCCAGAAGTTAGTTGAACATCAGTCTCACTGAAAGTGAGATAATGTGAATTTCAATAGAAGCAAACTTTTAATGGATTCAACACCTATTGCTCACTTTCTTATGTTCCAGTTTTTTATATAAATGCTTTACTTTGTGAGGAAGGTGCCATTATGACATAGAAGCAGCCTGGAGTTTCTTTTCTCTGAAGGGATCTCATGAAATTAAGGACTGAGTCCATGTCAAAGACATTTAATGTGCACTTTCTGCATCATTCTTATACAACGCCAGTAACTGCTTCTACATCTGAAAGGCATCAGAGGATTTGTACAATGAAATCTTTCTAAAAATACCTACAGATGACCATTTTCAGTTGTCACCAAAAACAAAAACAAAACCTGAATCTTTAACATGAAAACATTTATTTCTTTTTTACAATAAAATACATGCATAGAATTTATACTGAAAGTTAGACTAAATAATCTTCAGAAAATGGGTGTAATTATAGGTTGTACAGTTTATTCAATATACCTTAAATTAGCATATCGAATCCTTCCATGATATGACTTCAATACCAATATTTCTTTAAATTGTTACTTAGATAATTGATTACGTTTGATAACAAAATGTTTTAAATGCACTAATAAACTATTTACCAATGTTCACTATGAGTTAGATCAGTTGTTCTGTATGATACAATGTAGTGGATATATCTTTGTGTGGCTATATCTTGTCTTTTCTAGAATTTGAGTGTTGCGGTAGAATGACATTGTCCCCAATAGTTTGCAGTACTCATGGCATTACTTCAAAATCATAGGCATGCAGAATGGAAGACAGATTTTGAGGATTAGTTCATTCTAATAGAGCAATTCTCCAGACTTTGGTTTGGAGCTGCAAGTTTGCATATTTGCTCTTTTCCATTTCTACCTCCATTTTCTTCTCCTTCCGCTCTCCAGAGCTTCTTTTTCCATTTCCTGTTCAACACTCACCCTGGGTTGTTGTCATGTCTAAACCACCAAATTCTGTTTTATCCTTTCTTTCTCGATTAGTATCAGAACCCATGGTATACTGAAATTACTTTAGCTTTATGTATTTGCCTCCATAACATCACCTAAGATCTTATAATTAAATATTTGTTCTGTCATCCACCAATCTAAAAATTTGATATCTGTAATTTTTCTTCAGTTGCTTCTTCTTGTTTTCATCTGTTTCACTTCATTCAGAAGTACAGCCATTAAATTCTAACTGTAAAACACAAATCCTTTTCTCCAAATCTTGTAATCATAGTTCCTTTGGGATTCTGCAAATGACTAGAAAGAGGGAAATACTGTATATAGGGCTTGTATACATCAGTGATTCCCAGAATTGGGGGAACTGTTTGGAGCACGGTTTTGGTACCAAACAGACCTCATCGGATCTTGGCTACTGTCTTCTAATCCCTGTAGTAGCAAATTTATTCAATAGTACTCTATCATGCCCTTTGAAAATCAGTTTTGAAATTTAACATTATCCTGTGTTGATTTTTTTTAAATGATGTATCATAATTAGTGCAGCATAAATAGAAATATAGAAAATAGAAAAAATGGCAGAGGAATTTACTTCTTGTGGACATGACCAATTTTAAATACTCTTAACTTGCTAAAAACTGATAAGGAATTGACAAACAGGCTTCATATAGAAGACTTTCCTGTAGCTTTGGCCACACCACTGAAGATGCTAAACCTGATGGATGTCAGCCTTGCATCAAATAAGGGACGGATTCTGGACAGAGACGGCCCCCTGATCATATGGCGCAGCAAGAGTTTAGAACAAGGTGTTATTCATGAAAATACTCTCTCTCTCTTTCTTTCTCTCTCTAAAGTGTTATGTGATGATGATGATGATGATCTTTATTTATATCCTGCCTTTTCCTGAGACTAGGACTCAGGGCATCTTAAATATTTAAAAGATAATAGTTTAAAACATATAAAAAGTAAACATTAAAATATAAATTGTTAACAAAACTAAAATATACAATCTAAAAAAAGATGTTTTTAAAGTTAAACAATGCAGTTTAAAAGCAATGCAGCATTTTCAGCCCTTTTATTAAAAACCTCCCATTTTAAAAGCCTGCCTGAATGAAAAAGTCTTCTCCTGCCAATAGAAAGACAGCAAGAAGGGGGGCCCTTGGAGCCTCCCTGGGGGAGGATCTTCCAAAGTCCAGGCCAACCACCTAAGAGGCCCTCTCTTATCTTCCCACCAGCCCCCATAATGTGAGGGTGATAGGACAGAGATGAGGACCTCCCATGGGTGCCAGGGTCTGGCCAGCTTTGTATGGGGAGATGCAGTCTGAAACTGCACAGGAGTTAGGGACCATTTTACTTTCCAGCACCCATCCAGTGGGCCACACTGATGAGCTTTGTCACTTCCAAATGCCATTTTGGCCAATATTTGATCAATTTTCTCCAGACTGTTGGTGTGATCATGAGGCTAGGGGTGGGGAGGGGGAGGCTTTGCAGCATTAGGGGAAGAAGAATGCTGTGTTTTAAAGTGCTTTTCATCTGTTTTGGGGCAAAAAGGTTTCCCAAAACTTAGTCCACCATTAAAAAAAAAAATTGGGGTGGAGCTGCGGGCTGTAGATGTCTTCTGCACTTCATGTTCCCAAGGGCCTCATTCAGCCCACTAGTCACACTTTGCCCATCCCTGAACTAATCAATTTAAGAGCTTTATAAGTCAGAACCAGAACTGTCACTGTTGTCAATCATCATCACCACCACCACCAATTTTGCTCATTATCCTCAGTTATGCCCAGCTCATGGACAATATTTCTGCAAGACAGTAAGAAAGTGTTCAGACCTAAATCACTCACTGAGCACTATGAAATTTAGAGATCAAAAGGGGGTTGGTGTTTTTTTACTTTGAATTTAACAACATTTCAAACAACAAAGGCTTTCATTGCTTTAAGAAAGGAGTGTTTGGAGAAGTTTCTTTGGCCATTCCCTCTTTAGCTTCAAGAGCAGAGAATGCAAGGGCCATTTACATTATGGGCTATTGTGTGGACTAGTGAGAACCTAATACAAGTAACAGAGGCAGTATCCAGACGGGCGCAAAGTACCGATCTCGATACATACTAGGGTTGCCTTGGGGCGTCCTTTCCAGACACCCCACAACCCTAGTATGTTGTAATGGTGGTGCCCTTTCTACATGGGCGCCACCATTACGACGTCACAGCCGCATCGCAGCCAAACAGCGCGGCACGGATGTGACGTCCTGGCGTCGCTGGAGGGCGCTTGTGGCGCACTTTCAGCGGCGCCAGAAGGAGTTCCGTTTCGGAGCTCCTTCGGCTATGTGTATCGCTGGCGTGGCCTTTAAACAGCCGCACCAGCAATACAAAGAGAAAGGGGCCAAGCAGCCCCTTTCTCCCTTCCCTGCCACTGTCGGGGTGTCCTTGGGGCATGAAGCCCCAAGGACACCCCTTTCCAGGCCGCGAGGAAGCGGCATTTTGCCACTTCCCTGAGGCCAGGAAAAGCGGCGGATTGGGGCCTCTGGGGCTGCCACTGTGGCAGCTGAGGCCCTGATCCGTCAGGGAAAGGGGCGGGTACAGGTGTCTGTATCCCACCAGAGTGCAATTGCACCTGTTTATTCCTCAGATAGAAATTGTCAAGCAAAGCCAAAAGGAGACTCTCATGACAAGTTCATGTTCGGAATCAGACCACCAGAAATCTTTGACCCTTCTCTTACTTTGCTTCATTTAACAAGAGCACAGTGGGGGAGGCAGGCAGTGCCACACAGATGTGTGTGTGTGCAGATGCCAAACAAGTGTAGATGTGAGGCTAGTGAGAGCTGAAGCTATTAACTTGTCCAGCCAGTAAACCAACTGGGTTTGACAAGCTAGACCAGGGGTAGGCAATCTTTTTGAGCCGGGGGCCGGGTTGCTGTCCCTCAGACAACTGGGGGGCCGAAGCCAAAAAATAAATAATTAAATATTTTTTAAAAAAATTAAATATAAAAATAAACCAGGACAAATGTAGGACAAAATTTTCAAATGGAAGACACTTTTTTAAAAAAAATGGAGGACAGGCGAAAAAAATTGCTGATTTTTTTAAAAATGTTAATATAAATGCATGTTTCTGAGGCTTCTATAGACAATTGCCCCCCAAAGGCCCCCGGCAATCGGTGGCAGGACTGGGCTGGGGCCGGTCCCAAGGCCTCGCCGGGCCGCATCCGGCCCACGGGCCGCAGGTTGCCTACCCCTGAGCTAGACATTGGCCCCTTTTTGGAAACAGTCCCCTTTGTACTTCTGCACTGGCAAGTGGCAGGCAAGAATAACCGAAACCAATATACTGGACGATATTGAACCTCTGACATCACTAAACTAAAACCCCTTTGAGTTAAGATAACAATATGAAATGCATGTAAGCAAGAAGAAAAATCAAACAATACATATTTGCAGATCACTGTTCTTAAATCAGAATGTTCAAAGGTGAGGCCAAAGGCCCAACCTTTTGGCTGAGGAGCGATATGATTTACAGTATATAACATGATGTAGTGGTTTGAGCATTGGACTACACTTTGGAGGTCTGGGTACAAATCCCCACTTGGCCATGGAAACCCACTGGATGACCTTGGGTGAACCACACACTCTCAGCCTGAGAGGAAGGCAAGGGCAAAAATCCCTCTGAACAGATCTGGCCAGGAAAACCCCACTATAGGGTCAACTTAGGGTTGCCGTAATTTGGAAAAGGCACTTAGGTGCACAACAACAATAATCCTGCTGGTGCTAGAGTGCCTGCCATTAGAGCTCAGGATTGCTGTATTGATTATTCCTCTGAAACACAATTTAAAACACGGGTTGAGTTATTGGCTTATGTTGCTGCTTCAACAAGAGAGGGGCCATTCTCATGGTTCTATTGTGATCTCAGCAATCCGCAATCCCAGGACTAGCTCTAATATTATTGCTGTGGCACAGTTGCAACCCAAAACTCTCTTTCACCATAATGGCATTCTGCTGCATAATAGTAATGTGTGTAAGTTGGGAAATAATATTGTGTCACCTACAAAACTAACATTTATTTTGCCACAAGATTGTGTGGAATTGAACCCACTTTATCAAATGTATGAAAGATCTGATGGACAGACAAAGAGATAGATACACAGAGACATATAAAGAAATATGTAAATAACTGAGCCAAGAGGCATGGCCCAGACAAGCACAAAATAAGTGATCTATTCACAATACCAGTTCTGAAATTATTATCTTGTGGCTACAATGGCTTGGATGAAAGAAGGCATGCTTATCAAATTTGAAGATGACACCAAATAAGGAGGAATAGCTAATATCCCAAAGAACAGGATCAAAATTCAAAATGACCTTAATAGATTAGAAAGCTGGGGCAAAACTAACAAAATGAATTTCAACACAGAGAAATATAAGGTACTGCACTTAGGCAGAAAAAAAATGAAATGCATAGATATAGGATGGGAGATGGCTTAATAGCTGGCTACATGTGAAAGCTGGAGCGTGTCCAAAGGAGGGCGACTAAAATGGTGAAGGGTCTGGAAACCATAAAACTCTATGAGGAACAACTTAGGGAGCTGGTTATGTTTAGCCTGGAGAAGAGAAGGTTAAGAGGTGGCGTGATAGCCCTGTATAAGTATTTGAAAGGATGTCATATTGAGGATGGAGCAAGCTTGCTTTCTGCTGTTCCACAGAATAGGACACAGAACAATGGATGCAAGCTACAGGAAAAGAGGTTCCAGCTCAACATTAGGAGGAACTTCCTGACAGTAAGGGCTGTTCGACAGAGGAAGACAGTCCCTCAGAAAGTGGTGGAGTCTCCTTCTTTGGAGGTCTTTAAACAGAGGCTGGATGGCCATCTGTCAGGGATGCTTCACTTGTGATTTCCTGCATGGCAGGGAATTGGACTGGATGGCCCTTGTGGTCTCTTCCAACTCTATTATTCTATGATTCTACAGAATGCTAACTGGGCACATATACTGGGTAAAAGAGAGGCTATTTGTAACTATGGCTTCCTCTCCCAATAAAGCTAGAAGGTAGTGTTCTCAAGGTAGACTACAACAATCTCCATCCCACCATCAACCTTACCTTGGATCAATCAGCACAGATATCTTATTTTTGCTGCATCACAATGCAACTATATATTTCTTCCACATATCATCTTATGTCAATCCATTGCCTGTTGTTGTTGTTGCTCCTGTTGTTAGTGCCTTCAAGTCCTTTCTGACTTAAGGCAACTCATGGGGTTTCCTTGGCAAGATTTATTCACAGGAGGTTTGCCATTACCGTCACTTGCGGCTGAGAGCATGTGACTTACCCAAGCTAAAATTCACTTGGTTCATATTTCCCCAAGAAAAACAAACAAAAGAAGTTTTGCATCTCCTTAGTTCTGCATCTTGTTGCAGAAACCTGTAAATTACAAAGTGAATTTTGTTATTAAAATACACTCCCAGGTTGTATACAGCTTTTAAAAAATGTGCACAATAAAAACTACCTAACTTGCAAAGAAATATGTCATGGTCAACTGGAAAACTGTAAACAAATATGTACGTTACTAAAAAAAAGTGTACCAAAATATGTGTATTCTGAAAAATTGTGCCTATTTATTTATTTGTTTATTTAGAAATCTTCATTTCTTCATTTTTAAAATCACATTTTGCCCCAGAGTTTGCCTAGTTACTATCTCTTGCCTCAGTATCATCAGATAAGAAATAGGTTAGTGCAGTAGATCCAGCCAAACAGGGTTGCCTGTTAATTGTAGGTGTGTTTGGGCTGTGAGTTGTTTGGAGGATTTCCTGTGTATTGGTGCCTGAGCCCTGCTGGAGCATGTGGCCTCCATGGGCAGAGGGTCTGTGCTTGGGAAGAAGGGAGTCACTGGGCAGGGTTACAGCAGAGCTAGCAGCTGCTGGCTCTAGATAACTTCTTTCCCAGTGTCTGAGTTTGCAAATACCTGTGATTAAACTGGGGCATTTTAAGTGAATTGTTAGTCTCGCAGTTTTAGGGGGAGGCCTGGCATGCTGTTTGACTGCCTGCAAAGTACAGAGAGACTTGGACAGTGATGGAGCTATTGAAGTGAACAGCAACATTTGTGCCATGTTTGTTTGCCTGAGGTTGTAGAAGGCTATTCCTACAGTAAGTGCAAGCTGGTTGTGCTGCTGGAACAGAAGGTACAACAGCTTGAGACCCACCTATCCACACTCTTACCTACTCACAGACTCATCAGGGAAGATTAATGGTTTCTGAATAGGGCAGAGCAGACTCTAATAGACGGAACAGAGTGACAATACTAGGGACAATTAATTCCAGAAAGTAAACATTTGGAAGAATGTGACATACAAGAGCAGAACTAGGAGGAACTGTGTTATGTCTTTGGAGCTAGGCAGTCTGTTCTGGGCCCTCCCTTGGATTCTCAGTCACTGAAATGACAATGGCAGCCTTAGGAGGCTTGGAGGGTCTGCAGCTGGAAAGACTCCTACCACTTCGCAAAGGAGGAAGAGATATGTGGTGGTGTTGGTAAATCACCATGAAAAGAGACAGAAGCAGGATGTCTCAATTGTTGTGCTGTCTTCATGAAATGCTATAATCCAAGTGGTGATAGAGGCATGTCCAAATCATCAAGCCATTCACCAAAACTCTTCTTTTGATTCTTTATGGGAATAAATGATACTGTGTCTGGTAGTATCATTCAACCTGTTTCAGGTGACCTTGGACCACAGATTTTTATATCATCATTCCTTCCTGTTGAAGATTGTGGACCCAGCAAGAGAAAGAAGAATACATCAGATGAACAACTGGCTGTGCAAATGGTTGTTTGGGGCATGGTCTGTGCTTCATTGCTTTCTGGCTTGCCATGACTTGCAGTTCATGGCATTTGGTAAAACCTCGTGTACTACTAATCCCACAAACCTGATCAGGAGGGCTTTAAAATGAATCCTTTGATAGAACCACCAAGGAAGAGTACAGATCAGTGGTCAGTATTTGTAGGGTGGAGGTTAGGAAGGCTAACACTCAGAATGAGCTTAGGCTGGCAGTTATTTTGGAGCAAAAATAACATATTGTTAAACATTTAACCTGTGAGCACTTAGAAGAAGAATGCCATAATCATAATATCCCCCCCCCCCCCGCCCCGGACATCATGTATAGCTAAATTAGTCTCACTTAATGTGAAAAGTCTTGAATTTCCCTGCCAAAGTAAAAAAATTCTGCCTACTTGAAACAATTGATACCCAGTATTATTTTCCTACAAGAGACTGATAAAAAAAAAGATGAAACATTCATATTTCCTGACTCATTTTTTAATTCACAATAGACCACACAGGAGACTCCCAACAAATGTAGAGGAGTGGCAATTTAGCAGTGCCTGTCCTTTTAAAGTAGAGAAAACTGTCAGAAACACAAAGAATAGATATATAATCATACAAGGACTTTTTCTAGATACACCCATTACCTTAGCCACTCTCTACTCCCCAAATTCTAATCAGCTATCCTATATGAAGGAGCTTAAAGACCTTAGAGGGAGCTGCAATAGGGGAAATTATAATCAGGCGTGACACCAATGAAGTGCCTAATAACCCCTGTACAGGTCCTCCTGCCCAAAGAAGCTTAGACAAAAATACTCCCCAATAATAATAATAATTTCATAACAATTCAGTAATAACAAAGGATGAGGGGAATGCTGTGAAGACAGAGTATCTTGATTTCAGAATACAATTCAGAGACTTAGGGGCTGTCCACACTGGCAATTAAGGCTGGCCTGGGGGCAGAGTCAGAGCATGGCATCCACATGACACAGGGTGATGTGATGCCGTGCGCCGCTCCACACAGCACGCAGCATCACAGCGCTAGTCTGGCTCTGCATCTACATGATGCAGTACCAAAGGAGTGCCTTAAAGCTGCGCTGCCTCAGGTATCGCACCATTTCCAGGGCACAAAAAGGAACTGCTTTTTGCGACTCCTTTTTGCGCCCTGGAAAGGTCAGATCAGGGCCGCGGTGTGCGATTGCTGCAGCCCCAATCCAGCACAGCTGGCGCAGTCTGCACAGCCTGTTAGGCATGTTAGCCTGGAATATCAGTATGCAAAGGGATCTTGTAGCACCTTTGAGACTAACTCTACAAAAGATGTTGCAGCAAACACTTTTGTACACTTGGTGTACTTTCTCAGATGCATGGAGTGAGCTGATGCCCATGAATATTGATATAGTGTATCCTTCCTGAGCATCAGTTTATTCCATGCATCTGAGGAAATAGGCCAAGTTTATGAAAGCTTATGCCACAACTTCTTTTGCTCAGTTAGTATGAAAAGTCCTACAAGATCCCTTTGCGTAATGAAGGTCCACAATATTATTTTAGACAAACTGCTAAAATGTGGACTAGATGAAGCTACTTTTAGGTGGATTTGTAATTGGCTAATGAGCAAAATACACCAAGGGTACTAAAAATTAAAAATAAAATTTAAATAGTAGTTGCTAAATTTTCAGCATCTTGGGGATCAGCTATTTAGGATATGATCCTAACCAACAGGGATGACTTAGTTAATGGAGTGCAAGGGGTGGGATCCTTAGGTGGAAGTGACCATGTTCTCCTAGAGTTTGTTATACAATGGAAAGGAGAAGCCAGGCATAGTCAGACACACATTCTAGACTTTAGGAGAGCAGATTTCAGTAAACTTAGAGAAATACTGGGGGTGATCCCATGGTCAGAAATACTAAAAGAGAAGGGAGTTTCTCAAAAGGGAGATACTGAAGGCACAATTTAAAACAATACCAGTGAGGAAGAAAAATGGGAGGTGTCTCAAGAAACCAGGATGGATGACAAAGGAACTTTCAACGGAGCTAAATTTTAAACGGAACATGTATAAGAAATGGAAAAGGGGGGGGGGACTACAAAAGAGGAATTCAAAGAAATAGCAGGCATGTGTAGGGTAAAGTCAGAAAAGCTGAAGCGCAGAATGAACTCAGACTTGCTAGAGAGGTTAAGAACAATAAAAAGGGCTTTTTTGGATATGTCCACAGCAAAAGTAAGAAGGAAATGATAGGGCCACTGTGTGGAGAAGATGGCAAAATGCTAACAGAAGACAGAGAAAAGGCAGAATTACTCAACACCTTTGCAAAGTCTTCTCAGAAAAGGAAAAGGGTGTTCAACCTGAGGATAATGGAGCAGAGGACAGAACAGGGGAATTTCAGCACAGAATAAGTAAAGAGATAGTAGAGGAATACCTTGTTAATCTAAATGAATATAAGTCTCCAGGACCTGATGAACTACATCCAAGAGTATTAAAAGAACTGGCGAATGTAATATCGGAGCCATTGGCAATAATCTTTGAGAACTCCTGGAGAACAGAAGTCCCAACAGACTGGAGGAGGGCAAACGTTGTCCCCATCATCAAAAAGGGGGAAAAGAAGGATCTCAACAATTATCATCCAGTTAGTCTGACATCAATACCAGGAACGATTCCAGAGCAGATAATTAAACAAAGAGTCTGTGAACATCTAGAAGGCAATTCCATAATCACAAAAAGTCAAAGTTCATCCTGGGGAAAACTGACCAGTGGGGCCTCACAGGGCTCTGTCCTGGGCCCAGTGCTGTTCAACGTTTTTATCAATGACTTGGATGACAGAATTGGGGGCATATTTGCAGATGACACCAAACTAGGAGGAATAGCTAATACTCCAGAGGATGGGATCAAAATGGATGCAAGTTACAGAAAAAGAGTTCTTCTTCATGGTCTCTGCGAATCACACAAATGGGTTTATTCTGCGCCTGCGCAGCAATCCTCGGAAACTTCTAGAATCTCCAGGCAGAAAGCAATGTATCTTTCTGCAACTTTTTGGCAGTAGCCCCGCCCACCCATATACCCTGGTGGTCCGCTCCTCTTCACTTCCTTCATTCCGCCGCGCTAAGCAGCTTGAGGAACTTCGCTAGCATTCGTTTGCGCTTTGTTTATTGGAATCTCTGGCTATTTGACCTTCGGACTTTCACTTGACGACTTTCTCTGATTTACGGCTTGACTTCGGACTGGTAACGGTCTTTCTTACCATGGCCTCTTTCAAGCAATGCACCAAGTGCGGGGTGAAAATCCCCAAGGCCGACGGCCACGACAAGTGTGTCCTCTGCTTGGGGGGGAGGCACACGTTCCGAGCAGTTGTGCCCACTGCAAGGCCATGTCCGCCCAAGCCCTTAAGAACAGGGACCGGACACTCAAGACCGCCCTCTATGAGAGGGTTCTCAGCCAGCCTGGCGGCTCTGGAGCCTCTGGGGATGCGGATGCCCCCAAGGCCCCCAAGAGAAAAGGGGATAAGCACTCCGACCAGGACAAGAAGTGGGCTCGCTCGTCCTCACCGCCTTCTAAGAGCCGCCACAAGGGGCCCCCAAGCACGGTCTCAGTGCCTCCGCCTGAGTCGAGGCCAGTACTGTCGACATCGCCTGTCGCAGAGCCGGTGAAGTCCCTGACTCCGTCTGTACTGGCCCCTTCCCGGATGGTGCCGCTTGAGCCCAGAGTCCTCCTCACCAGTCATCTCTCTGTATGATCATTGCGGAATAGCGGTCTATAAATAAAACGTATTATTATTATTATTATTATTATTATTATTATTATTATTATTACCGGCAGACAGCCTACAGATCGTGACCATGGACTCTGAATCGGAGGGAGAGCTCCAGGACTCTGATGCTCCACTCTCTCCTCAGAGACTGAGGTCAAGATCTCCCTCACCAAGTAGAAGGCCACGCTCTGCCCCACGGGACTGGGCTACGTTGGGGACCGAAGCTGATGAGGCTCTGGCCGCAGACCATTGTGACCCTGCAGAGCGCGATCGGGACCTCTTCCATGCGTTCCCGGATCTCGTTTACGACCAGCACACGGGACAGTACCTCATCCCGGTTGACCCGTCCCGCCTGTGTGGTGACCTCCGTGCTCATTCACAGGCCCGTCGCCCGGATGGTGACACCTCCCGCCGGGACGACCGGGACGACTTCGGGACATCCGATCTTCTCTCCAGACGGCGGAGCCCGTCTGCTTCGAGGTCTGGCTCGGGCTCTCCTCGTTCCGTGTCTCCCATATCGGATGAGGATGCCCCGTTTGTGCCCGAAGGCCCATCTGTCCCGTCGCCCACGGATGACGTCCGGGCCTTCGCCGACAGGGTCATACGGATGGCCGATGCTCTCAAGTTGGAAATCGCCCATCCAGAGGATGATGCCCTTGACCCGGTGGAAAGGAGAATCCATGGCTCTGCCCCGGCTCCACCAGCCCTGGCTTACCTCCCATCCCTGGAGAAAATCGCCAAGCGTTCTTGGGACGCCCCAGCCACCATCCCGTCAACTTCACGCAGGATCGAGAACCTGTACCGGGTTACTCTGTCTGCCCCGTCCTGGCTGTCAAATCATCCCAAGCTGAATTCAGCTATTGTGGAGGGAGCCCAGTCCACCTTCGCTCCCAAAACCTCCTCTTCGCCTGTCGACAAGGACAGCAAAAAGCTGGATGGCCTTGCAAAGAAATTCTACGCCTCGGCAGCTCTCGACCTCAAGATTGCGAACTATGCGGCTTGCATGGGTGCCTACGTCCAGTTTCTGGTGGAGAAGATGGACCCCACCATTGCTGACTTGCCCAGTGACAGGAGGCGTATGTTGTCTGGTACAAGTCGCCATGGGGCACCTGGCCTCCACCACTTTCATCACACCATGGGCCAGGCTAAGGCTCAGGCCCCTGCAATCATGGTTCCTATCCGTGTTCGACCCCCTCCGAGACACGCCTACCAAGCTGCTCACCATCCCGAGGACCGTACAGAAGTCCCTTCGATGGTGGCTCCAGCCTGACAACGTCTGCGTCGGAATGTCATTTCTACCTCCGCAGCCGGACCTTTCTTTGACCACGGACGCCTCCCTGCAAGGATGGGGCGCCCACACTTTGGACCTTACAATAAAGGGCAAATGGTCACCGGCGGAAGCCACTCTCCACATCAACATCTTAGAGATACTGGCCGTGGAAAAGACACTCAGAGCCTTCCAGACGGTCCTCACGGACAAGGTGGTGCTTCTTCTCACCGACAACACCACGGTCATGTACTACCTCAACAAACAGGGGGGTACAAAATCGAGGACTCTGTTGGCAGTCACCATCCGCATCTGGGAGTGGTGCATACAGCACAAGATCCTACTGCAGTGCATCCATCTGCCCAGCAACCAGAACGACCTTGCAGACCAACTCAGCAGGTCATTGTCCACTTGCCACGAATGGAGGCTGCATCCAGAAGTGGTGACCCAACTCTTCAACCGCTGGGGACCCCCTCTCCTGGACTTGTTTGCCTCCCGGCTGAACGCCCACACACCGAGATTCTGCTCACGGTACAGAATGCCCAGATCGGAAGGGGATGCCTTCCAACTCAAGTGGACTCAAGGCCTCCTGTATGCCTTTCCCCCATTTCTTCTGATCACACAGGTGATCTCGAAGATATTGTCGGACCACACGGACGCAATCCTGATAACTCCGTGGTGGCCCAGGCAGCCGTGGCTCGCCCCTCTCCTACAGCGGGCACAGGAGCATCTCCGACTGGAACACCAGCCCGACCTGCTTTCGCTTCACGGTGGGAGAGTCCACCATCCCGAGATGCAGTCCCTCCCATTGGTGGCATGGAGGATTCAGTCCTGAGCACGCTTCCATCCGGTGTTCAGGATATCATCAAAACAGCTCAAAGACCATCTACACAAAGGTCCTATGCCTACAAATGGGATAGGTTCCTTGCCTTTCTGCAGACAAAGGGCATTCCACCATCCCGTGTCTCCATCCCTGTGGTCCTGGACTTTCTTATGACACTGACAGAAGCAGGTCTCTCCCTGAGTTCTATCAAGTGCTACCTCTCTGCCATTTCGTCGCACTATTTGTTTCAAAACAAACTTTCTCTGTTTGGGGACCCTCTCATAAAGAGGTTCCTTAAGGGATTCAACAACCTGCATCCACCCGTCGCAGACCTTTCACCGCAGTGGAGTCTAGACACCGTCCTGGCACAGCTGGTGTCTAAACCGTTTGAGCCCTTAGCTACCACGGACCTGAGACTCCTGACCTGGAAAACAGCCTTCCTGGTAGCCATCACGTCAGCCCGCCGGGCTGGTGAAGTATGTGCCCTGAGGGTGGACCAACCTTTCCTCCGTTTTCATAGGGACAAGGTGGTGCTCCGTACAGACATTACTTTTTTGCCCAAGGTGGTGTCTGCTTTCCATATCAACCAGGACATTGTTTTGCCGACTTTGGCTCCTAATCCGACCACGGACTCTGAGCGCCAGATCCATGCCCTGGATGTCCGGAGGGCACTGGCGTTCTATTTGGACAGAACTGCTGCGTCTAGGCGATCGGAGAGACTTTTTGTTTGCTACTCCAAAGCCAAGAGAGGGCTGCCGGTCTCGCCGCAGAGGTTCTCCAAATGGGTGGCCAACACCATCCGTCTCTGCTACGAACTGGCCAAGAAGCCCTTGCCAGGTCGGGTTAGAGCCCATGCAACTAGGGCGGTAGCCGCATCCTCAGCCTTTTTGACCGGGATCCCTCTTGAGGATGTATGCAAGGCTGCAGTCTGGTCCCAGCCATTGACATCCATAAGACATTACAGGCTGGACGCCAGGGCCAGACAGGACGCAGCCTTTGGGAGGGCAGTGTTACTTTCTGCCATGCACTGAACCTATTGCACTGTAAATAAATAACACAGTTGTTTGGTTACATACTTTATTCTCTGTTTTGATTATTGGTTATTGACACTCCCTCCTCCATAGACTATAGCTCGCTAGTCTAAACCCATTTGTGTGATTCACAGAGACCACGAAGAAGAAGAACAGGTTGCTGACCTGTAACTGTGTTTCTTCGAGTGGTCATCTGCAAATTCACACAAACCCGCCCATCCATCCCCTCAGTGTCTGCTCATTTGACAACGCTTGTTGCTGCGCTGATTAGCGGCTCATTCGGAACTGAAGAGGAGCAGACCACCAGGGGCCTTATATATGGGTGGGTGGGGCTACCGCCAAAAAGTTGCAGAAAGATACATTGCTTTCTGCCTGGAGATTCTAGAAGTTTCCGAGGATTGCTGCGCAGGCGCAGAATAAACCCATTTGTGTGAATTCGCAGATGACCACTCGAAGAAACACAGTTACAGGTGAGCAAACTGTTCATTCCACCTCAACATTAGGAAGAACCTCCTGACAGTAAGGGCTGTTTGACAGTGGAACACACTCCCTCAGAGTGTAGTAGAGTCTCCTTCCCTGGAGGTCTTTAAACAGAGGCTGGATGGCCATCTGATGGGGATGCTTTGACTGAGAGTTCCTACATGGAAAAATGGGGTTGGACTGGATGGCCCTTCTGGTCTCTTCCAACTCTGTGATTCCATGATTCTATGAGTTCTGGCTCATTGAATCAGGACTAGATGAAGCTACATCAAAGGGCAAAAATCTATTTAGAATAACGTTATCAAATCAATAGGGAATTTTATTAAACAAAACCCAGTTTTATATGAATGTCTTTATAGAGAAATGTGTAGAGAAGGCTCTTAATTGAATCACTATGGTCTGGAGTAGTCAGGCAAGATGGAGCAGCCCAAGACCACTCAAGTGGGCCAGGACTACAGTGACCGTACAATCCACTCCCAAAGCGGACCACCACTGCAGAATCCAAACCAGGATTATCACAGCTCCCTGTTGCTTTATTCCAAAGTACCAGAGTGGCTTTGGGCTGCTTTGCGGACATGGGTCATGTAAATCTCACGCTCTCAAAGTGGCCAGAAGTTGCTTCCTTTGGCAAGTCTGTTCCAGGCCTAAGATTATTTATTTTAGAAGGTTTCAGGGAGGAGTCATTACCAATTCTTGCATTAAAATCTCCAGCCACAATAACTTTTGTAAGTGGATATTGAGATCTGACTTATGTTAAACTGATGTCATTGCATTATTCCATTCCTCTCTGCTGGAAGATTATTGTATATCCGTATGTTCAACAATTGAGAAATAATGCTTCTAATTATGAGTGCAGGAACTACAAGTAACTTACATCATGTTTTGTTTTGTTTTTGTAGTCCCTGTGTAACTTGAACATGCCCTGTATCTGGATAAAACATCCAGAAACTTCTAGAGCTCAGTCAGTGTATTTTGGCCTCATTCACCTAACTGCACATGCCACCTCTCTTTCCCTCCATTTTTGCCTCAGTTCCATTGTACCCATTGCTCATAAGCTGTGCCCTCCAGTTCTTCTGTTGACTGATCATTTATAATTTTGTCTAGACACAGAGAGTCTTGGGCCCATTTTTGGGAGGAAGCATTCCACTGTTTTTCATAGAATCATAGAGTTGGAAGAGACTGCAAGGGCCATCCAGTCCAACCCCCCCTGCCATGCAGGAAATCACAATCAAAGCATCCCCGACAGATGGCCATCCAGCCTCTGTTTGAAGACCTCTAAGGAAGGAGACTCCACTACACTCTGAGGGAGTGTGTTCCACTGTGAAGTTGAAAGCTTTCATGGCCAGTATCCATAGGTTTTTTTGTGGGTTTTTCGGGCTATGTGGCCATATTCTAGAAGAGTTTCTTCCTGACGTTTCACTAGCATCTGTGGCTGTTCCACTGTTGAACAGCCCTTACTGTCCTTATTTCTCTCTAACTGCCGGGATGGGGGGGTGTCCTTAGGACTGGAAAGGTAAAATACTCCACACAAGTTCCTGTCCTCTCTGCGCAGGTGCAATCGCATTCATTCGCAATTGAAAGCTGATTGATATGTCTTCAGGTGATGAATTCATTCGTATTGGCACTGCTCTCTCTTTAAGATGGAGGCTGTTCTCGTTTGTCTCTGATGAGGTAGTATGTAATCATGTGCATTTCTGAACTGTTCCACCGTTGAACAGCCCTCACTGTCAGGAAGTTCCTCCTAATGTTGAGGTGGAATCTCTTTTCCTGGAGCTTGCATTTATGTGCCTTCAAGTTGCCTCTGACTTATGGTGACCCTAAGGTACTCCTAGTTTCTTGGAAATATTTGTTCAGGGGAGGTTTGGCACTGTCTACCCCTGAGTCTGAGAGCATGTGACCTGCCCAAGGTCACCTAGTGGGTTTTCATGGCTGAGTGGAGAATCAAACCCTGGACTACAGAGTCATAGCCCAACACTAAACCACCTCAGAGTTGTAAAACAAAGCTTTTCACACTCTTTTCTTGCTTTGGAGAATTCAGTCTTCTCTTCTGTTATCTTTGCTAGTGATTTACCCCCATCTCTGCCTACTACTGCCTGTTGCCTTCTTTGGCTCAACTTGTGTCGGATGAAACTAATTTGGTATCTTCAAGCCCAGCTTTGGTACTTCATCCAATGACATGTAGTTGTTTCATTTGGGATTACTACCAGTGGGCTGCTTAGGCTCTATTCTATAAATAAGCAAATACTGAAAGAGCGTACTTTCTAGCAGGTATCTGCCTTCTGTCTCCTCTAACACACTAAAATAAAATTTAATATTCACAGACATATCCAAAGACCATTCAAACTGAAAGCTGGAAAGTCTGGGACTCAGAAAATGAACTGCTTAATAATCAGTTGCACAGGAGGAGAAAGCTTAATAGTCATTTGTTATGTACTCTGCTTTATCTTGTGTTTAAAAGACAATTAAATTATTAAAGCCATAAAACCATAAAAGCAGCATTAAATCCAGCTGACAAAAAGGGAATAAAACAATAGCAGTAAAGTAACACACGATGGATCTCAAAACAAAGTTAAATCATATGGCTACGGCACTGGAACTTGAAATCCACAAGCCAAAGGGTGTCACTGATATAGTTAGCAAAAGGTTACAAACCCAGACCTATGCCCCATCTAAAACAAAAATTGTGCCGTCTTATTTATCTGAATCCTACTGTAACTATATTAATGTGGATGTAGCTCAGAGCAAAATAAAAGCCTTGCTGTACAGGATGACAAAACAAGGAGAAAACTGGAAAACACATGCACTTTTAGGCTGCATTAATAGAAGTATAGTGTCTAGATCAAGGGATGTAATAGTGCCACTCTATTCTGCTTTGGTCAGGCCTCATCTAGAATACTGTGTCCAGTTCTGGGCACCACAATTCAAAAAAGATGTTGAGAAGCTGGAGCGTGTCCAAAGGAAGGCGACAAAAATGCTGAAGGGTCTGGAAATCATGCCTTATGAGGAAAGACTTAAAGAGCTGGGAATATTTAGCCTGAAGTAGAGAAGGTTAAGGGGTGATATGATACCCCTGTTTAAATATTTGAAGGGATGTCATATTGAAGGAGGAAGCTTGTTTTCTACTGCTCCAGAGACTAGGACCAGGAACAATGGATCCAAGCTACAGGAAAAGAGATTCCTCAACATTAGGAAGAATTTCCTGACAATAAGAGCTGTCTGACAGTGGCGCACACTCCCTCGGAGTGTAGTGGAATCTCCCTCCTTGAGGTCTTTATACAGAGGCTGGATGGCCATCTGCTGGGGATGCTTTGATTTGGATTTCCTCCATGGCAGGGGGTTGGACTGGATGACCCTTGCGGTCTCTTCCAACTCTATGATTCTATGATTCTATTCTGCCATTTGCTCTCTTCTTGTGCATCTTAAGCTACCATGTTTTCTTAGGTGCATACCAACAATACCACTGGAAATAAGGCATATCCTTCTTAAACTCCCTAATGATCAAATAAAAGCTTATCAATTTGCAGACCAGCAAACTGACACAAGATCCTTAATGGATTTGTGAGGTTACAACTTGGCAGGCACTGTGGTTCTCTGGAGGCACACATGGCTTAGATTTTTGAGTCTTTTATAAGATGTTCATATTAGAAAAGCTGTCTTTTGATGAGGCAGGCCTCTTCAGCACAAAACCAATTGATAAATTAGATCATTACGATGAGCTTAGAACCAAGCTAAGTGAATGAGAATTCATCATCTTGATCCAGTGGCAGTGCTGTTTCTGTGTCCAACAACCCAGAAAATCACCTGCCTACAATTCATCCTGGCCACCTTCTTGAGCATCCTCATCAACTCACCAATCTAAAAGTCAAGGGAAGTATAAATCCTTGTTTAAATGCAAAGCTTTGAAAACAGCCAAGCAGAGGCATGTACTCAACAACAGACTCTACCTGTTGTTAAATCACTAGTAGGAGTTACATCAGACAATAAATACCATTGATAGTCTAAAAAGGGTATGCCATCAGATTTGACTGTTTACCACCGCAGAGCATTTACAAGGTTCCCTGTTTGATACCAGAGGTCCATTTTGGAACTGCTAACCTTTTTGACAGTATACTCTGTCCCATCTTCCCAAGATACCAAGGGCTTTTATTCCAGTAACTGTCTGGTTGTGAAGAGAGGTGGCAGGTTGCTCTGTCCTAGAACTCTAAATGCAAAAAAAAAAGTTCTATACAGTCACCATCCAAATTAACCTTCCTCTTCTTGATCATGGAACTTGGCAACTGTCAGTCTTCAAGATGCATCTTTTCACACTACTCTTTAATCCATTGTCAGTTCCTGAAATCTGCAGTTGGTATTAACCACTTCCAATTCACAGTATTTGCATTCAGTTTGTCAGAGGCAACACAAACATCTTCAAAATGCATGGTAGTTGTGGCTGCTTGCCTGAGTACTTTAGGCATCATAATTTCTGCCCTTATGTGTAAGAAAGCCTATACTTCCTTGGATCATGTATCTTACAACTAGAAGGGGGACTGTTTGAACCTCTGGCTATGACAGAAGTAGATCTTATCCCATGGTGTTTTGATTAGGTTTACCTCTATCCAGATTAAATCTTAATTCAGGAGGCAACCTGACATTATCAGATGGTTTTTGCCACCTAATTTGCCACCCAAATACATCCTGGATCCATCCCCGCTTCCAGAGCTGCTCCTCTCAGCTCTTTTCAGATACAGGAGTTTTCCAGCTTGAGAAAATGGCCCACGGAGCACTCCTGAAAGCAGAGATGGACTCGGGCTGTATTCAAGTGGCAAAATAGGCGGCAAAAACCATCTGATAATATCAGGATGCCACCCGAATTAAGGTTTAAAACGGATAGAGGTAAATCAAATTAAAATGCCATGGGATAAGCTCCTTATTATCTCTTGTTCATGAAAGTAACTTGCCTAGTTTGTATAATATTATTCAGGAGACTGAATTAGTTTTGTGCCCTCCACTCCAGACCCCTTCTTTGTTTTGCATCAAGACAAAATAGTTGTCTGACCAGCCATCTCTTTTCCACCAAATGTTGTCTTCTCTTTTCAGAGAGGCCTTTATGCTTTTATTCAGCAGCAGCAGCAGTGATCACCAGGCTTCATTCCTTCAATATTTAGAGGACTCTTGCATGCTGTATTGACTAGAGTTCGTTGTTTTTGGAGGGTTTTGCAAGTTCTCTCATTTTTTTTCCTTATGAAATCACAAGAATTACCCACAGCAGTTTGTAAAATGGATGGTGGCATCAATAGAGCTATGCTACCATCTCACTAGGTGCCCTTGAATAATTGAAAGGTATTAGATGAATTTGCAAAAAGTTTTTTTTTTTTAATTTTTTTCTTCAAGTTGAATAGCCTTTTAACATTATACTTTTGCTGTTTTGGGGTACTTTAGAGTAAAAGCCAATTGAAAGTGCAGCAGAATCAAAACTAGGTGCAGGTATATATTCAGTTCTAAAATGATAATATGAACCCTAAGCAAAGAGAGATTAATTGTTGACTTGCTAGATCATTAATATTTGGCTCAAGTGGTAAGCCAGTGAATATCACATTCTCATGATTCTGTAATGGTCAAAGTTCTTTTTAACAGACTGAATGTCAGTCTGTTGCCCATAGCTATATGGAGTAAAACATTTATCAAGATCTTCCTGAATAGCACTGATGCAACCATCACCATTCTATCTCCAAATGAGGTGCACATCTGTGACAGCATAGGAATCTTCAGTTCAAACAACAAAGTGATTTCATGATGGATTATGTATGTGTGTATTGTGTGCCTTCAAGTCATTTCTGACTTGTAGTGACCCCAAGGCAGTTCTATAATGGGTTTTTCTTGGCAAGATTTGGTTAGAAGGCAATTCTAACCTGAGGCTGAGAGAGTGTGACTTGCCCAAGTGAGTCAACCAGTGGGTTTTATAGCCAAGCTGGGAATCAAACGCTGATCTCCAGAGTCATAGTCCAGCTCTCAAACCACTATGCCATCCTGCCTCTCATGATGTATCATGGTGCTTTCCATATCTTTGGCAGCACTCATAACCCAGTGTGGAGGATTTCTCCAAGGCATAGCAAGTTACTCTTTGTACAGAATGCTGCTAGGCTCTGATGAATGATGATGTCACCAGTTCCTTGACTTCCTTCTCTGAAATCAAGTGCTCAGCATTGGCAAATGAATTTTGCTTCTCTGTGGACTCAAGCCCAGAACACCACTCAGGACATATGTCAGTTTGTGCAAAATAAGCATCTTCAGTGACTATCAAGATTTGCTGCTGCCCTTAAGAAATAAGCACAGGACCACAACCTAATATAGCAAGATCTTTGTGGCACGGCATCGCAAGTGTTCCAGGTATTATGAAAGCTTCTGGGGAGACTGGCAATCATCCAGGCCTTTATATTAACTGTCTAGCATGAATCAAGCTTCACTCCAGGTATTAAAGAGATGAAGAGCTGTCTAGACTGTACACTTCAGCAAATGAACAATCATGTTCCAGGAATTTACAACCCACAAGACATGGTGATGGTTCCTGGCTTGGCAGCAGGGAGAGGCCCGTCAATGGTTATTAGTCATGACAGCAAACTTCCACTTCCAGGATACAGCTGAACTCAAGATGCCTGGGGAGCAGCAACTGGAAGGTGTCTCCTGCTCCTTCTGTAAACACCATAAATCCCCCAGAGAAGCACCATCAGGAGCCATGGCTTCAGCTAAAGTGCATAAGAAAAAACATCACAATCTCTACAGCAAGGAGGACCTCTCAGGCCATAAGGTATAAAGACCAGAAAGAAGCCAAAAATAACAAGAAATGTGGGGCATGTAAAATTTTAAAAATTTCAGAAAAGGGAAGACTTGAGATACCAAATGAACAGTTATTTCATATCATTATATTTTAACTGCCTGGAATAGGGGGAAATGGTTGTTGGATATTCTACCAAATTAACTTGGCTGAATGTGTGTATTACACTCCTTGACTTGAGGACATCTTGTGCTGCGGTGCCTCAGGCACCAAAATATCTTGGGCTGACTTTGCTTGGATTCCAAAGATTTGGAATCAGGATGAGGAACAGACCTGAACAAGCACAATACACAGAGAAAAACAGAAGAGAGGAGGAGGAATGCTGCAGAGATGTTTGCAGAACAAATGTTTTAAGCTTCAGCTGGCTGCATCCCAACTGAACAATGTGAGCACAATCCGAGTAACCAAAAGTGATGTACTGTATGTGACCATGCCTAAATCTGTCATTTCCCAACCGATGAAAGACCCATCCTGTCATTTCTGGAATCTGTGAGCCCGTACAGACAGGCCAAAATAAAGCTGCTACGGGTCACTTTGGAGGTATGCTATTTAAATGATACATGTGTCATAAGAGTCCGGAAGCCATGCCAAAGCCACACTCCTGTCCTTAGAGCTGGAGCATAGCTTTGCTGTGGCTTCTGGACTCTTAGGACACATGCATCATTTAAACAGCATACCTCCAAAGTGACCCGAAGCAGCTTTATTTTGGCCTGTCTGTATGGGGCCTTTCTCTTCCTACTATCACCTCTCCTTTCTGAGAGTGGAGCTTAATTTGCAGAGGGAGTGGCATTCTACTTCAGATGGTAGTGCTGAATGTACAACTACAAAATAGGAAATACTTTTTGTATTTGGATCAGTTATTCACAAAAGTACAAGTAAAGCATAAAGAATCTGTAAATTAATTATATATTGTCTCTCTTCACTTTAAAAACATGGTAATTTCATCACATGGGGCCTTGACATTGATGCTATATATTCCCTTGTAGGCACTCATTTGGAGTTGGATATCTATATGCGTCTATTTTTCTCCTTTGTGGATAGATTTCATCATTTTGTGTTTTGCTCTTTTATTATTCCTCATATAATATTCTAGTCTATGACCGTAATAGATTCTATTCTGTTCTGTTCTGTTCATATAGCATTACCTTGTATTTTATATGATTTTTGCTGATGTATTTACCTCCTCTTTTAAGATAGCTATATTAATGTTGGAAAGCCAGTGTGATGTAGTGGTTTAAGCATTGGACTATGACTCTGGAGAACAGGGTTCAACTCCTCGCTCATGGAAGGCATTGGGGTTGGCAGCCTTGGAAAGGAAAGAAAGACAGTTCTGGAATTTGATTTCAATTTCAAACTCTGGCTTTAATCCGTCAATAGATGCATGTATTTCAGCTAATATTTGGTGTTCTTACTATAGCAGTATTTTTGAAAGTGATGTGGATAGCAACTACAACGGATCAAGCAGCAACAACCAGGTTTTATTAAGGGAAATCCCAGCTTGGCCTCCAGTATCAGTACAGGAAGTGATCAAACTCATTTGTGCTCTGACAACAGACAAAGCACCTGGTGTGGATATGATTGTACCAGAGGTTTATAAGAACAACTCTCACTGGTGGGCCCCTCTTTTAGCAAAATTATTTCCTTGTATAAACTCTGCCGGCATTTTTCCTGAGAGCTGAAAGCAGAGCATAATTTTTCCAATTTATAAGAAAGAAGAGAAACGAAACCCTCAAAGTTATTGGCCAATCAGTCTATTGGACATTAGTTTGAAGATTTATAGCTGTTTTCTTTTACAGACACTGATGAGTTGGGTGGAAGAGAATAATATTCTCGACCAGGATCAAGCTGGGTTTAGGAAGGGTCACAGTACAGTGCATCAGATCTTTGTATTACACCATTTAATTCAGAAATACACTAGTGGTCCTTCCAAATGGCTGTTTGCTGTGTTTATCGACTTCTCAGCTTTTGTTACTATCAATAGGAATCATCTGTGGGATAACCTTGGCAGGACTAATATAGATAAGAGGTTGTTACTACTAATTCAGGAATTATTTACCAATACGACTATGAGCATAAGGATTAGTACAGATGGAAGGTTGGTGGAGGAAATTAATACAACAAAAGGAATCAGACAAGGCACAAATACAATAAATGATTGACAGAACTCCTCACTTAGCCATGAAAGTCCCTGGGTGACATTGGGCCAGCCACACTCTACCAGCCTCTGAGAAAAACAAAGGCAAACCCTCTCTGAAGAAATGTTGCTAAGAAGTCCCCGTGATAAGTTTGCCTTAGGGTCACCATATGTCAGAAACTACTTGTAGGCATGCAACAACAACATTAATGTTGAATTGCAGCAGTGATAAACAATATTTTTGTGCTGTTGGCTATTTTCCATTTTTTTAAAAAAAAATCTGATCAAAGGGGTTAGTGGTTTGTAGTTTATTCTGAATTATAGTAAATACTTTCCATGAAGCCATTAACCATATTGATCACTTTCAGACAGGGATGGGCAACATAGAATCATAGAATTGTAGAGTTGAAAGAGACCACGAGGGCCATCCAGTCCAACCCCCTGCCATGCAGGAACTCACAATCAAAGCATCCCCGACAGATGGCCATCCAGCCTCTGTTTAAAGACCTCCAAGGGAGGAGACCCCACCATGCTCCGAGGGAGTGTGTTCCACTGTCGAACAGCTCTTACTGTCAACAAGTTCTTCCTAATGTTTATGTGGAAAATCTTTTTCTGTAGCTTACATCCATTATTCCGTGTTCTAGTATCTGGAACAACAGAAAACAAGCTTGCTCAATCCTGAGTGTGACACCCTATCAAATACTTAAAGACTATTACTTCCCTTGATCTAGACACTATACTTTTATTTATGCAGCCTAAAATTGCATTGGCCTTTTTAGCTGCCGCTTCGCACTATTGACTCATATTCAACTTGTGGTCTACTTGGACTCCTAGATCCCTTTTACATGTAGTTTTATTCAGTCAGGTGTCCCCA
The DNA here is from genome assembly GCA_023333645.1 of Sceloporus occidentalis. Classification (NCBI taxonomy): domain Eukaryota; kingdom Metazoa; phylum Chordata; class Lepidosauria; order Squamata; family Phrynosomatidae; genus Sceloporus; species Sceloporus occidentalis. The sequence goes on from JALMGF010000001.1 coordinate 219,865,531, forward strand.
CCCTTTATCTTTGTGTTTCATTTTTCTGCCCTAAGTGCAGTACCTTACATTTCTCCGTGTTGAATTTCATTTTGTTAGCTTTGGCCCAGCTTTCTAGTCTATTCAGGTCATTTTGAATTTTGATCCTGTCCTCTGGAGTATTAGCTATTCCTCCTAATTTGGTGCCATCTGCAAATTTGATAAGTATTCCCCCAATTTTTTCCTCCAAGTCATTGATAAAGATGTTGAATAGCACTGGGCCCAGGACAGACCCCTGTGGGACCCTACTGGTCACTTCTCTCCAGGATGAAAAGGAGCCATTATTGAGCACCCTTTGGGTTCGACCAGTCAACCAATTACAAATCCATGTAACAGTTACCTTGTCTAGCCCACATTCTACAAGCTTGTTCGCAAGAATGTCATGGGAAACCTTGTGAAAGGCCTTACTGAAATCAAGATATAACATATCCACAGCATTCCCTTCATCTACCAAGATGGTGATTTTATCAAAAAAAGAGATTAGTTTTGTCTGGTTTGACTTGTTTCACTGAAACCTGTGTTGACTTTTTGTGATTATGGAGTTGCCTTCTAGATGTTTACAGACTCTCTGTTTAATGATCTGTTCTAGAATCTTTCCTGGTATTGATGTCAGACTAACTAGACGATAATTGTTGGGATCCTCTTTTTCCCCCTTTTTGAAGATGGGGACAACGTTTGCCCTCCTCCAGTCTGCTGGGACTTCTCCTGTTCTCCAGGGGTTCTCAAAGATTATTGCCAATGGCTCTGATATTACATTTGCCAGCTCTTTTAATACTCTTGGATGTAATTCATCTGGTCCTGGAGACTTATATTCATTTAGATTAACACGGTATTCCTGTACTATCTATTTGCCTATTCTGTGCTGAAATTCCCCTATTATATACCGCCTTTCCAACAGATCAAAAGAAAGGGGTAATGGTCAGTAGGCTTGACAAGTCTTGTCACCCTCTCTGTCACATCACGGATCTTTGCCCCAGGGAGACAGCACACCTGCCGAGACATCTTGTCAGGCCCACAAACCACTACTTCAGTACCGCTCAGCAAGGAGTCCCCCACCACCACACGCTTCTTTCGAGGCTTAGCAGTGGTTGTTCCCTGTGGTGGTACTCTCAGGCTCCCCTGCTCTGTCCCTGAGGTCTGTCCATGCTGCACTTCCTCATCATCCCTGGTAATAGAGAGATTCAAATCAATTCTGTAGCTGCATACTCACAGAACGATCCCTGGTTTCCCTTCTTCTGTGTGTGATATTCCTCCAACCATCTACTTCCATTGTATGTGACGTGACCTCCTCCTCCCCAGCAACTTCCTCTGTGTGTTTCCCATCCAAGACCATCCGGTCTGTTCTGTTCAGGAAAACCTCTTGCTTGCTAAGATGCTGAAGTGTAGCTACCTGGGCCTCCAGCTGCTGGACTTTCTCCTCCAAAAGGGCTACCAACTTGCATTTAGTGCAGGTCAATTTCCCCACATCTCTAGGCAAGAAGACAAATATCCCACAAGTGTTCCAGGTGACTGCAGCAAGTCCTTCAGTGTCCATAAGGAGAAGTCTTAAGGAGGCACTGAAACAAGTCTGTGGGTTCCCCCTGCTAAACACCAGTGTAAAGGACCCCTGTTGGCTTGGCCTTTGTGCCCAAGCTCTGTTAGGGAGCTCAATAAACTGGGCCTTTAGTTAACTAGAGAGCTCCTGGCTACTAGCACCTTCCAGAGTAAAGTTTCTGACTCACTTCCTCTGAGCAAAAGTCCCTACAAGCCCCTTAAGGAAAACAGGGAAAAGAAAGGTGAAAAATTAAAGGAGCCCCCCACCAACACTGTTCCCAGATCACCTTCTCTTCTCTACTTCAAAACCTCATTGACTATATATATAAAAAAGACCCCCCCCCAAGGAATGGTCTAGAAATCCTCTGCCAGGAGTTATATAGAATTAGGCTTCAGGCTCCACCTCCCAGTGACCCACAGAAATGGATCACAGTTTAAAAGTTTAAGATCTCACCCAAGCAAATAGACACAGAGAACCAGCCTTCCCTTTTTCCAAGTAGACCACAAGTTGAACATGAGTCAACAGTGTGATGCGGCAGCTAAAAGGGCCAATGCAATTTTAGGCTGCATTAATAGAAGTATAGTGTCTAGATCAAGGGATGTAATAGTGCCACTCTATTCTGCTTTGGTCAGGCCTCATCTAAAATACTGTGTCCAGTTCTGGGCACCACAATTCAAAAAGATGTTGAGAAGCTGGAGCGTGTCCAAAGGAAGGCGACAAAAATGCTGAAGGGGGCCGCTGCCATTGATTGGCCAAGTGGCTGGACAGGGGGCAGGCCTACCCGGTTTCTCAGCCATTCATTGGCCAGGAGGCCTATTTAGGCCTGTGTTGCGCCAGCGATCGGCGCCATTTTTGCCGGCACCCCACCCTCCCTCCCTTGTTTTGCTTGTGCTTCTTGTCACAACTTAGCGGTAGCATAAGTCTCGGATCTGGTGGGCATGGTTTCCTGTGCTGCGGAGCACGGGATCGGGAGTCCCACTGGGACCCGGTGGTGCTGAGGGGTAGCGATGTCACCAGTGTGGGGGCAACATCAATACAGCGTCCCCCGGTGACATGGGGCGAAGATGCGCATATGCGCATAGCCGGCTCTTTAAGTGGGGCACACTTCAGGCCGGTTACCCCTCTGTCATCCCAAAGCCTGGCCAAGATCAGGCATTTCAGTTCATCGACCAGCGTGGGTTGGTGGATGTCAGATCCAGACCTCATGCTTTCAGGCCAACCCTCTTGTTTTCACTGTTGCTGTATTTAATAAAGTTGTGGCCTTTTCTTGCCAATTGGTTGTCCTTATGTTATTTGCACCCATTCCCTTCCTCAGCAAAATCAGTATGGTAAGCTGAGAAGACTTAACCCCGATGCCTCATGGAGGGGTGGCATTTACACCAGGTCTCTGCGGGCACTGATGCCAGGATCTGCTGCCAGCTCCAAGTGGCTGCTCAGAGCACATGACCACGTCTTGCAATAGTCTCCAACCAGTGCAAGACTTCGCCCAAGATTGGGACCAAAGTCTCACTCTAGATCCCCCCTCCCAAGTCGGACTTGCTGGTCTCCCGGGAATTGGCACAAGACTTCAGGGGAGTATTTAGGCTGGCCCACATGATTGCCAGCATTTTGCATCAGGCACTCCATGTGAGTATCAGAAGAAAGAGGGGACATTCAGTATAATATAAAGATGAGGATGAGGGACCTATGCGGGAATAGCAAAGCTGACAGAAAAGTGGGATAACAGTTGGGGCAGATGTAGGACACCCCTGCACATGGCCAGTTGGGCTAAATCACACTGATTGGATGGAGTGCAATTAACAGACAGGAGCGGAAGGGAACTCCACTCAACAATTGACTAAGTATGGAAGCTTCAGGCCCTGTGTCCCCTCAACCTGAATTTGCATGCAACTTGTCATAAATGATTTATCTTTGACAGTGGTTGGTTTATGATGGCCTAATGATTCATTTATGATAGCATGAAAGATTTATGATGACATTATGATTGATTTATGATGGCATTATTATGACTGATTTACAACCGGATTATGATTGAGTTCTGATTGAAATTATAATTGATTTAGTACATTTGTGTTATGCAATAAAGTTGTGCCCATTATGTCAAGAGCTTATAGAGGAAAAATAATAATGGCATGTAAGATGTTGGCTAACACACTGTAAACCACTTAGAGAGTGTTTAGTTCACTATGAAGTGGTTTAGAAATATAAAGTGCTAGGAAGTTTCTTTACATTCTGGGTAAAGAACATGTATAGGATTATTCATATGCTATAATTGTTTGTAATATCTTTATTAATCTCCAGTCATAATGCTTTTCAAAGGCATCACATTTTAGAATCAATTAGCATTTTGTAAGGCAAACAAGAATAAGGACCATCAGCTGCAAAAGTTGATCTTCCCAGAATCAAGCTTGAGACCCCTGCTGTGAACCCCTGTGGGCTCATAAAGGGCTAGTTTGCAATGAGATGGTAAACCATCTTTGGGCTCTATTGTTTCAAATTGAAGTTGGGGGCTCAAGGAGTGGAAAGCTTCTTTATGAGGAAGAAATATTTCTACTTAGAGAAAATTAACATATCAGGGAGAGAGTATTTTTCTCTAACACAACAGCACCCATCTCTCTGATATGATCATTTTCTGTGTGCTAGAGAGAGGGAGATAGTACATTCAGTCATGTGAGTTTCCATATACAACATGGTTACCACTTCAGTGAAAACAAGACAGTAGCATCGTTCTAACTTTCTGTCATTCAAACTGGGGATAAGTTCGTTTGATTGCTTACCTACATGGTACCTTTTTGTCATTATATTCTAATGTTGACATTCTTGTCTTTATGTCTATGCATTCTTCAGCTTTGAGGATAACAGACCCTTCATCAAGTAAGAATGACCTGAATGGCTGATAAATTCAATTTATCAGTGTGGTCTCATGAACTGGTGTCAGATCAGTATATAAAATCATTACAGCTTCTGTCATTCACATTAAAGGCAGAAGAGCAAACTGTGCAGGAAAACCGTAAGGCGTTTCTATGCTTCATGTTTCTTGATTTGCTGTCACCTGGACCTTCTTGTCATCTGTTCCTGTACAGACTTTGATGCCTCCACAAACATCTCCTTGATGTGTCACAATGTGCTTTTCTGCATACTGAACACACATTTAGTAATCATTTTACCTTAGGACAGTAAATAAATTTGAGGGGTGATTTTTTTGTTGTTGTTTTAAGAATCCTAAATTGGCAATTCTGGGTGACAGCTTGGAAAACTCTGCATTAACTGTAATTTCCAAACAGTCAATAGCTTCATGACAAGATTTAAATATTTTATGTCTGTGTTTTAAAAATAAAGCCTTTGAATAACACAAGTCTGTACAAAATTGCTGACAATTAATGGAAACAAGGAAGCAACAATTATAGGCCTTAGATAATAAAATATCATGTAGCCTGCAATAAAAATGCTGGATCTGTCGTATATCTAATGCAAATGCCTCTATTTTACAGTGGACGTTCAGTTTGTTCTTCTGGTGAAGAGTCCTTTGTGTTCATCTATTTTGTCTCATTCTCATCTATATCATTTATTAGATCCTCTACAAATCTGTAAAATACAATCTATTTTATGCTGCCTTCACTTAACTTTCTAGTTTAAAACCAATTCAAATTGCACAATTTCTGCTTGACGCCCCAAAATTTATTTTCAGTTATGAATAAAGTGTCAAGTTTCATGATATACTTCAATTGTAGGACAAATTCCACAGTCATATTCTATTGTGCAGAAGAGTCCTTTCCACTGAGATATACGTACAAAAGTCTAAATCAAAGAAATTTCAGTTTCCTAAGGTAATTGAACTGGCGCTTCCGTGTTCATAAAATAAAAAGCTTTTTCCACTACTATTCAGTATCTGGTGTGAAAACATCTGGCATTTATTTATTGTGTCTTCTGCAGCTCAGGAAAATTGCTATACAGTTCTGTTGAAAACACAGTGAGCAACCTCAAACTTCTCTGTGAATGAAATCACTTTGAGTAGATGTAGAAGCAAACATGTATGTGACCCAGAGCTTTGAAGTTTGCTTCAAGGTTTCCTTCAAGGGTTGCAAATGAAAGAAATTTGCTTCAAGGTTTGCAAATTTCAGTTCACGTAAAGATATTATTGCTCCCAGGGAGCTCCACCTGATAACTGAAGTTAAAGCAGAATCACCATAGTTATGACATCCATAAACACCCATTGGAACTGCCAATCTTTGAGCCAGAGCTTCATCACAAAGTATAGTGCTTACATACCTCTGGTAAAAACATTTAGACTACGACCCACAACTCTTGTGTTTTTTGATCTATACATGCACACATTTTAAGTAACTTTTAGAGTTACACTTTCATCCAAGTTTTTGTACAGTTTTTAATCATTAGCGTTTGAAAGTATGCTGTTAGCTGCCTTGAATCTCATTATTGAGAGAAAGGCAGGATATAAATGAATCAAATAAATAAATAACAGAGCCTTAAAATTTCTCCTAAGGAAAGCACACCAGCAGCTTGGGTTGGCCTCTGGCCGCTGCAGCCCATCTCACCCCATTTGGTGTGGGACCGCGGTGATCAGACGCCGCATTCTTAAGACTGGCCACCACCGCAGTCAGCAATGAACCAATGGCCCCCTGTTTCTTTTCTTTTTTGCACTCCTTTTGTGACCGGGTTTGGACTACCTTAGGCGGCCACAGCATGGCTTCGACCCAGTTGGGATCATGCATCATCTGAACGCCATGCCTCCAGATCAGCATTAAGGCAACGCTTTTGGCTCGTCTGTTTCAGGCCCTAGTCATATTATCATAGCAGTTCAATCTCTTATTTATTATGTTATTAATGTTTAATTTAGAATCTCAAATTCCCAAGAGTAGTGGCTGAGGAGCCATTGGATGTTGTATTTCTCTCCCTCTCTGCCAGCTTTATAGGCAGAAGAGGTGAACTTTTGCTGGAGGCCTCTTTTTTGCTCTCTGATGATGGTAGGGAGGAAAGGGATGCGCTGGAAGGGAATTAGGGAAATCCAGGTAGATACTGGTAATTAGCCCAGAGTTTATTCTTCCCAGTGACTTTGCCATAATTCTACCTGGCACTAAAGTAAGTTACACTGTGACACTTGGAATTATTCCAAGTTAAAGTGTTTAGCAGCAGCACAGAGGAGACCTCTCACTCTGAATTCATGCATTTGGTCTCATGCCCTACCACCCAAACAAGGTGGGGATTTCAGTCCCCCAGCAGACTGTGAATGTAAGTCTGAAGTCCCACTAGCAGGAACAAAACAGAATGGAAATGGCAATAGAATACAGGTGGTTGCCCGGGGGGGGGGGGAGTATATTACCAGGTAGATGTCTCCATTTTGAAAGTCGGGGTGGGTGGGAGGTTGGGGGGTGGGGGAGTGGTTGGATCCTGGAGCTGAGTTATGCAGAAAGATATGGCATGAATGCTTAACTATATTGATCTGTATCAGATGAACGTGACGTGGAATCCAATATACCAACATACCTTTTTTCTCCTATAGAGCAAGCCAGCATATGGCAGTCTGTGCAGTTGAAAGAGGAAGTAGCAAAATTACCCAATGTGTCAGTATAATTTATATATGTCAGGACAATGATGCATCAACTACACAAATAAGATTTATAGCCTAGTGTAAATGTCTGTGTCATAAAAGAGCAGTTAAAGTAGCAATCCCTGCCCTATTTTGATTAAACATGAGTAGTTCCTTTGTAACATTGATAGTCTTCAAATTTTAGAATCTCCATAGACCTGCGAACTCACCCATATCTGCTCCCACTCTTTGTGATCCTTAGCTTTAGAGGAATATTCAAAATGAAATAGTATTAGAGTTAATAAAAGTGGTCCTAATAACACTCCCCTGGTTTTAGATACAATATTCTTGTTAATAGAATAGCATTGGGTTGGATCCAGAATCTGACCTCCATAGACATGACTAACAGAAGATAACTATTTGATTTAAGGGGATTCACTTTCTGATGCTGCACGGCAGATACTCTGTGTAGCTTCTGTAGGTATCTGTCTGCCTACCTTGCTGATTTCAAGCCATCCATCTTTATTAGGATCACAACAACACATGGTTGACTCATGTTCAGTTCATAACCTATAAGCTCTTCCTAAATTTTCTGCAGTGATACTAACTAGCCACTTGTAAGTTCTTCTTACACTTGATCACTCCTTTTTCATTTCTCATGTTCAGCTTTTGCGTTTATCTTGAAGTATTTCATTTCAGATTTGTAGCAATATCACTTTAAAGCTTCTTTCTCATTTTGTATCATCCAGAAGTTCAACAGAAGTCGCAATATATAAAGGGATCTCGTAGTACCTTTGAGACTTAGGGCTGGAGCAGACAGGCAGGAAGGAACAGCTCAAACTTGCTTTTTCCAAAAGTGGGTTGAAACTCTGCTGCCCACATGGCCCACTCCCAAGGTGGGCTGCATTTGCATGGGCAGACTGTATGGCTTCGTGTCAAACCACACTACTGGGTAATTTTTTGTTGTTGCTTCCCCACCATACATATGCACTGTTACACAAGCACACCACTGGCAACCCCCAAGTACTTCCCATGTTTGTCCAGATGCCATCTCATTGCATGGCTGCCCCTTTGACTGGCTACGCAATTGCACATGTGATGCTCCACTGGTATAGGTCAAAGGTGCATCAATGTGCAAGTGATACACTGGCAAAGAACATACATGCCCCCTTCACCCCCCCCCCCTTCACCCAATGTTCCCCTGTTGGACTGGCTAGTTTGTGTATATTGTAATTATATCCATTGGAGTTGTTGCACTTTTATTTCTTTGCTTTGCTGCAGTCTCACACTCACATCAGAGCATTTATATGCAGCAGCAAAGATGCACATTTTTCACTTTGAGGCCGACAATTCTGTCTTCTTTTTGCTCTATTTTTTCACCCTAGAGTGCGGCTTTGGTCTAGTTTCCTACCACTTTCAAGATGTGCGTCATGTAAACACCCCACCTTCAAAGCAGTTGGAAACCAGTTTATTCTTTCCCCTTAGAGAAAGAAATTAGCAGAATAGGTCTCTGACTTGGGGATCTGTAGTATACCCCCACAATGACATCACTGTTGTTTCTCTTCCCCTTAATTTTTACCCACATGTTCTCCACCTATCTTCCAGTATTTAAGTCCTGGATCACTTCACAGATGAAAATATCCCTGACATATAATGCTGCTACTTCTCCCTTCCTGTTTGATTAATTTCTTTGAAATAGGTTATACCCCTCTTATTACTACATTGCAATCATGGGACTCATCCCATCAGATTTCAGTGATGCTTATTATATCATATTTGCTTTGTTGTGTTAAGAGTTCAAGTTCATCATATTTATTTCCAGTGGTCTGTGCATTAGTGTATACACATCTAAGGCCATGGGCCATTCCCCCTAGCTGCCTTAAGGGTTTTTTCCCTCCCACTGTTGGGTTCTTGTACTATTTGCCTTGTTCTTTGTATAGCAGTAAGACTATTATCTACAGCACTTGATGAACTCCTGAATACTGTCTCCCTCCCCCGTATAACTCAGTTTAAAGCCCTCCTTATCAGAGGTTTCAGACTCTAAGATGTCAGGTCCTGATCTTCTTTAGGTATCAATGCTGTATTAGCCTCTTTCCAAATCCATGTTGCAAAATACTATTCATCATTTGTTGCAGAGGTAATAAAAGTTCCTCCTCAAAATATTTATAAGAAAGAGCAGATAAACTATCTGGGCCAGATGTTTTTCCTGTTTTAGTTTTATTAATACCATCTCAAATCTCTCTTACTGTCATTGGACCATTCATTATCTGTCTTTGATTGTCTCTAAATTTTGGTAAATTCTGCTTACCTAAGTATTCCTCCTCTTTCCTGAAGAAATTCCTAGTTGTTTGTATAAGGAGGAATAATATTACTAAAATAGGTAGCTTGCCTTGTGAAATTTTAATGTTTGTCTCAGACATTCTGTTCTTTTTGGGGAGACCACCCCTTTCCAATCACCAATACGTCATCAATTTGCATAAGAAAACTCCCAACAGTTTTCCCACAAGTCCCTTAGAGAATGCTGATTTAGCTTCATTTGGGGCATAAACGCCCACCAATAACATCTTAGCCCTTTGACTGTTGATCTGCACCCCCACATATTTGCTATGTTCATTAGTCAATTTCAGTTGTAGACATAATTGGGGGTTTATAAAGAAAACAACTTCATTTTTAAAAAAATCTTGCCAAGATAAATTCTTTTTATAAATTATTTGCATCCTTCTTTCTAATATGTGTTTCTTGTAGACAAATTACATCTTAGTTTCTCAGATAATGATTTTTTTTTCTCTCTTGGGAAATATTGGCCCCATTTATATTCCACATTAAACATTTGTAATCCATAATTGGGCCTGTAATTTAGAAGGGTCCATAGCTATTGCATCTAATGTAGAAGAATCTTCTTTCACTTCTTCCCTTCTTGTTGCAACTGTTATGATTTAACTATGGTTTCATATGCCATTTGCATTTCATCTATTTCCCTTTTAAATTTTCCCAAATATTATCTCACTTTCTGTACAGGATTAAATTGAAACCATGTTATTTAAATATAAAAATCACTCCTTCCAATCTGTTCCACCTAAATGGAATAACCATATTTATTGTGATGCTGAATGATCCCAGTATATGAACTCGCACTGTCATGTATAAAAGGTGATATGCAGAACAATATCTCCACAGGCCTTTAATCTTCCTGTGAGAAGATTTCCTGGGGCCAGGTCACTATGCTAGTTGTAGTCCAAAGTTGTAGACTGTAGATATAGGGTAGTATGTATTCCTGACCCTAATGAAAATGACTGGAGTATTAGAATAATAATAAATGTAATCCAAATGTATCCTTCATAGAGTTCTGATCATTATGATGTTTTCTTTCCCACATGTATGCCACCAAAACTATTCATTGAATGTCTTATTTCTGGCAGTTTGATCTTGATTGGCTTACTTATATTTTTATCATATTCCTCTGAAAAGAGAGTGAGATTATGTTTTATTTTATTTTTGCATCATACTTAGTAAAGAAATAACCAAACTAAACAGATTCAAATGATAGTAGTAGCTGTTTTCCCACATAATAATTTTCACCTCATGTTTGGTTTATATACAGATTGTAGCTGCTTGTTCTCGTGTCTGAATTCCCTGTGTTTTAAAATAGTTTTCCTGCAATCTTTTTAAAAATTATTTTTCTGGTTTCTAAATCTTGAACAGAACCAGATCTTCTTATTCTTTCATACAAATCCACATAAATCAGCCCACTGATCAGTGATTGTATATTATCAATTATTTGTTATTAAAGTTTACAAATTTGTAATTAAGATTTACTAAGAAATCGGAAGGTATCTTTGGAAAATATAATGTGGGACTAGATCAAAAAATGTTGCTTCAGTATGTAGTAACCTCTCAAAAGAGCCATGTGTTCAGACTGAACTAGGTTGCCCCCCCCCCCCTTTGGTTTTTGTTTGGAGCATCATAATGTACTTTTTAGAATTCAGTTCCTATATTCCAAGCCTGCATCAAGAGAGGAAGTATTTTATATGTTCATTGATTTTACTTTCTATATGCTTGGGGCATTTTCCATACCATAGAATGGAGCAGCTCCTACACAAGATGACCCCATCTGTACATTGAAACCACCCAATCCAGACTTAGTATCTCCAAACTGCCCATGCCATCAGTGCCAGAATAGAGATTACATGCAGATCCATGTAGCAGAGTGCCCATTACAAAAGCAGAATTTACTTAAACAGGCTATCAAAAAAGGGGTGGGTGTGCCACTTTTCTTCTTTTCTCCTCTTGCTATTTTTCCCACCACCACATTTTTAAAAATATCAGTTACCCCCTTGGAAGCAGCTTTCAACAGGGTAATTAGGGTATGTATCATTTGCATCTGTTTAGTTTGGTTATTCCTTCTCATTAATATTTGACTAACTATAATTGAGGCTGTTGTACTTTGGCCACATCATGAGAAGAGATGACTCACTAGAAAAGACAATAATGCTAAAAAAAAAAGTAGAAAGCAGTAGAAAGAGAGGAATACCAGCTGCCAAATGGATGGATTCAGTCAGGGAGGTCATGGGCATAGGTTTGCAGGACCTGAGCAAAGCAATGGAGAACTGGCAACCTTATGAATGAACTCTCATTCATAAGGTTGCCATTAGTTGGGGACAACTCAAGGGCAACTAACAACAACAATTACATATTACTTTTTTGTATTTTCTTTTCCCCATTTTGTGGGCCGCACATGTTCTTGATGCATTTTCTGGTACTATAGTGGTATATTTCAGGCATTTCTTCAGCTAGCTAGGACAGTATTTATAACAGATATTAACAACTACAAAGGTAATAAAAAAAATTGAAGGGGAAAAGTGACCCCTTAAACCAGTACTAGTCAAAGTGATAGTCCCTGTACCATGCTGCTCCCTGAGCCATCAGTTGCCAGTCTAATCTGTTTGCAGGAAAGGAAGGAAGGAAGGAAGGAAGGAAGGAAGGAAGGAGGAAGGAAGAAAGAAAGAAAGAAAGAAAGAAAGAAAGGTAGCCAATAGACACAAATATGCTGTCAGTTCCTGGCACATGGGGAAGCGGGAATACAAGCTCCCCAGATCAGACAATGTGAGAAGCATAGCCTTAAGATGTATTTATATAGTATTCTGTTTATTTAATTTGTAATTCCTTTGGAAATAACAGTTACAAAGAATTAGGGAGGCAAATCAACTGCAGAAAATGTTTAAAGAAAAACACCTAATGCCATAGTGAACAATTCGTCTACACAAGTCCTTTGAAAGTTAAAGAAGGGACTGTGCACACCGGCAGGAAAGGCTGTATTGGTGCCACAGTCAGGACTTAGCGTCGATATGATGCATGACCCGGATCCACCCTCAGGGCAACATGATGCTGCGTGCCACACCACACGGCGTGCGGCATCACAGCGCTCACCTGGCACTGCGTTGACACGATGCAGTGCCGAAAGAGGCACTGTAAAGCCGTGGCACCACAGCTATCGTACCCTTTGCAGGGCGCAAAAAGGAGTCGCTTTTTGCTGCTCCTTTTTGTGCCCTGCAAAGGCCAAATCAGGGCCATATCGTGTGGTTACCACAGCCCTAATCTGGCTGTAAAAGGAGTGGCTGGAGACCGCCTCTGCACAGCCCCAAAATTATACAAAAGGACCAGTATGCTCCCATTGTTTTCAAGTGGACTTGTGTAGGATGGACTCTTGTATGCCTTAAAGAAAAGGCATGGAATGAATGGAGGCAAATTAAAAATATTTTGTGTTTTCCTGTGCCATGCAGCATTCATTTTTCACTTCATTTACAGTACTCCTTTCCAAAAGCATTTACTACAAACCTGATTTACTAAAAAGGCATTTTCATACTCATGGCAGCTTCCTCTGCATTCTTTTTCCAACTTAAACATTTGATAATAAAATGCATTGAATTCTAGAAGTGCTTTTCTCATAAATATCCCTGTAATACTTTTCTCCTCCCCAAAGAACAGCATGAGTTGTGCATTGTGTTCCCGATGACACAAAGACACTTTCCCTTTCTGTCTGTCTCTTTTCTTTCTCTCTTTCTCAACAGGTCATGGGTTATAGGTGCTATAGCTCTGCTCTGCCTGCTAGGACTGACCTGGGCCTTTGGACTTATGTATATTAATGAAAGCACAGTCATCATGGCATACCTCTTCACCATTTTCAATTCTCTACAGGGAATGTTTATATTTATTTTCCACTGTGTTCTTCAGAAAAAGGTAAGATTGGGGAAGAAAAGGAAGATAGCTATTTGGTTATCTAGCAAGTACATTGAAACTTTACTGACAACATTTGCATTTGTTGGTGTCACAGCTGGACTGTGAGCCAGTTCACATAAACAATAGTATGCCATATGTAACATAACCAGTAGCCATTTTTAAAGGTGCATATTTTGAGAGAATATGCATTCAAGAATGCATATTTTCAGAGAGAAAATACCACTAAAATCACATAGGATTTAAATGTTCATTTAAATATAATTTCTGTGCAGAATTTTGAAATATAAAAATGTATGCATAAATTATTGCATAAACTGGAATAGACTTATGAATAACATCATGCAAAAGTAATACGCACCAAAAAGAACCTAATTTATCCACCTCTACTTTGTATAGGTAGTTTGCATTTTTTTCAGTTCTTTCTTGATGGCGTGCATTTAATAAGAAATCATACGCATGGGTTATAAATATAAAATTGCCAGATATAACCAATAAACGGTAAGAATGCATTATTCATCAGTAACCAAATATCAGGTTTTGTTAATAAATACTGCAATCCGATTTCTTAGGTACGTAAAGAATACGGGAAATGCCTGCGTACACATTGCTGTAGTGGGAAAAGTACAGAGAGCTCCATTGGCTCAGGAAAAACATCTGGGTCACGAACTCCTGGACGATACTCCACAGGGTCACAGGTAAAGAGTACCGCATAGTTTGAGGGGGATTGAGCAACATGGGCCCAAATAATTTTTGCCATTATAGCTCTGTTCAGTATCTGAGTACCTGGCTCTGTTTATATGGTTGTCAAGGTTGTATCCGCACTGCTTTTGATGTTAAGAGATGGGCAGGACTGTACGTTATGAACAATCCAATACTTTCACTAAAAATGACAACCCCATGGTAGTTTTCCCCCCACCTCCCCCAGTGTATTTGCCCCATGTCACATCATCACCACACCAAGGCCAGAATTCTTTTGGTGACGTTTGTTGATGTTATACCAGTACAGTTGGCCCTCCTTATTCTTCAGCTATTCACAGCTTGAAAATATTAACATACATATATATTTTCCCCAAAAAAGTAAACCCATGAAAGGAATGTTCAACAACTCTTCACACAATGTGCCCACCACCACAAAAAAATGCAATTTTCCAGTATCAGAGCACACGTTAGTGGCCTGGAAAGGCCAAGTGGCACCCAGGTGGCATCCGGCTGCAGATCTACAGCTGAGACAAAAGAGCAGACATTGTGTTCCTGGATCTCCAGAATGTACTAGCATAGTAGCAGGAGAGGGATGTATTTTCTCCCTTCCTAGGTATAAGGGTTCTCTGGATCCTCCTCCTACTTTGCTGGATGGGATCCCTTGAGAACACCTTCCGTATCTAATTGATTCTGACTTCCACCACCTGTTGATTTGAGACTTCTCTGTTTAGCAACACAACAGGACATTGCTGGGATTCCATTTGCGCTCTGATAATGAGAGGACTCCTCGTTGTCACACACACATCCTGTCACAATCGGTCTGGGAAGAACTGGAAGTTAGAATCACACTGGCTATGACTTTATCCTGTACCTTAGGAAAGAGAAAAAAAGATATGCATTATCTCTCTCTCACACACACAAACACACACAATCTCAGTTGGCCTGGGAACAGCTGGAAGCTAGAACCACGTTGACTGTGATGTTATCCTGTGATCTAGGGGAAAAAAGTTAGACTACACTGCATGTTAGCTATATTGTCAAGTCAGGCATGTGGGAAAATACCACTTTTAGCCTCCCACCCGCCCTCTGCAACAGGAACAGTCAACCACCATATTGGAACTTCCCGACATACGTTGAATATCAAACTCAAAGTCTTAGTGGGGCATGCTCCAGCAGAGCAGTTTCTTGTTAGCTGACTTATGGCTGAAGTGATGAAAGGATGACCCAGAAGTGAGAGACAGAAGGAACATAAGCAAAGCAGCTTCCTGATCTAGAATCATAGAGTTGGAAGAAACCGCAAGGCCATCCAGTCCAACCCCCTTCTGCCATGCAGGAAATCTCAATGAAAGCATCCAGCCTCTGTTTAGAGACCTCCAAGGAGGGAGACTCCTCCACACTCCAAGGGGGTGTGTTCCACTGTCGTACAGCCATTACTGTCAGGAAATTCCTCCTAATGTTGACGTGGAATCTCTTTTCCTGTAGCTTGCATCCATTGTTCTGGGTCCTGTTCTCTGGAGCAGCAGAAAACAAGCTTGTTCCCTCCTCAGTATGACATCCCTTCAAATATTTAAACAGGGCTATCATATCACCTCTTAACCTTCTCTTCTCTAGGCTAAACATCCCCAGCTCCTTAAGTCGTTCCTCATAGGCCATGGTTTTCAGACCTTTCGCCATTTTAGTTGCCCTCCTTTGGACACCCTCCAGTTTTTCAACATCCTTTTTAAATTGTGGTTCCCAGAACTGGACACAGTATTCCAGGTCGGGCCTGACCAAAGCAGAATAGAGTGGCACTATTACTTCCCTTGATCTAGACCAGGGGTCGGCAACCTATGGCCCGCGGGCCGGATCCGGCCTGGCGAGGCCTTGGGACTAGCCCCAGCCCGATCCTGCCACCGATTGCCGCCCCCGCCGCAGCTTCCACGCCGCTCTGGGTGCCATTTTGAGTTCGGCCCCCCAGTTGTCTGAGGGACAGCAACCCGGCCCCCGGCTCAAAAAAGTTGCCTACCCCTGATCTAGACACTATACTTCTGTTGATGCAGCCTAAAATTGCATTGACCTTTTTCACTGCTGCATCACACTGTTGAAGATCTGAACTGAAATCTCCAGACCGCATATTTCTCTGTTCTCTCCTTACACAATTTAGAAGTTAAATTCTGATCATATCTTCAGGACCTGTCATTCTGATGAGTGTTAGAATCTGCATGAAGCTTATATGCCTTTGAGAAAGAGATTAATCAAAATCCATTTGTAAATCTTTCACTCTTTGGACTCATCACTTACTCCTAATATAGGACTTTATCACACGTGGTGGGGTTTGCAGCTGAGATCCGCAGTCACTCCTGTTATAGTAATGCAAAGTGTGATGTTTTTTCACACCAGATCCAGAGTCACTCCTCTCTCGCAATGCGAGTTGAGGTAAAAACATGATGTTTTACCATACCTGGCTGCCTTTCTGTTGTCCTTCTGAAGTGAGGGGCAAGTGAAGTCAGTTTGATTCCAAGCAAGTCACGTGATGCGGATTCAAGCAAAGGGGAGTGAGAGCACATTGTATTACCACACCAGAGGGCTCAACGATTTGAATCGCCCCCATGAGGAGAAGGGGTTGGAGGCAGGGCTCCCTCCTCCTCCCTCCTGGGGCGCGGGTGACGGGGACCCCTGGAAGGAAAGGACTGGGAGGGCTGCCTCCTCCTCCTCCCTCCCTCCCTTCCTGGGGATGATGGGCATCATCCCTGGGAAGGAAGGGACTGGGGGGATGCCTCCTCCCTCCCTCCCTCCCTTCCCACGGGTGCCAGGCACCCACGGGAAGGAAGGGACGGGGGCTGCCTCCTCCTCCTCCTGGGGCGCTTGCGGTGGAGTACCAGAGCAGTAGCAAAGCTGCATTCCAGACCAATCTGCAGTGCAATCGAAGGGAGCCTGGAAGCGAATTCTGTGAAGTCACTTTTTTACTGGTTTTACCAAAATCAGAGGTCACTTTGGAATCATTGCTGAAGCACCTCACAATGAGCTTCCATAGAAATCAATGGTGTCTGATAACACGGTCATTTTACGACCTGAAACCGCATCATTGGAAGTGCAGTCACTTCAGAAGTGACTCTGAAGTGACCCAGAAAACCACCCAAAAGCTCCGTGTGATATACTCCATATTGTTTCTCTATGACAGCCTGGAATCGGTGTGCTGTCCTCCCTCTTTTTGTTCTTTGTTAGGGACTAAAGGCATGATGGCCTCCTGCCTGTAAGTCTGCATTTATATGGAGGACTCTAGAGTTGACTATTTTAGTCACCTAAGTTCTCAAGGATGCAAACAACAGTAGTGTCTAGCAAGCAGATGAACACAAACATTCTCTCTTAACCTATCAAGGAAGCGTATTTAGGGGCAGCCATGTTGGCCATGCAGCAAAATGCAACAAAATTCAAAATCCCCAACAAAACAGTGATACCTTTATGGAGACAACTAAAAACACAAAATACCTCATGCAAGCTTCCGAAGCTTTCTTGGCTTCTTCATCAGGTGAAGATGTTAAAAAATCATACAGGAGAAGAGAAGTGATGGTGTTAGAACCACAGGCCTACATCTTGTCTGAGATATTTGTTGTCATTTAAGAAGGCCTAGAAGGGTATCCATGCAGGCAGACGCCACTTTCCTTCTTGGCTGTGCAGAGACTGGGGATAATAGGCAGTAATAGATAAGCAACAAAATTTCACGCCATTTGCAGCTGCAGTGTAACTTCCATTGAGATCCAGACCAAGATCAAAAGCTTGGATGATGTATTTTATGCTATTTAGTTGTCCCAATAAAGTATCACTCTTTTGTGGATTTTGGATTACCCCTCAAGAATCTCTTAAATTGTCAAATCTGAAGTACATTTTAATAACAGGAGAAGGAATATGCAGCTTTATATCATTTTAAAGTTTATCAAGTAAACAGAGTTGCCACTCCTATAAGAACTGGAAGATCGTCACAGGCATTTCCAGTCTATGTACATCATTGTTCATAGATATTATAGACCTTTCATTTCATAAGAAAAATCATTCATACTTATAAGGAACATAGTACTTGTAGAAGATACATTCTCTTCTTATAAGGAACATGATATGTGTCATACATTTCAATGGCAAGAAACACCAACTTATACAATACTGGAAGACTACAACTTGTATTTCCTCTGTTCAGGTTTCTAGTTTCTTACACAATATAGGTCAGATACTTTTCAACTGAGGCTGCAACCACACTGCAGATGTAATCCATATTGATACCACTTTAACTGTCATTGCTGAGTGCTGTGGAAATTCTGGTTTTGTGAGATATCTAGTCTTCCCTGACATAGAGTTCTGGTGCCACAAACAAATTACAAATCCCAGGATACCATGGGATGAGGCCATGACAGATAAAGTGGTGTCAAACTGCATTAATTCTGCAATGTGGCAGCAGCCTAGATCATTTAAATACATGTAGTACCTGTAGTACATTTATATGCCTTGCATTCATTCAGAATAGCTACTGTTTGAGTGTAAAACTCTTCCTGTTATACCGGCATGCTTTACAAATATAATCATCCTCAGGTGCATCCTGAGGATTGCGGTCAGCACACAGCATTGGCTTGGTTGCAGCCAAGTGGGCAGACTGGTCATTAGCTAATCCCTAATAGGATTCCTTGCATTTGTTTATCTCTTCTCTCATGGAACTAGTTGCAATACACCTCAAAACATGCAAATTTGAGGTGCTCAAAATGAAAATTCTGGCTTTCTGTCCATGTTTTCCTATATGCCAGTTCTTCCTAATTAGTATCTGTATATTACAGGTATGAGCCATGCTTAATTTTATTATGTATGCTAAATTGTGAGCATGCATTTTATCATGAGCATACATTTTATTACATATGCTCAACTGCATATACAAACTCTTATTTATTGGGGGGAGGGTGTTGGCTCCACACCCAGAATAAGCTTCCATTCTGTTGCTTATATCAACATTTTATATTCTCCTGCAACAAAAAGGCAGACAGTACCTTTTAAACTTACAAATTAAAACATATAGAGCAAAAGGTGCCAAAATAATTGATAAAGTCCCCATTCCTTGATTATTTTCTGGGTTCTGCCCCTTGTAGGTCTCTGTCCCAATGCTATCTGCTGAGGGGATTTTGGTAATGCATTCTCAAATTTTGATACCATGTTTGAGTTGCATTCTTTTTATTCCAGTCCTGGGCAATGAGCGGGATACTACTACTACTACTACTACTAATAATAATAATAATAATAATTACTATCAGCAAGGGAAGGAAGGGTGCATATTACTTCTAGAGCACATGTAAATACAGTCAACCCTTTGTTTTGATGGATTGCTTATCCAGAGATTCAACCATCCATGTCTTGAAAATATTGAAAATATATATACATTAGAAAAAGCAAACCTTGATTTTGCCATTTTGCATAAGGGACACAATTTTAACTATCCTATTGTATTTAATGAGGCTTGAGCAACTATGGATTTTGGTATCCACAGTGGATCCTGGAACCAACCCCAGCAGATACCAAGGGCCCACTGTAAATCCATGCATGTTAACTCATAGGCCCAGCATGAAAAGATACTTGGTTCATTTCAAACTGTTTATATTATATTGAACGTTGTTTTTCTAGAATATCTTTAAGCAACCACTTTGAAAGCTGTGCAGGTAAACCTGTGGCTCAGTAAAAGAACATACCATACAATAAATGGAGAATTTTGTGTAATAATTGGATAAAGATGGGAAGAATGCATATAATAATCTCTGGTTTTCTGATGTGGTTTTCTGTTATGAGTATGCAGAAATAGCTCTGTTCTAACCTCTGAAATGTTGGCAGTTGTGCGATTATTTATCCCCATCATATCTGTGAGCTGAGCTCCTGCCTTCATGTGCTGCTGTGTGTTCCTGCCGTCCACCTGCTCTCCACCAATATTTAATCAGCCAGCCTTCTGCTTAAATTGGAATCTGCCCACCTCTTTCTAGTACCATACTTCTGCAACACTGTGGAGGTTTTCTTCCAAAATCCTACCTTAAGCATTATTTGCTCTATTATATGGAGCAGTCCCAGAATTTATTATTTATTTATCGGGTGAGATTTAGTGTTCTTTTCAGTAAGGCACAGATCAGATTCTGGAAAATTATTCAAAATAAGTAACAGAAATTATTTTACTCAGTGTTTTGCAAAGTGTAACTGTAAACAATTTGTTCTGTTAATGATTATTTGTACTAAGCCCCCATGTCATTGCTGTTGTGGTTGCAGCCCCGACCCACCAGTAACTGGGACTTGTGCCCTATTAACACATCAACATTGAAGCTAGATTTCTGTGGTAGCAACCCCAACCACCGTGTGGTCACCTCTTGGAGAGGAGCCGCTATTTAACAGAGGGGAGGATCAGATGTTGGTGTTGTGTGTGTCCCTTCAAGTAATTTCCAACTTATGGCAACTCTAAGGCGAACCCATCGTGATTTTTGGTTTTGTTTTGGGTTTTGGCCAGAGTTGTTCAGAATGGGTTTGCTTTTGTCTTTCTCTGAGGCTGAGAGAGTGTGGCTTGTTACTCAGTTATCTTCCATGGCTCAGCAGGGATTTAAATAGTGGTCTCCCACACTTCTAGTCCAGCACTCAAGCCACTACAACATGCCAGCCCTACAACATGCCGGCTGTCCGTAATAAAAGGGAGCAACAGTTACTTCTTTTGACTGTCTGTCAGAATATTGTGCATTTTTAATATTTTAATATGGGGTTGCTGCCTGCCTACAAAAGAGCACATGTTTTCAAAGGGTCAGGGGAGGTGTAAGGAATCAGAGAGCGGCCACGGCCGTCATGGAGAGCAAAAGGAGATGTCCAGCATGGAGACAGCCATGTTGCCGCAGGAGAAGGGAACCTAACAGGGTGATGGTTGCTCCCAAACCATCCTCACCTCCAAATAGCAGGAGAGTCTTGGTGGCTGTCCCACTGGGTTGAAAGATCAATGCCAGATAAGTGAAGGGGGAAACAACAGCTAGATTCTGGAGGAGCATGCTGACCTGGCTCGTCTGATGGAAATCTGGCTGGGTAAAGTGCGGTGGGACGGAGAGTGGTTACTCTTTCTCAGCCTTGGCAGAGTACTCTTTGTAGCAGTGGAGGAGATGCTGAGAGGCAGCCAGCCCTAGGGTTGGCATCACCTGGTGTGATAATTCATACACACATACAGTTGATCTCTTCCCATACCAGACCCTAGAGGATCCTTAGTAATGTTTTTGTACTAATGTTCCGCAGGGGCAAGCACCAGGCTCCTTTTACGCACTGTGGCCATGATGTCAGAGCCCCACACTGCTGCATCCACACCTCCTTCTAAATCTTCACATCCATTGCAGAGGAACAACCCAGAATTATACCATGATCGATGATTTCAAAAACTGCTAAGAGGTCCAGAATGGCTAGAGAAACACCTAACACAGGTTGTCCATCGAAACAAAGCTGATTCCATTTCATTACCAGCGGGCCACAAACCAAGTGGAAATGGATCTAGATAATCTATCTCCTGGAGTTGAGAGGCCACCATGCACTCCAGGATGCTGCCTCAAAATGGAGTCCTGCCAGTAGTGATCCAGTGCCAGAGGTTTCAGGCAGAAATTTTTGAACAGGATGCTCACAATGGCCTACTTTCAGCTTGATGGAAACTTCTCTTATTGCAAAGATACCTTCATCTTTCCTTTTACTCAGTCAGTCATTTTCCCACTCTGACCACTTTTATAAGCCAGGAATGGAAAGGATCTACATCTTACCTCACATCTTTGGGATATACAAACTTGTGTAAACTGTTTACAGCGTGCTGTGTATATATCTTCCATTCATAGACCAAAATGTAGTAAGTTCTTGACACATTGAACTTCTTTGCTGGACAGTTCTGAGCAGATGCAATGCTGGCTGAGAAAAAATGCCTTTTTTGTTTGTTTGTTTGTTTTGCTGCCAGCACCAGCACAAAGTAGGCATTCCTGACAGCTCTAACCTGAATTCAGACTCATTCTAACTTTTCTACTGCCATTGCTTTGCTTGTTTTATCCCCAGCCACTCCTTAAAGAAGTAGTTTGGCTCTACTCCATGGGAGAGGATGTGCATCTGTATGTGTGCCTTCAAGTTGCCTGTCGATCTATGGTGACCAAATGAATTTCACTGCATCTTTTTATGCGGGGAATATTCAAAGATGGGTTTGCAAGTTCCATCCTCTGAAATATAGCTTACAGCACCTGGTACCCATTGGTGGTACCCCATCCAAGTACTAATCAGAGCTGACCCTACTTAGCTTCCTAGATCAGATAGATCTAGTGCCTTTGGAGATTTAGGCCTTATATGGAAGAGGATGCACAGGAGTAATTATACCCCCTCCCTTGGTTATTTCTTCCAACTAGAGCTTTGACAGAATCACCTGCTGAAAAAACAACAACAAAAATCCTGAAGAGTAATCAGAAGACCCAGATCCATGAGGATTCTTTCTCAAATCACCTCAAATGAGCCCCCACGACTGCAGATGCTCCAGGTTCCTGTGAGATTAAACCCCATCAGGTAATGATCTGCCCATGATAACAGCACTACAGAGAGTTCCCACATCCAAAGACCACCACCAGCCTCCCCAGACAGAAAACCAGGTTTGGAGTGTGTCCTGCAACATGAATGACAAGCCTGTGGCCATTATGGTGGACATGAAATCCTGGCCTCCCTTGACAGGGTAGTCTCAGCACGGATTTTGAATTTTCCCAACACAACAAGCCGAGGGGACTTCAGCAACACCGAGAATTTCTCTGCTAGGAAGGGACTGTGAGCAACCAAGTAGAAGATACACCAGCAGAATCCCTATTCAGTCCCAAATACCTAAGTTCAGAGATACAATTCAAACCTGGCAGCCTGTGAGAAAGGGCACTTGGGGACAAGATGGAGCTGCAACAGACTACTCTACCTCCACCACATCGTCTCCCAAGTCTTGCATAGCGCTGCACAGAGAAGCCTGGTGTGCAAAGCTGAGAGAGATTTCATAGAATCATGGAGTTGGAAGAGACCACAAGGGCCATCCAGTCCAATCCCCACCATGCAGGAACTCACAATTAAGCCTCTGTTTAAAAAACCTCCAAAGGAGAGACTGTGCCACACTCCAAAGGAGTGTGTTCCACCCTTGAACAGGTCTTATTGTCAGGAGGTTCTTCCTAATGTTGAAGTGGAGTCTCTTCTTCTGTGGTTTGAATCTGTCTCTGGAACAGCAGAAAACAAGCTTGCTCCAACCTCAATATGACATCCCTTCAAATACTTAAACAGGGCTATCATATCACCTCTTAACCTTTTCTTCTCCAGGATAAACAGTTCCCTAGGTCTCTCCTATAGGGCTTAATGGTTTCCAGACCTTTCCTCCATCTTCATCCAACCAGGCCTCTGTAATATAAACCAGATTTGTAATCACTGCTGTGTAAAATACTTTCTCCTGCTATTTTTTTAAAAATTACACATGTAAATCACCACTCATGAAAAGCACACAGGCAACGTAAAATCATTTTTCTTTACTAAACTTTTAACAATTCCTCACATATATCATCTGTATTTCATTCCATCCTAAAATATAAAGTAAAATTCTATGATGCATGATTTTCCAGTATTCAGTACCAGTTTAGCCATCCAAGCAATACTGTTCTCCCTTATCCTGACAAATGAACTGGACATTCCAGGGGTTCTTTTGATCAGTTCACAAGATTGCAAATCTCAAACATGCACATATTCACAAGAATCACTGCACTGAAGATCCTAGAAAGTTTAACATATTGCTCTTAAATTGTTTTTTTTTTTTTTTGGGTTAATAACCTCCTTCCAAAATAGTCATACATGGGCTTTCTTAGCAATTTTGTACCTAATTCAAGTATTAAGTTAATGTCATTGCTTAAACTATTATTATTATTTTTAAAAATGAACAGAGAATATTTATTTTAAAATATTGTTGAAGTTATGAGCTATTACTTTCTAATAAAATACCAGGATTTCAACCAGGATGAGGTACACAAATTCCAACTATATGATTATTGAAAGCTGTTCCAACACTTCTAATAGTTTTATTGAACTGGTTTAATATTCTCTCATGCCATATATGAATCACTCACTGTGTTTCTTAAATAGAAACATTACTTCAATGAGCTAAACATGTGCACACATATGCAGTATCATATGACTCAACATCTGAATATGATCATTGTATTACTAGACATGCGGAGTAAATTCCGTGCTGAAAAAGTATGATTGTTATGTAAGCCATTGTTTGATAAATCATGTCAGTCAGTACACACATACACACACACGTAGACGTGCCCCAAAACTTAGAAATAATCATTATGATCTTTGCATAGGAGACCAGAATACTTTTTAAGAGGAGTACTTTTGCAAGTAGCACACAATTGTTGCAACAACAAAAAAAAATGGATAATGCTGCACTAGTAATTGGCCTCCGAAAACCAAACAAATCTCGCTGCTGTTGAATACCGAGGATCTGGGTGAAGAGAAGCCGGAGAAGGACTGAGAAAACTCTGGCAAGATATTTCTTGCAAAGCAGCAACTTTTAAAAAATGTTTTTCATTAAGTATATATCTATTCATACAAACAAACCAAATACTTGGCATGTACATACATGAACAAACTGACAACTACATCTATACCTAACATACAGACATTCCATTTAACAATTACAAACATTCACTATTGAGATGCAACCTTTTTGTAACCTAGATAAAATACATTTCCCCCTTCCTAATCTTACTCTTGCTCTTTTTATGTTCCATCATAAAATCAAAGAATCATAGAGTTAGAAGAGACCACAAGGGTCATCCAATCCAGCCCCCTACTGTGCAGGAAACCAAAATCAAAGGATACCTGACAGATGGCCATCCAGCTTCTGTTTAAAAACCTCCAAAGAAGGAGACTCCACCACACTCTGATGGAGTGTATTCCACTGTCGAACAGCTCTCACTGTCAGGAATGTTGAGGTGGGATCTCTTTCCCTGCAGTTTGCATCCATTGCTCCTTGTCCTATTTTCTGCAGCAGCAGAAAATATACTTGCTCCATCCTTAGTATGACACCCCTTCAAATACCTAAACAGGGCTATCATATCACTTCATAGCCATCTCTTCTCCAGGCTAAACATGCCCAGCTCCTAAAGTCTTTCCTCATAGGGTATGGGTTCCAGACCCTTCATCATTTTTGCTGCCTTCCTTTGGACATGCTCCAGCTTCTCAACATCCTTTTTGAATTGTGGTGCCCAGAACTGGACACAGTATTTCAGGTGAGGCCTGACCAAAGTAGAATAGAGTGGCACTATTACTTACCTTGATTTAGACACTATACTTCTGTTGATGCAACCTAAAATAGCATTGACCTTTTTAGCTGCTGCATCACACTGTTGACTCATGCTCAACTTCTGATCTATTTGGATTCATAGATCCCTTTCACACGTAGTCTCCTTAAACCAGATGTCGCCCATTCTGTATCTATGCATTTCATCCCCCCCCCCCCCCCAAGTACAGTACCTTACATTTCTCTGTGTTGAATTTCATTTTGTTAGCTTTGGCCCAGCTTTCTAATCTATTAAGGTCATTTAGAATTTTGATCCTGTCCTCTGGGGTATTAGCTACTCCTCCTAATTTGGTGTCATCTGCAAATTTGATATGTATGCCCCCAATTCTGTCATCCAAGTCATTGATAAAGATATTGAATAGCACTGGGCCCAGGACAGAACCCAGTAGCACCCCATTGGTCACTTCTCTCCAAAATGAAGAGGATCTATTGCTGAGCACCCTTTGGATTCAGTCAGTCAACCAATTACTAACCCATCTAACAGTTATATTGTCGGGCCCACATTTTACTATCTTGTTTGCAAGAATATCATGGGGGACTGTGAAAAGCCTTACTGAAATCAAGATGTGCTATGTCTACTGCATTCCCTTCATCTACCAAGCTGGTAATTTGAGAGAGAGAGAGAGAGAGAAATGATTAGTCTGGCATGACTTGTTTTTGAGAAACCCATCTTGACTTCTTGTGATTATGGCATTCCCTTCTAAATGTTCACAGACTTTCTGTTTAATGAACTGCTCTAGAAGCTTTCCTGGTATTGATGTCAGATTAACTGTACGATAATTGTTTTGATCCTCTTTCCCCCCCCATTTGAAGATTAACCTTTCTCTAAACTCTGTCTATATTCCTGTTTTCTAACTCTGAAACAGTTGTATACTTCTTATTTTACAGATTCAACAATTATAATTTCAATTAAGTAATTCTGTTAATTAGTCATCTATATTACAGCTAAAGACCATGATTAATTTTCAGTACAGCTTCCCCCCAATCCTTATTTCATATTGCTTTTTCCTTTTTTCCCCTTTTTGCCTCCCCCTCTTTGCAATCTAGTCTTTAAACCCTTCTATCGCCTATCACCCCCATTTCTGAGATCGATCCTCTGATAGCCATGTCTAGTCTTTTTCAAATTTTTCTAAATTTCCTTCTGAAAGAAGTCTTGTTAATTTGTCCATTTCTGCTAAATCATAAATCTTCTTGATCCATTCTTATATTTCTGTTTCTTCCTTCCAGTGTCTAGCATAGGTCATTCTAGCTGCAGTAATTAGATGAAATAACACCCTACCATATAATTTTTCAATTTTAGTATCTGTAATAGTCAGTAAGTACATTTCTGGAGTGAATGCTATAGCTTTCTTAAATATATCTCTTATTATATTATGTATTTCTAACCAGAATTTCTTCACCTTCTTATAAGAGCACCATACATAATAAAAAATACACTTTTCTTTAGAACATTTCCAACATTTGTTGTCAGCTCCATAAATTTTTGCCAATCTATCTGGTGTTAGATACTGTCTATACAACATTTTATAATAGTTTTCTTTGATATCTTGGCTTCCTGTATATTACAATATTTTATACAGGTGATTCTTCCCATTTGATTTGATGTCATGTTTTCTTATAATTATTTTTATATAAGTTTGCATTATTAGCAGTTAAATCTATTCCCAGATATCTTACTTTTTTACATATTTCAAAACTGATCTCTCTATCAATTTCTCTTCTTTCTCTTGTGATATATTTTTGTCAACATTTTGGTTTTTCCCTCATTAATTGTCAGTCCAAATATTATTATTTTTTTCAAATTCTTTTAGGGGTGAAACAAACAGCCCTTGAGGGACAGCTTGACACCGCTCCTTTGCACGCTGGGTTGGAACTGTGGTAACTACATGCCACGGTCCCAACCTGGCTTTTCTACCACCACCATGGTTTTGTGGCACTCTTGGATGTAGTTTCATTTTGTTAGCTTTGGCCCAGCTTTCTAGTATATTCAGGTCATTTTGAATTTTGATCCAGTTCTCTGGAGTATTAGCTATTCTTCCTAATTTGATGTCATCTGCAAATTTAATTAGTATGCAACCAATTCTGTCATCCAAATCATTGATAAAGATGTTGAATAGCACTGGGCCCAGGACGGAGCCCTGTGGGACCCCACTGGTCAGTTCTCTCCAGGATGAAAAGGTGCCATTGTTGAGCACCCTTTGGGTTCGGCCGGTCAACCAATTACAAATCCATGTAACGGTGATTTTGTCTAGCCCACATTCTACAAGCTTGTTTGCAAGAATGTCATGGGAAACCTTGTCAAAGGCCTTACTGAAATCAAGATATACTGTATCCACAGCATTCCCTTTCATCTACCAAGCTGGTAATTTTATCAAAGAAAGAAATCAAATTTGTCTGGCATGACTTGTTTCCCTGAAACCCATGTTGACTTTTTGTGATTGTGGCATTGCTTTCTAGATGTTTACAGACTCTCTGTTTAATGATCTGCTCTAGAATCTTTCCTGGTGTTGATGTCAGACTAACTGGACGATAATTGTTGAGATCCTCCTTTTTCCCCTTTTTGAAGATGGGGACAATGTTTGCCCTTCTCCAGTCTGCTGGGACTTCTCCTGTTCTCCAGGAGTTCTCAAAGTTTATTGCGAATGGCTCCAATATTACATTTGCCAGTTCTTTTAATACTGTTGGATGTAATTCATCTGGTCCTGGAGACTTAAATTCATTTAGATTAACAAGGTATTCCTGTACTATCTCTTTACTTATTCTGTACTGAAATTCCCCTATTCTGTCCTCTGCTCCATTATCCTCAGGTTGAGCACCCTTTTCCTTTTCTGAGAACACTGAGGTAAAGAAGGTGTTGAGTAATTCTGCCTTTTCTCTGTCCCCTAGTAGCATTTTGCCATCTTCTCCACGCAGTGGCCCTACCATTTCCTTCTTCCTTTTCCTACGGATATATCCAAAAAAGCCCTTTTTATTGTTCTTAACCTCTCTAGCAAGCCTGAGTTCATTCTGCGCTTTAGCTTTTCCAACTTTGCCCCTACACATGTCTGCTATTTCTTTGAATTCCTTTTTCATGATTTCCCCCTTTTTCCATTTCTTATACATGTTCTGTTTAAAGCTTAGCTCAGTTGAAAGTTTCTTAGTCATCCATCCTACCAAGAGCCCCGTAATCCCTTCTGATGTTCTGAAGGCTGTGTCTTGCAGTATCATTGGTTCCCACATGGACCAAAAGGAAGGGGTATTGGTCAGTAGGCTTGACCAGTCTTGTCAGCCTCTCTGTCACATCACAGATCTTTGCCCCCGGGAGACAACACACCTCTCAAGACATCTTGTCAGGCCTACAAATCACTGCTTCTGTACCCCTCAGCAAGGAGTCCCCCACTACGACCACATGCCTCCTCCGAGGCTTAGCAGTGACTGTTCCCTCGGGTGGGACTCTCAGGCTCCCTTGCTCTGTCCCTGAAGTCTGTCCATGCTGCTCATCTTCGTCCTCCTTGGTAAGGGAAAGAGCTTCGGATCAATTCTCTAGCTGCAAGCTCCCAAAACAATCCCTTCTTGGCCTACTTCTCTGTGTGACATTCCTCCAGCTGTCTGCCTCCTGTGTATGTGAAGTGACTTCCTCCGCCCCAGCATCTTCCTCTGTGTGGTACTCATCCAAGATCGTTAGTTCTGTTCTGTCCAGGAAATCCTCTTGCTCCCTAACATGCTGAAGTGTAGCTACTCTGGACTCCAGCTGCTGTACTTTCTCCTCCAAGAGTGCTATCAACTTGCACTTGGTGCATGTGAAGTTCTCCACTTCTTTAGGCAAGAAGAGAAACATCCCACAAGAGTTGCATGTGACTGCAGCAATTCCCTCAGTGTCTATACTGCGAAATCTTTAGTAATGACTGAAACAGGACTGTGGGCTTCCTCCTCAAAAATTCCTCTGGTAAACACCAACGTTAAGGCCCCTGATGACCTGGCCTTTTCACCAGTCTCTGACAGCGAGCTCAATCTGCTGGGAATATAACATTATAGGAATGTCCCGGCTGCTAGCTTGTACTTAATGGCAAGGTTCTGACTCAAGGTTTGCTTGTCACCTGCTTCCTCTGCTGTAGATTTCTTTGGATCAAAAAAAAAATTGTGCACCATTAGCTCCTTCTCTCTTTCTCCTCTCTGTGGCAGGAACTGGTCTGAAATATATGTATATATAATGATATATATTCCTTACCCAATTTTTCCCCAATAGCCTCACATTCTTTTCTCTTATGTGCGTCTCCTGAAGACACACTACAGTTATCCCTACATATTTGCTGATTTGATTATTCATGGATTTGATTAATAGGCTCTCTCTAGGAATATCTAGGCCCTCCAGTGCAACCCTATGGTCAACTTTAACTAAAAGTTGCACTGAAAGACCTAGAGATTCCTAGAGAGGATACACTACTAGGCATTTGTGGTCAGTGTCTCTCAGACGTTGGCCACAGAGTTGCCCTAGAGGACCTAGAGATTCCTAGAGAGGTGTCCTATCAGTAAAAACATGGTGTTTTTGTTATTTGCGGTTTTTCTATATTCACGGGGGTCTTGTGCCCCTAACCCTAGCAAATGTGGAGGGACAACTGTATATGTTATTTGCTTTTATTCAAATAATGAAATGTTTTCCTTCCTTTCTGTGAAATATTGAAACCTTTTATATTCCAAGAAAGCATATTCAGATTCATTTAAAGACTTTATCTATCCTTCTCTACTTTCATTTACCAAACATAAACTTCTTTAAGACTTAGGGGCAAAACAGACTTCCCCTTTGCGCTGATGTTCGGGCAGCTTCAGAGCGCTGCATTTTGATGCTGCACGCTCTGAAGCTGCTTGAAAGCCCACTTTACGCTGCCCAGCTTCCCACAAATGGGCTGGCTTCTGGGTGCTCCAGCGGCATGGCCAGCCCCCTTTTACTTGGCCCCCGGCAGTGAGGTTAGCTTCTGGGATTTCAGGTGCAAGTATTTTGGGTTGATATTTTAAATTTTTAGGGCTGGTGAAAAAAATCCAGATATTCTGTGACACCCTATTTTTGTTGCAGGTGGAGATGTTGTCCCTTTTGCTATTCTAGTATTATGGCAACATCATTACTTGCAACATGTAATCTCCAAGTATCTGGAGAAGAGCATCTCAAGTAAAATGAAGCATCTTACAGCCTAATACACTTGAAAAGTTTAAGTGCTTTGCAGTATTACTAATGTGGACAAAAGCAAGCAATGGCAGTCCAAAAAGAAGGAGTGTCAAGGGGGGAAAGAGGGGAGGCATTACTGAGCAGCCATTCCAAAGGCTTGCAGTTTTGCACCAAAACAGACAGATACAGACCAGAAAGTTTTGCCCATAATTCCAAGTATGTTCCTCATATATCAATAGATAGAGAGATACATATTTCTTAACAATTTAATCTTAATTGGCCATAAGCATTTTATAGTCCGTTTCCACATGCAAATCCAAGAAAACCAGAATTTTATAATAAAATATTATACCATACGTGTTTCTGAAATGGTAAACCATATCAGTTAATTTCCTAGTCTGATATGGAAAAGAAAATTGACCCAGGACAGTATATGTGTTTATTGTATCTTTGATATCTTCGCATAACCAAATTTGATTTTAATAAATGTGGTATTTCATATTGCATACTGCATTTTCTTCATATTGTCAAGGAATCCAACTTTCAGTCTGAATTAACATTTAAACCATGTATTATTGCAGTGAGTTGTGATTCAGCTAGGCTTCTAAATTCATCCCACCCTTTGTGCACACTCTTTATAATTAAGTTGTAGGCAACACTGTACACTTTGTGACCTCTTAAACAATGCATCACAATATGAGTTTGCAAGAGCACGTTAAACAATTAATTTCTGCATATGTCCGCTTCACATGGAATAGAAGGCTAGATTATAAGTTTTACAGGTAACATCAAATGGGGTGTGTGTGTGTGTGTGTGTGTGTGTGTGTCCCAGAGCATCTCAAAGGTAAAGGTAAAAGTAGTCACTTGACATGAATGTCTAGTCGTAACCAGCTGTAGGGGGAGTGCTCATCTCCGTTTCTAAGCCGAAGAGCCAGCATTGTCTGAGGACTGTTGTGGCCAGCATGACTGCACCGAATGCTGTTACTTTCCCACTTAAGTGGTACCTATCTATCTACTTGCATTTGCATGATTTTGAACTGATAGCCAGAAGCTGGGACTAGTGACAGGAGCAACACTCGGGCCTCGAACTACCAGCCTTCTGATCTTCTGATCATCAGCCAGAGCACCTAACAGATAATTAAATCAAACTTACAAAATAAATAATACAACTACTGGGTCAGCTTGACCATGGCAAACCTCCTCTGAACAACTCTTGCCAAGTAATAGGTTTACCTTAGGGCTGCCACAATAATTTAGAAATGACTTGAAGGCACACAACAACAACAACAACAACAACCAAACAAACAGAAGGGCAGGGGTGGGGGGGATGAAGTACATGGGAGACCAGCTACTCTTCTCTCCCTGAAGGAGGCCACAGAGAGAGGCATGGCAAGTGGGAAATGGAGAGTCTCTTTGGGCCCCAGGCCCACCACTTCTATCCTTCAGAAGCCAGAACCGTGTTTTTCTGGGGTTTGGTTTCTTGTTGTTTGGGGGGATTGTTGGGCATTTTGAGTACCAGTGAAGCCTGTTCTCTAGATTATGGGGGAGAAGAGGGGTCTCGGATCCTCCTCAGGCCCCTCTGCTCCTGAGGGTCTGCTCAGAGTTCACCCTCTTCTCCTTCCTTTTCCCCTTCCCTTTCTCCAGAGCCGCATTCGCAGGATGTGGAACGACACTGTTCGAAAGCAGTCCGAGTCGTCCTTCATCACTGGTGATATAAACAGTTCAGCATCACTCAACAGAGGTAATTATGAACTTTTCAAACATGTGTGACTGTTGCAATGATTAAGGTGTTTAAATGGCAATGCCCGGTTGGCTTTGAAATGTGCTGTACCGTGTTCTCTTGCATGAACATGTACTAAAAGGAAAATAATGCATGCTGCAATACTCTTCAGCAACTAAAAAGGTTTTCTTCTTTTTTTAAAAAAAATGCTTATATTTTTACCTCCCATTTGCACAAGTGATGGTGCTGAGGGCAGAAAGATAGATGTAGTCATTTGTGAGTGCCAGTTGTGAATCTTCCTTGCCATCAATGAAACAGGCAGCTGCAGAGAGAGAGACTGGCTGCTGGCCATTATGGTTCCTTGGAGAGTGGAACAGGACTGAAGGCCTTATGGGAGTGAAAGGCTGTTGCTGCTGCTGCATAAAGCAGATCTTTCAGTATCCAAAATGGGTGTCTGACTCACAATCCAGAGCTTTGCGGGAAATCTGTTTAAAATGTGAAGTAACTAATGAACGGACTCAGTGAAGTTTAAAACTGAGTTTGGAAACAAAGATTTTCAATAACCTGGGAAAAGGAAATTCTGAATCCAGTTCCAAGTTGGAAGGCTGTGATATAATCCTCTCCCATGAGCCATCATTCTTCTTTCAACCCCTTTTATTCTTTCTGCCATTTCCTTTTCCGTCTTGCTTCAGCAAGTCTTCTTCCCTCACTCTTCTTAGGCCTTGCCTTTTGGGGTCAAAAGCCCCATCTTCAACCAATGCTGCCCTTTTGCACAACACACAGCAACCTCTGGCAAAATACTGTGGGCTTTCCTCATTAACCCCACCTTGTCCTGGAATTAGCAAAGTTGTGGGTTAGCTTATGCAAACACTTGGATCAGGCCCGAATCATGCCAGGGGGCTGATTGCCCACCAAGGCCCGCGCCATTCCCACACAGAGAAAGAAGAAGACCTGCCTCTGGAGACCCCCACCATGGGGTCAGGACCCCTTTTCCGCTCTCTTCTCACTGTTACATGGGTGAGACCACCCTCAGGAGAAGCAGCGGCATGTGGGGCAGCTTCTCCGTGGAGCTCTTGGGGATGGGTCAGCCAGGCCAATGTAGTATTGACCTGGCTGACTTGCACCAACAATGCTGGGCAGAGTGTGGGCCAGTGCATAATGCTCCTGAGTGACCTGGATATCTGACTGGCCCTTGGACTCTTGGCTGGGGGCTATGGCTCCATTCTGTGAGCAGCCAGAAACTTCTCTATGGGCCCTGAACCTGAAAGTGTGCTCTGAATCCCTTCTAAATTTGCAGTGGCTGTTATTCCAAAGATGCTTATTTCTTCCTTGGAACTAAAGCAGGTTATTTTTGACTGAAAGATACCCAAATTCCTATCCTTTCGGAATTAAAAATAATAATAAATTACAATTCTCTCTTGTGTTAAATAGCCATATTATGTGCAAAGCAATTACATGTATGCTAAATTTACTGGATTACTGTGGTTGATTTCTTTGGGGCTACAATTTACTCTGATCAAAGACAGGTAAGGGAAGGTGTAGAATTTCTCTGAGATTTATTTAAACATCTCTGGAGAGCACCGAAAACACCATTATTGAAATGGTGTTATTTGAAAATTATTTGTGTTTTGATAATATTTGGACCTTGATTTGGTGAGTTCTCAAAGCTCTGTTAATATCTGATCGATCAAACTATCCCAGAAATGACCTGTGATTGTCATACTTCACTACTGTGTGCATTGGAGCCTCTTTATTTGCTTAGTGTAAAATACTGCAACAGGAAAATAGGAAATGTTGGAACTGCAATTCCTTCTCTCCCCACCATTTCTTCAGCAAGATGGATACCTAACTCACCCACCCACATACACACATACCCACACCATGCATCTTGTTATTTACTTTTCTAGACCTTTTGCAGCCTGATAGACAATTAATATCACCCATCATGATTTCATCTTTCCCTCTGATAAGTGATTATGGCCCTGCTAATACCAGCATTTTGTTCACTTTTCCCAGTGATAATTCCCTTTTGCCCACCACTTGTTTTCACAGTGGCGTGGCAGTAGGCTTGCCATATCCTGGGAACTGGCCCGCTTTCTGGGAGGCGGGCACAGTCCCGTCCCGCTCTCCTTCAGTTCCCGGGTGGCTGGCCGGCTCCAGGCTCCCAGCCCTGCTGCTGAGCTGAGGAAGCACAGCAGGACTGGAGCTGGCAGGGCTCTGCCGGTCTGCCCTGCCCCCTGTTGGCCAGCCCTCAAGGAGCATGCAGGACCCGCCTCTGCTCCTTTATTTGGGCCTGTGCGTGGGTGCGCAGCAAGCCGGCGAGGGCCGAGAGTGAGGAGGAGCAGGCTGGGCTGGCAGCAGTAGCCACCAAGTAGGACACGGGGGGATGGGGCAGGAGGAAAGGGCCCTTATTCCTGGCACCCCATGGCACCCCATGGGGCCATTTTCAGCCTTTTTGGCCTCTGGGTCGGCCATGGGCGGGGAAGAAAAGGGCCCTTTCCTGGCGCCCCATGGTGCCATTTTCAGCCTTTTTGGCCACTGAGGAGAGGCGGGGGGGATTGCTAAGAATGCCTGGAAGTGGGACAATGGGACATGTAGTTTGCAATGGCACAAGGGACTGCCTGTACTGTTTCAAATTCCATAAGAATGCTTGGAAGTGTGGGACATGTAGTTTGTAATGGCACAAGGGACTGCCTGTCCTGATTCAAATGCTAAGAATGCTTGGAGGTGTGGGACATGTAGTTTGCAATGGCACAAGGGACCGCCTGTTCTGTTTCAAATGCTAAGAATTCTTGGAAGTGAGGGACATGTAGTTTGCAATGGCACAAGAGACTGTCTGTCCTGTTTCAAATGCTAAGAATGCTTGGAAGTGTGGGACATGTAGTTTGCAATGGCAAAAGGGACTGCTTGTCCTGTTTCAAATGCTAAGAATGCTAGGAAGTGTGGGACATGTAGTTTGCAATGGCAAAAGGGACTGCTTGTACTGTTTCAAATGCTAAGAATGCTTGGAAGTGTGGGACATGTAGTTTGCACCATTAGCTCCTTCTCTCTTTCTCCTCTCTGTGGTAGGAACTGGTCTGAAATATATGTATATATGATGATATATATTCCTTACCCAATGTTGAAGGTGAGAGCTGCAGTTCCGTCAGGTAGATCCAAAAGATCATAGTGCTCTGGTTTGTACATTAATTTGGCAAGGGCAAATGAAGTTGGTTTATATAAAATATGAACCTAACAAATTTATCTTCCATCACCATGTGCGTGCAGATGGGAAAGATGCCTTGAGGTATAACACCTCATTTGATTTTGTAATACTTGGGGAAAGGCTTGCTGTGTTCTTAATTTTGGACTGTAAATTTTCAAAGGTGTTTGAGGACAGTGTTTAATTTCTAAAATGACAAATACAGGGAAAGTGGTGGTGAGAGGGGAAGCATTGCTATCTGCCCTATAAGCTCTTGCTGGTGTGTGT
This sequence comes from Sceloporus occidentalis, assembly GCA_023333645.1. NCBI lineage: Eukaryota > Metazoa > Chordata > Lepidosauria > Squamata > Phrynosomatidae > Sceloporus > Sceloporus occidentalis. The sequence continues at coordinate 219,901,255 of JALMGF010000001.1, forward strand.
GTGTGTGTGTGTGTTAAAGAAGGAGCTGGGAGAGGAGTGAAGAGATGAGAGGAGAGTTTGTAGCACTTGCTGAAATGTTCAGAGGCATTTTTAATTTATTCCTGTGGGTGAGTGGTGGAAGCCAGGGAGCTATTACATGCTCAGTAGTCAACAAAGAAGCTAGATAAGAGATCTCTGGCTGCAAGTGGTGTCAACCTGGATTATTTCTGTAGTGCAGATGGGTTCCTGAACCTGTTTGTTCTGTTCTGGAGGAGGTCCTGGGCCAGCAGCAGAGGCTGAGTTTTGGAACACTGCTTCTCAGTGTCCACTGACTTTGCTCCTCTCATCTTTGACTCCAATACAGCTCACAAGATTTAGACAACTCATGGCTACAGGAAAATAATTTGCATAAATGTTCTTACACATGATCTTCTTTCTGTTTCCCATTAATAGTAATAAGCTCCCCAGATGTTGTGCCAAGTCCCCTCCCTCCCTAACAGCAGTGGCACCCCTTCTGAAGCCCCATTTAAAAATATGGAACCCAGGTAGACAAAATTCATTTCCCTCTCTATATATGAAAATGCCGTGAATGCATATATAAATATGTTGTTCACATTTACTGCAGTTACGTTTTGTTTCAATGAGAAGAGGACATTATTTGACATATAGTGTTAAAATACATGTATGCATGTCTTGAACAAAAAAGCATGCTACTTTCTCCATGTATATTGCCTTTAGATAAACCAACACTCTTCCTTTGTGCACACAAAAACCCTTTAAGAGCTTATTGTGATAGCCAGTTCATTGCTAAATAACAATATAGAAGTTAGTCATTTAAGAGTCAATTCTGTAGTATCCTATTTAATGAGGAAATCCTTTTTAAAGTATTGTCTTCAGTCAAATTGCCACTCTTGACTTTATATTCGTCTGAAGTCAGTAACAATCCTACTTAGGTGTTCTTGTGATAAGGAAGAACACAAATCATTTTGTATCCATTTAACCATTGAAAATGGCCTCTCGGCACTACAACTGTTCCCACTATAATGCAAAGTACTACACATAAATTGAGATAAATACACTGAATAATATACTTAAGAATATATTGAAGGGCTGCCAAAAACTACCCACATTACTTGAGATTGATTATAGAACCTGAAATAACTCTTGATGTCAATCTGAATTAAAATGTCTGTTGAATCAAAATGCCTCCCTCAAGGTATAAACATAAAAGTTGTACGTGGGTTTTTTTGGCAGTAATCATGCAAGATATTTCACAAACTACTTGGGACATACCTGAAAATCTTTTACAAAACCCACATAAATCGAGGGTGCAGGGAACAACAGTTTCATCCTGTTGTGGCTTCCAAGGAGTTGCATTCTTAGCCCCACTGGCTTTACAGGTTTCATGCAGCAAGGTGGAAACAGCAATAAGAGATATTGGAAAGAGTAAATCACCAGGAACATATGATATTACAATAAAATTGCTACAATCCACACAGACAAATCAATTCTAGTAATAAATAAAATATGCCAACACATATGGAAAACAAAACAATGCCCAACAGGCTGGAAACAATCTATAAACATCCAAATCCACAAAAAGGGAGACACAAAAGATTGCAACAAATATAGGACTATAGCATTACTATCCCATGCAAGCAAAATTATTTCAAAATTCTACAACATAGACACCAATCATATATGGAGAGAGAAATCCCAGAGGTACAAGCAGGGTTCAGGAAAGGAAGAGGCACTAGGGATCACATTACAAACATGCGATGGCTAATGGAGTGCACTAAAGAATTCCAAAAGAATATTATTAGCATATGTTGTATAGACTACAGCAAAGCCTTTGACTGCATAGATTGCAAAAAGCTGTGGAAATTAAAGAAATAGGAGTGCCACTACATTTGGTAGTCCTCATAAGGAATCTGTACTCAGGAAAAGAGGTTATGGTTATAACAGAATAGGAAGAAACAGAGTGGTTCCAAATTGGCAAAAGGGTCAGGCAAGGCTGCATTCTATCACCCTGCTTGTTCAATAAAGAAAACAAAAATCATGACCACAGAGGAAATACATAAACTCAACCCAGACAATAATGAAATTGAAATAGTTAAAGAATTACTATACCTTGGATCAAATATTGTCCAGGAAGGAGACTGCAGTCAAGAAACCAGAAGAAGAATAGGAACAGGAAGAGCAGCTATAAAGGAACTCAAAAAGATCCTAAAGTTTAAAAATATACAATTGATCAATAAAGTTAGAATCGTCTAATCCATTGTATTCCTCATCACCATGTATGGTGAACAGTGAAGAAAGCCGAGAGAAGAGAGCTGGGGAATACCATGGACAGCCAAAAAGACAAACAAATTAAACTTGAACCCTCCCTGGAAGTCATGATGATGAAACTGAGGCTGTTATACATTGGCCACTTCATGAGAAGGCACAAATCATTAGAAAAGAGAATAATGCTAGGAAAGGTAGAAGGTAATAGAGGGAAGACCACACGCCAGATGGCTAGACTCAATCTGGGCCTGAATCTATAGGACATGTGGGGGACAGGGGTCTTGGGGATGTCTCACCCATAAGGTTGCTGTGAAATAGGTCAACTTGACAGCAGTTAGCAGCAACAAAGCAGATTTGAGAATATCAGTACTACAGTATGACATTTTATTTCGGTGAGAGCCTTGCGTTATATCTCTTTTGTAATGTACAGTGCGCCCTTCCCTTACGCGGGGATCCGTTTTGGACACACACACCTGCGTACAGGAAATACCATGTATGGTGGAGCCCCATTGAAAACAATGGGGCTCATGCCCATGGTGCGACACAGTGTGTTCACCACAGGCTTACACACCATTGCCTCTTCTGGTATGCGGCTTTCAGCATATGCTAAAATCCATGTATAGCATGTCCGCATATGATGCGGGCACACTGTATTTCATTTTAAAATAGTAATGTGATAAATAAGAAATATAAATCAGAAAAACAGCATTGGGAAACTGGGAATCTTTTAAAGAATGGAGAGGCAAAAATTTAATATTATAATCTTTTCTTAATTTAGAAAATTCAGAGTATTTTATTTATTATTTATTTATTTCATTTGTATGCTGCCTTTCTCCAGGAGGGACCCAAGGCAGCATGCAGATAAAAAAACATTTTAAAAATTCAGTAAAAGTCAAAACAATTAAAATAATCTACAAACAATATATAATTACCTAAAAATATACAAAAAAGTTGCTGACATTTTGGACATGTCCACAGTACCTTAGCTTCAACAAGGACATGTACGGATAGCAATGTAAAATCCATTAGTCTCGTAGTCCTCAGACTAACATCTAGTTCACAGACTTCTCCATGTTTACTGATGCTTATTGGAGGTTTTTGTCCCCTGGGGGAAATTTCTCAAGATCTAGGGTTTTGGAAGGTTTTTAGGCCAAGAACAAATCTTATACATACTGTTTCCATCCTGTACCTGCTCATTAGAATCCAGAGACTGAATCCTTTCAGCTAGCTTTAAATAGTCCACCTCGGAAAAGCGATAGGTTTCCCTGAGCTGCCATCTACTCTCTGAGGCCATGTCCCTCACTGCTCTAAGCATGCTGTATCCTCCTTCCCAGCGACTAGATGGGCGATGGGGCACTTTCAGACTGAAATGGTTGAAATTAATTGTGATTTTAAAAAAAATCTTAGATCCGGGTTGTTTTGCTTCCATTCCTTTTACATTTGTATTTGAGTGGCCTCTTGCTATTTTTGAAAATCATTTTTTTAAGGCATCAAGAAACACAGCCTGTGTCATATTCAGTTTTAGTTTCGCTTACAGATCAGCCTTCACAATGCTATCACTCAACCTCTTTCTGTCATTAGTCTGCAACTATGTTATTAAACTGTAAACTCATTCAAAATAGGCATTAGATACAGGAATGAAAAGAGCAAAATATTGCAGTTTCTTTATTTGGATGCCACTACCTCCTGGCATTTCTATAGCACCATTTATCCATAAGTGGTTTCCATGATTTTCCCTCAAACTTAATGACTATGGTGCTCTCATACATCTTCTTGCTCAGAATTCCTGATTCCCATGTACAGCTAGGCTTGCTTCTCCCACTACCCCAGCCTTCAGCAGATGTATCAACGTACCCATGAAATGATGGCCTTTTCCTAAATCCCAGCAATAACTAGGTAGATTTGCCTTGCATGTGTGAGACAAAAGCAGTAACTTGTTAATTTTCTAGCACTGGACAATATCACATGACTGAAATTGGAAGTATAATCCAGTATCATCTTGAACGGAATCATGCGTATTCACGTTATTGCGTGAAAGGTTACCTACCACACGTGATTGGTGGCAGTCTGTATGCAATCACGCGTCAATCCACAGTTAAGTAAATTCGGTGAACTAGTCACAAACCCTGTTCCTAGGCAACTTCGCACTCAGTGCGCTGTTGTTTGATGTGATGTACATGTCTCCTTTAGTCCTGGTTCCCCCCCCCCCAATCTCGAAGGGGGGGGGTTTCCCATGAAGCCACACTGCAAATCTGCTTCAATTTTGCTTCTGCTTGTCCTTCAGCATTGCTGAGGGGGGGCTGCTGCCTGCTAATTAAGAGGCATGGACCGGGAGCTATTGGATAACCATTATATTCATGTTTTAACGTGACAAGAGTGAATATATGCTCATTTTAATGTGGATAGAGCATGTTCTTTCAACATTCTTCCCACCCGCCCTCTAACCTCTTTTGTAAAGTGTGGGGTTCGTTGGTACTTCTCTCTCACTCCAGTCATCTGGAGTCTCACTGAGCATGCGCAAGGGTGCCAATTCGCAATTAAGAACCCAGCGATGTGATGACTTACTTTGCACAGAATCTGGGTCACATTCGGGGAGGCCATTACAGCGAATTTAAGGTGTGATAAGTAATCAGGTAATTGCGTGAATTTTCAAATTGACCTCGCTAGCTTCTCTTTCGAAATTGAGAGCCTCCCGTCCCGTTTGATAAACTCCACTGACTACAGAGATTCCTGAAAATTGCAGTTCCCCGTAGCTACTCTGTACTTCACCATTACTTGGCCTCTAGCATGTTTTGTCTGCTGCTTCATGTTTCCCTAAGAGTTGTGGCTGATGCATCTTCCCCAGGTACACCCAAAGAATGTCTGAAATACCCCATAATGCATCCTGTAAACAAACAGTAGCCAAAGCATAGCACTGTGAAGAGAAACACACAGAGAGATCCCAGGGACAGGCACAGGAAGCACTCACCCACAGACATTCAGTTCTTTGGTCCTCATCCAGTGGGCTACAGCATCCAAAAACTGGCCCAAGATTCACCTCATTTTCTCTTGCTAAAATAGTGGTGTTGTCAAAAGCACTACGCAACAAGGACCACTCTCTTCCTTCATAATCTTTCCAGCTTTGCAGCCTTTGTTTGCACTAAGAACTTATCACATACAGCATTTGGCACTGCCCACTCAATGCGACCCCCTTTTCTAGTTTGATATGCACACATACACACAAACACACACAGAGAGAAAGAGATCCACCCTCACAGAAATATAAATTTAAAGCAATCTTATATTTTAAAATGCCTTTTTCTCTTGGGGTGGGGAGCATCCTTATTCAGAATACACTTAATTAATTGCTGGGGGATGAAAGCCAGCAGTTAGAATAGTGATTAAGGGATGCAGTGGCTCAGTGGTTAAGACGCCAATTCTGACAATCGGAAGATCAGAAGGTTGGCAGTTTGAGGCCCAAGTGCTTCATGATGGGGTGAGCCCCCATCACTATTCCCAGCTTCTGCCAACCTAGCAGTGTGGAAGCATGCAAAATGCAAGTAGATAAATAGGAATCACTTCTCAATGGGAAGGTAACAGCGTTTGGTGCAGTCATGCTGGCCACATGACCAGTAGAGCAGTCCTCGGACAATGCTGGATCTTCAGCTTAGTAAAGGAGATGAACACCACCCCCTACAGTCGGGTACAACTGGACATTCATGTCAAGAGACTACCTTTACCTAAAGTAGTGATTAATCAAATTTGCTCAGCCAAGATCAGGAAGAACAATGAACTAAATGTTGTTTTAACTATGGAGTTTCTCACATGGAAGGCAAAGCGCCCAGATCCTATGGATAAACAGGGTTTAAATCCCATGAATATCCCGCAAGAGCAAGATTGTTTTCAGACATATCGGGGCACTTTGGCATTAACCCATGCAGAAAGCTGCAAAATCCTGCCACTTTTTAACTTCTGGATTTTTAACTTCACTTTTTAACTTCGGGATTTTTGCCAAAATCATGCGCCATCATCTGAAAACAATCCTGCTCTTGCGGGATAGTCACAGATTTAAAGTCCGTTTATTTGTGGGATTTGGGTGCTTCCCTCCCATGTGATAAACTCCTCTGATACCTATTTCTACTTTCATTTTCAGGTGAGTGTGTGTGAAAGAGAAAAAGAGCATTGGTAACTGGACTATTCTGCTGAGAAGGAGATGGTGTGGGAGCAATGGGCTAGGTTTTGCCTTCTCAGCTTCTCTGACAAGCCCCTATTGGGGCTGGGAGTGGTCATTTGCCAATGGATTTTTTTCCATGGAGAAAAAAGATCTTTAAAATTTCTCAAATTGAATTGAGGTTTTCTTGGCTTCTCTTTCACTTTGATCATAAAGGGCAGCTAAGCCACACTCACTGACCACCCAAAACCAGCATTAGAGCAGAATTAACCTTTTGCACTGGAAATCCTAGCAGAACAATAGCAAGAAAGGAGGTAATTAACAGACTTGTTTGCATCAATAAAAAGAAATGCTTTCCAAGCTGTCTCCCATGAGAGGACACGACAGAAACATCACTGAAGGTACTATTAAGTTTCTCTAGTTGCAATTTACCTGCTGTGATGTCCTATCTCTGTCCTAACTCAATAACCAGACTTCTTGGATGAACCAGAAAGAGTTTATTAAAGTTGATCAGCACAGGAAAGCACTCCTTGCTGAGACTGAGGAGCTACAGGCAGTTTTGATATTATCACCACCCCTTCACACATTTCATTCCCAAACCAGTCAGCCTTGGGTGTCTGTCTCCACCACCTCCTCCACATTCCCCATGGTGTTGCTATACTAACACCTGCCTTAACAGCACATTCTACACACACCAACCACATCTATACACTAGCATCACTATGGCAGAAGGACCCAAATAGGGAACTCTGACACCTGCCTTGTGTGCAAAGGCTCCTATTCTGTAAAAACAACAGCAGATTAACAAGTTTTATCTGGCATAAGCTTTCACCCCTTTTCATTAGATGCACCTGATCAAGTGGACTGAAATATATCTACTGTATATACTCATGTATAAGTCTAGAAATTTTAGTCATGAAATTGGCCCCAAAAAACTTAGTTGACTTATCCATGGGTCAATGTTAAGTACGGTACTTTAACACTTATTTTAAAAGGAAACATCCCCTGGTGAAAGGCAAGCATGTAATCTGTCCTGGAAGCACCAATCCTTCTCTGATTTCTTATCCATCCAGCCTTTATTGTGACCCCAAAGTTATGACTGCTGGAATTTTCTAAGTCCTTTGGCATCACTTTCCTTTGCTTCATTTGTTAGATTCTTTGTTACATGCCCCTAAATTTTTAACCTTCAACTTATCCATGGGCTATACCAAAATCCATAATTTTGGCCCGGAAAACCTGCCCTTGATTCTTATATGAGGTTGACTTATAGTCGAGTAAATATGGTGAGTATATGCTAATTTTTTTAAGTCTTTAAGATGCCACAAGACTCTTCACATTTATTTCACTACCATCTTCAAATAAATCCTGGGCTGCATCTACACTGCAGAAATTATCCAGATTTAACTCAGTGCTGTGGAATTCTGGGATTTGCAGTTGTTTTTGGCACCAGAGCTCTCTGACAGAGAAAGCTACATGGCTCACAAAACTACAATTCTGAGAATTAGTGGTTTGAAAGTGATGAACGTGGTGTCAAACTGGATTATTTCTGCAGTGTGGATGTAGCCCTGACTGCTAATCAAACTCAGACACTCAATTAGAAGACCCAACAAAGTATGAATAGTATGCAGTTCTAAGGGATCAGATTCTCATTCGTCTTACAGGCACATTACATATTTATATTAAGCATATAATTTGGCATTGCATGTTGTTGTTTTAAAAAAGCTTTAAATACCAGGGAAAGGATGTTCATGCATGAGATCACATTAATGGGGTGGGTATTTGAAAAACAACAACTCTTTATTCCAATCCCCTGGGGTTAATTAAAACACACCTGCCCCCAAAGTTGCTATTTGTGTCAGAAAGTAGGAAAGAAACTACCATGAAAGCTTACAACCCAAAATGAATAGCTTTGGAGGACAGAGGAAAATCTACCCACCCTTCAGATTGCAGGTAAAATGGAGGGCCCAGTCTCAACTGGGGATGCTTTTTAAGATTTTTAAATAATTATTTTTAAAAACTACCCTTTCAACAAAACATGTACTTTGAACTCTGTGCTTCAGCTGATGTAGAGAAGGGCAAAAAATGGAGAAAATTCTTGTTCACTATTCTGAAGAAGACATGTTTTGATGGTTGTACAACCTTGCATATACATATTTGAATAAATATTCTTCAGTCTCTGCAGAGACATAATCTGAAATGCACACAGAGAGAAAAGGCTAGTGTTGTGGCAACTGCATTCAGAGATAATCAGTTTAATTTCAGTTTCATGGGCTCCATAATAATTCATGCAAATTAATCTCAAATTCAAACAGTAGAAATGTTACTCTGGAAGGAAATTAAAATTCAAAGTTTTAATACCATGACTTCTATCCACTGTAACCTGAGCTAAAGTCCCCTGTCACCTCTTGTTTTCTTGAAATGTAATTAAGCCCTAGTTTCTGGAGATGAAATAGTCTATGCCACAGCTAAGTGTGGGGATGCTTAAATATGTACACAGGTAAATGGAAAGAGGTGTCCAAATGCATGCATACGTGAGAGATAGGCTTTGAAAGTGCTCTTGATGAAAGCATATTTTTCAATATTACTTCTGTTTTTCAATAGTAAATTTTGGATTTGTTACTTTATATCTAACTTATGGAAGTGTCACTCTTCTGGGTCGTACAAAGTGACCTGAAAATTGCAATCCAAGAAATGGTGGTGGTGATGAATGACGATGATGGTAAAAACAACAAGAACAACAACATTTATTTATAACATCCTCTCCACCAAAGGGCGGAACATCAAGCATAAGTAATCAGAAATGAACAATAAAATACAACATTGTAAAATGCTAAAATAGTAAAATAATACGCTAATATACTAAAAGAAATGCCCTGTCACTACCCATGTCAGTGACCTTAGTCACACACTTTTAGGAAATACTTCTGTATCCACATAAAAAGCTTTACGTAACGAGCTCCATAGCAAAAGGAAGAAGAAAGAATGGGTAAAGCCACTGCACAGAGAAGATGAACAAATACTAACAGTGGACAGAGAAAAGGCAGAACTACTCAACACCTTCTTTGCCTCAGTCTTCTCACAAAAGGAAGAGGGTGCTGAACCTGAGAAAAATGAGGACATAATAGGGGAAATGCAGTACAGAATAAATAAAGAGGTAGTACAGGAATATCTGGGTAATTTAAATAAATTTATGGCCTATTACAGACTGCCAAAATAAAGCTGCTTCAGGTCTCTTTGGAGGTATGCTATTTAAATGATGCGTGGGTCCTAAGTCCGGAGGTCGCGCCAAAGCCACACTCCATTCCTAAGCACTGGAGTGCAGCTTTGGTGCAGCTTCTGGATTCTTAAGATGCATGCATCATTTAAATAGCATACCGCTCCAAAGAGACCCGAAGCAGCTTTATTTTGGCAGTCTGTAACAGGCCTAAGTCTCTGGGATGAGATGAACTACATCCATGGGTATTAAAAGAGCTAGCAAATGTAATCTCAGAGTCATTAGAGAATTCCTGGAGAACAGGAGAAGTCTCAACAGACTGGAGGAAGGCAAACATTGTCCCCATCTTCAAAAAGGAGAGGATAAAAGAGAACCCGAACAATTACTGTTAGGTTAGTCTGACATCAATACCAGGAAGGATTCTAGAGCAGATCATTAAACAGAGAGTCGGTGAACATTTAGAAGGGAATACCATAATCACAAAAAGTCAACATGGGTTTCAGAGAAACAAGTCATGCCAGATTAAAATTACCAATTTGGTAGATGAAGGGAACGCTGTAGACAAAGCATATCTTGATTTCAGTAAGGCCTTTGGCAAGGCTCCCCATGAAATTCTTGCAAATAAGCTAGTAAAAGGTGGCCTAGACAATAGCAGTTAGAAGGATTTGTAATTGGTTGATCAGCTGAATGCAAAGGATGTTTAGCAATGGCTTCTCTTCATCCTGGAGAGAAGTATCCAGTGGGGTGCCACAGAGTTCTGTCCTGGGCTCAGTTTGCTATTCAACATCAAATGGATTTAGGAATCCTAGTAAAACACAAGGTGAGCATTGGTCAACTGTGTGATGCTACAGCTGAAAAAGGCAGTTTTTTCCTAGGCTTCATCAATAGAAGTTTAAATGGAGGGAAGTAATAGTGCCATTCTGTTCTGCTTTGTTCAGGCCTCATTTGGAATAATACTTGTCCATTTTTGGGCACCACAATTAAAAAAGGATGTTGACAATCTGGTGCATATCCAGAGGAGGGCAACCAGAATGGTGAAGGATCTGAAAACTTCTTTAGAGAGACTTCTTTATGAAGAGAGACTTAGGGAGTTGGGTATATTTAGCCTGGAGTAGAAAAGGTTAAAAGGTGATATGATAGTCCTGTTTAAATATTTGATGTCATACTGAGGTTGGAATAAGCTTGTTTTCTGCTGCTCCAGAGAGTTGGAACAATGAGTTCAAACTACAGGAAAAGAGATTCCACCTCAACATGAGAAAGAACTTCCACTTCAACAGTGAAAATCTCCGCTGCCTCGGAGTGTGGTGGAGTCTACTTCTTTGGAGGTTTTTAAACAGAGGCTGGATGGCCATCTGTCACACAGAGTGCTTGGATTGTGTGTTCCTGCATAGCAGAACAGGGTCGAACTGGATGGCTCTTGAGGTCTCTTCCAGCTCTATGGTTCTATTATTCTAAGTAGGAGTAAATCCCTAATTTATTTCCATATCGCAAACTAAAATTTCCCATGTCACCTGATATAAGCCAGGAAGGTAATATGAGCAGCAGGTTATTTTCAGTAGTGGTATAGTTTCTTAAAGACAAACAAGTGGGTCCTTGAACAGATCAATATACTTGTTTTTATAAAGGTAATAGTGTCTTTTCTAACAGTATCTTTGTTTTTGTACCACCATTACAGTAACCAAACTTCTGTTACCCCTATCTCTTTTCGTGCTTCTGATCATACGAGTTAGTGTGTAAGAATGGAGAGCACAACTGGCACTGTTGGTTTTCTTTATCTTTGCAACCGTCAGCTTTCAGGTTGCACACTGAGTTAGCTACTTACACATCTGAGGATTGTCCCTGTAAAAAGAAAAAGAATGCAAATGTGTATGGAGAGCAACTCAGTATAGCATACTTCTCAGACATTCTCAGTCCTTACAAAGTGCTTTCCAAGGGCATATCCTGTTTTGGGGGAAACTCCTGTTGTCAGATTCACTCAGTCCTGCCATTTTATGATTTTTAATTGTTAATTTTGTGGTTTATGATTTCAAAGCAATCTTTCTTACTCTATCTACTGTCAATAAATTAGGGATGTACATTTTCATTTATTTAATTCTCAAATGCATGAATGAATAATTTCAAAGGATTACTCCTCACTGAATGAGATTATGAGTTGTGTGCATTTATGATGACTTTTCACATTTGGGGACCTCCTGCCAAAAATAGTATTATTTGCGCAAATGAAATTTATGCAAAAAATCCTGATCTGTGAAAAACTTGGCAGTTATTGATAATTTCTAAATGGCTCTCTCAATGGGTAAAGATGTCCTGTCTTATCAAGGATGGGGAAAATGACTATTGTTATTTACATCTTTGCTATAAATATTAAAAAAATGAACGGAAAAGAACTAAAGAGTAATCTTTATTGAGACTGTAGCACCAGAACTAAAATCGGGAAGAAATCATGATTAACATGTTATTGTTGTTATTGGTTGTTGTCTTGTCTTCAAGCCATGTCTGACTTACAGCAACCCTAAGGCAAACCTATCACAGCCTTTTCTTGGCAAGATTTGTTCAGAGGGGTTTTGCCTTAGCCTTCCTCTGAGGCTGAGAGAATGTGACTTGCCCAAGATCACCCAATTGGTTTCCATGCCTGATCAGGAATCCAAACCCTGGTCTCCAGAGTTATAGTCTTACGCTTAAACTGCTACACCATCCTGGCTCTCATTAACATGTGCTGAATATTCAATGTGCCATTTTGTATTGGTCACTCATTATATTTGCTTGGCCTTTCCTTTTGTTTCCAGTGTGAGAAGCATTAAGGCATGTGGAGCGTCTCCCTTCGGTTTGCACCTGGAGCAGTTAGTGGGGGGGGTTTCCTGGCACTCATTTTCCTTTTCCTCATCAGTGGCATCTGTGTTTTGCAGGCATTTAACTTGCTTATTAAATTAATTAGCTGGTTGTTTTTAATCAGGGTCGTTGAAATTGTTGTTGGTCTGAATGGGTTTTTTAAAATCACATTGGCCTGATTGACCCTTTTTTTTGTTCTTCTTTTTCTTTTGCTTTTCCCTCTGTCTTTCTACTGGGCTGCTCCAGGAGCCATGGCTAACCATCTTATAACCAATGCTCTTCTTCGTCCTCATGGCACTAACAACCCTTATAACACATTGCTCGGGGAATCGGCCGTCTATAACAACCCTTCTGTCAGCATGTACAACACACCAGGTGTGACGGAGTTTCTCTCATTTTTCTAGTGAGAATCCCATTTTATTTGGCTTTTATAGGCACAATTTTTTCTTTTTATTCTCCCCCACCCCATTTTTTTCTGAGCACAAATAATTATTTCCTCACTCATTTCAGAACACTTTTACATTTTCTCAGGCTTTTCTTCAAAGGATCTAAATTAATTTTTAATTATGCCCATTAATCAAATCTATTTAGATGTGTGGTGCTTCATTTTAGTATTTTTTCATGTTGTTTTCCCCCCCTCCCCAGTATATGTTTTGTCACTTGTATCCATTTATCCTTCATATATTTCTTTGTCAAATCATTCATTTAAGAAACAGGAATGCTGTTCAAGGTAAGTAATATTGAAAAAGCTTGTTAACTCAAATACTCTTGATTTTTAACATTCAGAGTAAGGTTAGTTTAGTGAAGAATATGTCCCTGTTGTCTCCCCAAACTCCCAAATTTTAATGAAGTATGGCTAGCAATTCAGCTGGTGTCATTGGGTTTAAATGTCACTTAAATTAATAGGGCTTAAATTAATTATAAAATACTGATTTCTGTGAGAAAGGTATAGCTGCCTTTAGTTGGATAGGAACCTAGAGAGAGGAGCCACATTACACAATATAAACCGAATGGAGTTATTTATCCCATAAACTTGTAGAACAATGCAAAGAACTTATTGGCGTTTCCCCTCAACGTTTTATGCCTACTGTGGAAATCTCCTTTCTCAAATATATTAGAGTATACAAATAATACCTTCTCTGGACTGTGTGGTCTTCTGCTATGAAATGCTGAATGGGTTCATTAGTCTTTCAAGCTAAGAGACAAAAACATGTTAATCTGACTTTATTTTTCCTGCAAACATTTAATGTCTTGCAATACATGTTATGCTTTGCTCTATATTCAGTCCCATGAAAAGGCGGCTATAGAACATAAACTGCTGTGGCACATATCCATTATAAATCATGGAAGGTTTTTTTTTTCATAATGTAAATAATTAATCATGTCTGTACTTACCCTTAATTATTTTTAAAAAGGTTGCCATACCAGACACTAATAGTGAGAATTATACTTTACATTTCCCATAATCCTAAAGCCTATGAATACTCAGTTCTCTTAAAAAAAGTTAGTTTGTGTTGCACATATTCTGTGGTGCTTATGACAAGATATTGCAATTATATATTTATGGCCTGTCATATGGATCAGATCCAGACTAAGATTGTTGCCTTTGGTTCTCACTGAAATAAATGAGATTTAAATAATGAATAACTTGATTTCGGCTAACAGCACAATCCTATACTATTTACTCAGAAATCCTACAGACTTCTTTACAGACTAGCATGTATAGTGTAAGTGGACATGTCATGTTGGTTCAGTTTTGTTAAAATGTGTTTGTTTGCACCATGGCTTCTTCTCTCCTAACACTGACTGGCACCTTATCCATTGATTGGGCAAACATGGTCTGTGTTTTTTATTGAGACCCAAACTGCAAACAAAAATGCCACATAGTCCCTGGAAATGAAATGAGTGGCATTATAGTTTTCATCCAGTCACTGATGAGGACAGTAAAGATTGTAAAGGACTTAAATAAATCAACTGTTTATTTCACTCACATTGTTTCAGATGCGCATATGCCATAGATAAATCCAGATTGTGGAGTAAATCCGTCTATAAAGTAAATAGGTATTGTATGAATGTACACAAGTCAGCATGGATTTCTCTGGCTATTGCAGCTGAGTTTATAAAGAGGAGAATCAGGTATTTTTCATAATGGATTTTGCCAACAGATTATCATGAGAGATCAGAAGTGAGATCATAAAGTGTAATGATAATGGTGCGCTTACTGTATGATATTCCTACAACAATTATTTCTGGCTTTGCAGCCATAGAAAACCTGAATTGTTTTCAAAATCGGCAAAGTAATGTATGTACTAGCTGTTTCAGTTCATTCAAGATGTAATCCATGGTGATTTTCAGTGTGAACAGATTAAACCAAGGTGAGCGACACAGAAATTATATGCAGCTCCCCTAATAGTTGTTTGTTGATTAGGCATCTAAAATTTGTCATGTTGACAAAATCTAGCAGTGTTCTTCCTCTACTTTATCTATAAACAAGGTGTGCCTTCCCTGCCCATCTTGTTGACAAGCAGATACATGCTCTGGAAACCTTCCAGAAATATGAACTGCATTGACATGTAGCATGGACTTTGTTTAAAGGCCAAATGGCACTTATGAAATAAAGGCTCTGCTTTTTGCTCTTTAGTGCCACTAAATTTTGATGGTAAAATCAGTACGTGAACCACCATAAGAATCTGGCCACAAGACCCACAAAAGGCACTACATGAAGAAGCATGTAAATTAAGAAGTCTTCTCCATGACTAGATGTTGATGTAATTAATCCGTTGCCTTCTTGGGATACAAGTGGGTTTGAAAAGGATAGCATGAATTTCAATGGAGCATGGAAAATACATGAGAGAAACCAAATGCTGATAATCCAACAGCTCATCTCCCAGAACTGCATGGATGTTCCCTCCTAATGAAGACCTGCAAACCCAAATAGAATAGTTTTTTGTCGGTTTTTCGGGCTATGTAGCCATGTTCTAGCAAAGTTTCTTCCTGACGTTTTGCCAGCATCTGTGGCTGGCATCTTCAGAGAAAGATGCCAGCCACAGATGCTGGCGAAACATCAGGAAGAAACTCTGCTAGAACATGGCCACATAGCCTGAAAACCTCACAAAAAACTGTGGATGCCAGCCATGAAAGCCTTCGACTCCAAATAGAATAATTCTTCTTCTTTCTCTCCGTCCCGTGTGCCCTCTTTGTTTGTTGCATCCCCACATTTGTCTTCCCTTACCACACTGCCTTATCTTTTAGCTTGCTTGGGACTTAAGCATCAAAAATAAAACAGGAAAAAGGGCTGCTTGGGCTCTGAGGTCCTCAGGAGAGGCCCTTCTCTCAATTCCACCACCATCACACCCACCTTTGGTGGGGACGCGAGAGAAGAGAGCCTTATCGATGGCTGCACCATAGGCACTACAACTCTCTTCCTGGGGAGGCCTAAATGGCCTCCTCCTTATTGCCCTTCCATTGCCAGGCTAAAGCCTTTTTATGCAGAGGCTTTTAAACCAAATGCTTTTTAAAGAACAGGCTCGGGGTGCTGTACAGTTTTAACTGTACTATTTTTATGTGCTTTTATCTTTTTAAATTTCATTTTATTCTTTCAATGTATGATTCTATTTTAATGCTCACTTTTTGTATGTTTTTAATTCAATTGTTCTTTTCAATTGTGAGCCACTCTGAGTCCCTATTTTGAGGAAAAGCAGGGGATTGGACTGGATGGCCCTTGCAGTCTCTTCCAACTCTATGATTCTATGATGGTGATAATGGCCTGTTACAGACTGCCAAAATAAAGCTGCTTCGGGTCTCTTTGGAGGTATGCTATTTAAATGATGCATGGGTCCTAAGAGGCCGGAGGTCGCGCCAAAGCCACACTCCATTCCTAAGCACTGGAATGCAGCTTTGGTGCAGCTTCCGGATTCTTAGGATGCATGCATCATTTAAACAGCATACCTCCAAAGAGACCCGAAGCAGCTTTATTTTGGCAGTCTGTAACAGGCCATGATGATGTCAAATTGACATCTTACAGCAAAACCTGCCCTTACAAAAAAAGATTATTAATTTCCAAAAAAAGATTATTAATTTCTGCATCCTGTGATTAGTCTACAGTCCTTACTTTCAGATGATCTGACTATTATAGATACAGTTGGCGCACTATATCCACAGATTCTGCATCATGGATTCAACGATCTGTGGTTTAAAAATATTCTAGAAAGCAAACCTTGATTTTGTCATTTTCTATAAGGGACACGATTTTACCACAATTGTGTATATAATGAAGCTTGAGCATCCACAAATTTTTGTATCCATGAGGGGTCCTGGGACAGAAACAAACCCCAGCGGATACAAGCAACCATCGTATAACCTTTAATATGTCACCAGACCTCAACTGATTAACAAAAGAATTGGCAGTTTAAAAGATCCTCCCCTTGATAAGGTATTTTTTAATGCTATGATAACTATTTTTAAAAACTTAAATAATATCTTTCTTCAAAGCTGTTCCAGATAAATACTTCATTCTAATTGCTTTCGTCTAGAATAAGTTCAAGACCATTGAGGTGCTTTTTGCTCTTATGCATTCTTCAGGTTTTCTTGAGCAAGGGCTAAAGCATCTCTGACAGTGTTCTGTGTTTCTCTATAAAGTCTTAAATGTAAGGAAGAAATACCTCCCCTCCACTGCTCTGGCTCATAACCTCATGGCCATTGAAGATTCCAGAGGTTGGGTACTTTAAACTGAGATGCCATACCTCTGGATAAGCTGTGAGCATAGGGTATATCTGCTGCAAAACCAGATACAGTACTAGTCATTATAATGTTAATTCACAAATTTTTGTATCTTAATTTCTAAAGCACCATATAATTATCCACCAGGCCATTTATCTGATGGTGTTAAGAGGTGATATAACTATGGACGTTTCAAATATGTTCTGTGGTCCTGACCGGGAAATTCCTGTTGGAATTGCCAAAGGTTTCCAAGGGCCAACTTCAGGGTCAGGCAAAAATGTCAACCAGGCACTGCACTGGGTTGCCAAGTTAATATATGTTAGCAGGTACTGTTTCCCTCGATTTGTCTTCTTGAGGAAGGCACTGAGAATACACACAGCTACATGATGGCATAGAATTTCTGCTATGAGGAGAGGTTGGAAGCTTGCTAGGGATGGAAATAAGATTCAAGCACTCAGAGTGAAAAAATGAGAAAGGGGCATTTCTAGTGTCCAAAAACAACCATAAGGAGAATCGTCCCCAAGGCCCTTTTGTGTTTTTCCTCCAGACCTCAGATAGACCTGAGCACTATAAAGACTCACTTCTCCCCTTCCTCAAAGCTGAAGGCTACATTCTGATAGCCAGTGTGCGATGACAACGCTTGAATCGTAACCATCATGAATGAAGTATCAGATCGCACCCTTGCCCAACTTCCACCCACCCTCCTGATGTCAAATGGGGGCAAGTACCAAGAGGGGATAGTTTTTTGTGGGTTTTTCAGGTTATGTGTTTTTCAGATGAGTTTATTCCTGACGTTTCACCTACATATCTGGGCTCGCATCTTCAGAGAATGCTGACATGGAAGCGTGTGTGTGTGTATACTGTGTGACTCTAGGTTGGGAGGAGGGATTAATCTGTGTATTGTTCTGTTATTGAATGGCAAGGCTTCAGGTTGGGAGGATATGCAAGGAGGATTTGTGTCTGCTTAATTAGTGGTTCATTGTCTGCTGATTCTGGGTGGTTTTTCATTTGCATTTTGCTGGGTCTTAATTTTGGTGTTTTTCAGGACTGGTAGCCACACTTTATTTACTTTAAGGGTTTCTTCTTTCCTGTTGAAGCTGTCCAGGTGTTTGTGGATTTCAATGGCATCTATGTGCATTCTGACCTGATAGTTGTTGGCATGAGCCAGAATTTCAGTGTTTTCAAACAGCATTTTATGCCCAGGATGTTCTGCTACCGCTAATTTTTCTGGCTGACCCAGTCTGCAGTGTCTGTCATGTTCCTTGATTCTTGTCTGAACACTGTATTTGGTGGTCCCTATGTAGACATGTCCGCAGCTGCATGGTATGCGGTAAACTGATAGCCTATAGGGCTGGAGGGCGAGGTATAAATAACATAATAAAATAAAAATAAATAAAAGAAACTCCTGCGGCCGCAAGAGGGTCCCTCCTGTCCTTCGCTGAGCGACGCATTTGCTGGATTTTCTTGGTCGGTTTATAGATCATCTGGAGGTTGTTTTTCCTCACCAGTTTACCTATTCTATCTGTGACTCCTTTGATGTATGGTAAAAAAATACCTTCCCTTTGAGTGGTTGTTTGTCTTCACTCCTCTGGGTTTTTTCTGGGTCTGGTAGCCATTCTGATGTTATGTTATGAGCTGGGGTACCATTAGCCTGTAGAGTCCAGTCCAGGTGCTGCAATTCATCTTCCAAGAAGTGGGGTTCACAGATTCGTTTTGCCTGCTACCAATGCTTTTATTTCTTGGAATGTAGAGTCACAAGGAAAATGTATAATGTGGGTTTTAATAGTAACCAGGCATAAAAGAGTTACTGTGAGCCATGATGATTAGGCATTTAAACAGGAAGTGACATCAAAAAGATAGTCAACAAATGCTATAAAGTACTGTAGAATGCCATCAGTCTGAAAAGTCACTCAGGAGGGTGGCTGGATTCTTTGTGACACCAGAGGGAGAGGTGTTTCTCCAGCTCACAAGCTGCTGACTACAGTCACGAAGGTGGAAAATCTGGTGCCAAACGTTGACGTGTTGCCTCACGTGCTGCGCAACATCAAAAGCGTTTTAACAAGGGTTATGGGCCCAGTGTGCGCCTCAGGATCTGCCTGTGCATCTGAGTGAGTAGCTGTTTTGTGAGCAGTTACCCAGAAGAGTAACTAAAACTGTCTGAGGGCCGGAAGGCAAAGAGTTAAGGAGCTGAACTGCCAGCCATTATCTTATATTCAGCACATAGTGAGAGCTGTGGAAGGCTGTCAAGGCCGAGCATTTGTTTGTTTTGTTGCCGGCATAGATTTTGTGAAGTTTCCAAAGTTAAATAACTCCAATTACAGCCAATGGGCTGTCTATGCCGAGGCAGTCCTAAAAAGAGAAGGATTCTGGGATGTAATTGAAGCAGGTTTAACTGTCAAAAATGCTGAAGAAGATAGAAGAGCCAGAGCTACGTTATGTCTCACTCTGGAGCCCAGTCCGTTAGAGCATTTAAGGGATAAGGTATCTGCCAAGGAGGTTTGGAATGCACTGAGAGAAGTGCATCAATCTGACTCTGCGCTGTCGAAAATGCTCTGGAGCCAAGATACTGTACGCTTGCAAGATGCCAAAGGGGCAGTCTCCAGAAGAGCATCTGTCCACCATGCGACACCTGTTCCTCTTACTAGGCAGCTTACCCAGTAAATTTGATCATATACTGTACAGCTTACAGGGGATTCCAACGAGCGAGCTCTCAATGGACTAGGTGCTGACATGTGTCTTGGAGGAATGCCAAAGATGTTGTTTTGAGAAAGGCATTCAAAGACAGCAACATGCCAAACCAAGGTCACCAAACACATCATCAGAGGCAGTTCAAAAAGCTGAGAATGCAGCTGTTTGCAAAGCCAGGAGATGCTACAGTTGCGGGCAGCCAGGTCATCTCAAGAAGAACTACAAGAATCCACCTGCTGCCAGAAAGAAGGACAACACAGGTCTCCTGGGAACAGGAAGGGAGTTGTATCGGCAGTGAAGAACCGTGACTGTCAAGCCCATCTCACCACTAAAGCCAGATACATTTGGCTTGTTGACAGTGGAGGAACCCATCATTTAGTTAACAGGAAGTCTTTGCTGAAGAACTGCAAGCCCTCATGTGTAGACTCTGTGGGTTTGGCTGATGGGGGTTCAAGCCAAATAAGTGACATGGGGATTGTGTATTTTCCTGGGTTTGCTAAAGACTTTGAGAATGTGTTGTGTGTTCCCCATGACAAAATTGTCTGGTCAGTGTGTCCTCACAGACTACAGATGGATATGCCCTACATTTTAAGGGGTGTGACTGTGTCATTACTAAAGGGGGGCAGGTTTGTGCAAAAACATACAAGCACAACAAATTATATTTCTTAGATGACCATGCAGAGTGTGCTACAGTAAGCAATGTGCCTTTGCACTCAAATTGTGCACACTATTTTCATAAGGTGCTGGGACACACTAGTTTCACTAGTTTGGGGAAACTGGGAAGTGTTTGCCCTGGGCTGAAATTGAATGACTGCAGGAATCATCTGGATTGTTCTGTGTGCAGCAAGATAAAGCTAAAGGCTTTTCCTGTTGCCAAGAAAAGCAAATGCACCACCCAGAAACCTTTTCAAATGGTGCATGCTGATCTGGCCAGTCCCTTCACTAAATCTGTGGGCAATAATAGATATCTGATGGTCATTGTCGATAGACACACCAGATACTCCTATGCTTACACACTCAGGGAAAAGAATCAGGCTGCTGCCACATTCAAGAACTGGGTGGAGATGGTGGAAAGGGAATTTGAGTACAAGGTTGGTACTCTGGTGACAGATAGGGGTGGTGAGTTTTTGTCCCAAAGCTTGAACAATTGGATGAAACAGAAGGGCATCCGCCATAACACCACTAATGCTGCCATTCCGCAGGAAGACAGTTTGGCGGAAAGAAAGATTGGGGTGTTAAAACAGATAAAGGCTTGCATGCTGCTTGATGCAGGGCCTGCAGAAGGACTTTGTGGGGGGAATAATCCTGGCTGTCTGCCACATCACTAACCGGGTTTGGAATTCTGCTGTGAAACAAACACCCTACTTCATGTTATTTGGGAGGATACCCAACCTAAGCTACCTAAGGGTTTTTGGGCAGTATGCCAATGTATTGGTTCCCCAAAATTTCAGAAAGAAAGGTGACCCCAAGTGGTGGAGATTGATGTTTGTGGGGTATCAGGGGAATAATTACAGGTTTTATCTGGGAAATGGCTGCATCCTGTTGTCCAGGAGTGCAAATTTTGAAAATGACTCTGGGTGGGAGAAGATCCACACGAACCAGGAGGTGTGTGTGAGAATGGGACAACAAGGAGTCAGTACTGGAACTGGAGGGGTGGGAACAGCAGAGGTTAAGCCAGATGGCCAGCCTAGCACCTCCACGGAACCCACAGGTACACAGAACTCACCCATCACTACTAGAAAATTAGTGAAAGTGTCATGTACAGATGCAGAGGTGCAGACAAGTAGTGACCGGGAGGATGATAGGGGTGTACAGAGATAATAATCCCCAGGAGGACTCAGAGAGCCAGAAGGCTACCTGATTGTTTTGTGGTGCAGAATGTCAAAATGTGTACTGTTGTGGCTGATGAGCCAGAGAGCTACCAGGAGCTTCTTACCTATCCCAGGGAACAGCAGGAGAGATGGTTTGAGGCCATGGAGTGTGAATTTTCATCCTTGGTGAATAGGTATTTGAAGTGGTAGAAAGGCCAGGAGACCGGAAGGTTGTAGGTTGCAAGTGGGTGTTTAAGAGGAAGGAGATGCCAGATGGAACCCATCATAGAATCATAGAGTTGGAAGAGACCGCAAGGGCCATCCAGTCCAATCCCCTGCTTTCCCTCAAAATAGGGACTCAGAGTGGCTCACAATTGAAAAGAACAATTGAATTAAAAACATACCCACAAATATAAGGCCAGGTTGGTGGCTAGAGGAGTCTCTCAGCAGCATTTTGAGAGTTTTGAAAAGACATTCTCTCCAACTGCAAAGCTAGAAAGGCTCAGATTAGTGTTAGCATTGGCTGCCAAGAATCGCCAGATAATTAGGCATTTTGATTTTGAGACAGCTTACCTGAACGCATAGCTGGATGAGAAAGTGTACATGGAGCAAGCACCAGGGTTTGATCATGCCAAGGAGGCAAGGTATACAAGCTCAGAAAGCTCTTTATGGGCTTAAGCAGAGTGCATGCTGTTGGAACCTCTGTATCCATGAAGAGCTGGTGAGACTGGGATACAAGCACAGCATTACAGATGCTTGTGTGTACACAAAAGGAGAGGTCACACTTGTGATTTATGTAGATGACCTATGTGTGGCTGCTCAGACTGAGCAGAAAGTTAAGCTGTGCAGAAGGAGATGGCAAAGACGTTTGTGTTGAAGGACCTGGGAAACTTCAAGTCCTATCTTCAGATTGGGGTGGAGAGGACTAAGGATGGCAGGATCTTGTTGAGTCAGACCAAAAACATAGAGAGGCTGGAGGAAAAGTGCAGTTTAGAGAGTGCCAAGGTAATTAAGAGCCCAGTGAGTCTGATAAAGTGTTTGAACATCCAGATCTGTATAGATCTATAATAGGAAGTTTGCTTTTTGTTGCTAATAACACCAGGCCAGACATTTCCTTTGCTGTAGGTGTCTTGAGCAGGAGAGTTAGCAGTCCAAAAGTGGAGGACTGGATAGCAATACAAAAGGGCTGCTGAGATACTTGAAAGGGAACAAGGAAAGGAAGCTAGTGCTGCAGGGATCTGACACACAGCTGGAGTGTTTTGTGGACAGCTCTTTTGCCTCAGAGCTGCATGACAGAAAGTTGGTGACTGGTCTGTTGGTCAAGTTTGCAGATAGTCCGGTGGTTTGGAGGAGCAGAAAGCAGAGTTGCATGGCACTGAATACCACAGAAGCTGAGTACCACAGAAGCTGAGGTGGCAGGAGAAGTGCAGTGGGTAAGCAAGTGCTGGAAGACTTGGGTGAGAAGTGTACAGATCCAACTGTTGTACACGAGGACTCACAGTCTTGTATTGCCATATCTGAAGCAGAAAACCTAAAGAACAGGAGGAAATATATAGGTGTGAGGTACCAGAATGTGAGGGAGTTAGTACAAAACAGTGTCTTGAGTCTTGTCTATATTAGTTCGGAGGACAATGTTGCAGACATCCTCACAAAGGCCCTACAGGTAGACGGACACGAGATGTTGCCAGTGCAGTTGGGCATGGCACCGCGAGCGGAAGCTGAAAGCCTGAGGTACTGTGTGGAACGGGAAGGTTCATGGAAACACACATTGTTCATTTTTGGAGGGGATTGTTGGGATATAGAGTCACAAGGAAAATGTACAATGTGGGTTTTAATAGTAACTAGGTATTAAAGGGTTACTGTGAGCTATAATTATTAGGCATTTAAACAGGAAGTGACATCAAAAAGATAGTCAACAAATGCTGTAAAGTACTGTAGAATGCTGCCAGTCTGAAAAGTCACTCAGGAAGGTGGCTGGGTCCTTTGTGACCCCAGAGGGAGAGGCAAGGGCTAGTATGCCTCATGGAGTCTTTGCTAGAGTAGTGACAAGCATTGTACCTCAGACAGAGTGGGTTGTTACTAGTGTGGATGGTGGATGATTTCAATATATATATTGTGAAGTTGAAGGCTTTCATGGCCAGCTTCCTTGGTTTTTGGTGTGGTTTTGGGGCTATGTGGCCATGTTCTAGAAGAATTTCTTCCTGACCTTTCGCCAGCATCTGTGGCTGGCATCTTCAGGGAATGCTTGCCTGGAAAGGAGTTGGGTATAAATATACTGTGTGACCTGGGAAGGCAGGAGTGATTTGCATGTGTATTGTTCTCTTGCTAATGGCAAGCCTCAGGCTGGGAGGGTGCATCTTGGCAAAACAAGGCTGGAGATGGAAAGGAAGAAACAATTAGTTCAGGGCTGCTGCCTAGGGTTGTGACGTCAGAGTTTTAGAAAGCTGATATTGGTAGTCACTTTATATATATTCTTCTCTAGGAGAAGATCAGGTTACCACCTATTAGGTATAATGCAAGACTGGAGTACATGTATATGTAAAAATAAAACCAGGTACATGTGTGTGTGAGAGAGAGAGACAGAGACAGAGAGAGAGATTGATCAGGACTGCAATAACCATGGAGAAAATCTTCCCTCCAAATCTTCCCTCCCAGGTATAATCCCAATGGAAATTCTCATTCCAGTTGCATTTAGCCTTAAAAATAACCCTTAGAAGAGGAGCAAGGAACTTTTTTCAGCCCATGAGACAAACTAACTGCAAGTGAGGATGTTGAGGTTCCAAAGTAGTTCAGGAACCCCTGTAGATATGCATGTGCATCCCCCGCCCAAATTCCACAATGAAAGACACACATGAATGTGTGTACATGCAACACGCACTCATTGCATTCATGCACATCTATGCCTTTCCCAGCCCCCCTTCGCAGCTGATCCAGTGTGGCAGCAGACATTTTCCAGAGGCACAGATTCCCTGTCGAGAAAGTGTTTGCCTCTGCTCTGTTGCACACTGGAAATAAGCCTGTTTTCACAGCCACAATGGTGTAGGAAGGAGAAAATAGGTCAAATGAATTTTGGAAGCAGAAATAAACTTTTGTTTTCACTGGATGGGAAAGAAGAAAGGGATTGGGACCCAGAAGGGAAGGTTGGAAGAGGAATAGGAAGCCTTCATGAGAGCAGCATAATGGAACTTCCTCATTCCTCCCTCAAAAAAAATTTGAGTTGGTGCCCTTGCCTTCTCTTACCTCTAATGTAGAAAAATAATAACATCCCTTGCAATGGTAACTGTAAATCATACTTATACAAACCCTCCAGCAGCACAAACAATACTTCCTGTTGCTGACTTCTGCCATGGCCCATGATTGCCAAAGATACCACTTGTTAAAAATATATTATTTAACCTTTTCACTTCTTTGTTTGCTTCCTTCAGCACAAGGAATTTTACATGTTTCAAAAACATGCAACCACCTTGTTTATAACACTGCAGTTTGTCAAATGTCTTCTCTGCCCTAATTCCAAAATCACTGTGAGTGAAACTTTCATTCTTGGAGTTCACTTCATTCAAGACAGGGAATAGTAATGCACCCCTGGAAATCCTTTTCATTTTTTTCAAGTTGGATGTCCTTAGCTGCTGTCTTTGTGTACTTCAGTAAGGACTTGTACATACAGTTTGATGTGGTAATGTGAATGTTTGTTCAAGTGTTTGAAGAACTGAATGCCTCACAGAAACATAGATGCTTGATTTTGTATTTTAATTTCTCTAGTATTTAGCATGCAGTCCATCAGATGTGTCCTTCAAGGACATGCATTAAGTTGTGAGCAATCTTCAAATCACTATTATTGACTTTATCACTGTAGTTTTAGTCACTGTGATATGGGCTATCCTCTTCTACATATTTCTGACAAGACGTAGAGCAACACTTGCTTGGATTTCCAGAGGGATACTTGCCTTAGGGCCTCTACAGACTGGCCCAAAAGGCTGGGGTGTGGGTGGAGTCAGGGTACAGCATCCTGAGGATGTTTGCCCTAACTCTGCCCCCATGGTGCCATCATGGTGCTCCAGACAGCATGTGCCATCATGACGCAGTGCTGAAGGGGCTCCTAGAGCCGTGCCAATGGCACCCTTTGGAGGGTGCAAAAAGGAGGCACTTTTTGCAGCTCCTTTTTCCACCCTCCAAAAGCCAGATCAGGGCTGTGGCATGAAGTTGCTGTGGCCCCGATCCAGCCAGGAAAGGGGCGGCTGCAGACCTCCCCTTTGGGGCAGTCTGTATAGCCCCTAAGTCTGTTGCAACAAAACCAATTAAAAATCTTGTAGCATTTTAATAGCTAAACTGTTGGGACCAGAATGGGGTGGGGATGGTACTGTAAACTAAGGTCAGAGGGAAATTACATAAAGTACAGACAATGATCATTACCATATTGACATTGGCCATTCACAAAACATTGACATCCCTTACTATTTTGAACTTGTATGTAGAAAGATCTTGTACCACCTTTGAGACTAACTGAAAGAAGTTGGCAGCATGCACTTTTGTAGACTTCTGTGTACTTCCTCAGATGCTTTAGTTTACAAAAGCGCATGCTGTCAACTTCTTTCTTTCAGTTAGTTTCAAAGGTGCTACAAGATTTCTCTACATACTGATTCTAGAGACTAACACTGCAATATTTTTGAATTATATTTTGAGCTTATTGATGCATGCTGTTGATTTTGTTGTATATTTACAAATTGTTTCTAGCAGGTGACCCTATCATTTCTGAGGCTGAGAGAGTGTGACTCGCCCAAGGTCACCCAGTGAGTTTCCATGGCCAAGCATGGAATCTAACCATGATCTCCAGAGTTGTAGTTCAATACTCAAACCACTACACCATGCTGGCTCTCCCATTGCAATGTGTAGTGTGATTAAACACACACAAACACACACACATCCCAAGTGATGGACAATAGAATTACACGCCCTGAAGAACTGTATTTCTGCTATCCCATATTGCAAAAATGATACAAAGCTTAGACTAAAAAGCATAATTCTAAATACAAGTTTTTAAAAAAATGAATTTGTGAAAGGCAATGTACAAATTCAATATTTGCCAGAATTTTAGAAGGTATGTCTAGTCATATCATGGCAGTGGCCTTGGCAGTTTGTTTGAATATCTATAGTAAGGTGTAAACAAATAAATAACACGCATGTGGTCATTTTTGTTATCGAAGGCCCTGTACAGACGGGCCCTGAAGGACGCCCTCGTCATGTGCGAGGGGCGCCCCGTCCACACTCCCCTTGCATGTGACGAGGGCGTCCTCGCTGCATGGTGACAAATAGACAGTGCGCGTAGCAATGAGGTTACTGCTGCGCAGCCTTCAGATGGAGCCACCAGGGACATAGCTAGGATTTTAGGAAGGGGGGGGGGGTCCAGACTAAGTGCCACCATTATAATGGGGCTTGGGTGTGGTGGCGCAGCAGCACACACCATTCATTTTTCTAATGGAAGGGGGGTCCGGACCCCAAGAACCCCCCCTTGGCTACGTCCCTGGAGCCACGCAGCAGCGATATGCTCACACTGCCCACAGTTTGCGACAGCTCCTTTTTTTCTCACGTAGCCATGTCACGCAATTTGGTTGCTGCGGTGTGGCTACGCGCAAAAGAGAGGTGGCTGCCAGCTGCCTCTTTCTGGTGGTCTGTACCCTGCCAAAGTTTACAGGGTCCAGAACCTCAGCATTTATGCACTTGTGAGGATCTGCCAAAACTTTCCATGTTCATTGCCCTGCACAAATGTTGCACCTTTCGATTCCATTGTTTATTAATTTATGATATCCAAAAATAAGCAATATGCATTAAAGTGGAGTTGACATAGAGTGACATAAAGTTATAAAACTATATTCCTTCTGCAATAAAAATCCTAAAGGTCTTCTACATTGGGTAATACAGAGGTACACATATTTTAAAAGATAGAAATTATTTATGCATATCCAGTGGCCCGATATTTAGCCAATGCCTGCAAACAGAGAAGCCTTTTAAGGTGGTGCCAAAAGGATGGTAAAGCCAGGAAGGCCTGGCTGATGTGGAGGGGTCTCTGTAGAAAGGGCTCTCTTCCTGGCCACTGCCCTTCGGTCCTCCTGGGAAGAAGGAAAGACCTCCCTGGAAAGCTCTGGCAATGTCTCTTCTCCAGACCTGGTTGGCTACCAAGGGCCAAAGGGCACCTTCATGTTGTTGGGCCTAGAGGGAGGGAGAGCAGGGCAGCTAGCAACATACCCATGGAAAGACAAACATTGCATGTTACCCACAGTGCTCAGGAACCCATTGTGCAGAAAAGGGAAACTGAGGAGACACAGCTCTAATATTATGCCTGCAAAGGAGAAGGCGGGAGGGAAGCTGCCCAACTACACATAAAAGACACATTTTCAATGAATGGCAGGAGCTGCAGCACAAAAAGGGGAGATAGAAATGTGTGTGTGGGAAAAGGGAGGGGGTCTCCCTGTTGCACACGACAACACAATGCCACTCTGTTCTGTGATCCCAGTGCCACGTACTTCTGAGTAGACATGGCTAGGATTGTGCTGTGAAATCAAGTCCTTGATTCAAAGAAAAGCCAAAGAGGGATCCCTCCTCAGTCAGTTGGTCAATGACTCACAGGCTACTTCCTGAGGGGCCGAACGGTGCTGAGTCACTTTCTGACCATGCTGGACCTAGAAAGCCACAGGAGACGGGGATACCACTCTCAACACCTTAGGCTTTGTCTCAAGGCTTTTAAGAGACCATTCATAGCCTTCTCCTTTCCTCTTTCACACTACAGCCATATTACAAAAAGAGAAAGTGTGCCTGTGAGAATTGCTGTGTAGCCGAACTACAGCCTCCCTGCCATCAAATCTCACCCTCCATTTTCCTTTAGGGGGAGGCAAGGGGGCTGGATTCCTCTTCCAGGAGAGACCTTGGAGGGCCACAACCACACACACACACACACACACACACACACACACACAAAATGCCCTGCCCCAGATGCCCTCCAAAGCCCTTTTAAGGAGTCTGGGGGGCATTTCTGCCATATTTGTACCACACAACCTGGCCATTTGAAGCCCAGGAGAAGCCTTTTTTCAAAAAAGGAATTCACCAGAAGCCATTTCTGCTTTACCTCTGGTTTTGCAAAATGCCTCTCCTGGTCTTAAAATGGCCTGGGGGACATAGCATGGTGAAAATGCCCCCCAGATCCCCCACCCCCCACCCCAGAGAGCCTTTGGGGATGTAGGGGATACTGAGGGCCACAAAAAAAAATGCACTGCATTAGCAGTTGCAGGAAGAGGCAGAAGCTATTACTCTCTCCTACACTTCAACATTTCACAGATGACAGATGACAACGATATCAAAGTGTGGTCAAGATGGCAAAAGTTGCTAATAAGGCAGGAGAGACAAGCTAGGAGGGGCTGCAACAGTTTGCTTTTGCCTGAGCTGGCTGGGAAGGACCAGGCTCTGCTCCTGAGCCCTCTGCTCTCTGCAAGTGTAACTGTATAAAAACTGTTTAAAAATGCATGGCAACTGACAAACAGCCATTAGATATGAATGTCCCACATGAGCACGTTCATGTTTCATGTGGTGAAACATTCATTCAATACAGATTTATGTCAGACATGTGGTAAATACATGTGGCATTTTCAACTTTGGCATTAATTGCATGAAGTGCTTCTCCAAGGTGACTGTGGTGAATCCAACCAAATGAACTTTAACTTATGTATCCTCAGGTGCATCTGCACTGCAGTTTGACACCACTTTAATTGTCATGGCTGAATGCTATGGATTCACAGGATTTGTAGTTTGTTATGGCACCAGAGGTCTCTGATAGAGAAAGCTAAGTATCTCACAAAGTTACAGATCCCAGAATTCCATAACATTGAGCCAGGGCAGCTAAAGCAGTGCCAAACTGCATTAATTCTGCAGTGTGGAGGAGTTACTTGTTCCCAGGAGAAAAGAAAAGCGACTCATGCCTTTAGAATGGCACCCGCTGATTCTCTTTGCAAGCAAACAGTCCTAGGCCTCATTCCCACTTACAGATAAATTGGTGTGCGATCCGAATCGATGGATCGATTCGACATCTGATCATGGTTTACACTACACTTGCCCCGATCTCATTTTCTGGCATCAAAATAACCCACTTGTGGTTCCCATTCACGAATGAATTGATTCAAAATGATTTGGTTCCAGATGGCCAAAGGGGAAATTTGAATCGATTTTCATCCGCTTGTGGTTCACACTTGCACAGAATCGATTTATCGAAAAAGAAGCAGAAAAAAATCAGCATCAAAAAGACGTGGGTTAAATGGGTCTGGAGCATGGGGGCCCCTCTCGGAATCGCTTCAGCAATTTAGATTAAGTGGAAACCAAGGTTGTTTGAACCAGTTCAAATCGATTTGCGATCCAATTTAAAAGGTAATGGGGATGAGGCCCTGGATGGACGTAGGAATCATGGGGTGCAGCCGTAGTCTGCTGCTGCTGTGGAGGAAAAAGCATGGCCCAGCTGCATTAAAAAGCAGCAGGAGGAGGAATGGCTGTTCACGCTGGGCCTTGAAGCTCCTCCACGAAGGGAGACCTCAGGAACCATAGACTGCCATCCGCTGGGCTGACTCTGCCATTGGGCAATTGGAGCAACTCTCCGTGGGGTTGAAGATATCCGCCCCATGAAAAATCCTAGGGAAAATGACACTGCAAGATGAAAATTTATGAAGGATCATTTTCCTGTTGATTTAAAATATTTATATCTACATACTGAGTATAGTTTCCCAAAGTTTCCTACTACTAGGCTAAAAAGTATTTGTCGATCCAAAAGCCGTTTTACTGATCGCTGTGGACTCTGCACAAAGACCTTAAAATGCTTGGCATAACTTTGGAAATGTTCTTCAGAATGTTAGTGTTCATTTGAGAATACTTTGAATGCTGTGTATGAAAAGAAAACTACAATAGGAACGTGGTGCTCACAGAAAAGAGAAGGGAATCAGTCATGTTAACATGGAATTGATTTCAAGCACTAGTTATCATAACTGACAGTAAATAAAAGCATTTTCAAGACTCAGAAAATACTTTAGGACACCGACATGGTGATTTTACAGGTGCCAGGCTAATTTTGGGTTTTGCTTTAAAAATCTGAAGACGGGTTTTAAATTACTGCATATATTATTGTGACTAAAACATGTGACTAATGCCGTCAAGTAGGAATAGCCCATGTAATGTTACTTCATTCACTTTTCGGGAACTGAAATGCTTTCTGTTAACACTTTTTTCTGCATATCATCAGTTTGCTTTTGACTCATATTCCTCCTATTGTCGCTGTAAGCTTACTTGTTGTTTTTTCTTTCCTTTTCTTCATGCTGTCGTTTAGAGCCCTACAGAGAGACAAGTATGGGAGTAAAGCTAAACATTGCATATCAAATGTAATTTTTTTCAGTTCACTTTTTAATGCATCATATATCAATGATGTAGATATTTAAAACAGTTCATCTCTTAAAGTGCAGAAATCAAGAATAAGCCATATTTGATAAATATTAATAGAGATTAGATAAGTCTATTTTGTCTCTTTTTGTTTTGCCTTTCATCCAATCTGTTTTAGTTTTATGTAACTATGTATGAGAATGAAATTTATTTTTGGTTAAAACATCTTTGTCTGCAAAATCATGCTGTTTTCTCCTGTTGCTGTGGTACATTTCATGGGAGCTATAATTCATTTTCAAGGCAAGGCAACCCTTAATTGTCCTAAATTTGTTGTTGTTGTTGTTGTTGTAAGTAACAACAACAATGGGAGCATCCAGCTAATAATTCCATGAAATGGTTAGCAAAAGAAAGAAGCAGCAATGGCTTGTGCATAGCCATAAACACAAAGTAACCCAGAAGTATCTGTTGTTATATCCCTGTGGTTTGTTAATGGAGTTTTATACCACAACAATAAATGGCTTCATTCTACATATGTGATGGCTATTTTTATCCATAGCTTTTTCTGCTTGTCTGAAACACAGATTAGATGTATATCCAGAAAGTACTAAAATGTCAA
This sequence comes from Sceloporus occidentalis, assembly GCA_023333645.1. NCBI lineage: Eukaryota > Metazoa > Chordata > Lepidosauria > Squamata > Phrynosomatidae > Sceloporus > Sceloporus occidentalis. The sequence goes on from JALMGF010000001.1 coordinate 219,932,949, forward strand.
GTAAAAATGACATTTTGGGGACAATTCAGCTGTGATAATCACAAGCTCTGCATGCAGAGACACTTCTCAGTTCTATGGGGCTTATACTGCCTCACATACGCAGACTGAAATCACTGTGTTAGAAGATACACAAACAGTGTATGAATAGTTTTTCTTCCCGATGTGAATGGACAACAAGTGCTCAACAAATTGCTTTCCTCTTCCAAAAGCCTTGTTTGCTATTTCTTGCAACAACATCTGAACTAAGAGGAAAGATCGTATGGAAGCCTTAATCATGGCCTGTTACAGACTGCCAAAATAAAGCTGCTTCGGGTCTCTTTGGAGGTATGCTATTTAAATGATGCATGGGTCCTAAGAGTCCGGAGGTCGCACCAAAGCTACACTCCATTCCTAAGCACTGAGTGCAGCTTTGGTGCAGCTTTCGGATTCTTAGGATGCATGCATCATTTAAACAGCATCCCTCCAAAGAGACCTGAAGCAGCTTTATTTTGGCAGTCTGTAACAGGCCCATGTCTCATATTTCCTGTGTTTGTAAAGGATTGCAATTTGCATTAAGAAACCCAGTTGGACCCTGAGCCTCTGAAGGCCAACTGTTGCCTCCTGTAGAACATCCTACTTGGAGAGATCCAGTGGGTTGTTCTCTCAGCCCTTCCAACCCTGAATATTCAAGATATGCAGGCTGCTGCAATGGCTGCACTTAGCCATATGACAGACAGAACCCAACAGGAACAGGGTCAAAACACCTTTAGTAGGACCAGCTATAGTTCATAAAGCACTAGACTCATTTTTAAGTGTATTGGAATTTTTTCTCATGTAAAGCATGGTACTTACAGCCTTAAGATAGTTTAGGAAGATTTTGTGCACTACTTTAAGTGCACTGAGCCTCTGTCTGAGTCAAAGGAATAATGGTTATTCTCCCTTTGAAAATATAAAAGCCAAGATAGGAAAGACAAAAGAGCAATCAATCAATATCTATATCTATATCTATATATATATATATATAGATATATATAGATATATATAGATATATATAGTCACATTCATAAAAATGTTACACATTACAGCTGTCAGACAAGTTTTAGTAATGTTTAAGAGTGATCAGAGACATGAAGGACCAAGACAAGAGCTGCATGACTTCCTGCAGTGAACCGAAAAAGGTCTCAGCAGGTTCCTACTTGGTCTTGGGCCTCCTGCTGCACAGGTTTGGACTGCAATTTCCAGAATCCTCAAGATGGTTGATTTGGGAAGTCTGGAGGTTCTGTGAGTTGTAGCCAAAACCAGTCATGTTTTCAAGTTCTTACTATTGATTACTGTCTGATTTCTGTTGGCACCAGGGTCCCCCCCCCCTTTTGTTTATTTTTTCTTGGTACTGATTTTAGTGGGGCTGACAATAATGCTACCAGCTCCAGGGGCTTCTCTGGGTAAGAAGATGATCAACCCCTGAAATATACAAACCAAAACATTTCCTTTTTGCCCTAACCACTGGTGGCCATAGTATTTTAGTGCCATCCAGAGAGGATCTCCGTACCTCTCTGCCCACAAGGTATCTTATGTCCCCTCAGGCACCATCTCAGAAACCCTAGGACTGTATCCTTACAGTGCAATCCTATGCATGTCAACTCAGAAGTAAGTCTCGCCAAGTTCAATTGAAGGTACTCTCAGGTAAGTGTGTATAGGATTGCAGCCTACATGCATAAAGTTAAACAAATCTGTTTATGTAATTGGCTATTAATGTTATAATGACTTTCTAGAAACTTGAATAATAGAGGTTGAGTACATTAATATGCCACTTTTCAACAGTGAACCATTCCCCAAAAGGGCAAAAATAGACATCATGTAAAAAGAATAAGATATGGCATCATAAAAATATTATAAAATCTAAAAATGTTAGTAGGATGAAATCTGTTTTAAACATTGCAATTAAATGTTACTATTATCCCTAATTAATACATATCAAACATAAAGTAAGAGCAAGTAACTAAAAACTGACTAAGCCAGCTCTCACTTCAGTAGACCTTCCTCCTGGCCGTACATCAGATTTGAGGAGGGAGGCAATCCCATCCACACTTACTAGTAAGACCTGCTGAAATGCTGGGGACTTGTTAATAAGTGAGCATGGGATTGTGTGTTGGCTGCTTATTGCTACCTTGGACTGCTTAATTAAAATCCAGTTAGCTAAGAGCAACTGGATCCACTGGATCTAGGTCTACTCTAGTTGGGACAGACAATCAAATTTACGCCCCAGTGACTGCTGTATATTGAACTTTTCAACCTGTGAATGTTTTTCTTTTTAAATTAATGCTGCCTATTAGGGCCAAATTAGGTAAAATGCCTTCCATGATCAGATCTCTCCCAATTTCATTTTGTCTTGAAATTCACAGCAGCTGCAGTGCCTCTGAGTCAGTTGGGAAGCGATACTGTGGCCGGGTGGCTGAATCCTTCCCGCTGTTCTGTTCTGCCAAATAGGGGATTCCCCATCTCTATAACCTGTTACTTGGGAGAAAACCACACAGGGACCAGGCAGATCAATGCAACACCAGTTGAGAAATTTAGTGGCTCTGCACAAGGGGGGCTGGGAGTAGAGAAAATTAGCAAAACGCAGCAAGGGATGACAGCTGACCGTCATACAGGAAAGCAAAGTGGTGGCCTTTTCCTTTCTTTCTTTCTTTCTTTCTTTCTTTCTTTTAACTTATAAAAGCCAGCCCCCTTTGTGCTGCCCTGTGAGGAGATGCCTCAAATGTTCCCAGGAGTGCCACTTTCCCCTACTGGGGAAAGCCTGCCTTTCTGGATGTCTGACACTGCCCCCCTTGCCCTCCATTTTCACCAGGGTTGTGTGACTTGTCTAGGAAAACCTCAACCCACTGCAGGATGAGCGCTCCCCATGTCACCACCAGAACCTTCCCCATGTCACCACCAGAACCTGAAGGCAAAAGAGGTTCTGCTATGTGTTGCAGGGCTTTGGCTCCATGGTTTGCCACCTCGTCTTAGTGATGGTGGAGTTGGGAGGGACAAGGGCTGGAAAACGGTACTGTGGAGCCTCATTTAGTACAGTGGCCGCCATTGTTGTAGTAGTGCCCCCCATGGATCTCTCCATGTTCTGTTGCTCACACGTGTTCACCAACCCTGTGCTTCCCACACAAGGTTTCTAGCACCTCCTGTGTGAAATTGTCCACAGCCAGGTGTCTTGAGGCGCTGACAACACCTCCTGCTTCTCCCTGAAACTGCCAGCTGCCAAGATGCGCTGTTGAGGGGGGGGGGATGAGAGAAGGAGGGTCCTCCTCTCCTCACCGGAGGGGAAGGACACAGCTGGACATGTAGGGTCCAGTTCCAGGTCTATTTGCTTTGGTTATTCACACTGCCCATGATGCAAATCTTGCCCCCCCCCCCAATGGAAAAACACCCAGTACAAATTATCCTGCGTTAAGGCCCCACTCACACTACAAAAATAATCCAGGATGGATCTGGGTTGAACCTCCGTTGTTCACACATGTCCTGAATGCACTCGATGCACTTAGGGAGGGTCTGGCAAGAAATCCACTTAACCCAGAATATTTGATTTTTTACTGACGTTTTCTGAAAGATCCACATCATTGGCAGTGTGAATAAGTTTCCAGATCGATTCGGCTCACACTGTATCGTTTCTTTGAAAGGAAGCGGATCCATTTTATCTCAAAACGATGGCACGTATGAATAACACTAGGGTAAAAATGACTCGAGCAGATTCACAAACCCAAAACAAAATGGGAACAACAACCCTGATGTGCATCAGTGTAAAGATCTGCATCTCCTCAGGACAAAAAAATGAGTGTGAATGCCCCCTGAATGCCCACCTAGATGTGGATTGATCCACCCACTTTTCCAAAGGCAGGAAAGACGTAGTTTTAAGGGTGTGCTGTGGTCAATAGCAACTAGATGGTTTTCCAACCCAGAGACATGCTTGCAGGTGCTTATTTTCTTTTATGTAAAAATATATTATTATGGTAGTAAAGGTACATTGTTTTGTTTTGCTTTGGTTGCTTTGCAGTAACAGCAGTTGCAAATCATGCAATTACAAGATAGTTACTTGAGAACAGAGAAATCACAGGATAATAGCTGGAGGTGGGAGGCAGAAACTATGAAGTCCAGAGTCTCAAAAGACCAACTGCAGAAATATTGTTCAGATCAAGAAAATAATAAAAGAAGGATTAAAAATCCCTTTCCCCAGCATTGCTTCTCAAGTCTGATACACACCCAGCCCTACCATAAATAATAATAATATTTTTTAATTTATATCCTGCCTCTTTGTCTGGGACAACCAGGGTGGCTTACAAGCTAAAACAGTACAGTCCCATGTCTAATTAACAATTTATAAGCCGCTCCCATGTCTAATTAACAATTTATAAGCCGCTCTGATAGCCTATTGGCTGAAGAGCAGGGTTGTTGTTGTTATTATTATTATTATTATTATCCCACCCCCTAAAATAACAAACAGTTCACAGTTTACAACATACCTTAAAATAAACAAACATAACCATAAACTGTTCCAATAGTGGCTATAGCAGATTCAAAGAGGTAATGGGTTCTGATTTTAGTGGCCGGTTATCTGTTCGGGAAAGGCCTGCCAAAAGAAATCCGTCTTAACAGCTTTTAAACCTGTTTAAGCTGGTAATGTGACAGATTTCCTCCGGCAGGCCGTTCCATAATCTGGGAGTGGTTGCCAAAAAGGTCCTCTCGGTGGTTGCAGACAGCCTAGTTTGCATAGGCTGCAATAAATTCCTCCCAGAGGACCTGAGTGCGCAGAGTGGATTATATGGAAGGAGGCAGTCCTGAAGATTGGTTGGACCCAAGCCATTTAGGACTTTAAAGGTCATAACCAACACCTTGTATTGCACCCAGGAACTAATGGGCAGCCAGTGGAGCGATTTTAAAATAGGTGTTATGTGATCGCCTCTGGCTTTGCTAGAAACCAACCTGGCTGTCATGTTCTGCACTAATTTCTGAACTAAGGTAGCCCCATGTAGAGTGCATTGCAGAAATCGAGTTGTGAGGTTACCAATGCATGCACCACATTTTCTAGGTCCCTCACTTCCAGGAAAGGGCACAGCTGGCCAAAGCTGACAGCAGGCAATCCTGACCGTCGCATTTACCTGATTTGTCATTTAGAGTGACAGGTCTAGGAGCACCCCCAGACTGCGAACACAGTCCTTTGAGGGGAGTGTGACCCCATCTAGGATTGGAGGTTGTACCACAATACCTGGGTTAGGGGCCCCTACTGTAAGTACCTCCGTTTTGTCTCTTAGTTCATTTTCAATCTGTTTTTCCTCATCCACTTTACCTCTTTAAGACATTCATTGAGAGGAGAGACTCCATTTGAAGTCAGAGCTGCAGACCGAGACATGCATGCAGCTGCTTTGTATTGAAACAAAAGCATCTGGTCACTTGGTGCCTTGTCTAGTTTGGCCCTGTATTCAGCATCATATTTGGGGAGTTTGTAAAACATGATGATTAATCGTTCTTTGATCTTAATTATTAACCTTAATAACCTCATTAATTTATGTTGCATAGCAGTAGTCAGCCACTAAGTAGAAGTAATTTGCCAGCCTTTGGAGGCCAGAAGATTCCAGAATGTGAACTTTACTGGCCTTCATATGTTGGTGGACTACAACTCCTCTTCTGCTATCTGGGACTGATGAAAGTTTTTAACCCAGTCAAATCAGGGGCTCAGATGTTTCCCACCACTGAGTTTGAGGAGGCAAATATATTTCAAGAGACAAAAAGTGATTACAGCAATGTCTTAACACAGTGGAGTAGACCAAAGACCAAGTTCAAAATGTTGTCATTTAGGGAACTGTACACGCAGCTGCTTCTCCAGTAGGGTTGCTGGGCATGGAAAATATTATTTTATCCTGTTAATTTGTAACCATCCTTTTACATTGCACTTTGGGTTTATTATTATTATTATTATTATTATTATTATTATTATTTTACTTTGCCACAAAAAGCTTCTTTCATGATCAACGTATCTGTATTAAATTGGGATTTTTCAGAACTAACTCGGAACTACATAAGGTGATGAATGGCTTCATAGGTTTCTATTTGTAGTACAGAATAAAGCTTATTTAGTCCATGCTGTTTTCTTCATCTCCAAACCCTGTGATTTATGTATTTCTCTTTCTTTCCGCCCCACCTCTTCTTGTGTTGTTATTGTTATTCTGTTGCCTAAACAGTATAGCCTTGCTCCTTAGGGCAATATCTCTGTAGAGCAACACTCACATGCCTGTACCCTCTGATACAAGTCATCTTTTCTTTGTGTGATATTTTTCAGAGGGGCTTCTGAACAATGCCAGGGATACAAGTGTCATGGATACTCTACCACTGAATGGTAACCACGGCAATAGCTACAGCATTGCCAACAGTGAGTACCTGAGCAACTGTGTGCAAATCATTGACCATAGTTATAACCAGAGCGAGACTGCCTTAGAGAAAAAGATTCTGAAAGAACTCACTTCGAACTATATACCTTCCTATCTGAACAACCACGAGCGCGCTAATGAACAGAGTAGGAATCTGATGAACAAATTTGTCAACAACCTAGGCAGCAGGAATGAGGATGACGCCATCGTTCTCGATGATGTCACTTCGTTCAACCAGGAAGAGACCATGGGCTTGGAACTCATCCATGAGGAATCAGACGCCCCATTGCTGCCCCCCAAGGTTTACTCTGCGGAGAACCACCAGCCTCACCATTACAGCCGGAAACGGATTCCACAAGACAACAGTGAGAGTTTTTTCCCCTTGTTGACCAATGAACACACAGAAGATCTCCAGTCACCCAACAGGGATTCTCTTTATACTAGCATGCCTACTCTGGTCGGCATGCCAGCCACAGAAAGTGTCACCACCAGCACTCAGACCGATGTCCCGCCAGCCAAAAGCAGTGATGCTGATGACGTGTACTACAAGAGCATGCCAAACCTGGGCTCCAGGAACCATGTCCAGCAGCTACACACTTACTACCAGTTGGGGCGAGGCAGCAGCGATGGGTTTATAGTTCCACCAAACAAGGATGGGACCCCAGCAGAAGGAACTTTGAAAGGACCAGCTCACTTGGTCACTAGTCTATAGAACACTAAGAAAACATTTTAACACAACAAATGTCCTTTGTCCAACACCTGGATGACTGTTTGGAGTTAAAGCAGTGATAATATTGTGTGTTCTCCTACTTCATGCTGTTCTAAACATCACTTCTCATATCTTTTTAATGGAATTTGTAGGCCCACCCAGAAAGAATGCTAACTGCTGTGACCCCCACCCCACACGGTCCTGTCCCCCTGCCCTTGGCCCACACCGGAGAGACTTCCGAATGCTAATTAAAGGGACGCAACAGGAAATGGTCCTCTCATGGACCTGCTCAGATTATACTGTGTGTAGTAGGCATCTGTGGATGCTCTCTTCCTCTTATTACCAAGGACCTGGTTTACAAAAGGCCAAACATGCATTTGAAACTACTAGCAATGATGCATCTAGATTGGAGTGCTGCACAAAACAGAAGCAAAAATAGTAAAACTCTATTCTAAATCTGTATCACATAATAGTTTTCTGGTCTCTTACCACTTGATTTAACCACAGCTCCCTTAGCTGTGGCGCAAACGATACCTAATGAAATAGAAAGGAAGTCTGTAATTGTATGCTGCACAGCATATTTTTCACATTTTTCTGTATTAACTGATGATAATTCTAATGGCAGAAAAAAATGGAACAATTCCTATGTAATGTACAGATATTAGCATTGCACATATAGTCTGCTTTTTGTTCTGCCAGAACTTGCGTCCCTGTTAATGTAGTGGAAAAACAAACAAACTTTTCTGTTGTGCTGGTCTTGCAAGTTTGTCTACCAGTAGAAGCAAGATTTTTCATACATCCTGTTTTGGCCATTTTTCCATTAAAAATATCCACTGGATAAAAACAAAGTAATTCACTTTATAAAGACCGTTTATTTTCAGTAATGCACACCACATTTCTGAAGTATAATATGTATTTCCTCAACATTTTAGTCCTTAATTCTGTCTATAAATTTGCCAACAGACCCTTCTTCAAACTAGAAACCTGGACAAACGCTGATATTTGCAGGCACAGCCGATGAGATGTGGCAGCACTTGTGGCAACCAGTCTTTCACGAAGGTGTTAGGAACATTTCTAGGAGTCTGGATAGTACCCTAAAGAGGTTTTCTGAAGGTGAACTCAGTGCTTCTGCAGAAGTCAAAATCTAATGCATAGGCAAGAAAACATTTTCCTGCAGTAAAATTTACTGCAATTTTACTGCAGTAGTTTGAAAGCAAAGTTTTTAAAAAAATTATTTTGAAGTGGGAAAAAATCTTTCCATTATTTTTTTTCCTAACAGGAAATATATTTATTTGACAAAATTTAAAGTACTCTGGGCCTTCCCAAGAGGTTAACTAGCAGCACAGATTCTACCTTTTTAAATTTATGATGCATTTTGTATGATCGCCAAATTGAATGACCTCATTACTAATATTTGTTGTAACAGTGAAAATTGTTTGCCAACCAATAAACAACTGATGAAGATTTAGAAGGCACTGTATGTACAGTCTCTCCTAACTGATCTCCCTTTCCCCATCTTTAGCAAAAGATTTTAGTTCTTTTAGAGTGAAGATAGCTATGCAAATAAAAAGATTATTCAGCACAGAATTATACAGAGAGGGTCTGAAAAATTAAAGTAATTGCATTAATGCTAATAACATGTACCTTTTTTGTGTTGTGTATATAGCAGCCACGGGGAAGTCTTAGTACCTTTGAGACTGTGTGGCACAGAGAAGAGGAAGCTCAATATTTTTTCCTCCCTGTCACAATCCAAACAAAAACCTTTCTGCAATTATTTGCCTGTCAATGGAAGTCACTGCTCTCACACCCGTGGGAGCTTTCCCTGAAATGCAAATACCAGCATCAGAGAAGAGGTTTTGTCTGGTAGGGGGAAAAAACTTACTTCCATGTGCTCACTACAGGCATGAATGCACATTTGTGCATGTGGACACACACCCCTAAATGGCTGAGGCTTCCCTTGGTGGCTCTCTGTAGAAAGAGGTGCACATTAATAGCATTTGGGCAATTAACCTTGCATCTAGTTTGGCCCTGTGTTGTGTCAAAAACAAAAGCCAGCTCTCATGATGCCTCTCCAAGAATATTAGTTCTTTGTTTTAGCGCTTGGTAATTGTTAATTTTGTTTTCTGCAAAGAAGGCATTATTCTCAATCACGTTAGCATGCTAAACATTGGGAAACACTTAATTGGAAAGAGCCCACTAAATTCAGGAGAAAATGAAACAGCTGTGCTGAACTGTGTCTTCTGGAGATCCCCTCTGCCATTCCATAAACCCAACCTAAGTGCTCTTTTGTTGATACTTGCTTGCAGGATTTTGCAAAATAAATTAAAATAAATCCACCAGTGCTACTTGAAGTTTATTTATTGAGATAAAGGAATTTAATAACACTTCCAATGGCTTAACTAGGAAAATCCAATGTGTTAATTAGAATAATTCAACAAAATAAGTCTAGATAGTTCAAAAGATGATATGTGGTCAAAATAAAATTAATCCAGTGACTCCTGTCCTTTTGTGAAGGCTGTGTTTAAATGCTATTCCTGCTTCCCGGAACATCTCACACGGAGTTTCAATGAACTCTTTTGAAACTAGACATACTGTTTCTATACACGTACTGTTTGTTCTTCTTGTTGTTTAGTCCTGTGTAGATCACAATCAATACCAAAAAAGGTGTGGAAGGAACTGGAACTGGGTTTCGTGGACCAGCCTCACTGCGATGCAAAAATGGTTATCAAAACACAAGGGCCCCATTCCCACTGGCCTATAATGCGGATCAGGATGCGAATCATGGGTGCATCGTTTCCATTTGAGCGCACATTCGACCCGCATTGCTCCGATATCGTTCCCATTGGGATTCGAATCCGAATCGAAATATCCTGAAAAACCAGAATTATTGGTCGATAAACCGGTTTTAAAAAAACAGTGGCTTTTTAGCGAGTTTTCCTTTGCCTCCTTAGTCTGATTCAGGGCAAATGAATGGAACGAAAGGGTGTCTGATTTGGGAACCTGGAGATGGCAGGAGCAGTGCTCAAGGGTCTGGCCTGGGGGTGTCACCCTCTTTGTTCTCTTTCTGCATCGCTGGCACCATTTTCTTCCGTTCGCATAGCCTTTCCCCCAGTGGACTGGGAAGCAGGGTAAGGCGATCGCGCTACATTGAGCTCCAAACACAGTAAACACATTATTCCCCCTGCAACCTCCCCACTGCTCCACATTCATAGACCGATGTGTGACGAGACCCATTGAACACCATTTTAAACTATTATTTTTTCTTTTTTTCTTTTTTTTGCTTCTGCCTGAGTGCCTGAGCAGCAGATGGGCTTTGCAGTACATGCCTGCTTGGTCGCCCCCCAGACAGCCCAGGGAGCAATGGGGGAGGCAAAAGGACTTGGGGTGATTAGAGGCTCCTCTTCTCTCTGAAGATTTTCACATGAGGCTGTTAGTATTCTTAAAATGTTGATATATCAGAATTCAGCAATAAATGATTACAAAACGATTTCAAAACAGTTACATTCACACACCGGACACAGTAATGTTTCAGCAACTATTTAGGAACGTTAAATAGACTGTTCATTTTCACATGTAGCCATTCCTTAGCGTTTGTTAATCATATTTATCTGTGTGAAGATAAATTACCTATCCATTGAAACCCACTGCCTTCTCCCTCTTGATCTGATTTCCCAAGCCTGGGCTTTGGATGCAGAGTCTCTCCCCACTGAAGCCTACTACCTTCTCCCCCTTGATCCGATTTCCCAAGCCTGGGCTTTGGATGCAGAGTCTCTCCCCACTGAAGCCCACTGCCTTCTCCCCCTTGATCCGATTTCCCACGCCTGGGCTTTGGATGCAGAGTCTCTCCCCACTGAAACCCACTGCCTTCTCCCCCTTGATCCGATTTCCCACGCCTGGGCTTTGGATGCAGAGTCTCTCCCCACTGAAACCCACTGCCTTCTCCCCCTTGATCCGATTTCCCAAGCCTGGGCTTTGGATGCAGAGTCTCTCCCCAAACACAAATGTGTGTGTGTGTGTGTGTGTGTGTGTGTGTGTATTTCTAAAGTAAATTATAAAGTATCGCCCCCCAAACAGCCCAGGGAGCAATGAGGGAGGCAAAGGGATTGGGGGCAAATAGAGGCTCCTCTTCTCTCTTTCCCAAAGGGAGTCTGGGGAGACACAGAAGAGGTTGGATGCCAAGGGATTTGAGGGGAATAGAGGCTCCTCTTCTCTCTTTTCTAGAGGGAGTTTGGGGAGACACAGAAGAGCCTCGGATGCAGCCGATTTTCATTGGCTGCCCCCCCCTCAAAAAAACCAACAGAAATGGGAACGGGGAGCAAAATAAACCGTGTCAAAGTGTTTCGAATCAGGTGACGACACTTGTGACGTCTGAAGCCTATGCGCTTGATTGACAGCTTGCAGACACAAATGGGAACAGGGAGCAAATTACTCCGCTTTAAAATACAGCGATTTAAAATAAATGGGAATGAAAACAGAGTTTAAATAAATCGAGGTCCTTTGCCCCCTTTCGTAATGGAAACGATGGGAAAAATTTGAATTAGACTCGGAAAATAATCCGAGTCAGAATCGCACCAATATAAGCCGTTTTATCTGCCAAGTGGGAATGGGGCCAAGGACCTTCTTTGCCTTTCACATGGTCATTCCTGCCTTTCAGGTTGCCTCTGCCTTAGGGCTGAGAGAGTCGGTTTTAAAGTACAGGGAGAGCCCACTGTATATTGACTTGTGTTCTTGTTCGCTTTCTCAGGTTTTGCTTCTCAGAGCTTCAAAGTACCCGTAACCTCTAACAAGGAAGGAGGTAATGGCCTGGTTTTTGCAGAGTAACCTAACAGCTGGTTACTCTGGGTGCAACAAGAAATGTTTATCTGTTACGTCTAAAATGTTGGGGTTCTTTTAGGTGGGTCATATAGAGAGCATTGTTGACCACATTTGCCATTTTTCTTTTGTTTAGTGCATTCCTGTATTTTTTTTTAAAAGCACCAAATCTAACATATTATCAATGTGTTTGTCTTAAAATGTTATGGTATTTGTCAAAAGAAAACACTAACATATTTATTTTATTTTAAGTGGCACATTATTTTCCTTCTACGCAAGTGTGGCAGGCTCTAAAGCTGTGCGCCTGTCAGAGACCTTCTCCATGCATTTGGCCAGAGCATGAGGACAAGGACCATTGCAAAATGGCAGTGTGACTGAGAGAGGGGCCACAGGCTGTTTTCATAGTCTCAGGATATACACAGTCAAATATTTAGGGGTCGGAGGAGCACAACGTCGCTTGGGTTCTCAGTGCCTATGACTTCTAGGCTATAAACACTGGAAACAAAGCCCTTGAAGGAAGACTTATGGTCTCAACACTACTAACTGGTAATTGTTTTTAAAATGGTATAAGATTGCTTTCTTGCTGATAGACTTTGAACATATATATATATACCTCTCCCAAAATCTCAGGCAATGTAATATGCAATTAAGCCCTACTTGGATCCTTGAAGTATGAAGTAACATATCGCACACACACCCCTTGTCTAATATTAAGACGTTCATCCTTCAGCAAAATGTAAGCGCACAACTCCCCCATAGGACACGTTCGTGTTCAGGGAGCTTGTTCTGGTTCTCATGTCACTTGAGAGGGGACAAAAGGAGTCCAAATAGAGTGCAATGCGGCAGTTAAAAAGGCTAATGCAATTTTAAACTGCATCACTAAAAGTATATTGTCTAGATCTAGGGAAGTAATACTGGCACTCTATTCTGCTTTGGTCAGGCCACACCTGAAATAATACTGTGTCCAGTTCTGTTGACAAATTGGAGCGTGTCCAGAGGAGGGCCACCAAAATGGTGAAGGGCCTGGAAACCATGTCTTATGAGGAACGACTTAGGGAGCTGGGGAAGTTTAGCCTGGAGAAGAGAAGGTTAAGGGGTGATATGATAGCCCTGTTTAAATATTTGAAGGGATGTCATATTGAGGAGGGAGCAAGCTTGTTTTCTGCTGCTCCAGAGAGCAGGACCCAGAACAATGGATGCAAACTACAGGAAAAGAGATTCTAGCTCAACATTAAGAAGAAGGTCCTGCCAGTAAGGGCTGTTGGACAGTGGAACACACTTCCTCAGAGAGTGGTGGAGTCTTCCTCCTTGGAAGTCTTTAAACAGAGGCTGGATGGCCATCTGTCGGGGGTGCTTTGATTGAGAGTTCCTGCATGGCAGGGGGTTGGACTGGATGGCCCTTGTGGTCTATTCCAACTCTATGATTCTGTGATACGATGAAAAAGGTCTGCCTTTTCCACCTCCACCCAGCCAGGCCTCCTGCGACTAATGGATTCTCAGCCAGGTTTTCTATCCAGGCAGAGGAAATCCTGTCTGCACAAAACCCAGAGACTAACACTGACCATTGGGAGCAGAGAGAATAAACAAGCAATGTGGGGTGACCTGCTTAGTCCTACTAGCTTCTTTACTGGTTTAGTACCAAAAGAATGTCAAGTGCTTGAACAGCATAACAATCTGCCAAATCTCTGGTTCCTCTCAACCAAGGTGAGACAATTTGGGATCCTCCTACTTTTTCAGACAATGCCTCCCATAATACCTGACCACTGACCATGATAGATAGGGTTTGTGGGCATTATAGTCCAACACATCTGGAGGGTGCTGTGTTGCTATGCCTATATTAGGCCTTTTCTATATGCCTTCATCCCTCATTCCAGAAACAAAAGCCGCTGAAGATAAAACAGTGAAGAAATCCAGGATTTTAGCAAAGCTGTGAGCAGCAGGTTCTCCCCCCAGCAAAAGGTAGCCTGGATCTATCCCTCTGTTAAAGTTAATGTGAGATTGTCTGTGTATAGATCTTTATACAGATAGCAAGGAATTGATCACACAGATCTGCAATCACACACACACACAAAGCCTTCTGAAATAACTACAGGTTTCCCTACATCTGCACTTCCTATACCATGTGCATTGATACATGAGTCAGGAGTATATAAGATGTCGCCCATGTTCTCCACCAAGCTAAAAGGTGACGTTCTCTACCCACAATGTTGGGGGGTCCCTAACTACAATGCCAGCATCTCCTTGAAATTTGGAGAAATTCTAGCTCAAAGGAAGTTTGCAAGAGGAGGTTAGCTGCAGGGATCTTTTCACCTATGTATACTGCTAATAATTTCAGAAAGTGATCTAGTTTCAGTAAGTAAAATGTTTTATTTAGAAATGTGCAAGAATGCAGACATACAAGAACTGAAGCGACCTTAAGAATCTACAAGGCTATCAGAAAGAAAGGTGTGGAAAGTTGAACAGAGAGAAGGTAGGAGTTAAAGAGGGCAATAATTACCCATCCTGTAAGGGTACTGTTACATACTGCCAAAATAAAGCTGCTTCGGGCCTCTTTTGAAGTATGCTATTTAAATGATGCATGGGTCCTAAGAGTCCGGAGGTCGCGCCAAAGCCACACTCCATTCCTAAGCACTGGAATGCAGCTTTGGTGCAGCTTTCGGATTCTTGGGATGCATGCATCATTTAAACAGCATACCTCCAAAGAGACCCGAAGCAGCTTTATTTTGGCAGTCTGTAACAGGCCATGGAAAACGCAGAGTGGCCCAGACTATATCTGAGGGTTACACAGAGGGAGACCTAGTCTGTAACCAACATGGCTAGAGTTAAGGATAGGGCTAGGATGGATTCATACCCCATTCCACACATTTCACACTTCAGTCACCCACATGACCAAAACCCATTAAGTAAATTATCCCTGGGCTGGGGGCAGGGGAATCCGCTTCATTCACCCCTTTAAAAAAAATTGTTCACCCTGGGCAAGCCTGCTGATATTTTCCTTCTTGTTTGTGGGTATATTTGTGCTATATTAGTTGCATGACGGTAGGCATTCTGAAAATGAGGGCTCAACAAACCTGGGATTATGGTGTAAGGAAGATGACCAAAGGGCAAAATAGATACAGCTAAAATGTTGAGTATGTCTGTTGGCTGGGACTGTGGTTGATGGGGGAGATGGTAGCATTAAAAACAGGAGTCTGTGTTGTATTTTCATGAGCAAATGTGCAAAAGATTTAGACCATTTCTTCTGGGAGGGCAATTTTATTATGTCTCTTTCTGGCATGAAACGTTAGCAGTAGACTCTATTGCAGGGTTGCTACAAGCTACTCACTCCAAATGGCAATAGAGGTGTCACAGTGAACTGCACACCAGCAAAAATTGATGAATTAGCAAGACATCTTGAATGCTTAGCTGCAATTTTATCCAAATATGTCATATTTATGTTGATAAAATAAATCGAGTTCCAATTCCAGGTCCAGTTATGGCACTAATTATCCCTCTTCCCAGTTTGCACACCACTTTCTGGTGAATACCCTTTTCTACTAACTCTTGTCCCTGGCCCTCCTGATTCAAAAAGCTTGTATTTGATTTGTGGCAGTCTGTGTGTGGTACACCCATGTTCTTCTTACAGGCAGGTGTTATTTCTGAGATGGCACATTTTCCATTCGAGCCCTTTCCCACCTGCCGCTTGGCGTATCTAGAGCCCTCCTGGGATTCCTCTTCTCCGTATTCACAAAAGCCTGGAAGAGTGGAGGGGAAAGACAGAGAAGGGGCCTTTGTAAGCACCAACTTTTCCAGCCAAATTTGAACTAAACTTTTTTGTCTCCCTTCCCCTATCTCCCCCCAACATATCTTCCTCGATTCACACAGTTTTGGGGGTAGCTGTTTTAAAAAATAATCAAACGCCTTGCTTAAAGACCTCGTGTTCATCTCTGATAAGGACATAATTGCGGACACTATGGCCTGTTACAGACTGCCAAAATAAAGCTGCTTCGGGTCTCTTTGGAGATATGCTGTTTAAATGATGCATGCATCCTAAGAATCCAGAAGCTGCACCAAAGCTGCACTCCAGTGCTTAGGAATGGAGTGTGGCTTTGGCGCGACTTCCGGACTCTTAGGACGCATGCATCATTTAAACAGCATATCTCCAAAGAGACCCGAAGCAGCTTTATTTTGGCAGTCTGTAACAGGCCTATAGCATGCTGACTGGCAGCATACTCACCACCGAGGACATCAGTCTCTTTCCTGTGAGAAGACTGTGTAAATAACTCAGCTGACAGTTTTCAAAGAGATGGCCACTTTTGCGTGCTTCGGTATGAAAAAATAAGATGATCCCTTCCCCCTCTCAACCTTGTTTTTTGACTGAAAATAGGTTCCAAGGCACATCACTTTTTGATCAGCACGGTTTGGCAAGAAATGCTTAACCTGAAGTACACATTTCTGTGTAACACATGCAATTTTATGTATTTGGCAATAGAAAGTACAAAGGGGAGTGCTACTCAAAGCAGTGGTCCGAGAACTGGTGCTGATCTACGACGCATCAGCTGCTGGTCCCTACAAAGTTTCCAGGAAATAAACTATTGTATCCAATGGGCACAAATATGGTACTGATCCCTGGCAAATTAAGGGAGGAAATGCCAGTCCCCTACAACAGATAGCTCAAGAAGCACTGCTGTAGGGTGGAATCAAGGAAGAAAGTGAGCACAATAAAGATTGTAAGGGGACAGAGGAGGTAAAATATAAATATAGTAGAAAGGGATATGGTCCAACAAGGAGGAAAATATAGGGGCAGTTTTAACATCCCTCCCTTTTTCTATCCCTTTATTGTTATGCATTTTACCCCTCTATTCGTTCTGTGCCCTCCCTCTGACCTAATTCCCTCTCCTGAACTTGACCCTTCGTCCTGCTCCTTCCTTCTCCTCCTGATCCGTCACCTCAATTGCCCCTCATGGCCCCCTTCTTTCCCCCGGCTCCTTCATCCTCCTCTTCCTCCGTCTCTTGGCACCCTTTCTCCAAGGCTCCTTCCTTCATCCTCCTCCTCCTCTTCCTCCGTCTCTTGGCACCCTTTCTCCAAGGCTCCTTCCTTCATCCTCCTCCTCCTCTTCCTCCGTCTCTTGGCACCCTTTCTCCAAGGCTCCTTCCTTCATCCTCCTCTTCCTCCGTCTCTTGGCACCCTTTCTCCAAGGCTCCTTCTTTCATCCTCCTCCTCCTCTTCCTCCGTCTCTTGGCACCCTTTCTCCAAGGCTCCTTCCTTCCCTCCTGCTCCTCCTCCATCACCCCAATTCTCTTGGCATGGCACCCTTTCCCCAGTTCCGCCCTCTGCCCTCCCTCTGACCTAAATCCCTCCTCTGAACTTGTCCCGATCATGACCAGCGCAAAGTTCATATTTGCCGGACCCCTTTTTTTTTCCCCAAAAAAATACAACTTTTACTCCGATTTCAAATGAGCATTTGCCCTGGAATGGGTGTGCAAAACTCAAATTGGCTTGTGGGACATTCGGGGCGAATATGAACTTCATGTGCATAATTCGGTTCCTGATCCGGGATAAAAGGTAGTCTGAATGGCCCCCCAGAAACCATGGGATTTGTAGCTGTTAGCATACCTCACACCTCTCTTGTTGAATAAAGGGTTTCATATTTTCATATTTGATATCTAGCATCAGGCATGTTTTTAAGAAGTCACAATGACCTTTGGAACATTAGGAAGTTATATGTGTGAGAAGGCATGCTGTGGGAGGACATATGGGAGACGTAGATATTACTAAAATAAATGTTAAATGGGTTTGCTGCTTGCTCCCCTATGGTTTCCACATATCCTCTTGCAATTGAGAGTAAGCAAGTTTGTTTTCTCACTTACAAACTATCTAAGGGATGTCACAAATACTGTCAATGTTTTGTTACTCCAGAGACAAAGCCATCAGTTGTTTCAGAGTCTATTCCATAGGAAAACCATCGAGCTTTTGTCACACTGTGTGATAGCATCATGTACTCCTTGAGGCTATGAAATCCAATATACCAGTTCTAGCCTCATGTGCTCACAGTTGCTCACAGTTTGCCCATGGACCATATGTGCACACAAGGTCTCTCTCACTCACTATGTCGCCTTCAGATTCTGTCAGAACAACTCTCCATAAAGAATATTAAAGAATAGAGGGCATCCTTATTAAATTTGCAGATGGCACCAAATTAGGAGGAGTAACTAATATCTCAGAGAACAGGATCAAAATTTAAGATGACCGTAATAGATTAGAAAACTGGGCCAAAGCTAACAAAATAAATATCATCATGGAGAAATGTAAGGTACAGCACTTACGGAGGAAAAATGAAATGCATAGATATAGGATGGGGGACACCTGGCTTAAGGAGACTATGTATGAAAGAGATCTGGGAGTCTACTGACCACAAACTGAACATGATTCAACAGTGTGATGCTGCAGCTAAAAAGGCCAATGCAGTGTAAGGCTGCATCAATAGATATATAATGTTTAGATCAAGGGAAGTAATAGTGCCATTCTACTCTTCTTTGGTCAGGCCTTGCCTGGAATACTGTGTCCAGTCCTTGGCACCACTATTCAAAAAGGATTTTGAGAAACTGGAGCGTGTCCAAAGGAGGGTGACTAAAATGGTGAAGGGCCTTGAAACCATGACCTATGAGGAACGACTTAGGGAGCTGGGAATGTTTAGCCTGGAGAAGAGAAGGTTAAGAGGTGATATGATAGCCCTGTTTAAATATTTGAAGGGATGTCATATTGAGGAGGGAGCAAGCTTGATTTCTGCTGCTCCAGAGACTAGAAAACGGAACAATGGGTGCAAGCTCCACGAAAAGAGATTCCACCTCAACATTAGGAGGAACTTCCTGATAGTATGGGCTGTTTGACAGTGGAACACACTCCTTCCTCAGAGTGTAGTGGAGTCTCCTTCCCTGGAGGTCTTTAAACAGAGGTTGAATGCCCCTCTGTCAATGGGGATGCTTTGATTGAGAGTTCCTGCATGGCAGGGGTTGGACTGGATGGCCCTTGCGGTCTCTTCCAACTCTATTATTCCATGATTCTATGCTTCTTTCTGTACAGTTTCTAAGGTTACATTGGTTTTGTGAGTTTCCATATACCTTTCCACATTTCTAAAATAAAATTCATTTACTGAAACTGGAGTACTCTCTGCAGTGAGTACAGCTATGCATAGGTGTTAAGATGCCCTTGGGTTATCTCTCATATGCCTCCTTTTGAGCTAATAATCCTCCCCCCCCCCCCCGCCCAAGGAGATGTTAACACTTCGGTGGTGACTCCAAAGCCCACCCTCCCACATTGTTGTATAGCTGATTCTCTAGTATTTGCCCCTGATCTGGACTGGGACTGGAGTGCATCAGTGGGGGGGGGGGGGGGGGAGGCATTGTATTATAGATTTTGTTTTAAAAACCGACTGCCTTCACATCGAGGTTTATGGCAGCACATCACAGAGCACCACCGCTGTTCTAGCCCCTTCAGCTAGAGACATTCATGAAGCAGGACTGTAAGGTATCTGGTTGCCCTGCAAGACCTCAGTGCTTCAGGTGGAGCTGCTAAGGAAAAGATGGCTAAGAAGCATCCTGAACAGATCAAGTCAAGACATGTGGAGGAGACCCGAGCATGATCCTGCAACAGCTTGCCACTTTGGATGTCACACCCAGAAAGTACACATTGGTAAGAACAGTAGGCTTCTAGTCACCTCCCTTACCTTTGCTCAGTGTCTGCCTCCACTGACAGTATTCCTTGATTCTGGCAGCAATCCAATTGGTAGTGTCAGTTACAGGATGGGTCTTTACCTGGAGGTGGTGAGGCCAGTGGCATCACTAGGGGGTGCAGAGAGAGCATATCATACCGGGTGACAGTGGCACCACTAGGGGGGTGGGGGATGCAGACCACAGCATGTGACACATTAAATTAAGGGGGGTGACATCACTGGTCCTCAAACACCTACTTTTTGGCAGAAATGGGTTGTGGCATCCAGCTGCTTCCCTTTAAAATGCTTTAAGAGATGGTGGGATTGGGGTGAAGCTCAGTGGGAGGAGAAAGGATAATTTTCCCCATAATCTTTAAAGTTAACATTTCAAAATTTTAAATTTTTCAAACATTACATTTTAACCAAATCTTCACTGTGCATATGTACTTACATTTAAGTTGTGCATATGATATTGTAATTTGAAGGTACAATTTTAATTTTGCTAGTTGCCTGGGAATGCTGCCAACACACACACGGCTGATGAGAGCCTGCTCGGCAAAAGAAAACCACGCCATGCTGCCAAGAAGCAGTTCCTCAAGCAACAATGCCAAACGACGTCCAATAGAATAAGCCACTAGCCAGTCCAAAGTTCAGGATTACAGAGAGCAATACTACCAGTCCAGTCCAAGGTCAAGAGTGCCAGAGGGCTGTTCAAAGTGTCCGATCCAAGGTCAAGGATTCAAAGGCAGTCAAAGGTCTAGGAAGCAAGGAATCAGATCAAGCAGCATTCACTAATGAGAACTAATAGACTCTGACAAAGAGCTCTGTGTCTGCCAGGTGCCTTATATTTAGCTCCCTTATCACAGGTGCTGAGTGGCTAATGAGCGTTTCTCAGCAAGCCTCTTGGAACGCCAGAGGCACGCCCTTTCTGATCTCCTCTGGCTGAAGGTAGGAATCTCAATGCTCTGCTGCTCTATGTCTCCCAAGTCTAGCACTTCTACTGGAGCAAGGCTTGGCTGCTGAGCCCCAGGCTCCACTGGAGGAGTTCCCACAGAGCTAGGGTCTGGCTGAGCCAAATCCACTGGGGCTGGGAGAGCAGAGCTGGCAGAACTGGGGCCTGGCACAGCCTCAGGTTCCTCCTGCACCTGAGGAACCAAGTCCTCTTTGTTGTCCTCCGAGTCCTCCTCATGGCTGGCCATGACACTAGTTGTTTATGTGGAACGCAGTGGCTCAAATGGTTAAGATGACGACTCTGTTGATTGCATGATTGGCAGGTTGGCAATTTGAGGCCCGGGTGCCACATGATGGGGTGAGCTCCCATCACTAGTCCCAGCTTCTTCCAACCTAGCAGTTCGAAAGCATGCAAATGCAAGTAGATAAACAGGTCCACTCCGGTGGGAAGGTAAACAGCGTTGTGTGCAATCATGCTGGCCGCATGAACACAGAGTAGTCTCTGAAAATGCTGGCGCTTTGGCTCAGTAATGGAGATGAGCACCGCCCCTTATGGTCGGACACGACTTGACAACCTTGTCAACAGGGAATACCTTTACCTTTTTAGTTTTTTATATCACAAATATTAGCAATGATATTCAGCGGTATATGAGAATTACAATTACAATTACAATTACAATTACATTAGTGCAAAAAAGCGTCACTAAGGATTCTGTATGGTGTGGAATGCACACCACTGCACCCAATGCTGTAACTCACACAATGAGTTACGGCATTGGCTGATACCAACCCTAAGGATGCCACTGCCAGGTGACACCCTAGAAGAGGGCCAAACACACCCCACTCCCTGCCATGTGCCATTTTACTCATGAGTAGACCGATGCATGGCAGGAAGGGAGAAAGCCCGGAGCACCCTACCCTCCCTGCAGTGAGCTATTTTACTAATGAGTAGACCAGTGCACAGCAGCAAGGTGAAGAGGCATACCCTTTTACTCCCCAGAAGCCCTGTCCCTCACACTAGTTGACACCTCAGGCAGTAACACCACTAGGTGTAACCCTAGTTATGTGACCTGAAGGTGAAGGTGCTTAAAGGGGGTAAACTGAGATAACTTAGTAAAAGAGTTGGCAGCCGTATGGTGTGTGTGTGGAGTGGTTCAGGCTAGGAGTCAACTACAGTGAGCACAGCCTTCGAGATTCAATAGAGTTTTAAAAGGGGAGATTTCCGTTGCGCCAATAGCAGCCTTTTTTTCTTTTTCTTGCAACCTTCAAAGTGGACCGTATTTAGTTAAAAACCCGATGATGAAAAGGGTTTAAATATCTGGGCTACACATGATTATTTCTGAGTATGACAAGGAGACATTTAGCTGCATGATATATATTTTCATGCAGCACACCTGGGGGGAAAGTAAGGTTGAATCAGCAGCCAACGACAGTGTAGGTACTCTGGTAGAGACTTGTGCACTGCCAAGGTGCTTATTGAATCCAGGCCACAACAATCAAGTATACAGAGGAAAACAGGCAACACTGAATTTCTACAAAAATTAAGGGAATAATTTGTTTATGTCAGTATATGTTTAAGGATTAGGTTGTTGCTTTGTTAACTACCCTCGAATAAATCTCGGACCATGGTGACCCAAGGATAAGAAATCTCCAGGACTGTTCTGTTTAGTTCCTGCAAACTTACACTCACGATCTTTTTAATAAGTCCATCCATCTAGCATGTAACCTTCCTCTCTTTCTACTTCTCTCCACCTTCCCTAGCATTATTGTTTTTTCTAATGTGTCCTCCCTTCTCATGATGCGGTCAAAGTACAGCAGCCTCGGTTTCATCATCTTGGCTTCCAGGGAGAGTTTATTCTTGATTTGTAAAAGGATCTATTTGTTTGTCTTTTTGGCTGTCCATGGGTTTCTCAGCACTCTTCTCCAGCACCACAGCTCAAATGAATTGATTTTCTTCCTATCTTCTTTCTTAACTGTCCAGCTCTCACATCCATACATGGTAATAGGGAACAGAATGGCTAGTATGAATCTAAATTTTGTGCTCAGTTGTATATCTCTTAGGATCTTTATTAGTTCTTTCATAGCCGCTCTCCCTTCTTAATCTTCTTCTGATTTCCTGGCTGCAGTCCCCATTCCTATCAATGTTTGATCCCAGATATGAGAATTCTTTTACTATTTCTTCATTGAAAGTGACGCCCCTTTCTAACCCTAGCACGCCCTTTCCTAACCCTAACACACACTATAGGCGCATCTGTAATGCGCCAGTGAGAGGCTTCTGTGGCTCCTGCTCTCCCACTGTCCAAGCCCCTTGCCCCATCTGTGGCAGCCTGAGTCCCATCGAGTGGATATGTGTCAAGGAAGGAACTGTGGAATATGAACGTTTGGAAAGATATTCCCTGTTTTGAAGCCTAGTTCCCTTTAAAAGGGATCTTACAAAGCTCTCCAGAAAGAGATAGGAGGCAACCCTCCTTCTAGATCTCTCCTTTTGGTCATACTCAGCCACTCTCCACTTTGGATACTTTCTGTCCATGCACCCCAAGATCAAAGATACAAAGCAGGAGCTTGCCTTCCTGCTTCTCCACATGAAGTGAATCGGTGAAATTCAACCACACAAGACTACTATGTAACTAAGCCTGGTCAAGGAGTGAAAGTTTGGAAAGGAAAAATGTAGTAAAAGTAATCAAGCCCCAAAAGTGCTATTTACACCGAACTCTTGAGAAGGCCAATTAATTAATTTGTTCATTAATTAGTAACCCTCAAAGAGATTTAGGCTGCAGTCAATTGTATTCACACTTGACATGGGTTTTGGGGGGACTGTTGGGACTTCATTGGCTAAGAAGTATCCCCCAGCAACATCTTCTAGAAAGGAATTGAAGCCAAATCCCAGTCTCACATGGTGACCCAAAAGGAGAGCATGACCAGTGGCAAAAGCATCCCAGAGGTCCATCAGAACCTACCAGGATACATTTTCCCTGTCCAGCTCTGTCCCATAACCAGACTTGAATCATATTGGCTTTTTGGCAGCTGCATCACATCCCTTTCATATATACAGTTGATGCCAAGTGTCCCCCATCCAAGAAGCCTACTTGCATAAATAGCTGATACTATTCTCTCAAAGCCTGTTCAACCAAAAAGCCCATGATGATAGAAGCAGAGCAATACTTAACCCAAAACCTAACTGCATGAACTATCCCCAACATATGCTATAGCCCAGATTTGACAGTTTATAATGGAAACAGGACCATGTAAAGCTTTAGGTGTGAACTGGAGAGCAGATGATGTAAGGTTTGCAGGTCTCATTGTAAGTCTCATTGGGACTAATTGAAGAAGCAGACTTTCAGGAACTGAGTGTGCACACATGAAAACAGACAAACCCTGAATCTGATCCTATTCCTTTCTTCCGCCTCTTGGTTGTGTAATTTCTATTCTATTAATTTGTTGTTTTCCAAGCACAGGAGCTTTATCAATTACTTGGATAACAGAACTGGGGGCACACTTATCAGATTTGCAGATGACACCAAACTAGGGGTAGTAGCTAATACCCCAGAGGACAGGATCAAAATTCAAAATGACCTGAATAGACTAGAAAGCTGGGCCAAAGCTAACAAAATGAAATTCAACACGGAGAAATGTAAGATACTGCACTTAGGGCAGAAAAATGAAATGCACAGATATAGGATGGGGGACATCTGGCTGAATGAATCTACATGTGAAAGGGATTTGGGAGTCCAAGTAGACCACAAGTTAAACACGAATCAACAGTGCGATGCGGCAGCTAAAAAGGCCAATGCAATTTTAGGCGACATCAATAAAAGTATAGTGTCTAGATCAAGGAAGTAATAGTGCCACTATATTCTGCTTTGGTCAGGCCCCACCTGGAATATTGTGTCCAGTTTTGGGTACCACAATTTAAAAAGGATGTTGAGAAACTGGAGCGTGTCCAAAGGAGGGCGACTAAAATGGTGAAGGGTCTGGAAACCATGTCCTATGAGGAATGACAAGCTGGGGATGTTTAGCCTGGAGAAGAGAAGGTTAAGAGGTGATATGATAGACCTGTTTAAATATTTGAAGGGATGTCATATTGAGGAAGGAGCAAGCTTATTTTCTGCTGCTCCAGAGAAAAAGAACCCAGAACAATGGATGCAAGCTCCAGGAAAAGACATTTCACCTCAACATTTGTGAGATCTGGGATTTTCAGTCCAGTCATCCACAAGAAAACTCATTCAAAAGAAATAAAGGCCTGTGACAGACTGCCAAAATAAAGCTGCTTTGGGTCTCTTTGGAGGTATGCTATTTAAATGATGCATGCATCCTAGGAATCTGGAAGCTGCACCAAAAGCTGCACTCCAGTGCTTAGGAATGGAGTGTGGCTTTGGTGCGACCTCCGGACTCTTAGGACCCATGCATCATTTAAATAGCATACCTCCAAAGAGACCCAAAGCAGCTTTATTTTGTCAGTCTGTAACAGGCCAAAGTTTATTGACATGTTTTTACATAATCTGAAGCCCACAGGAAAATTCTTACACTTTAAACCCATCGCCCCTCCTTCACCAGGCCAGCTCCAACCACCCCACCACACACACATTGTCATGACTACCAGTTCTTTTCCCAAACACCGTAACCTTGAAGGCCTTTTCACAGGCCCTTATCTCCCACATTCCAATCTTCCTAGCTAGGCCTCATCTTGACTAAACTCAAGCTGCTAAAACTACTAAAACTTTTCTACTCTATAACCCAACCCCCACCTATAACACCTTTAGACAGAACAGTAATATTGGTTCAGATATATATGTGATCAACAATTGCAACTGAACTCAAATGACTGGATCTGACAACATTAGCAAGCTTGATTTCTGCTGCTCCAGAGTCACAGAAAAATGTATGCAAGCTACAGGAAAAGAGAGTCCACCTTAATATTAGGAGGAACTTCGTGACAGTAAGAGCTGTTCGACAGTGGAACAAACTCCCCTGGAGTGTAGTGGAGTCTCACTCCTTAGAGGTCTTTAAACAGAGGCTGGATGGTCATCTGTCAGGGATGCTCTGATTTAGATTTCCTGCATGGCAGGGGGTTGGACTGGATGGCCCTTGCGGTCTCTTCCAACTCTATGATTCTATGATTCTATGATTCTGTGTTTTCTCTAGTTTGTAGGTTTGTAAGTCCGGGGGAAAGCCCTCGCTAGTATTATGACAGCTTGAAACCAGCCTGGTGGTAAGTTCTTTTTAAATTATCATGGCTCTTTATCTGTCTAATGTAACATTTTCATTAGACTGGGACATATGAATTATTTTTCTTACTTCTTAGTTATGCCTAGGCAATAACATCCAGATGGCACTAGCAATATCAACATCAAAATTTTACAGTGGTAATATGCAATGGCTGCATATGCAGCTCATTGCTTTTTACCTTTTTAAATGACCCAATAAAAGTACTATTTTAGTAAGGATTTTGAATCTTTAATGAAAGCGCAGATTCTTTACTGCTCATACAAACATCTCAGGGGCAAAGTAAATGGCAAAGTAAACTGGATGAAAGTAGGATAATGCAAGACCCTTTAAAGATCAGACCAAAGCTTAAAACAAATTTAATGCTTCCTTGAGCTGGAAGCCACCAGCTACCATTGGATTCCTGTATGAAATAAGGAGGCATTTTCATTCCTTCTTGTATGGCGAAGGAGCTGGATTTGTTTTAACACTGGCAGATTACTTGGCCTTACAAGATGACCCCAGTGAGATTCTGATGGGTTGGCAGTGCATAGGATCAGTTCATTACATTCCTATTAAGAAAGTTCAAAAGCAGGAAAGGCATCTGGGAGGAACAGGATTCTTGTGATCCTGATAGATATAGTGTATTGACTGGTGGATCCTGGCATTAGCTCCCTTATTCAGACCTATCCACAGAACTGGGTATTCTACTGATGATTTGTTAAAGGCAATTGTGGGCCCAAACAGACAGGCCAAAATAAAGCTGCTTTGGATCATTTTGGAGGTATGCTGTTTAAATGATGAATGCGTCCTAAGAGGCCGGAAGCTGCACTAAAGCCATGATTCAGCCGTAAGGATCGGAGCACAGCTTTGGTGCAGCTTCTGGCCTCTTAGGATGCATGCATCATTTAAACAGCAAACCTCAAAAGTGACCTGAAGCAGCTTTATTTTGGCCTGTCTGTTTGGGCCCAATAGGAAAACTAATAATAAGCCATTAGAACAGCGATTCCCAACCTTTGCTGGGCTGCGACCCCCATTGAGGACGAAAGTCCCGCCCACGGCCTCCCTGATTGGTTGGGAGGCCAGGAAGGGGCGTGACTTTCAACCGCCTACAAGCCACAGCGGGCTTTGAGGCCGGAATTCCCGCCCCTTCTTGGCCTCCCAACCAATTAGGGAGGCCGCCGGGGAGAGAAGGGGCGGGACCTCCGGCCGCAAAAGCTGCTAGGGCTTACAGTCCCGTCCCTGTCCCCCCTCCCCACGGTTGTCTGGCAGCTGCGGAGAGAAGGGGAGGAGGAAGGAGACCAGTCCCCGTCCCCCTCTCCCCACGGTTGTCCAGCAGCCACGGAGAGAAGGGGACAGGGTCAGGGCTCCCTCCTCCTCTCCTTCTCCCCGCGGGTGAAGGAGAGGGGGGAGGCGGGGGGGATTCCCAACCTGGTGAACCCCGAGAAAGGGTCGAGCGACCCCCAAGTTGGGAACTCCTGCATTAGAATGTGGTTAGTAAGCTTTGTGCTGAGGCTTCTT